>CM041780.1:109760410-110393485 GCA_023374045.1 Limonium bicolor
AGAAGAAAGAAAGGGAGGAAAGAGAGAAGAGCGGAAAAGAAATAAAGGAGGAAAGAGAGTGTGGTGGGGTATAGTTACTTTTTGCTTTTTGACTTATTTAATTAGCTAACTAGTCAAGTGTGAGGGGCTGTCTACATTTATAAAAACCGGCCCACTATATATATACACGGAACGTTTTTTCGTCTTTTACAGAAAACGCCCATTAATTTACCCGGTTTTAGCACTATTCACTAACCGGGTTCGTTTTCCGGAATTTTTCGTTTATTTAATTTAATGGTTATTATACTCCCATTAATGTTTAATTATTGTTACATAATCAACTATTATTTTTACGGGGTCATTTAACTGTTTAAAATCACGTTTTCGGATTTCCTCGAAAACGCGTTTTAGGACTCCGTTAGCGTTTTTTATGACGTATGGTTGAATCCGTTTTCTTCCGGAATTTTCACATGTTACATATAATGTGTAATTAAGGTATAAAAATACATTTATCACTCTAACGAAGGTTATGTACCTCCTAAAATAAATATATTAAATACGCGGTTTCACGTTTTGTGACTTTTACGCATTTTCTTATTCTTTTTGGTTTTTATTTCTTCACCAATAATCTTAAGGACTTAATTAGCCTTAGAAAATTATAATTACATAGTTAATTAACATATTAAGGTTTGGGGTATTTCAATCTACCCCCCTTAAAAGAACTTCGTCCTCGAAGTTCACACTTCCCACACATCATTGGTTAGAATACGGGGATTACTTGCAAATACAACTTCCATAACAACATACTTTACATCACACCCTCGGACTTAACGGTCCGGGTACATATACACATCCATACATAACATAACATACTTACTTAGTAGCCTCGGACTTAATGGTCCGGGTACCTTAACAACATTGTACCTACATAACAACCCTTAGACTCTTAGTCTGGGTAACATAGCAACATTTAGACTCTTAGGTCTTGATAACATAACAACCTTTAGACACATGGTCTAGGTAACATAACACTTTCGAATTCAATCACATTAGGACTCAAGGTCCAAAATAATAATTACTACACATACCACACAACATGTCATAGCGTGTATATCAACCAGAAATTCCTTTTCCATCTCTTCATGAGTTCGAGACCCATGTAGAGTACATACACTGTGATCCCGTAGAACGGGTCGCGATGGACACTCTGGTCCCCGTTCCTTTGGGAGATCAAAACATTGCATACATCTTTAAAATATACTTCTCATGTCACCGGTCCTAAGACAAAGGCTCATACGTCCTCAGCTCGTGAGCAAGTAGTAGGAAAATACCCTCTATGAGGTTAAGTATAATGAAATCCTTTATTGGAAGGATACAAGTTGAAAGTCCTCTACGAGGTCACATAAAGGTAGTCCTTCCTTTGAAAATACCACCTAAGAATCTTAAAAATATTAATTGATGTCTTGAAAATACCAATTGAGAATTTGAAACCCAATTTTAAAATTCTTTTGAAAAATTCAATACAACTCCAAGTCCAATTATTGTTAACTGCATCTTATTCTTGATGTGATTATTTGTGACCACTTATAGGGAGTTTCAAGAATCATCCAATCCTAATGTGATCAGCATCAGAGTTGAACTATCTTTCCACCCCAATTTGTGTTCGGCTTCCCTTGATCTCATGATAATCAAGTTTCACCTCCCACTTCATTTTTCAACAACAACTAATTCAAGCAGCATGTACCATTTCTATCTTTTTATCCATCTAGTCGTAATCATTACATCTCCAAGGGTGGAACTATGTCCATCGATCATCGTCCAGATTTATTTTAAATCAAGTTACCTAGGGAATTTAATTCTCACTAGGTTCTACGTTGGTGTCATACCTCTTCATAGATCACAATACTGTATATATATACTTTTATCAAACTACAATACACGGTTTTACATTTAGTATTATTTGAACATACATAGTCGGGGTTTTAGTTCCCCGGGAGTTTTCTACTCCCTTATACTTGTACTTTCACACATATTGTTGACACAATAAACACACTTATCGCAAGGGTATTCGCATCTTCCGTGCGTAATTACCACAATTAACCATGAATGAATGTGTATGTTTATGTAACACACACACCAATCATCAAAACAAATCATTTTGTGCTATGCACATCATAGTTCACGTACATTTGTACGGTAAAAGACACTAAGTGGTTCTGCGCTCTACCCCCCTTAAAAGGGATTACGCCCACGTAATCAATCAGTTAATCACTGTTTAGAACAGGGAAATTCCATTTTTACCCTTGTGGTCTTTTCTTTTATCCTAACTCATTTATTAACCAATTTAACTCTAATTAATTTCTAATTTTCGTAACTAATTTTCCTACAGATTTTTGAACATCAAAAATCATTTTAAACATCTCTAAACCACCAGATTTAATTATCTAATGTTATAGTATATATATACCATCCTTTATTACCTTAAATTTACCAAAACCTTATAAATCCTTATAACACTTATAAACTCTTTATAAATTGTAAACTTAATTCTACATTAAATTTCTCATCACTTAAACTCTCAAAATTCATATTAACTCATATATATTTTCGGCCTTGAAATTATGTAACCAAATGTAACACCCCGTCCTAAGCCAATCGTGGTTATCGCTACTTAACAAATAATACTTAAAGTCGCAGCGGAAATAAACTATCACCAGGACCTTGCTACGGTCTAACCAACAAGAAATACCGTTACTTAAATATTTACAATCACATATCCACAATACATACACCAACCGAGTTCAAAGTATTCTCCAAAACCATACAATATTTCACAAGTTCATGTTCAACTACTAATGACGGGTGCACAGGCGCTACCCGTACTCAAAATAAAGTCCCACCTAGGGCTACCCGCTCTTACTCTCGTGGTGTGACTTCATCGGCCGCTTACCTGTAGTGTACAACTTCATCGGCGCTACCTGTAAGTGTAAAAAACAGCCCCCAAAGGGGGTCAGCACGAATGCTGGTACGACCCTCCCATGGCCCCCAAGCTAACGGGCTACGACGACTAATTGTCGATAGCATGGAAGTTGATTAGCATAATAAGCATAATATGAAACGCAATAAACCAACAAACCACAATGAACATAAATAGCATCATAAACAAATGAACGACTCAGGCGTTCCCTTAGTAAGTGAGTTAGTTCTTAACTCCTTAGATCCACGATCTCCTTAACCTTATAATTGCCAACCGCTCCACTATTAGATCGGTTAGCCCTTAATCGGTTGCTTATCTTTGTAGGGCTTGGTTAACCCTAGCCGGTAGCTGTGCACTATCCGATGATAAGCTACCTTTCTTAATTTGTTGGGGATGTAGGCTTAATCCCCCCACGCATCCTTAATGTGCCTCCCACCTCAAACAGTAGCCCGAGTGGTCGGGTGGTTTGTTGACCCTAGGCGACGAGTCTAATGACAAGTCTTATTTGGAAGTCGGATCTGATTCAGATACCGACCTCCCCCAATACACATGTGCCGGTACCATTCCGGATTCCTCACTCCCACCCCAAGTTATGGTTAGTGAAAGTCTTAAATACCAAGTGTTAGTTAAACCTTGACGGGTATTAACCAACAATCACCATGTACAAGTCCTCTCCTTAACTTAATAATATCAAGCTTAATTAGTAGCTATCCTTAAGCCTGTGGGTTAGTGTAAAGAAAAACAAACACAACGAGAACATTAATACGGTTGCATGCTTTATCTAGTCTTAGTCATAGCAAGTAAACAGATAGCACACAAGCCGAGGGACACCTCGTTAGCAAGCAGGTCACAAGAAAGACTGTACCGTTCACTGTCGACGATTTTTTGGTTTATCTCCTTCCAAGTCCCAATTCACCAATCCTAAAACATTCATTCAGTTTTAGGTTATTATTCAATTCAACACAATTACTTAGCCTCCCTAGACATCAACTTTTACTCATTGTTTTTCACTAAGCCTTATGGTTTTTAACTTAACTCCTAGATGCATCATTTCCTCATTATCTATTACACTTACTCACCCACTTAATGACCATCACACCACCAAACATGTCCTTAATAGCCTTATAACATCAATACCTAATCATCCCCACCATTTCCTAACCTTAAACAAAGTTTTTGGCCAAAACAGCATCGCGTCCGAACTTGTGTCCGAGCTTCCCAAGTTCGGACATAGGTGAGACTCAAAAAGGGTGCAACCAGACGTGTGTCCGAAAACTTCCGTAAGTTCGGACATAGGTCAAGGAAAATTCAAAGGAAAAATTTCAAGGGCCCGAAATGTGTCCGAGCTTCCCTAAGTTGGACATAGGTCGAGGGAAATTCCAAAGGGAAAATTTCAAGTGTCCAAACTTCTAAGGTCGGACTGAAGTCCGGACACTGGCCGAGACTCAGAAGGTTAAATTGCAACAGGCATGTCCAAGCTTCCAAATTCGGACGGAAGTTCGGACAGGCCATAATACCCATCTTCTAAATCCTTAAACACTTATCTCATTTCCTAGCATGGTCTAACCTTGTTTGGGCATTTAAAACAACCTTAAGTCCTCCACTAAACTCCTTAAATCACTCATCAATATCCATCTTAGTCATTATTTATTTCCTTGCAATAATGTCAACACTTGTAATGTTTCTCTTTAGGTTTCTAAGTGGTGGTTCACACCTATTATAACCACTATGCCAAAATGCTTCCTCACCACTATAACATCATCTCCCAAGCATCTTTCTCCACCTAAAATTCCTTTATGCAACTACTTAAAGTTCCTACACAAATTTATGACACCATCATCCAACACATCATTTCTTTTCTACTAGTTTACCCATGTTTGCCTAAGTCCTAAATACACTAGTACATTCATTTGGTTCCTAAATCCTCCATGATCATGTCTAGGTCATTCTAACTCATTATACACCTTAAACTCACCCTTTTTCATCAAGACAACCTCTAAAACTTCGTAGGACTTCCTTAGTCATGAAATCTCCTTAGAACATCTTAAACACTTAGGTTCTCCACTAAATTTTGCCATGGGTTCTCTAGTATATTGTTACAACCAAAAACTTGGTTTTCACCATCAAACAACCAAGATCACTCAAATTCTCATCACAACACCTTAACACACAATTTACACCAAAACTACACCACATCATCATATAGTGTATAAACTTAAAATGCTGGCACTTAGGCCCTTAAATGACAATAATCTTAACCACTGAATTTCCACATATATTTGCCTTTAACCTGCGAATACACACAACAAGGCTCCCATTGAAATAAAATGCTTCTTGTAATTCATCTCAACATTGTTTAACTATCTTTTCTCATTGGCTCCTTAGTCACAAGTTCTCAAACATAGTCATTGTTTCTCCTAGGTTATATATAGCCCTTTTCTAATGTAAACCTTAAGCTACACTCATCATATACCTAAATCCCATCCCTTAATGCATTAAACACCTTAAGGTAAGACATTTACCTTGTTCTTTTTCAAGCTTCACAAACTTTCTCCTTAGGTTTTTCTTTGCTCAATCTCGGTCACCAAATCAAGTTCTCCTTGCCAATGTTCTAACCAACATCAATGACTCCAATGAGTACTAAACAAACACACTAACCTTAAGGAATAAAAACCTAGGTTAAAAATGTGTTTTAAGGTATTAAATTGATTGTTTTACCTTGGTTTCTCAAGACAAGCTTGGATATGAAGAAGAAGGACCTCCTTTATCCTTTGGAGAGTAGAAAACAAGCTAGAACAAAGCATAAACATGGAGTCCCATGAGTACCAATTTTCGGACAAGGGAAGAGAAATGATGGAAACCTAGATTTTCTTATATATTCCTTGCCTTAAGAGAATGGAGAAGCCAATGAACCCTCCAAACTTGGATTTCCTCCTCTAATGGCGATTTGCCTTGGCTCCAAAATGAGGCTCTTGAAGTTTTGAAATGATATAAAGGAAGAGCTTGAGCTAACTAAGAGATATATGTACTTGGTTTTGATTTTGGAGCTTAAATGAGCAAGATGTGGGCAAGAGAAGATGGAGCTAGCATAAAGTTGTCTTCTTACGTGAAAGAGAGGAAAGAGAGCAAGAGAAATCGATGGGGAAGATGAAGAATGAAGAAAGGAGGAGAGAGGACTACTAAAGGTAAGATATTATGTTAAAAGGTGAATAGTGTTTTTACTTACTTTTGCTTTATTCATAACTTAGCTAGATAAGTGTGGTGAGTCACACTTAAAAACCGGCCCCTTGGTCAAATAAGGTAGGATGTGGTCTTTGTTGACCATTTAATTGACTTACTTTGACTAATGTCTTAAACTAGCATTATTTGGTTACTATTCACTAAACAAGGCACATAATTGTGAAATTTTTGATTTCCCATTGATTTAGACTTCCTAATGTGATACTAATTAGTACACATGTTAATTAAATAGTAATATGGACATTTAGCCACTCAAAACTTATTTACAAGACAATTTTTCAAAAATGTGCTTTAAGACTCCTTAAAGCACATTTTGTGTTTTAACTTGTTTTCAAGCTTGGTTTTCTTTGGTAATTAACTTAAAATGACCATTAGGATATTACTAAGGTCTTAGAACACTATTTGGGTGCTCACCCAAGTCTCTCCAAGCTTAGAGCATGTTTTTGCTTAAACTGCTCTTTCGGTGTTTCCTTATGTTTTCTTTGACTAAAATGGTTCCTTAATGGTTCTAAGGCATTATTTAGCCTTCTTATATCTTAGTTTGTTACTTAAACACCATATCTAAGTTTGGGGTATTTCAATCTACCCCCCTTAAAAGAACTTTGTCCCCAAAGTTCACATATATGCTTAACCATTCACGGTACTCAATTCTCTTAATCTTAACACCACATCTTATATTCTCAATCACACATCTCAAGACTCGAAGGTCAATCGACAATACAATACATAAGTATTATACATAACTAAACTTATCACCAAAGTGTAGCAACTTACACAAGGTCACATCTTACACAACCAAACAAACGACAAACATGCTCGTTTCCTAACTCAAAAGCGAGGAAGCTCTACCCCCCTTAAAAGGGGTACGCCCCGTACCCTATACAGACGATCTAGTCAGTAAACAAAGAAGGGTACTTCGCCCTCATCTTATCCTCTAATTCCCACGTGGCCTCTTCGACATCCTGGTTAGACCAGAGAACCTTCACCAGTCGCACTGACTTGTGGCGAGTGTCCCTAGTCTTACTGTCCAAGATTCTCTGAGGAGCTCCACGGATCTCATATTCGGTTCTAATGTCAACCTCTCAGGTTCTAACACATGGGAGGGGTGGTGCATGTATTTCTTTATCTGTGAAACATGAAAAACATCATGCACTTTACCCAGTTCAGCAGGTAAATTCAACCTGTAAGCAACCGGGCCCACCCGCTCCGTAATCTTATATGGACCAACAAACTTCGGGCTTAATTTGCCCTTCTGCCCAAATCTGAATACACCATTCATCGGTGCAAACTCGCAGAATACTGGTCGCCCACCGCGAACTCCAGGTCTCGTCGTCGAACATCAGCATACGACTTGACTATCTTGAGCAGCTTTCTGTTCTCCCTGATTTGCTGAACTTCAGCCTTACCTTGTTCTAAATATTCTGGTCCTATAATGACCGTCTCACTCGACTCATCCCAGTAGAGCGGTGTACGACATGGTCTACCGTACAACGCTTGAAAAGGTGCCATCTTGATCGAAGTGTGATAGCTGTTGTTGTATGAAAACTCGATCAGATGCAATTTGTCAATCCAACTGCCCTGGAAGTCTAAGGCACATGCCCTCAGCATGTCCTCGAGTGTCTGAATCGTACGCTCAGTCTGACCATCTGTCTGAGGATGGAACGCGGTACTCAGCTTCAGTTCTGTACCCAACGCTTCTCTGGTAGCTCTCCAGTACCTCGAAAGGATTCTGGTATCTCTATCTGACACTATGGTCTTTGGTATCCCGTGATGTCTCATTATTCTCTCTCAAACAACTCAGCTAATTTGGTCACCTTCCAAGTATCCTTCATCGGTATGGATCGGGCTACTTTGGTAAGGCGATCCACTACCACCCATATCATGTTGAGACCTCCCCTAGCAAGTGGGAGTCCAACTACAAAGTCCATGGAGATATCATGGAACTTCCACTCCGGAACTGGCATCGACTGTACCATTCCGCCCGGTCGTCGGTGCTCGAATTTCACCTTCTGGCATGTGAGACACCTCAAGACGAACTCGGTAACATCTGTCTTCATCCCCGACCACCAGAAGTACCTCTTCATGTCTTTATACATCTTAGAGGCTCCTGGATGGATGGAAACTGAAGAATAGTGTGATTCCCTAAGTATACGGTCTGTCAGATCCGTGTTGCCCCGTGGTATGCGTAATCGGCCCTTAAGTTTGATCAGATCATCGTCGTGAAGTCTGAAGTCATATTTCTGACCCTCAAAAGTACCATCTGTCAGCTTCTGTCTGACCTCTCTCATATACTCATATGTCCTCTGAGCCTCTCGCACCTCATCAACCAAGCTGGAGAAAGAAACTAGCGAATGGAGTGAGTGTGCTCGACGGCTCAGGGCGTCCGTTAAAACATTGGCCTTTCCCTCTTTGTATTGGAGGTCAATGTCATAGTCTTTCAAGAATTCCAACCATCTCCTCTGTCTGAGATTCAACTCCTTCTGAGTGAATATGTATCTTAAGCTCTTATGATCGGTGTAGATCGTCACACTAACCCCGTATAAGTAGTGGCGTCATATCTTCAAGCGAAGACTACAGCTCCCAGCTCCAAATCATGTGTGGGGTAGTTCTCCTCATGTTTCTTCAACTGGCGTGAGGCATATGCCACCACCTTGCCATGTTGCATGAGCACGCAACCCAGCCTCTACCGGATGCATCACAATAAACCTCAAAGCCCTCTGTACCGTCTGGAATGGTCAGGACCGGTGCAGTGGTCAGTGAGTCTTTCAAACTCTGGAATGATCTCTCACAGTCAGCCGTCTGAACGTCTTTCTTCATCAGGTCATCATGGACTGGTATCGGCTTTGCGACCTTGCTGAAATCCCTAACAAACCTCCTGTAGTAACCTGCCAGACCGAGAAAGCTCTGGATGTCGGTAACAGTCTTCGGCCTTGGCAAGTACGTACAACATCAATCTTTGCTGGATCCACTGAGATCCCAGCATCTGAGATGACATGACCTAGGAAAGAGACCTGGTCAAGCCAAAAACTCACACTTGGAGAAACTTAGCATTCAGCTGGTTCTCCCTTAATATCTCCAATACCCTCCTCAGATGTTCCTCATGTTCAACCTTAGATTTCGAATATATCAATGTCGTCGTCGATGAATACCACAATCGACTTGTCCAGCTGCTCCCGGAACAAGCGGTTCATCAGATCCATAAACTTCGCCGGTGCGTTAGACAAACCGAACGGCATCACTGTAAACTCATAGTGGCCGTATCGTGTCCGGAATGCCGTCTTCTCAATATCTCCCTCCTTAATGGCTATCTAATGATACCCCGATCTGAGATCAATCTTGGAAAACACAGATGCTCCCTTCAACTGATCGAACAGATCGTCAATGCGGGGTAGTGGATACTTATTCTTCACTGTCACTGCATTCAACTCTCTGTAGTCGATGTAGAGGCGGAGACTACCATCCTTCTTCTTCACGAAGAGAACTGGCGCTCCCCATGGTGATACACTGGGTCTAATAAATCCTTTATCTAACAAGTCCTTCAGTTTTCCTTTAACTCAGTCATTTCTGCCGGAGCCATGCGGTATGGTGCCTTGGCTATCGGTCCGGTACCAGGTAGCAGCTCGATGGTGAACTCTACCTCCCGAGTGGGTGGCATGCCGGGCACTTCCTGTGGAAATAGGTCGGGGAACTCCGACACTACCGGTAAGTCGGGGTCGAACTCGGGGTCTCTCTCTATGTCTTGTACATAGCAGAGGTACACTTCTTCCTTTCTCCTCAATTCCTTATACATTGCCATGGCGGTGATGATCTTAGTCGAAGGCTCTCTGGCTCTAGCGGTATGATATTGTTACCCCAGACGGACTCCTGAGCAGCATCTATGCTCGGCAGAGGATACGACCCTTGTGCCGCTCCAACCAGTTCATCCCGAAGATAACATCAAATCCCAACTCCCTGAACTCAATAAAAACTGACTGGGAAGTCTTCCCCCTTAATTCTAACAATGGGCTCCTCGGTAGTAACGAGTGCAACGAACCTTCTCCTTAGACGGGAGCGTAACCGTGAAGTCGGGTAGCTCATCAGCGTCTAGCCCCAACCTGCTCACGAAAGATGCCGAGACAAAGGTATGCGAGGCCCCTGAGTCGAAGAGAACTGATGCCTCAATCCCATTAATCAGAAAGGTGCCAGTGAGGATAGTACGCTGGCGTCAGCCTGTGCCTCTGTAAGTATGCTTAGTGCACCTTCCGTACCGAGTCCATAACCTAATTGTATTCACAAGCTTCATGAGTATTGATGGTATAACAAGAGTCGTAACAATTTATATGAACAAAATTATTATTTTATATACCCATCCTGTTTACAACATGTGCTCAAGTCTTACATCTCATTCTTCATCTCATTCTAACATTGCTGTCTATATTGTCTAAAGGTTAGGTTTAATCTCCCAGGTCTCCATATGCGTCGCATTGATCACTGCTGACGGTGCTGTATTCAGCTTGATTCTTTTAATCCCATGGTATAACATCCTTGACTCTCCTCCCATAATTAATACATCTCCAGACTTAAGTACCAGCTTATCTGTGCGGTCCGCACGCTTCTGCTCGCCGTATAAAAACTCTGCATCATCCCCAATGGACCAAGACACTACGAGTATCCCTCTTTCGAGAGACTCGTTGTCTCGTCCTTATCCTGGTGTAGTCCAAGTCGCCCATCTTTCCCGTAGAAGTTCACAATGCAAATGTCTGCTTGTATGTCGAATCGGTTCACCTTCCAACTGCTGAGCGATCTCCACGACTTGTGTAATAACTGGATGGACTCTCGGGTATTCCCGGTATTCCCGGTGGTGAGACTCCATCTTGCATCCTCGTGGTTTGGTAGTTCTTGGCATACGGATTCCAATCCTTGCCTAAGCTCATCATTTTTAATTTCATCCTTGCTCCCCCTGGGTACTCTGTGTGTAAAAAACCTCCCGGTCCCATTCCTAGTTGATTGCATCTTCTGATGATGGCTATTTGTGCTTCGGGTGTCAGGTATCCCCTTAATAAAATCATACCTGGGCGGATAACCTGACATTGTTCGGTTGGAAAGTCTATGGTTTCGATGTCGGAGTACTCCGGTTAGGTGTAGATAGTATTGGGTAGCAGATGTTGAAGCTTCCTAAAGTGATAGTAGGTTATATCTTACTTAAGTTCTAATCTCATCTCATTCTCACTTAACTCAGTTATTCACCAAACATGCATGATAATGCGGTAAGCAGGTAATTTATTACTAAGTGGTCATAGCGGTACCTGGCCTCGATGAGGGTTCAGGCTCATCGTCCCGGTCCACCATGTGTAGTGTGGGTCCCGACTTCTGGGTCACCCGTGGGTTCTTGTCTGCAGCTTGCTGCACCCTCCTCTGACCGTCGGATCCAGTTCCCTAATCGGTCTTGGTCTTAATCTTAAAACTGGGTCTGTAATTCTTACTCTCCGGGTTCTCGTAGCACTCATATGCCCGGTGCCCGAGTACTCCGCAAAAGTTACACTCCACCTTATTCCCCTGCAGTCAACTCCGGGGTGGTCCTCCTTGCACCTCTGGCAATAGTAGTGTCGTTGGTAGCCACCTCCGGTTTCCTTTCCAGTCTCAGTACCTGATTACGTATCGCATCAGTGATTGTGTCTTAATGTTGTTAACCATTCTTATTTACTTAAGGTGTATTTTCTTACTCTTTGGCGCCCTGGAGCGCAGGGGCTTAGCAGCATAAGCATAAGTCAGTTTCAGTGGCTCATCAGTAGCCTTCTCCTTTTCCTCCTTTCCTTTTTGGTTCTGGTTCCTTTGGGCTTGAGGCTGGTACTTTGTTTCTTGTACACCACCTTGCCCTTGGTGTTCTGTACTCTTCCCTGCATTCTTTCTCTTGGCATTGTCCTCGTCCCTCAGCTGGACGGTTATCTCAACCTTAGCAGCGACATGATAGCACTCTTGCTTTCCACAGTATTAGTCACTCTTATTTTTCATAATCTAAATCTTACTCATTTACTTACTCAAATCTCAACCATTCTTATTACCTGCAAGGTAGTGTAACTCGTCGGCCCCATGCCGTAGCGGAGTCGATGGCTAAGCCCGCCATAGAAGCGGTCCACCAGGATCTGGTCTGAATATCCAAGACCTGGCAGAAGACGGAGCAAGGCGGTGAACTCTGAGTAATACTCGTCCACCGTCATCTTGTCGGTCTGCTTAAGCGCATCCAACTGCAAGCGCTTCTTCGTCTGGAGATGCGGCGGGGTAGTACTTTGCTCGTAGCATGGCGGTGTACTGCTCCCAGCCAAACTCTGGATTGGCCACATGCTCGGCCCTCACCAGCTTCCACCAATCGCCTGCTGCCCCCTTCAAGTAGAACACAGCTAGACGCACCTTGATCCCAGCAGGGACGTCAAGGGTCTCGAAGGCGGTCTCCAGCTCGGAGATATACGCCTCAAGCATGGCGGGATCGGTCTCCCCCTTAAAGTGTGCGGGTCGAAGGTCTGCAAGACTCTTCACCCAATTCGGTTCCCGGGAATGTGGCGGTGGAGGTGGTGCACCCACACCAGGCTGATAGCCCATATGCCCTAATGCGGCAGCTACGATCTCTGCGATCGTCTGCCCCTCCGGTATCTCAGTCTCGTCGCCTCTGGGATGGCCTCGGCCTCTCCTTCCTGACATCTGAACAATCACAACTCACATTAGATTCGTATCCACCACTGTTTCGGTTAACGAATTTATAACGTCCGTAGACGGTAAAGACGATCCACACTTATTAGTGGTCATTCGACTCTACTCACACTAGCAGCTCACACCCTTAACCCGTCACTTATTTCTTAACTTATATCCTACAACTCGGTGGTTACTCATGTCCGGTATTTCTTGATCAGAGTGTAACTACGCTCTGATACCATTTTGTAACACCCCGTCCTAAGCCAATCGTGGTTATCGCTACTTAACAAACAATACTTAAACGTCGCAGCGGAAATAAACTATCACCAGGACCTTGCTACGGTCTAACCAACAAGAAATACCGTTACTTAAATATTTACAATCACATATCCACAATACATACACCAACCGAGTTCAAAGTATTCTCCAAAACCATACAATATTTCACAAGTTCATGTTCAACTACTAACTGACGGGTGCACACGCGCTACCCGTACTCAAAATAAAGTCCCACCTAGGGCTACCCGCTCCTACTCTCGTGGTGTGACTTCATCGGCCGCTTATCTGCAAGTGTAAAAACAGCCCCCAAAGGGGTCAGCACGAATGCTGGTACGACCCTCCCATTGCCCCCAAGCTAACGGGGCTACGATGACTAATTGTCGATAGCATGGAAGTTGATTAGCATAATAAGCATAATATGAAACGCAATAAACCAACAAACCACAATGAACATAAATAGCTCATAAACAAATGAACGACTCAGGCGTTCCCTTAGTAAGTGAGTTAGTTCTTAACTCCTTAGATCCACGATCTCCTTAACCTTATAATTGCCAACCGCTCCACTATTAGATTGGTTATCCCTTAATCGGTTGCTTATCTTTGTAGGGCTTGGTTAACCCTAGCCGGTAGCAGTGCACTATCCGACGATAAGCTACCTTTCTTAATTTGTTGGGGATGTAGGCTTGATCCCCCCACGTCATCCTTAATGTGCCTCCCACCCAAACAGTAGCCCGGGTGGTCGGGTCGGTTTGTTGACCCTAGGCGACGAGTCTAATGACAAGTCTTATTTGGAAGTCGGATCTGATTCAGATACCAACCTCCCCCAATACACATGTGCCGGTACCATTCCGGATTCCTCACTCCCACCCCAAGTTATGGTTAGTGAAAGTCTTAAATACCAAGTTTTAGTTAAACATTGACGGGTATTAACCAACAATCATCAATGTACAAGTCCTCTCCTTAACTTAATAAATATCAAGCTTAATTAGTAGCTATCCTTAAGCCTCGTGGGTTAGTGTAAAGAAAACACAAACACAACAAGAACATTAATATCCGGTTGCATGCTTTATCTTGTCTTAGTCATAGCAAGTAAACAGATAGCACACAAGCCGAGAGACACCTCGTTAGCAAGCAGGTCACAAGAAAGACTGTACCGTTCACCGTCGACGATTGTTTGGTTTATCTCCTTCCAAGTCCCAATTCACCAATCCTAAAACATTCATTCAGTTTTAGGTTATTATTCAATTCAACACAATTACTTAGCCTCCCTAGACATCAACTTTTACTCATTGTTTTCACTAAGCCTTATGGTTTTTAACTTAACTCCTAGGTGCATCATTTCCTCATTATCTATTACACTTACTCACCCACTTAATGACCATCACACCCACCAAACATGTCCTTAATAGCCTTATAACATCAATACCTAATCATCCCCACCATTTCCTAACCTTAAACAAAGTTTTTGGCCAAAACAGCACCGCGTCCGAACTTGTGTCCGAGCTTCCCAAGTTCGGACATAGGTCGAGACTCAAAAAGGGTGCAACCAGACGTGTGTCCGAACATGTGTCCGAGCTTCCCTAAGTTCGGACATAGGTCGAGGAAAATTCAAAGGAAAAATTTCAAGTGTCCGAACATGTGTCCGAGCTTCCCTAAGTTCGGACATAGGTCGAGGGAAATTCCAAAGGAAAATTTCAAGTGTCCGAACTTCTAAGGTCGGACTGAAGTCCGGACACTGGCCGAGACTCAGAAGGTTAAATTGCAACAGGGCATGTCCGAGCTTCCAAATTCGAACGGAAGTTCGGACAGGCCATAATACCCATCTTCTAAATCCTTAAACACTTATCTCATTTCCTAGCATGGTCTAACCTTGTTTGGGCATTTAAAACACACCTTAAGCCCTCCACTAAACCCCTTAAATCACTCATCAATATCCGTCTTAGTCATTATTATTTCCTTGCAATAATGTCAACACTTGTAATGTTTCTCTTTAGGTTTCTAAGTGGTGGTTCACACCTATTATAACCACTATGCCAAAATGCTTCCTCACCACTATAACATCATCTCCCAAGCATCTTTCTCCACCTAAAATTCCTTTATGCAACTACTTAAAGTTCCTACACAAATTTATGACACCATCATCCAACACATTATTTCTTTTCTACTAGTTTACCCATGTTTGCCTAAGTCCTAAATACACTAGTACATTCATTTGGTTCCTAAATCCTTCATGATCATGTCTATGTCATTCTAACTCATTATACACCTTAAACTCACCCTTTTTCATCAAGACAACCTCTAAAACTTCCAAGGACTTCCTTAGTCATGAAATCTCCTTAGAACATCTTAAACACTTAGGTTCTCCACTAAATTTTGCCATGGGTTCTCTAGTATATTGTTACACCCAAACACTTGGTTTTTCACCATCAAACAACCAAGATCACTCAAATTCTCATCACAACACCTTAACACACAATTTACACCAAAACTACACCACATCATCATATAGTGTATAAACTTAAAATGCTGGGCACTTAGGCCCTGAAATGACAATAATCTTAACCACTGAATTTCCACATATATTTGCCTTTAACCTGCGAATACACACAACAAGGCTCCCATTGAAATAAAATGCTTCTTGTAATTCATCTCAACATTGTTTAACTATCTCTTTTCTCATTGGCTCCTTAGTCACAAGTTCTCAAACATAGTCATTGTTTCTCTTAGGTTATATATAGCCTTTTTCTAATGTAAACCTTAAGCTACACTCATCATATACCTAAATCCCATCCCTTAATGCATTAAACACCTTAAGGTAAGACATTTACCTTGTCCTTTTTCAAGCTTCACAAACTTTCTTCCTTAGGTTTTTCTTTGCTCAATCTCGGTCACCAAATCAAGTTCTCCTTGCCAATGTTCTAACCAACATTCAATGACTCCAATGAGTACTAAACAACACACTAACCTTAAGGAATAAAAACCTAGGTTAAAATGTGTTTTAAGGTATTAAATTGATTGTTTTACCTTGGTTTCTCAAGACAAGCTTGGATATGAAGCAAGAAGGACCTCCTTTATCCTTTGGAGAGTAGAAAAAAAGCTAGAACAAAGCATAAACATGGAGTCCCATGAGTACCAATTTTCGGACAAGGGAAGGAAATGATGGAAACCTAGATTTTCTTACATATTCCTTACCTTAAGAGAATGGAGAAGCCAATGAACCCTCCAAACTTGGATTTCCTCCTCTAATGGCGATTTGCCTTGGCTCCAAAATGAGGCTCTTGAAGTTTTGAAAAGATAGAAAGGAAGAGCTTGAGCTAACTAAGAGATATATGTACTTGGTTTTGATTTTAGAGCTTAAATGAGCAAGATGTGGGCAAGAGAAGATGGAGCTAGCATGGAGTTGTCTTCTTACGTGAAAGAGAGGAAAGGGAGCAAGAGAAATCGATGTGGAAGATGAAGAATGAAGAAAGGAGGAGAGAGGACACTACAAGAGGAGAAGAGGACTACTACAAGGTAAGATATTATGTAAAAGGTGATAGTGTTTTACTTACTTTGCTTTATTCATTAATTAGCTAGATAAGTGTGGTGAGTCACACTTAAAAACCCGGCCCCCTTGGTCAAAATAGGATAGGATGTGTCTTTGTGACCATTTAATTGACTTCTTTGACTAATGTCTTAAACTAGCATTATTTGGTTACTATTCACTAAAACAAGGCACATAATTGTGAAATTTTTATTTCCCATTGATTTAGACTTCCTAATGTGATACTAATTAGTACACATGTTAATTAAAGAGTAATGATGGACATTTAGCCACTCAAAACTTATTTACAAGACAAATTTTTTAAAAATGTGCTTAAGACTCCTTAAGCACATTTGTGTTTTAACTTGTTTTCAAGCTTGGTTTCTTTGGTAATTAACTTAAATGACCATTAGGATATTACTAAGGTCTTAGAACACTATTTGGGTGCTCACCCAGTCTCTCCAAGCTTAGAGCATGTGTTTGCTAAAACTGCTCTTTCGGTGTTCCTTATGTTTTCTTTGACTAAAATGGTTCCTTAATGTTCTAAGGCATTATTTAGCCTTCTTATATCTTAGTTTGTTACTTAAACACATATCTAAGTTTAGGGTATTTCACCAAAACTTCTCAAATTTTACATTTACTCTTAATTATACTAATTCCTTCAATTTAAATTAGTTAGATAATTTTTTCTAACTATATATAACCTCCTAATTTTCGGGCACCATATAAATTATAGTATATGAATTTTTCTTACATATTATGATAGCTTTATATTGAAGCTTATATCTTAAGGGTTATAAATCTACTTAGATTTTAAGATAATAACATTAAGGTGTCCAAAAATTAAATCTAACACCTAATAAATTCGGAAATAATAAACAAGTAAACAATAGGTTAGATCATATATAGATCAACAATTAGAACCTTGAAATAGGTAGTTTTAGGATTTACCTTGTATATTAACCATTAGCTTAATATTTAAGCTTGATTTCCTTAGGAATTTTGACAGCAAGTTGCTAGAGAAATTGGCTCCAAAATTATGAATAAGATGAAGAATAGAAAGGGTTAGTAACCCTAGGCACTCGGCCTTGTTGAAAATCAAAGAAGGAAGAGTTTCAAGAAGGCAATGTTTTACCTCGAGAATTAAAGGCATTCTTCGTGGTGTTTCTGAGAATCTAGGGGCTCATGAGCTATGGTTGTAAATCTCTTAGAAAGAGGATTCCAACGAGCTATCAAGCTTGTAATTTGGACTTAAGATGAGAAAGTTATGATTTCTACAAGATAAGGTGTTCTTTAAGTTCCTAAATGGCATCAATGAAGGAAAACCAATGTAGAAGAAGGGAGGGAGCTTCTAATGTTGAAGATCACAGTTGGGACAGGAGCTATGAAAAGGATTCGTGGAAAGCAAAGAACAAGAGAGAAAAGTAGTTTAATTAAGATATGTTAAAGTAATATAAATTAATAATTTGCTAGTAATTAACATATCATCACTTTGCTTACGTAACTTGATTGAGAAGCTGGCCTTCTCCTTTGTCCTTGCCGACATCAATAGCCAAGGATGGTCAATTTTTGACCATTGACCATTCTTGTTTAATATTTGACTAAATGGGCACTATTTGAGGTTACTATTCACATTAAATATTATATTTGTAAATTTTTGGTAAAAGCTTCAAAATAAATTCCTAATATGATATTAGATATTATACATGTATTTTAGTATGTACAGGGTCAACTAGCCACTCAAAACCAATTTCGAAGACATTCGCAAAAATACGTTTTAGGAGTTTTCGGGCTCCTTTTTGTGTCTTAACTCTTTTTAGAGTTTGGTTTGCTTTGGAAATAATTTTATAATTTTATTTAGTATATTCACATATAATAAAGCTTTAAAATCTTCCAAGACTCATTCATAAGACAATATATCCAAAATATGCTTTAGAGGTTTTTATGGCATATTTTTGTCTTGAGTTGTTTCTGAGCTGGTTTTCTTTGGTAATGTTTCATAATTTCCTTAGCTTGATATAAGACTTATGAATTCACTTTGGATCCTTATTGAGGTCATGAAATCTCTATGGTTTCTTAAAACACATTTTCCCTTAAAGCACATTTTTGTGCTCTAAGGTGCATTTTCGGTTTAAACGCTAATTCCTCTTAATGCGTGTTACTATATTAGAGGTATTCACTTGAAATCTCTTGGGAACTTATTGGTAGTTCCCTAATTTATTTGTGCTCTTTAAAACACCTTTTGCTCTAATTGTTCCTAAAGCATGTTTTGGTGTAAATTGTTGTTTAATACTTCATCTAATGTTTCTAAGGCACGTCTAGCCTTAGTATTTATCCTAATAGATAGTTAATTAAATATATTAGGTTTGGGGTATTTCAATCTACCCCCTAAAAGAACTTTGTCCCCAAGTTCCTATGTATCTATATCTCTTAGAACACCCGGGTAACTCACCCTAATAGATCATATAGATCACTCAATATCTATATAGGCATTCTGACTCATAAGGTCTGCCATATATATATATAACATTTAGCACACTTACCACACAACATATCTTTCGTATGTTTGTAATCGGAATACTCTTTGTATATTCTTTGTTGCATACTCCTCATGTAACCGGTCCGAAGACAAAGTTTTCATGTCCCTCGAGTTCATTAGCGAGTAATACAGAAAATACATGACAACTCCAATTCCACTTTATGCTACTGCATCTACTCTTAACGTGGCTAATTGTGACCACTTGTAGGGAGTTTCAGGAATCATCCGACCGTGATGTGATCAGCATCAGTGTTGAACTATCCTTTCACCCCAATTGTGTTCAGTTTTACTTGATCTAGCCAGATCAAGTTCTACCTCCCACGTCAACTTCAAACAACCAAATAATTATTCATGTAACATTTTATATCTTTAATCCTTCTAGTCATAATCCTAAATCAATACATCTCCAAATTATGGAACTCAGTCCATCAGTCATTCTTAATTCACCTCTCAACAATTACTTAGAGAATTTAATTCCTACTAGGTTCTACATCGGTCTCATACCGATTCATACCTCATAATACCATATTTGGTCTCATATCAATACATATCATAGGGATTTTAATTCCCCTAGAGTTTCTACTCCTCTTTTCCTGAATTCTCGCACCGAAGTTAACGAGGTCGTCCTCAAATACATCTGGTATTCGCATTTAATTGTGCGTAATAACCACAACCACATAAGAATCAATACATGTGTTATATAACATACGTATCAAACATCACAACTAATTGTATTGTGTATGCACACTGTAGGTTACGTACTCAATACGTGAAATAAGGCTAAGCGATTGTACGCTCTACCCCCTTAAAATGGATTAACCCATGTAATCTACATTATATCATCCTTGAACATAGGTTCAAGATGTTATGTGTCATGGAGTAGTCTAGGTTCCATGTAGTCTGTCTCACATTATGATGGGGTCAGAGGGTCTTCACCATGGTAATGGCTTAGTCTCTGTATCAAGGATTCTTATTGGTTCTTTATACCAATCTTGCAACTGGTTTCAAGTGTAGTCTCTAAGGATACAAAGTATTTGATAGGTAAGTCGTATATTTTATTCAACTGGAAGATGTGAGACACAATCTTCCTTTTTCTCTTGTTAGGCATATCAAACCTTTAAGATATGGTCCACTAGCTTCTGCTGCGCGACTCTGATAATCTTGGGCCTAGTTTGCCCTTTTTATCCTCTTCAATATGTTTTACAGCTCATTTGTATCCTTATAACTTAGGAATAAAGGTCTCTTAATGGACGTGTGGTATCTTTATCTATACACGGTCTCAATGAGTTATAGCTTGTCTATCCGGTTCCTTGGAGATCTGATGTTCATGCTGTTTTGCGTGTTCCAGTCGTCTGAATTTTTCTCACTAACTGACCACAATCTGAGATTTTTGTATACTCTGGAGTTAGTTCAGTGCTTATTGCTCTTCACTGTAAACCCCATCTCGATCCAATCGTGGTTATCACAAACTTATCACCATATATAAAATCTGCAGCGGACTTAAATACATTCCAGGACCTTTGCCACGGTCTGACTACAGATATACCGAACATTAGTACATACAAATCTTAACAAAATACATATCCTTCTTACGATCCCCTCACATCCTATACATCTTACTAGCTCACAATGTCATACGAGTGTACATGCACACTCGTAGGCCACGCTTAACCCATAACGCTTGTACCCCTTCTTACTCTTGTGACGGCCGCCTCCTTAACGTTCACCTGTGTAGTAAAAACAGCCCCCAAAGGGGGTCAGCACGAATGCCGGTACGATCCTATCATGGCCCCCAAGCTAACGTGGCTACGACGACTAATTGTCGATAGCATGGAGGTTGATTAGATGCACAACATAATAGAAAGTGCAATAAACAACAATCCAAATAAGAACAATCAAAGTTCAACACAATGAATGACTTAAATGCGTTCCCTTAATTAGAGAGTTAATTATTTAACTCCTTAAATTATGTTCCTCTTAATCTTAGTTCATCCTTATCTTACCTCAATCTTAGTCTTACCTTAGTCTTAGAAACAACCATCCTTTAAAAAGGAATGATGTAGCTTATCTTAGTCTTATAATACAAACCATCCTTTACATAGGAATGGTTGCAACTTATCTCAAACATACCTTATAAATGCCAACCGTTCTTTCATTGGGAACTGGTTAACCTTAGTTCGTTGTTTATTTTTGTAGGGCTTGGTTAACCCAGC
This sequence comes from Limonium bicolor, assembly GCA_023374045.1. Taxonomy (NCBI): domain Eukaryota; kingdom Viridiplantae; phylum Streptophyta; class Magnoliopsida; order Caryophyllales; family Plumbaginaceae; genus Limonium; species Limonium bicolor. Next base: position 109,781,827 of record CM041780.1, read on the forward strand.
CAGCAGCAGGACACTTACGGCAATAAAACATTCTTAATTTGTTGGGGATGTAGGCTAGATCCCCCACGCCATCTAAAGCCACCTACCTTGGACTGGATGTCTAATGTAGCTGAGCCGGCCAACCGACCCTAGGTACAAGTCCGAAGACAAGTCCTTAAGCGGAAGCCGGATCTGCTATAGATACCGACCCCCTTTCCTTAGCATGCATGACCGGAGTCAGTCCCGGGTCCTCACTCCCCCCACGTACCAGTTAGTAGAAGTCTTAAGACAATGTTGTTGGTTAACCTCTTTCGGTTTATAACAAACTAATATTAGGGGAGTTCCTTAGTCTCACTCAATTCCTTACTAAACATTGGTTAGTAAGTTCTCACGGTAAGTTGTGTTAGTTTTCAAACATCACAAACAATACATAAACATAATGTTCCGGTTGCATGCTTTATCTTGTTTAGTGAGCACACAAAAACAAATAGCACACAAGCCGAGGGGCACCTCGTTAGCAAGCAGGTCACAAGAAAAAACTGTTACCGTTCACCGTTTGTCATTCGGTTGCTTACTCTCCTCTGGAGTCCAAATTCTCAACCCTAAAACATTCATTCAATTTTAGGTTATTAATTACTTTCCAATAAGCTAACTTACTTAACCACTTAGTCACTAATGATCCCCATCTAACACCACTTAAGTCTTATAAACTTAATCTTAAGTGAATCACTTCTCCTCATAACTTATACTTATTCACCCACTTAATTATCATTGTTACCCACCAAACATGTCTTAAACAACCTTATATTATCATTACATATCAACCCCCACCATTAGATATCATTTCCTAACCTTAAACAAAGTTTTTGGTCAAAACGCACCGCGTCCGAACTTGTGTCTGAGCTTACCAAGTTCGGACGCAAGTCGAGACTCAAAGGGTGCAACAGACGTGTGTCCGAACATGTGTCCGAACTTCCTAAGTTCGGACATAGGTGAGGAAAATCAAAGGAAGAATTTCAAGTGTCCGAACATCTAAGTCCGGACGGTAGTTCGGACTCTGGTCGAGACTCAAAAATTCTAATCGCAACAGGGCATGTCCGAGCTTCCAAATTCGGACGGAAGTTCGGACAGGCCAGAATACTCATCTTCTACACCCTTAAACACTTATCTCCTTTCTTGCAAAAATGCCCAACTCTTCCACAAGTGTCCCATTATGACTTAATACCATATAGGCACTTAAACTCACCTTAGAACATCTTTTAAAAACCTCCTTCACCATTTTCTCAATCCTTACAAGAATTTCTAACACTTGTTACTTATTTCCTTATTTTTCCAACATGTAATTTTTGTCTAAAACTCTAACTATCCAAAGTGTTTCTTCCTAATCAATATAACTTTTCCCTAAGCATTATTGCATCCCCTCTTTGCTTGCCAAACCTTCCAAGGTTATCTTGCATGTCCATGCACAATTCCTTTCTTTTTCCTTTTTCTCTACTCATTTTCACCCATCTACACTTACCTTGACTTTTTCCCATCTAACTTCTCACCTATACATTTCTCCTTGCCACTTATCTTCTTACCCAACCTCTATCTCCTAACTACTGTCTTTCATCCGATTTACATTTTCCCTCTCCTTTTACACTGCTCTTTCTACACTTCTCTAGTCTCTCATCATTCGCTCTTTTCATCCATTCTCTACCTTTCTCTTTCACATCACCCATTCATTTTCCTTGACATTTGACAACATTCTCCCACACCTTTCTCTTCCATCACCTAAGTCCACTCATTACCATCTAAACTAACATCATTAGTCCATACTAGCTCATCACTTACACAAGCTTCTCAAAACTCTCATTGTTATATTCCCTATTCATACCTAAATTATCTTAAAGCAATTATACACTTCTCCTCCAAAATTTGCACAAGTCTACCATTCCTCTTACCATGACTTTGGTGTGTTCAATACACCCGTCTAAACTCTAATTCCTCCTAGACAACTCTAGGTCATCCTAAACCTCAAGACCTACTTAGTTAACTCATTTCCACTCAAATTCCTCTTCATGCTCCCTAGTAAACCCTAGGGCACATTAACTCACCACCACCACTTAAACGCTTTGTTTTCTATTCAAATTTCGCCATAGCTTCTCTAGTATTTTATCATGCCCAAATGCATTGTTTTCCTCATTCAACCAACTCACACACACCAAGTCCTTTCTCATCTTATTTTCTCACCCAGATCAACTTATTCACACAAAACTCAATAGTACATAACCTTAAATTGCATAGCACTAAGGCTCTTAAATGACATGGCTCTTAGGCCCTTAAATGACATGAATCTAAACACTGAATTTCCTACATATAAAAGCTTTCAACCTGCAAATACACCCATCAATCTCATAGTAGTTATAATGCTCTTAGAATCCATCCTAAACTTATCTTATCAACTCATTCCCATTGGTCCTTAATCACAAGTTCATAAGCTTGTTTAAATTCTTTTTCCTAGGTTATATAACCCATTACTTAATGTAAGCTTTAAGCTACATTAGTACTTTTCTAAATACCACCCCTTAAACCTTAAACCACCATTAGGTAAGTATTTTACCTTGTTTTTCCAAGCTTATCTTAACTTCCTCCTTAGACCTTCTTCTTGAATGAATCTCGGCCAACCATTAGATTTCCTTTGCCAATGTTCTAATCAATATTCAATGACTCCAATGAGTACTAAACAACACACTAACCTTAAGGAATAAAACCTAGGTAAAAATGTGTTCTAAGGTATAAAAGTGGATGATTACCTTTGAAGTCTCAAAGTAGACTTGGGCATTGAATGAAAGAGGACCTCCACTAGTCCTTGATGAAAAACAAGCTAGAACAAGGCATAAAAACAAGGTGTCTTAAGAGGCAATTTTCGTCCATGTAGAAAAAGTGGTGGAAACATAGTTTTTCTTACATTTTCATTACCTTGAATGAATGGAGACCCAAAGAGCTCTTCAAACTTGACTTTCCTCCATCAATGGAGTTTTCTCTTGGCACCGAAATGGAGCTTTGAAGGATTTGAAAAGATAGAAAGCTAGAGTGAGCTAACTAAGAATAATATGTGTTTAGTTTTTGATTTGGAGCTAAAATGAGTAAGTTGTAGACATTTGAAGATGGAGCAAGAATGGAGCTACTTGGAACGGTTTGAGAGGATGAAGAAGGTGAAGAAAACCGTGGGATAAGAAGAGAAATGAAGAAGAGAGGAGAGAGGTAGGTTAATATAAGGTATTTTACTTTTATAAAGTAAATAGTACTATTCTCTCTTTACTCTTCTTTTCCTTTATTTGCTTAGTCATGTGGTGACTCCCACATCAAAACCTGCCACCCCCTTAATAACCAAGATATTTATGGTCTTGGTTGACCAACCAATTGACTTATGTTGACTAAAACTTAAACTAGTCACTATTTGGCACTATTCACTAATTAGTGCACATATTTCGTGAACTTTTTTGGTTTCCCATTGATTTGACTTCCTAATGTGATACTAATTAGCACACATGTTGATTAAGGTTTAATCATGGGCATCTAGCCACTCAAAACCCATTTCTAAGACAATTTCTCAAAAAGCTGCTTTAAGAAGTCTTAAAGCACATTTTGTGTTTAAGCTTGTTTTTGAGCTTGGTTTTCTTTGCTAATTGATTTAAAATGTCAATTAGCATATTACTAAAGTCTTATTATGGTATTTGGGTGCTAATCAAAGTCACTCCAAGCTTAGAGCACATTTTTGCCCAATTGCCCTTAAGGCATTTTTTGTGTTTTTCCTTGGTTTAAATTGTATACCAATCTCTCTAAGGCATATTTTAGCCTTACTACATCATATATTGATGTTTACTTAACATACTTAGGTTTGGGTATTTCATTCACAGTTTCTTCAAAAATCTTGAAACATATGAATGTTCATACTTACTAATTAGTGCTTATCGCACTTCATAATTCTTAATTATTTCCTCCTGGAATGAGTTCCTTGACTATCTTTTAATCTCACTGGTTTAGCCGAGCTCTTCCTCCTCAATTATTCACGGTAAATTGCTGTTCTGGTGTGAGTTTGCATCGCTGACTGTCATACGGAGTCGACTACTTCTTGTGTTTCTTACACTACTCGTTTACATATATGGGGTACCTTATTGATACATTGCTACTTACCCGACTAACTTATAATTAAGTCTATCAGGCCCACAAGCTCCTTTAGAGTGCGGTCGTCCCACATCTCGTTTAAGTATACTCGTAGTGTTCGTCACACGCTTAGTTACAGCTAACTTGTGAAGTATTCTATTGTCAATCTTCTTTCATCATTCCATGATAACACACATGTCGTTCGTCTTGAACTTAATCAAGGAATATCCATCTACTAGTCATAAAACTACATTATACCTTCTGTATTTAGTACGGACTCGATCCTTTAGTAATTTGAGGTCTCTTTCCTTAGAGCCTCTTATCTCATTTCTCATGTCGATCCACTAGGAATGCACTTCCAGTTCCTTACGGAATGGACAGTGTGCTTCCTGTGAAATCTTTCATCACATGGTCCAGGCTACTGGCGTTACTGCACAGTCTGTCTCCCATTTCATCATCATACTACATCAGGTTTTAATTCATAAATCTGATTGCTTTTGTGTCAATATTTGATGGCTTATATATAGTGGTTGCTTTGCTGTGCACCGTAAACTTAATCTACCTGAAAGGTATTATCTCCGGCCTCCACTACCGAAGTAGCTTTAGCTCCTAATAATTGCCCATTGATGGCACAATTCTTCAATTGTTGACTTCAACGTCTTGTCTTATTTTTAATCCCTTTCATGGTGTAACCACACTAGGAGTTCTCTAATTTCGATGTTTGGCGGTTGTCGTATCGTGTTGTAAAATGGTTATCTCTTAATATGAAGGTGTTCTGCTTCAATCTCAGGTTCGTAAGTAGGCTAATTTCTCTCACATTCTTTCAACCTTTATGATGTTATTTACCATGTAATTTAACCGGTTACTGAAAAAGTCATCCGTTGAATCACAAGCTCTTTTGAGCGTTGGTCACTTGACGTGTCATACTGCGCACTCACAATGTTTATCTCTGACGATTGCTGATTCTTAAATCCTGGGTGTTGGATATGAGGTCTGTCTCTGCGGCCTTCCATATTATTTATGTCTAACTGGAATGTTCTAAGGTAATTTCAAGGTCTACGGTTCCATTCTCCAATAGAGAGTATTCAATTTCTAAGAAGTGAAAGCCCTTTTTGGGGTTTATTCCCACTCATGGCCTCACAACAAAGAGAGGTATCCCCACCCTAAAAGGAATGGTTCGTTCTCCGCCCCTGTCAATAGCACTATCTCAACATTCTCATTGGTGCCCTTTACTGGTAATTCTTCCTCAATTTAGTTTAAGTTTCTCATAACCACTCGTATGTACGAGTTGTAGTTCATTCATGGCCTAGATCAGCCTTTTATGCTTTCCTGTGCCTCGAGCTCTGATGTATTTAACTTCCTTGGCTCGTAGGCCCTTAATGCTTGATTAGTCTCAAGTGATAGCCGGTGTTCGGTTCACTGTTGTATTCTTAATCATATGTAGGTTATCCACGTAATTCTCTTTTCTCTGAACTCTGTCAATGTTGGGTCACATCATGGATGTACTATTGGGTTTAATAGTAAGTTGTTGTATCTCGCTTCCTGCTGTGGAAGTTGCTTAGGTAATTCGATGTTAATCAGTGTTTGTGATAATACTTTCACTCTCATAGACTTGCGTCTTGTAGCAATTAAGGATTAGTTCTCATTAGGCCTCTGCCTTCAGGTGTCTAAGTCGGATATTTACCTTGGATATCATGTGCTGCCATGTCAATACTTTGTTCAACTTTCGTTGACTACGCCACCCGTTAATGACTAATCATACTTGGGTGTTAATGAGTTAGGCAAGTAATACTAAGCATCGTTTATGGTTTTTTTTCTACTCAACTATACCAACTCTATGGTGTAGTCCTTTTGAGGTTCCCTCTTTTGTGATTGCACGTCTTTGATCCTAGGTAGGTCATTGCTTAAATTTATTTTCTCTGATTCAGTTTCTGGGTTTATCAACATCTTCAATGAAGAGTGCTTGTAATAGTATTATTCTGGGAATTCATCCCGTTTTTATTGAAAGTTGTTATGTCCTCCATCTTCATTGTAAGTCGTAATACCTTCCTTGTAGGTTATTACTTACATCCGGTCCTGCTCACATTGTTGAGTAATCTCCTCGTTCTTCCATTCAAGGTTAGGCTTGGTTTTGGGCTGAGGTTCTTACCTGTAGTGTCGGTTGTCTGTTGTGATGATCACATCGTTTAGTTTCCTGACCAAGTCCAGCTCCCTGCTGACTGGTGTATTGATTTAGTTGTCATGGTCAGGCCGTCAGGCCCTCCTAATGTTTCACTCTTCAGTCTTAAGGATTTGTAATCCGGTGTTAATTTGTATTATATCTGTGGTTTTTACCATTTGGTCTTTATGGCTTCCCGTACAGCTTCATTGTGGCAGCACTTGCCAAGGCAAGTGGGCCATGCAAGATGGGCTATCGATACTGTGTACATCGTTAATGGTACATTCTCCTAAACTCCATGTAGGTGGTAGTCCATGGGACTCCTTCGTTGCCCTTTTTGGCTATGGTTAATTGATTATCTGGGCAGCTTCCTGACTGCTTTTGATTGTATAGTTACTTATCAGGGTATTCCTCTTTCTGAGGGGACCCCTTTTTCTTTTGCTTTCTGATAAGTCAGGAATTTGTCTAAGTTTACTAGACTAATTCATGCTTAATTTTCTACTTTATGACATTAACTTTCCTCTTTAATGCTTTAATTACTCTTCATTGTTATATTTGTCTCCAGTGATCGATTTCATATGTTTTCAGGATAAAATACTCAACAAAGTGCTTAAATGAAGATTTTAGAGGTTAGAGCAACATGGGAAGTCAAACCAGAGTCAAATACAGATTTTCATTCATCACTGTTGCACTTTATAGAGGGTCCGGGTTTGCATCTGGGTATAAACCCGGATCCCCTCGTCGCAGAACATTCTGCCTAATTTCAGGCTTGTTCCGGGTTGAGGAATGGTTTGAAACCCAGAACATACCAGGGCGAGACTTTCTGCCTAAAATTCATATGTTCCAGGTTTGCATGTGGTTTGAAACCCGGAACAATACAGACGGAGAAGCTACTGCCTTAAATTTCATATGTTCCGGGTTTGCATATGGGTTTGAAACCCGGAACAATACATACGGAGCGCGGAGTTTTGTTTCGTCGCGTAACGGAATTAATATCCCTTTTAATTCTGTTGGCCATCGTTTTAGATTAGGTTAGATTAGAGATAAAATAGAAGATAAAATTCTGTTTGTTATAAAAGAAAAGGCCAGCCAACGTGAGTAGACACATCTGGGAGCGCACAGAATAATCACAACACAGAGAGAATTAGTTTGAGAGCTTGGAGTCTGGGTTGGAGTTTGGAGCAGAGCACAGAAAGGGGTTCACCACGGAGACTTCACCGGAAGTCTCAGAACAGAGTTTCTTCTTGTTCTCTATTATTACTAAGCTTATTGTAAACATGTCAATGGCTGAGTAGTTCCCTTAGATTTCGGTTTGCTATGTATCCCTAAATTGACTATTCCTGTTCCTTTGTGATTTAATGCAATTTAATTGAGTAAAGTTATTTTCCTTGCTTAATTTCTTTAATCGTTATAATTTGGCCAATTATAAGGATTAGTATTTTGTTAGCTTATATGTGACGACTGCGGCTTTCAATTGAATTCAGGAAAATAACCGGTTAGTTTAGAGACGGCAATTCCTCTAAATTGCTAATTGACCAATAAACTAGATTGTTCTTAAAGCGGTTAGTAAACAGTGGGTTCGTAACGAGAGTTAGAATTCAGTCTTTATTAACTAGTATTTGCTAAGCGGGAGACCGGAGGTAAATTATCTTTGTTCTAGGGTTTTACTCATAATTATCTTATTAATCACTTAGGGATAGGAATCACAGATTTAGGGTGCAGTAGTAAACGGGATCTCTTTTCCAAATCAAATTCACAACATTTATTTTTCCTGCTGTTATTGTTTGCATTCTGTTTACAGTTTCTAATCATCATCGAATCAAATCCCAATTTCCTGTTTTAATTTGCTTAATGAAGATTTAAACTAGACACATCGCCTCCTCTGGTTCGATACTTAGGGAATTCTCTCTATTAAAACTTGCTAGAATTGACCGGTACGCTTGCCGTTAGGTTATACCCCAACAAGTTTTTGGCGCCGTTGCCGGGGAGGCACGGTTATTTAGTTTAGTCTTTATTTCGTTTTCTTTTATTTATTTTGTTTAGTTTGTTTAATTTCTTTATTTTAACTGTTCTTTTCATTCGATTTTGGTTGTTAGTCTTTTCAGTTTTTCTGTTTTTAATTTTCTTATTGTTTTGTTTAACGTCAGATTTTATTTAGTTTAGTTATTAGGATAGCTTTATTATTTTAGTTATTTTATCTTTGTTCTGTTTTGATTTCTGTCTAGATTTTGTTTTAGATATCTTTTATCTTTTAGATTTTATTTCTGATTTTATTCCTTTATTTGAATATTCTGTGCTTAGTAGTTAGGAAATTTTATCTGCATATTTTTGTGGGTTAAATTCTTTTTATCTTTTTCTGATTTTCTGTTATTTTATTCTAATTACTGCTTCCCTTTTAATTTGCGCTATTTTAGTTTCAGTTTACTAACTCTCGGTTTATGGTCAAAACCCGTTCTGCAGGAGAACCAGAGTTCGAGCTCAATCTTGAGATCGAAAGATTCGCAAGACAACTTCGAAGAGACTTGAACCTGGATCCACCAGTTGAGGAGAAGGTGCTCGAACCACCTGTTGGTGAAGAGGTTCCGGAAGTTCAACCACCAGTGAATATGGCGAACAACGAGAGACAGATGAGGGACTACACCCGTCCAAGTGTTGAAGGGTTGGTGTCGCCAATTGTGATTCCAGCATTGCCAGCAGGAGTGCAGTGGCAGTTCAAGACTCACTATGTGACCATGGTGATGAACGCGCCTCAGTTCAGCGGGACGGTTACTGAAGATCCGAATGTCCATCTCACTACATTCCTGAGATTGGTAGGAGCGTGTTCGACACCAGCTTCGCAGGAGGTGGCCCGGCTCACTCTGTTTCCATTCTCTCTGAGGGATAGAGCCGCTGAGTGGTTGAACTCGTTGGCGCCTGACAGTATCACCAGTTGGACCGAGCTGGCTAATGCATTCTTGGCAAAGTACTTCCCACCCTCTCGGATGCTGACCATGAGAGGAGAGATTACAAACTTCAAACAGTTTGCTGGTGAGTCCTTGTCTGAAGCTTGGGAGCGTTTTAAGGGAATAGTGAGGAAGGTACCACATCACGGTCTAGGTGAAGAGGTTATACTGCAGTCCTTTTACAAGGATTTGGATCCGTCTAGCGGTTGTTGGTTGATACTTGTGCTGGAGGGAGCTTGATGGAGCTGCCTATTACACGAATTAAGGAGTTGTTAGATACTATCACTACAGCAGCGAATCAGTGGGGAGGTACAAGAGCAGGAGAAGCTGCACCAAAGAAACCAGCTGGGGTTTATGAAGTAGATTCAAACACTTTCTTGGCTGCCAAGATAGAAGCAATGTCGAAGCAGTTTGAGCGTATGTGTGCAGTTATGAATCCACAGTCCAGTGCAGCAGCTCCTGAGGTTTATCCACCGTGCGAGTACTGTGGTAGAGCTTCTAACATGTGCCAGTGTTCTCCACCACAAGAAGAGGCAGCGAACTATGTTGGTAACAGGCCGGGTAATTACTTTGGGAATCAAGGAAATCCGGGTTATCAAGCTCAGCAGCAAAACCGTTACCAAGCTGGTGGTAACAACAATTACAATCAGAGGCCTCAGCAGCAGTACAATCCTTCCTATCAGAAACAGCCACTGCAGAATCAGCAAGCACAGAATTCAGGTGCTGGAGCGTCTTCTAGTATGGATGAAGTTCTGGCCAGGATGAATGATTTCATCTCGGTTAGCGCGAAGAAGTTCAATGAGCTGGAAGTTTTCAATCAGGAGCAAAGAACTTTCAACGCTGATCAAAGGACATTCAATAGAAACATCGAGACTCAGCTGTCTCAGATATCTCAGCAGCTAGCTCACCGTCCTTCGGGTTCCTTGCCTAGTCAGTCAGAGCAGAATCCGAGAGAGCATGCCAAAGCTGTTTTTGTTGTGGAAGACGATGCTCCACTTGTTGCTGTCATTCAGCCTGTTCGAGAAGAGGTTGAGGACTCTAGTAAAGCTTTTAAAACACCCAAGGAGAAGGAGTCTCCTGAAACTCGACCTTCTTACTCTTCTGTCTCTAATAGTAAATTGAAGAACCTATTCCTTTTCCTGACAGGTTAAAGAAAAGGGACCTCGATGAACAGCTTGGAAAATTTCTTAACATTTTTAAGAAATCAACTAAGGATATGCCTTTTCTGAAGTGCTTAAGTTTATGCCAAATTATGCTAAGCTAGTAGATGATATCTTGGCTAAAAAATCTTCTTTGCAGGAAAAGGAAACGGTGAAGAAGGTAACTACTAGGGACGGTAAAGGTAAAACTAATGAGCTTGAGGTGGTGAATATAGAGAAACCGGTGCTAGAGAATGAGCGTAATTGCAAAACCACCCAATCTCCTCCACCTACACCACCTGCAGTCGACGTTTCTCCAGTTCCCTCCCAAGCAGAACCAAGCGTTTCAAGGAGGATAGTGAGTTTGATAAGTTTCTTACTTTACTTCGTCAACTATCTGTTGATCCTTTTGTTGAATTAGTTGCGAAGGTGCCTAACTATGCCAAGTATTTAAGGAAGCTTTTATCTAACAAGGAAAAGTTAGTTGAGACAGGGACTATTCAGCTTACAGGAACTTGTTCAGCGATTATACAAAAGCGTCAACCAGAAAAGTGCAAAGATCCTGGAAGTTTCACAATTCCTTGCAGAGTAGGAGACATTGATTTTGACCACTGTCTTGCTGATTTGGGAGCGTCAATCAGTCTCATGCCATACACTATTTTTGAAAAGCTTGGGATTGGGGACTTACAGCCTACACGAATGACGCTTCAGCTAGCAGATCGCTCAATGGTTTATCCTTGTGGAATCGCTAAGGATGTGATGGTTAAGGTGGAGCACCTGTACTTCCCTTGCGATTTTGTTGTACTCGACATGGCGGCCAGATCCAACAGTTTCTCATCCTTGAAGACCCTTCCTAGCAACAGCCGATGCTCGAATCGAAGTTGCTCACGGTACGATCACTTGAATGCAGAAGGTGAGCAACTACTGTTTATGCTGGTAGATCTTCAAACAAGTTTTGGAAGCATCTCGAACTTCTTGTCGCTGGGACCCTAGACAGCCCAATCATCTGAAGCCTCTTGAGAGCATGAGGCACGGTCTAGCCAAAGACCGAAAGACGGGCGGCTGCTGGAGACAACCCAGTTTTGGTGCGTTTTATTATTTTCATTTTTGTTTATTCCTCTTAAGTTTAATTGTTTTTGATTCTTTATTTTTGGGGCTAGCATGCGTGTTAGACATGTTTTGTTTAGTTTATACTTGGTTTTAAAGGTGAATTCAGGAGTTTGGAGGTACATCTGTCCTCTATGGAGTTGCTGGCCATTTTTAAGGGCTGTCCGGGTTTGGAGCTGGGTTTACAAACCCGGACCTATAGCTGGGCGAAGCTTCTGGCTTGATTTGGAGGTGGTCCGGGTTTGAGGACAGGTTTGAAAACCCCCATCATGCGCGCTCCGCTACTTGTCTACATTTTCAGGTTTTTCCGGGTTGAAGATGGGTTTGAAACCCGGACCACACAGGCGCGTATCTCCCTGGCGTGATTTTGCTGTCATCGGGTTTGGGTCCAGTTTGCAACCCGGACCCAACTTCCCGTTCCCGCACCCTAAAGAGAGGGCCCGCGAGTTTGCGATCCCTACCTCTATCCCTCCCTTCAACCTCACGCCGCTCCAACCCCGACTCGCCTGTGTTGTTTTTTTCGCCATTGCTCCAGACCCAAGGAAACTCTGTCGAATTTCGCAGAATTCAGCACCCCCGCTGTTTAACAAAGTGTGAGGACGTTGTCCTCACCATACTCAGGGCTTGATTTTCTAAACTTCTTCCTATTTTTCAAACGTTGTTTTTCTGCAAATATTTTGTTTTCCTTCCGTCTTACTCATTTTCATGAAGCATGAGGGCATTGCTAAGTTTAAGTGTGAGGAAGGGGAATTGCACATGCTCATATTCAGGCTCCGTTGCATTCGAATTGCTAATTTTTGACCAATTTCCTTTGAGACTATCATTCTATTTTCACATGTTTTTGTGTGCCCTCACAAAAATTTTTTGTTACATAACATACCTGAGTCTTATTCAGTGGTTGGTTAAGTTGGTTTGGAACACCGCACGAGTAGCACTAGTTCTGATGAGGTCGGAGGTGGAAAACAGTTTTGGAATTCTGGTTGCACTTCTTTTATGCACGTTTTTAACTAATGTTTTCTATTTCTTTGTCTATCTTCTTTAAAAAGTTAAGCCTATTAGTGCAACTATTTATTTTGATTTCAACTTTGGGACTTTTGGAATGATTATTGAATGAAAGGAAGAAGGACAAAGGCAAGGTACTCCTCTAATCGAACTTTTAACCCAGAAAACAGGCCTCGCCCATTTGGTAATTAAGTCCTCGGGGGCCTCATCACCCATCTACCTAAGGTCATCTGATCTGGGATAGAAGACCCAACACCGCTACATGAATGGAGAGAAAATCTGAGGGATATAAAAGAGAAAGTTATGCTTGTTTAAAATTTGAAGAAATTTGCTAATTTCCAAATGCAAAGTGCAAAATCTTTCTTGATTATGAGTATGTGGTGATGAAAGTAATATGGAATAAGATATTACTTCTCACCCCTTGTCGTCCATGGATTTGGAAAATTAATTGGAAAGTAGTCCCTGAGTGAATTGGAGTCAATGGTTTTACTATGTGCCTTAAGTTCTTGCAAAATACTTCTCAATTCACTGTTTATAAAAACCTGCAAGTGTGGATCATTGTTCTCTATGACTGCTTTTCATTATTAGATCCCCTTGTGCGCAGTTCTGAACTGACGGCTCCCTCTGTAAGACTTTAGTATGTTTCTATTTGCTTGAGGGCATGCAAAGATTAAGTGTGAGGAAGTTGATAAGTCAGGAATTTGTCTAAGTTTACTAGACTAATTCATGCTTAATTTCTACTTTATGACATTAACTTTCCTCTTTAATGCTTTATTTATAATTACTCTTCATTGTTATATTGTCTCCAGTGATCGATTTCATATGTTTTCAGGATAAAATACTCAACAAGGTGCTTAAATGAAGATTTTAGAGGTTGAGAGCAACATGGGAAGTCAAACCAGAGTCAATACAGATTTTCATTCATCACTGTTGCACTTTATAGAGGGTCCGGGTTTGCATCGGGGTTTATAAACCCGGATCCCCTCGTCGCAGAACATTCTGCCTAATTTCAGGCTTGTTCCGGGTTTGAGGAATGGTTTGAAACCCGGAACATACCAGGGCGAGACTTTCTGCCTAAAATTCATATGTTCCGGTTTGCATGTTGGTTTGAAACCCGGAACAATACGACGGAGAAGCTACTGCCTTAAATTCATATGTTTCGGGTTTGCATATGGTGTTTGAACCCGGAACAATACATACGGAGCGCGGAGTTTTGTTTCGTCGCGTAATGGAATTAATATCTCCCTTTTAATTTCTGTTGGCCGTCGATTTAGATTAGGTTAGATTAGAGCTAAAATAGAAGATAAAATGCTGTTTGTTATAAAAGAAAAGGCCAGCCAACGTGAGTAGACACATCTGGGAGCGCACAGAATAATCACAACACAGAGAGAATTAGTTTGAGAGCTTGGAGTCTGGGTTGGAGTTTGGAGCAGAGCACAGAAAGGGGTTCACCACGGAGACTTCACCGGAAGTCTCAGAACAGAGTTTTCTCTTGTTCTCTATTATTACTAAGCTTATTGTAAACATGTCAATGGCTGAGTAGTTCCCTTAGATTTCAGTTTGCTATGTATCCCTAAATTGACTATTCCTGTTCCTTTGTGATTTAATGCAATTTAATTGAGTAAAGTTATTTTCCTTGCTTAATTTCTTTAATCGTTATAATTTGGCCAATTATAAGGATTAGTATTTTGTTAGCTATATGTGACAACTGCGGCTTTCAATTGAATTCAGGAAAATAACCGGTTAGTTTAGAGACGGCATTCCTCTAAATTGCTAATTGACCAATAAACTAGATTGTTCTTAAAGCGGTTAGTAAACTGGGTTCGTAACGAGAGTTAGAATTCAGTCTTTATTAACTAGTATTTGCTAAGCGTGAGACCGGAGGTAAATTATCTTTGTTCTAGGGTTTTACTCATAATTATCTTATTAATCACTTAGGGATAGGAATCACAGATTTAGGGTGCAGTAGTAAACCGGGATCTCTTTTCCAAATCAAATTCACAACATTTATTTTTCCTGCTGTTTTTGTTTGCATTCTGTTTACAGTTTCTAATCATCATCGAATCAAATCCCAATTTCCTGTTTTAATTTGCTTATGAAGATTTAAAACTAGACACATCGCCTCCTCTGGTTCGATACTTAGGGAATTCTCTCTATTAAAACTTGCTAGAATTGACCGGTACACTTGCCGTTAGGTTATACCCCAACACTTTCGCCTTGGTTTTCACTCTCATTTTCACACCTTCGTCGAGGTTATCGAGTATTGACTCTACTTAGGCACTACGTTGTAGTACTATCTTGGAGTATGACTTGCATATGCATTCGTAGTCCTCTGGGCTATTGCAGTTAGGTCTTTGCAACCCCTTTTTTTTGTAGGTTCGGAGTTACCCGCTTCATATTGACTTTTTGGTAGTTCCTATGCTCTTGCGCGGTATTATCCCACTGTTATTGCTCCCTTGGACTGTTGTCCGGTGTTTTTGTCACCTCTCTTGTCCTCTCATTACACTCGTAGTGCTTTCCTTCTTACTGGTATGGCGGGTTATATCGACTGCGTAGCATGTCGACCCAAGTTGCTGGTGATTATTATTCTCTCATTGGTAAGATCCCGTTGGTAGTGCCTGTTTCAAACGTTGCGCTTCAATTAAGACCTTCAAGTCTTGAAAGACTATTGCATAACGAGGTGCTTTCTCGTACTGTATAATGCTAAGTAATAGCCAGATCGGGTTTACCAGAGTAAGAGAAAGCTTGTCATCTCTCTGGCGTTCATTTTTGGTATTTTAGAACCAGGGGCGCGGGGGTAGGCCAGGTATTATAGATATCCGATACACATCAGGGAATCCTAACTAACGCACCTCTCGGACTAATGCTCAACCCTTATCCCAAAGTCTACCATTCCTAACTCGGTAATTCCTAAGCTCGGTAATTTCCAGTCATCAGAGCGTAACTACGCTCTGATACCACTTTTGTAACACCCCACTCCAAATACAATGATCATCGCCCTAAGTCCATCTTATTCATTAACAACGCAGCGGAAAGTTCTACTAATTGGTGTTACCGCCGTAGTCACCCACGTGACTAACTAGGCCTATTCTCTTACAAGTCACGGTCTGACTAACCAGATAATTACTCGGGCATCTATACGATACAAATCATAAATCACAACTTATACCGAGTATCTCATATCCCAATACATCATACTAACATCTCATCAATTTACCAAACGAGTGTACATGCACAACTCGTGTAACTGCAAACGATTTATTGATATATTAAATGCTAAGAATAATCCTAGAAATCAACAGTTCAATAGATCGTCGGGTTGCAAAAAATCCCGGTCGTAGTAGTATAGCAATTTATGAAGCGACCAGGTGTCAATCCCAGGGACTTGATGTAATAAGTCTAGCCTTAGGCAATGGGTAACTAAAAAGGGGGGTTTGTTTTGGTTTTGGTTCAAAATAGATACAAGAAAGTAAATAGCAGATAAATTTAAAGTGATAGATGTGGGAATGTGAACGGTACTCTAGGTTCAGGGAGTTGTTTCACTAGCTAGGTTCTGCATATTCTACTACTTGAGTGAAGACTTGGATTGGCTTGTAATTCTCAATTATCTATTCTGTATTAAGTCCTAATTCCAGATAGCTCATCTAGATAAGGCATGTAGTTCTAGTCTACCTAGCAAGTATATCTAGATGGTTTTATTGCACAGAATTACTAGTCTGGTTTGGTCCGGACTAAAGCTCCTAGTGACTAATGTAATCTATCCGATTGCAATTATCACAGGTAACAGGTTAATAGGACCGTCAATGCTAATCACCTTATCTGATCATAACATGATTCGAGGGCTTATAATAAATTCATGATGTTTATTAAAAGCACTTAAAAGCATTAACCTGAACAATCCAAATAGTCTCAATAAAGCAGTAAAATAATGCAGAGTTTAACTAATTACAACATCCCTTCCCCTAGAGTATATCCTCTTAGCTAGACATAGCGATTATAATCATAAATGAGAGAGAGTTGAGAGAAATCATCTGTTACGAAGATCTTCTTGCTCGCTCCGTCCTTTGTCCTTGTGTTATGCTGGTTTGGAGGTTGGGCTTTGGTGACAATGGAGTGAATCTGGTGAAATGGGGCGAAAGTGGAAATTTTGGCGAGTTTTTGAGTGTCCGGATCAATTGGGTCGGACGAAGATCCGGACGTGAGATGTCCGGCTAAGTTGGGTAGGACACGATCCGGACGCGGCTAAATGCTATGAATGAATGCGGATTGTGTGTGTGGATGAGAGCGAAGGATTACGGAGGAAGTTTAGTGAGGATGAGCAGATGAATGGAATGAATCGTGAATGAGATCAGTAGAGAGAGAGGATTAGACTGTGAAGTCAGGTACGAATTGGAATGAAGCAGGAGCTGGGTTTATATAGGATTAGATGGAAAACAAAGGTTAGTGGTGAGTTTGGCGTACGTGGTGAGTGGGTAATTTGATTGTGCATCGATTGAGCATGGGTGTGTTGTTAATTAATGCAGAGGTATGGTTAATGCGCCGCTCGCCTGATAATTTCGCCGAAAGCTAATTATCAGTGCGGTGCATTTTTATTTTTCAATTCTGTGTGACGTAGAGCTTTTAGATCTAAAACTCGAAATATGTCCGGATCGCTGTCCGAATCCGGACAAGACAGAGAACTCTCGGATCTGGATTTTAGGTCACGTCCGGTTCACGTCCAGATCCGGACATTAGACATCCAGATTTATGTTCGGCCAAGTTACCCGGACGTGACCAATTTTTGTGTCTCTTCTCCTGATTTGTTCCCCGTTTGTTGTGTTGTAATCCTTATGATGTAAAATCTTCATTTCCTGGGTTTTTCATGTATTTAGCATATAAAATACATCAGTTCTTATCAAAACATCAATCTTAGGAAACATATAATAAGTGGGAAAAACATAAAAATACAAATTATAAGGTGTTTAAACCCTAAAAAGCCTATATGTTTCACACTTATCAGTAACAAATGTAAAAGCAACCCGAAGTACTCTACCCGCTCCTACTCTCAGGTTGAGTCCTCGTCTGGCACCTATCTGCAAAGTTTAATCACAGGCCCCAAGGGGCTCAACATATTGCTGGTACAAAAAACGTGCAGCCCACAAGCTAGTAGGGTTCACATGACTACTTTGTCGTATACATGCAATTGTTTATTCATACACATAATAAAAAGAAGTACGATAACAAACAACACATTTATGTGAAACATTCACAGCTCAATCAAATCAAACGTCGTAATGGACGCCCATTAATGAGTAAATTAGATACCTAACTCCTGAGGCCTGAGAATTGTTTAGTTTCTCGTGTTTGACCATACCTTTTAGTGTCAACCGTTCTCTTAATAGAACTGGTTCTCTAAATGAATTGTTTATTTTTGTCGGGTCAAGGTAACCCTAGCCAATGAGTTGTTAGCTCCATTGGGTTAATAAACGTTAATTCTTAAATTATGAGGGGTGTAGGCTTGACCTCCCGCACCTCCTGAATTTGCCTCCCACCTCGAACTGTTCACTCGAGCTGGTCGGGTCTGTTTGTCGACCCTAGGCGACAAGTCGTAGACAAGCCATATGCGGAAGACAGATCTACTAACCTAAACATGCATGACCGGAGTCAGTCCCGGATTCCTCTCCTCCCAAGTTCCAGTTAGTTGAAGTCTCATTGACAATTTGTTAGTTAAACCTCTCTCGCTATTTACCAACTAACAACAGGGAGTATTTATAACCTTATACAATTGTTACCAACATAGTTAATGAACAAGCTCTGAATCAAGTCGTGTTAGTGTGCAATGGACACATAATAACAATACAGTAGATCGGTTTCATGCTTAATCTTGTTTAGTCGTATCACAATAACACATAGCACACAAACCGGGGTAGTCCCCGTTAGCAAACAAGCTACAAGAATCCCATACCGTACACCGGAGATTGGCTAGCTCTTAACACCACATTCGCCTAATCCGCCGAACGCCTCCGACTATCTAGATCTGTAACCAGAACTAGTATTAGTATCAAGTGTCTTAGAACTAATTTGGTTCTCTTTTCAACTTAAATCTTTCTAGGTTAACCCGGGTATAATATTATACCGTTAAACGGGTTCGTTCATTTAGGAGCGTTTTCGAGCTCAATTCTAATTCATTAACATACAAACGTCGTTAGCAGTTATTTAGTTGCACAGTTAGCAACCTTAGACTTATACGGACCTTGTATTAGGTTTTCGTATTTTTCACTATTCATTTATACGGTCTCGTACTCTACTATTCATTTATACGGCCTCGTATTTTACTATTTGCCGTATTTCACTATTCACGTATAAATCTCGTATTTTACAGTTCACGTATATGTATTTACTATTCATGTATACGTATTTACTATTCATGTATACATATTAACTATTCGTGAATACGTATTTACTATTCGTGTATACGTATTACTATTCGTGTATATGTATTTACTATTCGTGTATACGTATTTACTTTCATGTATATGGGTACTATTCACGTATACGGGTATTTTCCGTGTATACCAAAATTTACGTATACGTCCGTATGATACTCCGTATCAATACGTATTTATTTCTTTTTCCAATATAACTTGTATTTTTCTTTAAAATACTTTAAGTACTGATTTCTCCTATACTTATTAAATTACGGGTATACCCCTCGTATACCTTAAGTTATATACGGGTCTCGTTTAACCCTGTCTTAACTCTGTTTCTTTACAACTTGTTTCTAAATTCTTTATTTAATTTCCTTAACCTTCTAAACATATAAAATGTGTTATTTATATTACTTACCCATAGTTTTCTCTTAATCTCTATTTTACTCATAATAAGTTCTAAACTTGTTATTTTTTTATTCTAATTTCTTCCAAAGTCTTTCTTAATTAATTTCTTTTATACTTTTGGTCAATTCCAAAATATACCCAAGTTTGACCAGTCTTTTATGGTCAAACCCCCTAACTTTCCATTATTTACAATATTACCCCTAAAGTTAATTTAACTTAACTTTTTATTCCTTTAACCTTTTATATCTAATCTTTTGCTACCAATTTTATTCTAGCTCCTCTAAACATTTTACAAACTGTCATTGACCAAGTTTGACCACATTTGACCACGTTTGACCAGGGAAATTACCATTTTTACCCTTGTGGTCTTTTCTTTTATCCTAACTCATTTATTAACCAATTTAACTCTAATTAATTTCTAATTTTCGTAACTAATTTTCCTACAGATTTTTGAACATCAATCATTTTTTAAACATCTCTAACCACCAGATTTAATTATCTAATGTTATAGTATATATATACCATCCTTTATTAACCTTAAATTTACCAAAACCTTATAAATTCCTTATAACACTTATAAACTCTTTATAAATTGTAAACTTAATTCTACAATAATTTTCTCATCACTTAAACTCTCAAAATTCATATTAACTCATATATATTTTCGGCCTTGATATTATGTAACAAAAACTTCTCAAATTTACATATTACTCTTAATTATACTAATTCCTTCAATTTAACGTAGTTAGATAATTTTTCTAACTCATATATAACCTCCTAATTTTCGGCCACCATATAAATTATAGTATATAAATTTTTCTTACATATTATGATAGCTTATATTGAATCTTATATCTTAAGGTTATAAATCTAACTTTATATTTATAAGATAATAACATTTAAGGTGTCAAAAATTAAATCTAACACCTAATAAATTCGGCAATAATAAACAAGGTAAACAATAGGTTAGATCATATATAGATCAACAATTAGAACCTTGAACTAGGTAGTTGTAGGATTTACCTTGTATATTAACCATTAGCTTAATATTTAAGCTTGATTTCCTTAGAAATTTTGACAGCAATTTAATAGAGAAATTGACTCCAAATTATAGAATAAGATGAAGAATAAGAAGGGTTAGTAACCCTAGGCACTCGGCCTTGATGAAAATCCAAGAAGGAAGTGTTTCCAAGAAAGCAATGTTTTACCTCAAGAATCAAAGGCACTTCTTCATGGTTTTTCCAGCGAATCTGGGGGCTCATGAGCTATGGTTGTAAAGCTCTTCAAAAGAGGATTCAAACGAGCTATCAAGCTTGTAATTTGGACTTAAGATTAGAAAGTTATGATTTCTACAAGATAAGGTGTTCTTTAAGCACCTAAATGGCATCAATGAAGGAAAACCAATGTAGGAGAAGGGAGGGAGCTTCTAATGTTGAAGAATCACGGTTTGGGACTGGAGCTAATGAAAGGGATTCGTGGAAAGCAAAGAAGAAGAAGAAAAGTAGTTTACTTAAGATATGTTAAAGTAATATAAAGTAATAATTTGAATAGTAATTTAACATATCATCACTTTGCTTTACGTAACTTGATTGAGAAGCTGGCCTTCTCCTTTGTCCTTTCCGACATCAATAGCCAAGGATGGTCAATTTTTGACCATTCACCATTCTTGGTCAATATTTGACTAAATGGGCACTATTTGAGGTTACTATTCACATTAAATATTATATTTGTAACATTTTTGGTAAAATCTTCAAATTAAATTCCTAATATGATATTAGGTATTATAAATTTATTTTAGTATGTATACAAGGCCAACTAGCCACTCAAAACCAATTTCGAAGACAATTCGCAAAAATACGTTTTAAGGAGTTTTCGGGCTCCTTTTTGTGTCTTAACTCTTTTTAGAGTTTGGTTTGCTTTGCAAATAATTTTATAATTTTATTTTAGTACATTCACATATAATCAAGCCTTTAAAACCATCTAAGACTCATTCATAAGACAATAATATCCAAAATATGCTTTAAGGGGTTTTTATGGCATATTTTTGTCTTGAGTTGTTTCTGAGCTTGGTTTTCTTTGGTAATGGTTTCATAATGTTCTTAGCTTGATTATAAGACTTATGAATTCACTTTGGATCCTTATTGAGGTCATGAAATCTCTATGGTTTCTTAAAACACATTTTCCCTTAAAGCACATTTTTGTGCTCTAAGGTGCATTTTCGGTTTAAACGCTAATTCCTCTTAATGCGTATTACTAATATTAGAGGTATTTCACATTTTAAATCTCTTGGGAACTTATTGGTAGTTCCCTAATTTATTTGTGCTCTTTAAAACACCTTTTGCTCTAATTGTTCCTAAACCATGTTTTGGTGTAAATTGTTGTTTAACACTTCTTCTAATGTTTCTAAGGCACGTTCTAGCCTTAGTATATCCTAATTAGATAGTTCATTAATATATTAAGGTTTGGGGTATTTCAATACCATTACTCAATTCTTGCTCATTTTGACAAATTCTCATTTCTCATTTTTGCACATTATGCTCATTTCTAAAGTTCTCTTGACAGCTTACCTTTCACTCTAAACCAATTTTGACAACACCAAATTCTTCCAAGGCATTTTCATTAACTATACCCAAGTTCAAACCTTGTTTTCTAGGTCTTACACTCTAGTTTCTCTCAAGGCAATCTAAGGCACTCTAGTATCCATCTTGCTACAGATTTTTACACAATTTCATCCAATACTTCAACTAACCTTTCTAAGGTGATTAATACACCAAATCCATTCCTAACAACACCTAGCTAGCCCTAGGTTCTCCAAGCTCATAAGGTCACCTAAACCACTTAATTTGTACCAAAATTTTGCCATAACTTCATTACTAACCAATCTTATCCAAATTCATTGTCTCCATCACCAAATCCCAAAACTGTAACACCCCTACTACGCACATGCATTACTAGAAATCGCAGCGGAATTTAAACAACTAAACGATTGGTGCTACAACGCCGTCAACCACCCACGTGGTTAACAAGGCTGAATAAATACAAGTGTATCGGTCTAATGATCAGACTCCCGAGCATAGAACTAATAACCATATATACAAAAACATAATACCGAGTATTTACTTACATCCTTCACTGTAAACCATCATTGTAAACTGTTCACAACCAAAATATATAACGCCACGGGAGCACGGGCGCATCCCGGGCCCAACATCCAAAAGTAATCAAAAGTAAACCTGCATCCTAGAATCTAAAGCCATTCCGCTTCTTCGATCCTCATCCTGCAGTAAAAGAAATATGGAGCCCCCGAGGGGGTCAGCAACCCTTGGCTGGTATGGTTAACGCGCAGCCCATCGGCTACCGGGATACGCGCAACTAATTGTCATGGTGACATGGCATTAATTTTAAAACACACAACTTATACATATATCATAACATGGGTATTGTACACAACATCACACACATCACACAAGAACAATTCCTTAAAGGAAGAGAACCAACACAATTAGTCCCCATATAGAGCCTAGAGAATGTTGCCATGCTCATGCTAAGCTCGTTACATAACTCGTTACCGTCCTGTTAGATTGAACGGGTAACTTAACACAAGGTGCCTTGGATATAGTGATCCAAGCACACCGAAACAACACATAGTATGCCCCTGTGGCCCGACGTGAGTCAGTAACATAGCCTTGGTTAAGCTAAAGGGAAGGTTGGAAACCAAATTGGAAAACAACCATAACATACAAAGAGAATCGAACCGGTTATGACATCGACTCCCATACTCACACACGTGGCCGGAACAGACCGGACTCCTCACTTCCCCCGTTAGCACTTGTTAGTAGTTCAACATCGAACTCAGTAAACAATTCACCATAATAGGTCAAGTCTTGTTAGGCACACACAAGGGAAGAGAGAGTCATACTTAACAACATAATAATATTTAACAACTGTAAACTCTTTACATGGTTTAATCTTACAAAGTCATTAACACACAGAAAAGCAAACAACACACAAGCCGGTGTAAACCTGTAGGCAACAGACTGCAAGAAAACCATACCTTGGTCATTGCTTCGATTTGTTTCCACCTTGAGAGAATCCTAAACACATTAGTAACGTCGGTTAATTAACGCACTAGTCCATTGTTAACTTGTTACTTCACATATCTAGTTTATTTTATTTTCACACTTGTTATAACTCTTCACCATTTTAATTGCCATTATAACACTCCTAACATGTCTTAATTAACCTCATATCATCATTACTAACTAATCACCATTTTTAGACATCGTTTTCTACCTTAAAACAAAGTTTTTGGTCCATACAGTGGCCTGTCCGAACTTGTATCCGGACTTCGGAAGTTCGGACATGGGTCGAGAGAATTTCAAAGTAGAAGCAGGCACGTCCGAACTTGTGTCCGGACTTCCCAAGGTCGGACACAAGTCGAGACTCTGAAATTTTTTGCGCAACAGGCCTGTCCGAACGTCCATGTTCGGACGGATGTTCAGACAAGGCAAAACACTCATTTTCTAAGCCTTTAAATACTTAACCAATTTCCACCCAAACCTCTAACACTTATAGTATTTTCACCTTAAGTTTCTAAATGGTGTTTCATGCCTATTGTAGCCATTATACCAAAATATTTCCTCACCATTTAAACAACATCTCTTAATCATCTTTTCTTGCACCTAAATCCTTATGTCATTCTTGTAGTTCCTCTTACAAGTTTGTTCCTTCTCTTTGTCTACCAAAGTTGCATGAGCCCTAGAACAACTCCAAAATGACTTTGGTGTATTCCTAAACACCCACTGTATTCTAAAACCTTCAAGACAATGTCTAAGTCCTTTTTGCACTCTAAAACATCTTAATACATAGTTTCTTTCCTAGTAAAATACCTAGCCCTTCACAAGACTTCCTAGTTTCCCAAAATTCTCTTAAACACTTATAACTTCCTATTCATTACCTAATTTTTGACATGGGTTCTCCTAGAACATTACTAAGCCAAAACACATTGTTTTCTCCATTAAGCACACAAGAACGCCTAAATTCACCAAGAACACTCTCACACACAAAGTTTCACCCAAATCACACTACATTACAATATAGTGCATAATTTAAATTGCATGGCACTTAGGCCCTTAAAATGCTTAAACCTTAAACACTGAATTTCCACAATATATATGCCTTTGACCTGCAAATACATACAACAACACATATGCCCTTTTACTAATCTCCTTGAGAACCTTTCACTAAGTCATTTACCATTTGCTCTTTAGGTAATTTTGATAAGCATTATAAGCTCATTTCTCCTAAGGCATTAAACTACATTAGGTTAGCATATTTACCTCTTTTCCTCACAACTTCTTTCTTGTTTCCTTATAAAACCGGTAAGGATGTTTGATATCTTGTCAACCTCTATACATTATACAAACAACATAATGAGCATTCAAGCTTCTAGCTTAATCTCATTGTAAACCCTAGTTACATATATTGTTTTAAAGCATTAAGGTAGTTGTTTTACCTTGGTATTTGAAGAGAGTTTGAATATCTATCAAGAGAGGACTCCACCTAGTCCTTGAAAGGTTGGAATGAAGCTAGAACAAAGCAATATAATGAGCACCATCAATGGTGATTTTCGGTCATGATAAAAACATGGAGGAAACATTATTTTTCTTTGAGATTCCTTACCTAGAAGCAAAGGAGATCAATAATATGTAGAAATATAAGCTCAAGCTCCTTCAATGGTGGAACTCCATGGCACCGAAATGGTGGTCTTGAAGTTTTGAGAAGATAGGAATGAAGAGCTTGATGTGACTAAGAGAATGGTGGTGTTTGTTTTTGATTTGGCTAAGTGAGCTAGGAATTACAAGAGATCAAAGATGGAGTTTTGATGGTGGTGGTGTATTACCGTGAGAGAGAGCAAGAATGGAAAAGGTGAAGTGTTGGAGACGGTGGGAATGCAAGAAAGAATGAAGCAAATGAGATAAGTTTTCTTTTGTAAGATATTTTAGCTTAAAGTAAATAATACTTGCTTTATTACTTGTTTATTTACTTAATAGGCTAGCAAGAGTGGTGACTCACCACTTAAGATACCGGCCCCCATTATGATATAAGGGGTTACTTAGTCTTTATTTGTCAATTTAATTACTTATAATAACATATGTTACAAACTAGCTTATTAAAGTCACTATTCATAAAAACAAGGCACATAGAAGTGAAATTTTTGATTTCCCATTGATATAGACTTCCAAATGTGATACTATATAGTACACATGTTAATTAAAGAGTAATGATGGACATTTAGCCACTCAAAACTCATTTACAAGACAATTTATCAAAAATGTGCTTTAAGACTCCTTAAAGCACATTTTGTGTTTTAACTTGTTTTCAAGCTTGGTTTTCTTTGCTAATTGGTTTAATATGTTCATTAGTATATAAATAAGGTCTTGGTAAGTTTATTAGGTCTTAACCAAGCTTATCCCAAGCTTAGAGCACATTTTGGCTCTTATTGACCTTAAAGCACATTTTGTGTTTTCTATGGTTTAAATTGCTTACTAATGCTTCTAAGACTCTTTTTAGTATTAATATACCATATTTAAATGTTTAAAAAATATAACTAGGTTTGGGGTATTTCAATCTACCCCCCTTAAAAGAAATTTGTCCCCAAAGTTCATACTTCCAAATATCCTAAGTATTAGAACACGGGAATACATATAGCAATATTTCCATACAACATTAACAGCACACTTACATAACATTAGACACAAGGTCCATACAACATAACATATACATCACAACATCATTCAGACTCAGCAGTCTGTAACATAACAGGGTAACAACATAACAACACAACACGGACAATGTATCCAAATACATGTTGTACACACATAACCGAAACGGCTCTACCCCCCTTAAATAGGGGTACGCCCCGTACCCTATACATACAAACGCTATGAAGTAAACAATGACGGGTACTTCACCTTCATCTTATCTTCCAGCTCCCAAGTGGCCTCCTCAACGTCCTGGTTAGACCAGAGAACCTTCACCAGTCTCACAGACTTATGGCGAGTGTCTCGAGTCTTAGTATCCAGAATGCGTACCGGAGTCTCCACTGATCGCATGGTCGGCTCTAAGGTTAGCCTTTCAGGCTGAAGTACATGAGACGGATGAGACATATATTTCTTCAACTGGGACACATGAAATACATCATGTACCTTGCCCAGCTCGGCGGGTAAATCAAGTCTGTAAGCTACCGGGCCGATCTGCTCCGTCACAACATATGACCCCACATATTTCGGGCTCAACTTGCCTTTCTGGCCAAAACGAAACACTCCCTTCATGGGGGATACTCTCAAGAATACCTGATCGCCCACGACGAACTCCTGGTCACGTCTGCGCACATCTGCGTACGACTTCTGTCTATCCTGAGCTGCCTTCATGTTAGCCCGGATCTGGCGAACTTCTGCCTGAACTTGTTCCAGATACTCTGGTCCTATAATGACCGTCTCACTCGACTCATCCCAGCATAATGGCGTGCGGCATGGTCTACCGTATAATGCCTGGAAGGGAGACATCTTGATCGAAGCATGGTAACTGTTGTTGTAGCTAAACTCGATCAGATGTAACTTGTCAATCCAGCTGGTCTGAAAGTCAAGTGCACATGCACGTAACAAATCCTCAAGTGTCTGGATGGTGCGCTCACTCTGGCCATCTGTCTGTGGGTGAAACGCTGTACTCAATTTCAGTTCGGTACCCAATGCTTCTCGCGTAGACTTCCAATACCTCGATAAGAATTTGGTATCTCTGTCAGATACAATCGTTTTCGGTACCCCATGATGTCTTACAATCTCTCTGTCGAAGAGCTCTGCAAGCTTAGTGAAATACCCCAAACCTTGATATGTGGTTTAAATATTAAACTATGGTATGTAAAGGCTAAAAAGTGCCTTAGAAACATCAGTGAATAATTTAAACCATAGTAAAATGCAATAAAGCACTAAGATACAGTTTGAGCAAAAACATGCTCTAAGCTTGAAGTGAACTTGGTTGGGACCCAAAGAGCCTACCAAGAGTTAGTGATATTCAATTATGATTAAATAAGGCAAATTAAGTCCTTAGGAAACCTTGGTAGACAATTAAACCAAACAAAACACAAGAAAATACCTTAAAGTCAATATGAGCAAAAATGTGCTCTAAGCTTGGGATAAATTTGTATAAGACCTAATGGTCATACCTATACCTTATAAATATGTTAATGAACATATTAAATCAATTACTAAAGAAAACCAAGCTTGAAAACAAGTTAAAACACAAAAAGTGCTTTAAGGAGTCTTAAAGCACGTTTTTGAAACAATTGTCTTGTAAATGAGTTTTGAGTGGCTAAATGTCCATCATTACTCTTTAATTAACATGTGTACTATATAGTATCACATTTGGAAGTCTATATCAATGGGAAATCAAAAATTTCACTTCTATGTGCCTTGTTTTAGTGAATAGTAACTAAAATAAGCAAGTTTGTAACATATGTCATTATAAGTGTGACAATTGGTCAACAAAGACTAAAATACCCCTTAGTATAATATGGGGGCCGGTTTTATTATGTGGTGACTCACCACCATGAGCTAGTAAAAATTAAAGAAAGAAGGAAAAGTAAGTGAAAAGTAGAAGTTACCTTTATAACATGTAAATATCTTCCAAAAGCAATTCCAATCTTCATTCTTTCTTTCCCACTCACACCCACCGTAGCCTTCTTCATCTTCTCCCAAACTCCACCGGTTTTGCTACAGCAAACCATACCATTCTCCATCTTCCTTCACTTGTAACTTCTAGCTCCATGATCCAAATTTAATTTCAAGACCACCTTTCTTCTAGTTGGAGCAAGCTCTTCACTTCTATCTTTTCAAAATTCCAAGAGCTCCATTTCTGTGCCAAGAGGAATCTCCATGGGAGGAGCTTGAGCTTATATTTCTACATACTATTGCTCTCCTTTGCTTCTAGGTAAGGAATCTCAAATAAAAATCATGTTTCCTCCATGTTTTTGTCTTGACCGAGAATCACCATTAATGGTGCTCCTTGTGTTGCTTTGTACTAGCTCCATTTGAATCCTTCAAGGACTTGGTGGAGTCCTCTCTTGATAGATATTCAAACTCTCTTCAAATGCCAAGGTAAACAACTATCTTAATGCTTCTTGAACAATGTTAAACCTAGGGTTTATAATGAGATTAAGCTTGGAGCTTGAATACTCATTACATTGTTTGTATAATGTTTAGAAGTTGATAAGCAACTAAGCTTAGCCGATTTTAAACAAGGAAACAAGAAAGAAGTTTGTGAGGAAAAGAGGTAAATATGCTATCTCAAGGTAGTTTAATGTCTTAAGAGAAATGAGCTTATATTGCTTGTTAAAATGATCTAAGGAGCCAATGGTGAATGACTTAGTAAAATGTTCTCAAAAGCTTATTAAAAGGCATATGTGTTGATGAGTGTATTTGCAGGTCAAAGGCATATATATTGTGGAAATTCAGTGTTTAAGATTTATGCACTTTAAGGGCCTAAGTGCCAAGCAATTTAAGTTTTTGCACTATATTGTGATGTAGTGTAAATTTGGTGAAGTTTTGTGTGTGAGAAAGTTCTTGAATGGAATAAGGTAAAAAAAACCTAAGTGTTTGGATGTGAGAATATACAAGAGAAGCTATGGTAAAATTTAGTTGATGAACAAAGGAGTTCATGTGTTGTAATGAGATTTTATGACCTAGAAGGTGCTAGGAATGGTTGAGTGTGAAGATGGTGAATTAAGGTGTTCTTAAGTGTTAAGATGCCTTGGGCACAATCTTGGAGGATTTAGAAATCAAATGAGTGTTCTATACACACCAAGGTTATGATATGTGAAGTATTAGGTCTTGTTAAAGTTTAGGTAAACAAAGGAAGAGTAATGTCTTGTGAAGGTCTAAGTGTAAACTTGAGGATATAGAAGGAGTTGTGTAATGGAGGTGTTTGTGAGGAATGAGGCTTGGAGTAGATGTGATGGTGGTGAGAAAACATTTTAGTTAGTTGTTATCATAAGTATAAACCACCACTTAGGAACTTAGGGAAAAATGTTATAAGTGTTAAGGAATTTTACAAGGAAATGAGTAGATGTTTGAAGAGTTTAGAAATGAGTTAGAACTTGAGTTTAATGGATGTTATATGAAGTATTTAGTGTGCCATATGGTGTTGCAACACATTGGGAGACTTAAGGAAAAGTTTGGAACAATTTGGACAATTCTTAGGAAGTTTCTGCAGTAGACCGACCCGGGGGACCGAACCTGGCAGGGTCGGTCGTACTGTAAATAGCAGGGTAAAAATGCTTCTGTTAGAGACCGACCCAGGGGACCGACCCTGTCTGGGTCGGTCGGATAGGAAGAAAAGACGGTAAATGTCTCTGTTAAAGACCGACCCAAGGGTAGGGTCGGTCGGTAGGGTCGGTCGGACCAAAAACATTGTTTAAGGTTATAAAATGATATGTAATGATGGGGATTGACTAGTAATGATGTTATAAGGTTGTTTAAGACATGTTAGGTGGGTTATAATGACAATTTAGTGGGGGAAAAGGTGTATTAAAATGTAAAAGTAAAACAAGTTAAAAAGTGAAGTTATGTAATTAAGTTAACGGGGAAAAATTATAAGCATTAGACTTTGAACAATCATGCTACCCCGATGTTAATAAAAATACATGTAATGTTATCAGTTGTTCGAGAATTGCTAGAGGAACATAAGTGGACATGATAAAGTGGACTCCGGTGACAGGTATGGTTTTCTTGCAACCTGTGTCCTACCGGATTACACCGGCTTGTATGCCAATGTGTTTTTCTGTGTGTCTGCCACGTTATAAGATAAATCATGAAATGAGTTTACAGTCGTTATTGTTGTTGTATGTTTACGTGCCGATACCGCTAACCTCGAATGCGCTTGAAGGGCTAGTTAACCACTATTAGGTAAACGTAAGAGAACGGTATCCGGTGATAACATTTCCGACCTAAGGAACGTTCTAACCACGGCTATGTGTGAGTTAGTTATGTGATGTTTGTGTGTGATGTTTGTGTGTGAATGTATGACTCTCCCTTCCCTTGTGTGTGTCTAACAAGACTTAACCCTATGTTGTGATTGTTTAATTAAGTTCAATGTTGAACTTCTAACAAGTGCTAACGGGGGAAGTGAGGAGTCCGGTCTGTTCCGGCCACGCGTGTGAGTATGGGGGTCGTTGTCATATCAGGTTCGATCCTCTCTGTATGCTATGGTTGTTTTCCAATTTGGTTTCCAACCTTCCCTTTAGCTTAACCAAGGCTATTACTGACTCACGTCGGGCCACATGGGGCATACTATGTTATGTTTGTTCGGTGTGCTTGGATCACTATATCCGAGACACCTTATGTTGAGTTATCCGTTCATTTAACGAGACGGTAATGAGTTATGTAATGAGCTTATCATGAGACTGGCAACATTCTTTAGGCTACAAGTGAACTGACTATGTTTGGGCCGGTTCATAAGGGGAACCGTACCCGTTGTGTTATGTAGTGTTGTTATGATGCAATATCTATTACGATGTTATCATGTGCACGTTGAAACGTGAAAAGTGTTGTTATGTGTTGTTATGTAGTGTATGTTATATGTTTTAAAATGTGGAGTATGTGGATCAAGGATATGAATCCCAGTTTGTGATAAGAGGCGTTAAGGATAACCCGAATAACGGGTAAGTGTCGTCTATTAAGGAAGTAGCTCCATTAGAGGAGAAACACTCTAGGGATAATGAATACCATGAGTGACTTATCAAGTAAGGATGTATTATCCGTTTGTTGAGCCCATTGAGGCGAAATGTTATGTGTTGTGTGTGTACAGTTGCATGCATGATTTAAATATAATCAACCGCATGCTAAGACGACAATTAGTTGTGCGTGGCCCGGTAGCATGTGGGCTGCGGGATTACCATACCAGCAAAGGTGCTGAGCCCCTTGGGGGCCACCCTTTCTCTTCTTTTCCTATTTCAGGTACAAAGAGCAGGAAGCCGTTCGAGAGTAGGACGGGGTAGTCGTTGTACATGGGTAATCATTCAAATTGTATATGTACAGTAGGTGTAGTAAGACCGAGATTGTTATCGGCATCAGTTTGTGAATACTCGGTATAGTTGAAAGGTGTATGTTGTTGTTGTGTTAATGAAAAGGGATAATAATGTGTAGTCACTCGGGAATCTAGTCCATCAGACCGGTACAATGTTTATGTAATAGCCTTGTTAGCCACGTGGGTGGTTAACGGCGTGTAACACCAACGAGTTAAGTAATGTGAAGTAGTATATTTTCCGCTGCAGAATGTCGTTATGTGTCTGTTGTTGGATGGGGTGTTACACTTAGCCACTTTCCAGGTGTCCTTCATCGGTATGAATCGAGCCACCTTGGTCAGTCGGTCAACAATAACCCAAATCATATTCAGACCTCCCCTTGTAGGCGGAAGCCCTACTACGAAGTCCATAGAAATATCATGGAACTTCCACTCATGCACTGGCATTGGCTGTACCATACCACCAGGCCGTCGGTGCTCAAACTTGACCTTCTGACAAGTGAGACACCTCAACACATAGTCATTCACATCCTTTTTCATTCTAGTCCACCAAAAATATCTTTTCATACCCTTATACATATTTGAAGCTCCGGGGTGAATCGAAGTAGTAGAACAATGGAATTCACTCAATATGCGCTCCTTCAACTCAGCGCTACTCCTCGGTATACACAATCGGCCATTAAGCCTAATCAGGTCATCATCGTGGAGTCCGAAGTCATACTTCTGACCCTCGAATGTGCCATCAATAAGCTTCTGTCTAATCTCCATCATGTACTGATCCGTCATCTGAGCACTCCGCACCTCTTCAACCAAGCTAGAATGAGAGACTAGCGAATGAAAGAGTGTGCTCGGCGACTCAGTGCGTCAGCTACCACATTTGCCTTACCCTCCTTATATTGCAGATTAATGTCGTAGTCGTTTAGAAATTCAACCCACCTTCTTTGTCTCATGTTCAACTCCTTCTGAGTGAACAAATACTTTAAACTCTTGTGGTCAGAATAAATTGTCACACTTACCCCATACAAGTGATGTCGCCATATCTTCAATGCGAAGACAATGGCACCCAATTCTAAGTCATGGGTAGGGTAGTTCTCTTCATGCTTCTTCAGCTGTCGGGAGGCGTAAGCTACGACATTCTCGTGTTGCATCAACACACAACCCATACCTCTGCCTGATGCGTCGCAATAGACCTCAAAACCATCTGGACCGTCTGGTAAAGTCAGGACTGGTGCAGATGTCAGAGCATCCTTGAGACTCTAGAAAGAACTCTCACAGTCGACTGTCCACTCGAATGGTGCATCCTTTTTCATCAAGGAAGTCATCGGCTTCGAGACACTGGAGAAGTCCTTTACAAACCTCCTATAATAACCTGCCAGACCGAGGAAGCTCCTGATATCGGTAACTGTCTTCGGCCTAGGCCAGGTGCGCACTGCATCAATCTTTGCCGGATCCACAGTGATCCCGGCCTCAGAAATCACATGACCAAGAAAGGATACTTGGTTCAACCAAAACTCACACTTTGAAAATTTCGCATACAACTGGTTCTTTCTCAATGTTTGTAACACATTCCTCAGGTGGCTTTCATGCTCACCTCTCGATTTCGAGTACACAAGTATATCGTCGATGAAGACTACCACTGACTTGTCCAACTGATCTTGGACAAGCGGTTCATTAAGTCCATGAACTTTGCTGGTGCATTGGATAAACCAAACGGCATAACCGTAAACTCATAATGTCCATACCTAGTTCTGAATGTTGTCTTCTCAATGTCACTGTCACGGATGGCAATCTGATGGTATCCGGATCGTAGATCTATCTTGGAGAATACTGATGCTCCCCTCAACTGATCAAATAAATCGTCGATGCGTGGTAAAGGGTAACGGTTCTTCACCGTAACTGCATTCAGCTCTCGATAGTCAATACACAGGCGGAGGCTACCGTCCTTCTTCTTCACGAAGAGGACCGGCGCTCCCCAAGGTGAAACGCTAGGGCGGATAAACCCCTTGTCGAGTAAGTCTCTCAGCTGCTCCTTGAGCTCTGTCATTTCTGCTGGAGCCATACGATAGGGCGCCTTCGCAATTGGTCCAGTGCCCGGAACCAAATTGATCTCAAACTCAACTTCCCGTGCTGGCGGCATGCCTGGCAGTTCCTTAGGAAATACATCAGGAAACTCCGACACTACCGGCACATCAGGACTAAACTCTGGGTCTCTCTCTATGTCCTGGACATAGCAGAGGTATACATCACTCCCTCGTCGTAGTTCACGACACATAGCCATGGCGGTGATGATCTGAGTCGAAGGCTCCCTGGGCCTCTGGCGGTAAGATATAGTAACCCCAGATGGACTCCGAAGAAGCAGACGATGCTCGGCACACAGGATCCTGCCCTTGTACCGCTCCAACCAGTTCATCCCGACAATCACATCAAAACCAAGTCCGTCGAACTCTATCAAGTCGATCGGAAACTCTTCACCTTTGATCCTCACAACAACATCTCGGTGGTAGCGGGTACACCTGATCCGCTCTTTCGACGGGAGAGTGACTAGGAAGTCTGGCATCTCATCACCGTCTAACCCCAGTCTCTTCGCAAAGGATAGCGAAATAAATGTA
The DNA here is from genome assembly GCA_023374045.1 of Limonium bicolor. NCBI lineage: Eukaryota > Viridiplantae > Streptophyta > Magnoliopsida > Caryophyllales > Plumbaginaceae > Limonium > Limonium bicolor. The sequence continues at coordinate 109,815,805 of CM041780.1, forward strand.
TGTGAGGCTCCGGAGTCGAACAAGATCGAAGCGTCCACGCCATTGACTGGAAAGGTACCGGTGAGGATCGTGCCGCTCTTGCCGGCTTCTGCCTCATTGCAGACACTCAGTATACCTCCCGTTCCGAGAGCACAACCTAATTCATTGGCTAACTAATAAGTATTGGGTAACAACACGGTTTATATGCTTCAAACAACTCCACTTTATTCATTAACACACTCTTTTTACAACATTCGTTGGCTTATAGTGTCGCCATAATTAACACTTACAACATCCTTAACATACACTGGTTCAACACATCACATAATTATACAAAGCTTAAAACTGTCTGAAGGTCAAATTCAAACGTCCGGGTTTCATGTGTGTGGCATTGATCACTGCCGACGGTGCGGTATTCAGTTTGATCTTCCTGATGCCATGGTATAGCATCCTTGACTGCCCACCCATGATTAACACATCTCCCGATTTCAACACTAGCTTCTTTGCGAGATCAGCACGCTTCTGCCCGCCATACACAAACACTACGGTATCACCAATGGACCAAGACACCACGGGTACTCCCTTACTTAGAGACTCGGGTGACTCGTCCTTATCTTGGTGTAAACCTAACCGTCCACCTTTCTGGTAGAAGTTCACAATACACAGATCCGCTTTCACATTTGGAATTGAATCCGTTTCAACTTGTTGAGCAATTCCCACGGCGTGGTTAACGACCGCAAGGAATTCCTCAGGTATATTTGGTACAATTGCTCCATCTTCAGCTCGCACTTCTTGATATGTCTTGGTGTAAGGGTTCCAGTCCTTACCCATGCACATCATCTTCAATTTCATTCTTGATCCGCTCGGGTATTCGGGTGTGTAGAAACCTCCAGGTGTTGCTCCAAGTTCATTGCATCGTCTGATGATGTGGATTTGTGCTTCCGGTGTCAGGTATCCATTTAAGAGTACCATACCTGGTTGGATGACCTGACATTGCTCCATTGGAAAGTCGGTGATGTCATGGTAGTTTCTTCAGGGTTTGGTGTGGGTGGGATTGGATAACTATATTGAAGGTTCCTTTAAGTTTATAGTTATCTAATTAGGTGACTTTCACACTATACTTTAATTGTTTACTCACATGGTTGTTTACTTAAACTCACTAACACACATGCATGAAATGCGGTATGCAATCACTTATTTCACTCAATAGTTTAGGCGGTACCTGGTCTAGAAGAGGGCCTGGCGCCTCAGACCGGTCCACCACATTCAGGGCGGCCTTGCCGGACCCCGACCCCTTCCCCTTCTGGGAATCTGTGTACCTCTGATCTGGGGGTGGCTGATTCGCCGTCTTCGGGCCATCGGTGGTCGCAGTGGCCTTACCCTTCCATTGCCCCTTGGGCCTGTAGTTTCTATTGTTCGGGTTCTGCCAGCACTCATAGTCGCGGTGCCCCATCTTTTTGCAGTATCGGCACTGCACATCATTACCCTTGTAGTCCTTGCCGGGGTGGTCTCCGTTACACCACTTGCAGTAATAGTGGCGCTCCGGTCCAGAGCCCGTGCTAGCTGCTAACACATCACACACTCAGTACATACTTCACAAGTTAGTAACACACACTAGATTTCGGTATTGAAATTTGTTAATTACCCTTGGGTGGGTAAGAGCGTAAGGGCTTGGCCGCATACGCATAGGTGAGCTGCAGAGGCTCCTCAGCAGTGGTGGTCTGGGTCTGGCCCTTGCCACCCTGTTGCTGTCCTTTCTGGGACTGGGGGTATGGCTTCCTCTTCTTTCCTCCCCCTTGCCCTTGCGTGCCTTGGCCCTCGTTCATGGCCTTGCGCTTGAGCGCACTCTCCTCGTCCCTCAGACGGACGGTGATCTCCACAATTGCAGCGGCATGGTAGCACTCCTATATTTAGGGTGTCAGTTATGCCCCGCCAAACAAATTCACATCACATTAACATACCCCACATACTTACTCAACTATACTATAGTTTCATTACCTGCAAGGTGGTATACCCGCTCGGCCCCATGCCGTAGCGTAGACGGTAACTCAACCCGTGTAAAAACGGTTCACTAAAATCCGGTCTGAATAGCCCAGATCCGGCAGCAGGTGGATGAGTCCGATAAAAGCGGTGTAGTACTCATCGACTGTCATCTTGTCTCCCTGTCTCAAACTGTCGAGCTCTAGGCGCTTGGCCTCCTGGACGTGAATAGGGTAGTACTTGGCTCGCAGCAGGGCCGTGTACTCCCTCCACTGGAAGGTAGGATCACCAACTCTTCCCTCCCTTACCAGCTTCCACCATGTCTGAGCCGATCCCTTCAGATAGTAAGCGGCTAGTAGAACCTTGGCACCAGCAGGGACGTCCAAGGTCTCAAAGGCGGTCTCCATTTCGGAGATGTACGCCTCCAGCTTACTGGGGTCGGTCTCCCCACTGAACGATGGTGGCCTCAAATCCGCCAACGCCTTGACCCAGTTGGTCTCGCGCGGTTGTGGTTGCGGTAAGGCCCTTGTTGACCCTCACCGCCTTGCTGCTGCTGCTGCTGCATCGCAGCTAACAATTGGGGTACCATCTGGGCTACGGCGGCTGCTACTGCCTCAGCCATAACCTGAGCCGTAGTATTCTCGCCCTGGTCACCCGTATCTCCAGTACCGTGTCCACGGCCTCTACCTCTCGGTCGACCTGACATCTGAATTCACATGAACATTCATTAGCAATATGTTGCACACTTATCGGTCCAACGGTTGTAACATCTTCCCGACAACAAGGTAATTCCACACTCAGTTAGTGGTTAACCTTCTCATAGCTGTTCACTTAGGTAACTATGGTTAGGTTTCCTAACTCGGTATATTCCTAAGCTCGGTATTCTAGTCATCAGAGCGATACTTCACTCTGATACCACTTTTTGTAACACCCCTACTATGCACAAGCATTACTTGAAATCGCAGCGGAATTTAAACAACTAAACAGTAACTAAACGATTGGTGCTACAAGGCTGTCAACCACCCACGTGGTTAACAAGGCTGAATAAATACAAGTGTATCAGTCTGATGATCAGACTCCCGAGCATAGAACTAATAACCATATATACAAAAACATAATACCGAGTATTTACTTACATCCTTCAGTGTAAACCATCATTGTAAACTGTTCACAACCAAAATATATAACGCCACGGGAGCACAGGCGCATCCCAGGCCCAACATCCAAAAGTAATCAAAAGTAAACCTGCATCCTAGAATCTAAAGCCATTCCACTTCTTCGATCCTCATCCTGCAGTAAAAGAAATATGGAGCCCCCGAGGGGGTCAGCAACCCTTGGCTGGTATGGTTAACGCGCAGCCCATCGGCTACCGGGATACGCGCAACTAATTGTCATGGTGACATGACATTCATTTTAAAACACACAACTTATACATATATCATAACATGGGTATTGTACACAACATCACACACATCACACAAGAACAATTCCTTAAAGGAAGAGAACCAACACAATTAGTCCGCATATAGAGCCTAGAGAATGTTGCCGTGCTCATGCTAAGCTCGTTACATAACTCGTTACCGTCCTGTTAGATTGAACGGGTAACTTAACACAAGGTGCCTTGGATATAGTGATCCAAGCACACCGAAACAACACATAGTATGCCCCTGTGGCCCGACGTGAGTCAGTAATAGCCTTGGTTAAGCTAAAGGGAAGGTTGGAAACCAAATTGGAAAACAACCATAACATACAAAGAGAATCGAACCGGTTATGACATCGACTCCCATACTCACACGCGTGGCCGGAACAGACCGACTCCTCACTTCCCCCGTTAGCACTTGTTAGTAGTTCAACATCGAACTCAGTAAACAATTCACCATAATAGGTCAAGTCTTGTTAGACACACAAGGGAAGAGAGAGTCATACTTAACAACATAATAATATTTAACAACTGTAAACTCTTTACATGGTTTAATCTTACAAAGTCATTAACACACAGAAAAACAAACAACACACAAGCCGGGGTAAACCGGTAGGCAACAGACTGCAAGAAAACCATACCTTGGTCATTGCTTCGATTTGTTTCCACCTTGAGAGAATCCTAAACACATTAGTAACGTCGGTTAATTAACGCACTAGTCCATTGTTAACTTGTTACTTCACATATCTAGTTTATTTTATTTTCACACTTGTTATAACTCTTCACCATTTTAATTGCCATTATAACACTCCTAACATGTCTTAATTAACCTCATATCATCATTACTAACTAATCACCATTTTTAGACATCGTTTTCTACCTTAAAACAAAGTTTTTGGTCCATACAGTGGCTGTCCGAACTTGTGTCCGGACTTCGAAGTTCGGACATGGGTCGAGAGAATTTCAAAGTAGAAGCAGGCACGTCCGAACTTGTGTCCGGACTTCCCAAGGTCGGACACAAGTCGAGACTCTGAAAATTTTTACGCAACAGGCCTGTCCGAACGTCCATGTCCGGACGGATGTTGGACAAGGCAAAACACTCATTTTCTAAGCCTTTAAATACTTAACCAATTTCCACCCAAACCTCTAACACTTATAGTATTTTCTCCTTAAGTTTCTAAATGGTGTTTCATGCCTATTGTAGCCATTATACCAAAATATTTCCTCACCATTTAAACAACATCTCTTAAGCATCTTTTCTTACACCTAAATCCTTATGTCATTCTTGTAGTTCCTCTTACAAGTTTGTTCCTTCTCTTTGTCTACCAAAGTTGCATGAGCCCTAGAACAACTCCAAAATGACTTTGGTGTATTCCTAAACACCCACTGTATTCTAAAACCTTCAAGACAATGTCTAAGTCCTTTTTGCACTCTAAAACATCTTAATACATAGTTTCTTTCCTAGTAAAATACCTAGCCCTTCACAAGACTTCCTAGTTTCCCAAAATTCTCTTAAACACTTATAACCTCCTATTCATTACCTAATTTTTGACATGGGTTCTCCTAGAACATTACTAAGCCAAAACACATTGTTTTCTCCATTAAGCACACAAGAACACCTAAATTCACCAAGAACACTCTCACACACAAAGTTTCACCCAAATCACACTACATTTCAATATAGTGCATAATTTAAATTGCATGGCACTTAGGCCCTTAAAATGCTTAAACCTTAAACACTGAATTTCCACAATATATGCCTTTGACCTGCAAATACATACAACAACACATATGTCCTTTTACTAATCTCCTTGACAACCTTTCACTAAGTCATTTACCATTTGCTCTTTAGGTAATTTTGATAAGCATTATAAGCTCATTTCTCCTAAGGCATTAAACTACATTAGGTTAGCATATTTACCTCTTTTCCTCACAACTTCTTTCTTGCTTCCTTATAAAACCGGTAAGGATGTTTGATAGCTTGTCAATCTCTATACATTATACAAACAACATAATGAGCATTCAAGCTTCAAGCTTAATCTCATTGTAAACCCTAGTTACATATATTGTTTTAAAGCACTAAGGTATTTGTTTTACCTTGGTATTTGAAGAGAGTTTGAATATCTATCAAGAGAGGACTCCACCTAGTCCTTGAAAGGTTGGAATGAAGCTAGAACAAAGCAATATAATGAGCACCATCAATGGTGATTTTCGGTCATGATAAAAACATGGAGGAAACATTATTTTTCTTTGAGATTCCTTACCTAGAAGCAAAGGAGATCAATAATATGTAGAAATATAAGCTCAAGCTCCTTCAATGGTGGAACTCCATGGCACCGAAATGGTGGTCTTGAAGTTTTGAGAAGATAGGAATGAAGAGCTTGATGAGACTAAGAGAATGGTGGTGTTTGTTTTTGATTTGGTTAAGTGAGCTATGAATTACAAGAGATCAAAGATGGAGTTTTGATGGTGGTGGTGTATTACCGTGAGAGAGAGCAAGAATGGAGAAGGTGAAGTGTTGGAGACGGTGGGAATGCAAGAAAGAATGAAGCAAATGAGATAAGTTTGCTTTTGTAAGATATTTTAGCTTAAAGTAAATAGTACTTGCTTTATTACTTGTTTATTTACTTAATAGGCTAGCAAGAGTGGTGACTCACCACTTAAGAAACCGGCCCCCATTATGATATAAGGGGTTACTTAGTCTTTATTTGTCAATTTAATTACTTATAATAACATATGTTACAAACTAGCTTATTAAAGTCACTATTCATAAAAACAAGGCACATAGAAGTGAAATTTTTGATTTCCCATTGATATAGACTTCCAAATGTGATACTATATAGTACACATGTTAATTAAAGAGTAATGATGGACATTTAGCCACTCAAAACTCATTTACAAGACTATTTTTCAAAAATGTGCTTAAAGACTCCTTAAAGCACATTTTGTGTTTTAACTTGTTTTCAAGCTTGGTTTTCTTTGCTAATTGGTTTAATATGTTCATTAGTATATAAATAAGGTCTTGTTAAGTTCATTAGGTCTTAACCAAGCTTATCCCAAGCTTAGAGCACATTTTGGTTCTTATTGACCTTAAAGCACATTTTGTGTTTTCTATGGTTTAAATTGCTTACTAATGCTTCTAAGACTCTTTTTAGTCTTAATATACCATATTTAAATGTTTAAACAACATAACTAGGTTTGGGGTATTTCAAAAACATTCACAAATCAACTAACCAAACCCTTAGTGGGTTCTAACAGCACACACAATTCATCAATCACAACAATAATACACAATCTCACATAACTTGGCTTCAAAGCCCTTAACTAAAGCATTACTTCATAATACATTAAACATCATCACAAATTTCCTCTTATATTCACTAAACACATTTCCCACACAATTTTTTGATTCATTCCTTTAAATTACCAAACCCACAATTTCTAAAACATTAGGATGGTCCTTAAGGTAGATTTCTTACCTTAAGCTCATAGGTTTCTCTTTTACCACTCTTCCTTCTCTTCTCTTGATTTTTTGTCATGGACATTATCATTGCCACCAAACTAAACCAATAACCACCAATAGCTAATAAGCATCAAGAGGGTACTTAAATTCTAGGATTAACCCTAGAATACAAGGAAAGGTTTAAAGCACAAAAGGAGGGAATTACCTTCTCATTTCAAAATGAAATGTCTTGGAAATTGAACAAGGAAAACTCCAGAACTTCTTGAATGCCAAAAACCGGCTGGGCAAGGAGAAGAGGGAGTTCAACACATAGGAAAAATCGGTCATGATGGGATTAGGAAGAAGAAGGTGGTTTTGAAACTTTTTCTTACCTTAAGACAACAAGGAGATGTTCTAGCTCACAATGAGCCACTTCAATCTTCAAATGGAGATTTTTAAAGTTTGGGGATTTTGAAAAGAGGGAAAGAATCACCAAGGTGAGAGGAGTAATAATATGTATTTATTTTGTTGTTTTGAGTTGGTTTGAGCCATGGAAGTGGATGAAGAAGCTTGAGCTTGTTGAGGTGCTGTAAAAATCACCATGGCTGGAGCAAGAGAGGAGGGAACCGGTGGGGAAGACAGGAAAGGGACGTGAGAGACAAGAAAAATGGGAATAGGAGAGAGAGAGAGAAAAGGTAAAAGTAGATTTGTACTTTTGTCAATAAAGTAGCATATGTATGTAAAAGAGAGGGGAACAAAAACGTGTCACTCATATAGGGAAGGGTGTCAGATTTTTATTTCCAATGAAGGGAAGTACTTTAGTTTTATTACAATTTACACCCCTTAAGTTCCCGTTTTTACACTATTCTCTATTCCGTGCCCATTTTCCGGATTTTTTTTCGTTTCTTAAATTTTAATGGTTCTTAGGCTCCCATTAATGGTTAATTATAGTTATATGATCAACTATATTTTTTACGGGGTCATTTAACTGTTTAAATTCACATTTTCAGGTTTTCTCGAAAAACACGTTTTAAGACTCCGTTAGCATTTTAACCCATTATAGGGATCCGTTTCCTTCGGGAATTGTTCCCATGTACTATTTAAGCCTAATTAAGCCCTAGGAATCCCTCTCGGATCCTAGTCGAGGTTATATACCTCCTAAAATAATTAAATATGCGTTTTTGTGTTTTGTGACTTTTACGCGTTTTCCTTTTTCTTTTGGTTTTTCTCTCTTCACCAAAATTCTAAGGTATTAATTAGCCTTATAAAATCATAATTACACAATTTATTAACATATTTAAGTTTGGGGTATTTCAATCAGGCAACCATTAAATCCAAAAATATAATAAAGTTGAATTCACCAACGTAAAATATAGATTACAAACCACGCTATACCAGCTCACCTCAATTCAAGCAGAGCATTTTCATTCCAATTATCATCAAAACCTAAAACCAAATAGAGATAAACTTTTTAGCAAGTATAAAATTGAATTAGCATTAAAATTTAAATGGGTACAAAAAGGGGATGAAAAATAATGGGAGAAAGGAGGCCAACCTGTGGATTCTTCCTAATCCAGTAATGTCATAATTTAAACCTTGACAGTATCTGTAAAGAAAAGAATCTCAACTACTGATATTTCTCTTTAATTAGATGTATGATCCATCCATACAACAAGAGAAGGATGGTATATTTTCAACTTCGGAATAATCTAGAGTTAAGCAGGAAATAGTGCATAAGATTGAAGAAACTGTTATTAGAAGAATATTGATGGGCAAAGATTATTACAAAGAAAATTGGTGATCTTGTCCAAATATTTACCCTAGCCATAATCTCAAACTTTGATAAAGTTGCTTGCTTAAGGCTTCCCACATGCCTACTTACCTCTTAGTCATTGTAGACCTGTACAAGTTGAAACATGCCACTCAATTACAGAGAAAATTGCAATCGTAATGATGTAAGGCATCAACAAAAAAGATATTTAACAAATGATACATACACTGCTGCAAAAAAAACTAGTGTTATGACTCCATAATTGAAAATTTAAGCTTCCCCTAACATTGGACTTGATTATGTTCACCCCTAAGTATAACGAAGAAGCAACATATCCATGAGGTAATTATGTGGCATGCATTTAGTTGTAAGAACCCCGGTCAAAAGATTAACACTTGTGTCATAAACTTGAGTGTACAAAACCTGATATGGATTATGCCATTTTTTAAAATCAATTTTCATGAAGATTCCCATAAATGAAACATAAATGCACAAAACAATACTCACCTTAAAAATTAAAGGTGCATGCCCGGTTAATGTTTTACAAGTAATATTCTTGCAACCGAAACCAAATATAGAAATACGTAAAAGTAGGATTCTCATGATGACAAAGAAATATAGGCATGTTATCAACATGACATGTAGAAGGTTGGAACTAGTATAAGCATTCAAAAGTTTTAAAAAATAATAATTCAAAGACAGTAGTGACAAGTTTCTTTCAGACGAATGTAAGTCAGCTGAACTTTAATATTCAGCTTTTTAAACTACACCTAAGGTTTCTAAAGACGATGCTAACATATTCTAAGAAAGAATCTCGACTACTTTATTTTATCTAGTGTGTTAAGGCACTTTAAGTCAACAATTTTGTTATGTCTTTTACTATTAATACAAGATCAAAACACCATACAATAAGAAATGACAATAAAGAAGCTACCAGTAAAAACATGGGGGGCAACAGTGATAAAGTCAACTTTAGAGGTCAGGAAGACGGTAGAGTACTCCTTTCCTTGTAATGCTACATCCAGTGATGGGCCACTCAAGAAAGGACATGCATATGTGAAATAGACAAGTTAGCTACACACTGTTAAAGATTAATATAATTTAAGAGATGAAAAAAAAGACCAATTATGAAATCGAACAAGGAAACAAAGGGTATACAATTAAATGCGATACCTGTTCTCATTTTCATTCCACATTACAAAGCTAGTCGGCAAGCTATAATTGTCATAAGAAAACGTAAAACCAAACAAGGATAAGCTTTTTCCTGAGAACAATTTCAACTTAGAAATATAATTTTCATGCTTACAAAAAGGGAATAAAAGATACAGAGAAAACAGAGGCTAGCTAGTGAATATTTGTGTCCAGCAACGTCACAATTAATAATCTCAAGAGCAAAAAAGTAGAACAAAGAGGTGTTAGAATTTTCAACTTCAATATAATCTGGCAATTAAGCCTACTACAAATACATAGAAAACAATGAAATTGTACCAAGCGTGGAAATCTTATACCTGTACCAGTTGAAACATGCCCCTCAATAGATAATGCAACTTCATAAACATCAAAAGTTAAAGGATCAATGCACATGGATCCTGCCGAGTTGGACTACGCTTGAGCTCCTCCACCATGCCTTTCACTGGTAGTAGGAACACTAACGAATGATTTAAACCAAATATTTTGAAAACATCATGATCGTTTGTAAGAAAGATATTGAAAGGAAAAAACAAAAGAGATTATCAGTCAACAAAGTCTATCTATCACTTTGGTCAATGGTTTTGTAACAACCCTACCACTAATCTCATCATTAATACCTAATCGTCTCATTCGTCATTACCTTCGCAGCGGGAAATTCCAATACAAACGGTGGGTGATACAATGCCGTTAGTCACCCACGTGACTAACAAGGCCTAATTCAATACAGTAACAGTCTGATGGACCAGAATTCTCGAGTACTTATACAATACAAACTCATTCCATTCTTAACCGAGTCAAATACAAATCGACTATACCGAGTCTTTCACATTCTACATGCTAATAACATTTCGGTCTTGCACAACTAACAAATACACAAGAGATTAAACAAACTACCCATGCATAGCAGCACTTCCCATCCTACTCTCAAATGGTAATCATCTCCATTGTACCTGTAAAGTAATGGGTGGCCCCAAAGGGGCTCAGCACCTTTACTGGTATTGTAGTCGTGTAGCCCACTACTACCGGGCCACACTCAACTAATTGTCGTCTAAGAATATGATTGATTTTATTTAATCATAACATGAAATGCCGTAAACACACAACATGCTCGCATAACACAAGTATTCATACATAGGAATACAGTCAACAAGGCTAACACATTAAGTTTGTTAGAATTCATTACCTTGTTTTTTAGGCCTTGAAGGTTTCTACCTCAATAATGCCCTATTCTCATTAATCAATAACTTATCCATCTTAGTCGGATAGTTTTACTTGTTCTCTTAGATCTATAGACATCCTCTAGTCTAGATCTTGTTCCCTTGATTATTCTACTCTTGAATAAGTCATACGTCAACTCACTTGACCTCTGGGCAGAGACACTTTCAACTCTCATCACCGGACCTTTCCCATACTTACCCGCTCATCACTCTAGCTCTGATAACTATGGTTAAGCCTCTCAGGCCTCCGGGTAGAGACACACATATAGATCTCACCACCGGGCTTTAACGGTGCTTGTCTTACTTCCCCGGTTTTGACCCTATACCGGGTCTAGCATGGTGGGAAGGTTCAACTAGCAACCAGAACTATTCTCCTAGTTCCTCTTTCTCACGAGCATCCGAATCTCCATCAGACTTCTCACATTCCCAAATACTCATCTCCTCGGAGTTATAATACAATCATGTATATTAGTCTAGAAGCACCGCTCTTGATGTCGTCTAATAACATTAGGGAATTTTCTTAAGTTCTCGTATTCTCATAATTAAGGGTTGCCCCTATGTTACCATACTTAGAATTTTGGTTACAGTCTCATGTTGGTTCGAATCCTCACGTAGGAGGTCGACTAACCATTGAAAAGGAGTTTAATAATCCCATATCTCTTTCACGTTTCGAGTGAGTTCATAATGTTGAACTATTGTTGTTCTCTAGTTGAGAGTTCTTATATTTTCTTTCCACTGTTAATCATTTCATGGACTGTTTCGTTTCGATTCTCTAACCGTTGTTTGTCTTTCTTTCAAGAGTTGGTCTACTATTCCAAGTTAGATCACAAGCTCAAAGTAAAGACGGTTAGCTCACACAAGAAACAGCAAGTCATTAAGATATACAATGCAATAGTCCTTTTTGTGCATTTATCTTATTAGGTCGGTGCATATAGACAAGTAGCACACAAGACGAGTGTAACTTAGTAGGACATAGATTGCAAGAAAACCATACCGCTCACCAAGGAATGACTCTAGCGTGTCGTCTCATGCTACTCAGATAATTCTCGAACAAATGGTAACATTCCAAGCATTTCTATTAACTTCAAGGCAATTACGGAATTTAACCGACAAATGTGCCCGTAATAACCACGTTGTCTTTTAACCTTAACTTACTTACGTGATCTTAAGTTCACAACTTTCACATTCGATCTCATACATGTTTATACTTATAATGACCTTTACGTGTCACCAAACAAGTCCTAAACATCTTCTATTACCAATACCAATCAATCCCCATCATTTAATTCCATTAACTAACTTTTGGTTGCAATTTGGGAGTAGTCAGGGACCTTGTTTGGACCTTAACTCCCGGACCAGACCACTGCTGCTACTCTCGAGACATTTTTCTCTATGGTCCAGGACTTGATACTCATCCTAGGTCCCGGACCAATTCAAGGCAAGTCTCTCGAGTGAAATTTATATGTGGTCCGGGACTTTATCCTTCTCCTAAGTCCCGGACCAGTTCTGTAATGAAATTCTTGGCAAGTTTTAATGTGTGGTCTGGGACTATGTATGGGACCTAAGTCTCTGATCAAGCTACAGAATTTACTCTCGGTCAGTTTTTACATGTGCTTCGGGACTACATCCAAGGAGTAGGTCCCGGACCCTGCTACAACCTGCAACATTTTGATAGTTTCAATTTCAATTCTAAACTCAATTCTTGCCTAATTCTTTCCTAACCTTTCCACATGCATCCAAACATGTTCTAACACCATAATCATGCCAAAAGCCTCCTTAATCCATTGACCAAACCTATCATTTAATCTTGGTCATATTACTCAAATTTTCATTCTAATTTGTTGCACTTACAACTTAGTGTCTAGGTTCCTAAGATACACATTTGTTCCCAACTTTAACTAACTCAATTGTTTTGACCATACCAATTCCTTCTTAGACACTTTCATTCTCTCTAGTAAATCCAAGACACTCCTACATCATTTCTCTACAGATTTCAGCACAACTCGTTTCCATCCTTCAACAAGCATTCTAGGGTGATTAATTATCCATATTAATCCCCATTAACTCCTAGTTAACCTTAGGCTCTTAAAACTCATAACATCACCTAAACCACTTATTTTCTACAGAAATTTCGTCATAACTTCGTCACTATACTAGCACATCCAAATTTCATTGTCTTCATCACTTAATCCAAAACATCCACAATTCAACATAAGCTAACCAGATCCTTAGTGGATTCTACCAGCACACAAATTTCACTCAATCTCATCAATCACATTATAATGCAATAACCTTATATTGCTTGACACTTAGGCCCTTAAATAGCATAATTTAAACAGCTCGACTAGCATTAGTTTAATGCCATTCACTTACATTTTCTCAATTTATTTTCATCCCCAATTATATCAACCTAGATATAATTCCCATAAGACATTAACATAAGCCTTAAGGTAGAACATTTACCTTAGCTTTTCCATTTCTGTTCTTTCTCTTCTACTCTTCTCTTTTCTCTTGTGATTTTCGGTCATGGGGCAATGTAGTTGCCAAAGCTCTAAACCAATACCCAATTTAAGGAAATGAGAACTGAGTAACACACATAATTCGGACATGTGATATCGCATGAACAATTAAACTAAGTACGAACATATATATTATGTCCGAAAAGGTGACAACGTGTCACCACCTTAAGTGAAGATATAACTAAATTGCTAAGGCAAAGTAAGGTAAGTTACATAGTTAGATAAATCGGGCGCTAGCTAAAATATAAATGTCACACTTAGAACAAAATAGCAATATCGTCACAAGTTACATTACACGATTTATATAAGTACTTATAACACATAATTTCCACTTAGTATATATAACTAGTATAGTCCCACTATATATTAAACCAAAGGAAGGTGGTGCTCACCTAGTTGGACTTTGAGCTGAATATATTAAGCAACTAAACTACCCCATGCTCTAGACATTTCGGTAACTACTATGTAATACTTAAATCTATTACAAAACAACAAACAAATCAGATTCCACCCATTCTTGTCCCTTGGTTAGACTATACATGGTTCCTTGACCAAAACCTGCATAAACCAGTCCCCCCTCTGCTGGGATTTCCGAAAACAACAGAGAATACACAGCAACATTCTCTTCTGATTTTTAACTCCCATACTGCCACTCATTCCCTTGTAACTTGACACTCCTTTACAATCAAATAATCAGATGAAATCCTATGCCACTTATTCCTTGGGCTGTTGCTGTCTGAAACAAAAAAAAAACTGTAAAGAAAACAGAATTACAAGTCAGTCAAGACCACTCTCTTATTCATTCATTAACCCCTTACCTACTCATCTGCTTTTTGTACATCATCTGAATACAAAGAACAGAGGACAGCACACCATCATATTCTCCTTGTTGTCCGAAAATCTCTGCTGAAACAGCAAGTAATAAGGTCATATTTGTCCAGATTCTTGGAGCTGATCAATGACCACCCATCCTTGTCTGGTTGAGCAAACAAATCCCTAAATATTCACACATTCATGTTCATGTAATGGAGCACTTAAAAATCTGTTGTGACTCCACCTGAATCAAGAAGAACATAAAAGAAACTATGTCTGGAAAAAAAATTCAACAGCAATGGGTATACTGCTGTCGGTTGCTATGCATAAGGAATCAGACAGAGAGTAATGGCACCTAACTTCCACAACACCTTCTTGGTAAACTGTGACTAGTATACTCCTTAATCCCTTAAATTAATAAACTAATCTAGCCCATAACCTCCTGTCACTTACTACACAGTTTGTGCAAGTTCAGAGAACAGAAACTGTCTGCTCCTCTAATTCCTGCGTGCTCTTCAAATTCCCAGGTTGTTCCTGGTTGAAGTTACTCGATTAATACCCCACCAAATCCTGTCACTTCCTCCCACATGCAACTCGTTCCCTGCATGTCCAGAAACTCTACAATTCCCTCTGTCCATTGGTGCAAGGTAACTCCCTGCTGTACTGACATTGCTCTTCTATTTCCCTTTACTTCCTGGTTAAAGATGCACCTACATTGCCCATCAACCTCTCACATTTTCATCTAAGACTCAAGCCTTCCCATTTCTCTCGTGCATGTCTGGATGTGGTTGTCTAGCTTTTGAAAATCTGGAGCAAATCGACACAAAACAGTAAGCGGGTCGAAAGCCTCCTGGAAATCTGCTGCAGTTTCTTTTGAATATCAGACAAGGTAGAGCTCCAAAACTACCGGCCTAACATCCTTTCATCCTGTTCTTATTTAATGTCCAAGGGATTGTATTCAAATCACTAACCTCTGCTACATTTTCGTGCATCACCCCCTAGATATCTCCTCAACGAATGTAGCAAGACCACTCCAGAAATATTAGCACTCTGGTTGGAACATCAGTTCAAGGTAAGCCCATGGAACAAATTCTATTTTAATCTCCCTGTTGTGTTCTGATGTCTGAGACAAGTAAAGATAACTCACCCAACTCTCTCTTGTTTCCTTTCATGCGTAACCTCCCATGCAGCCTGCTTGACTTTGTTCGAAAACCTCTTGGGTAGAAGCTGCCCAACACTTCCCTGAAACACAACCAGAAGGTAACGTTTCTTTTAAGCAAATTTTTGGTTGCTTACAGAAGTATTAAGTGTGCTGATTTGGTCTGAAAATGGACTTTAGGCCCTACTAATACATCTATCTAAGAGAGTAAGCACTCTTGAAAAAATTGGGAAACAGTTTAGTACGGTAAATTGTAAGGCTAAGTGTAAGTGTGCAGAAGGATGTGTTCAGATTTCGGTAAGCTGTTGTTTCTGTCTAGCTGGCTTACAAAGGGGTTAACGGTGTTGTTTATAACTGGTTTTTAGTTTAAAACATCTCTAATACACCTAACTGAGGTCATAAACACTTGTGGAAGATAGAAACCAAAGGGATACATCAGAGAAGGAGTTGGGATTGAGGGATACACAGGTTGTTTACTCCAGCTTTCTGAAATTTATGTTCCAGTATGGTCAACTTCCAGGGGTGGTATACGTGTGGTGTTGGTTTGATAATGAACCCAAAACAGACCTAATGCATCTAGCTAAATTTATGGAATAACTTGGAAAGGTTAGACACCATTAGATATATTAAAGGTGGGATTAGATAAGGTTACATACAAGAACTTCATTTCAGGTTTTGAAACCTTTGAACTTCGGTATAACTGAGTTCCGTAAATATTTGGAGACTCTTATTGTTTTAATAAAGGGATTAAAAACATGGCTAACTTACTTAGCTAAGGATGGAATGCATCTTAGGTGGATCAAGATCGAACCTTAGGTTAAACTTGTTACATGTTAGTGCTTAGAATACTCTAAAACGTTAGCTAGAGGATGGACTTAGTTAACGTGTGAATTGACTATGTAAATGTCCTAGGAGTAAGATAAAGCCTAAGGTTAATAGTTGGAAAGTTTCTAAGGGATAATATAAGTTGAACATTCAAAAGTTTACCTAGGGAACAACACCCGATAAAATGGGATAAACTAGGAAAATGTTACAACTGTCGTCGCATGAAATCATAAAACTGACAAGTTGTTTTAATTAACGTTAGGGCCGTAATGAACGCCAACCGGGACCCCGTGTGTGAGACTACTCTTGCTTCAGACTAAGGTATGGATATGTGTGGTCCTTATGTTGCCGTGTTACACGGCTTGTTTGTTGTGTGCTTTGTTTGACAATGACCGTAAGACTAAAGCATGAAATTGGATTGCTTGTGTTATCTTGCTCATATGCTTGTCATACTATTGTTGCCTATTACTTGCACGCACACAGTAGTTTAGTCTTTTCTCATTTTATGGAACTAGAGATGAAACCCGACGAACTACGTAAACAAACAAGAAACTCTATAAAGGGTAACTCTTTTCTAACTATGGAGGACTTCTAAGGACACCCACTATGGTGTCTAATTATTAATGATATTGATAAGTAAATACCAGCTGGTGGAACATGAGAATAACCCAGGAAGATAACTTCTCGGGCCGCTCAGTATGGAGCACATCCTGAATCAGATCCTTCGACCGACTATTATGGAGCACATCCTGGGGTCTAGAGGTGACCCCGCTTTCTCGACGCATGACGCCGGAACTGGAGGATTAGCTATGGAGAAGACGTTCTCCAACGTGTGGTGATAAGAGAATTCACAAACATCCTTAAAGAATCAAGGAACGAATGGCACCCACACGATATGGTCACGGGAACTAACCTACATCCCCAGACCTGGAGCAAGGAAAGAGAAAGAAAAATACACACTATGGGAACAAGGGAAAAGAAATGAAAACACACAACGTTTGAATGATCCCACTGTGAGGATCATCATTATTCAAATTCTCTTGCACGCTTTATTTGTATACATGCTTGACGTGCTTGTTGTTTTCCCTATGCTCAGCATGATGTGAATTGCTATGTTGATATTGTATGTTGTGTGTTAATGCTTTATTATAGCATGTAATTGGACTTAATAATATTCGACCAAGTAGTCATGTAGCCCGGCAACATACGGGCTACACATATTCATACTCAGCGTAGTTTGCTGAGTCCTTTACAACCCAATTTTTACAGGTATTGAGCCGAATGATAACGGAGCGTCGGCGGGATGGCTACCATGGGGGTAGTCCATCATGTCGAGACTTTTGGTTTCGGGTAGTGCACTAATGTATAGGATGCTACTTGTAGGTCTTGACTCGGGATGTATCCAAGCAGTGTGATACCTAACTTGGTAGTTATGATATACGTTCTCGGTATTTGGAATTGTATTTTATGTTGTTTATGTAACTCGGTTAAGGGTTGATTCCAGTCATACAGACCGTAACTTGGTGTTGGTAGAATGGTCGTGTCAACCACGTGGTGGTTGGCGTCTGTAGCACCCAGATGGAGTTTTGAACCGCTGCGTAGATAACTCATGATAGCATTAGGCACGTCGTTTAATTGTTGGTCATTATTCGGGGGTGTTACAGAAAGTGGTATCAGAGCATAGTTACGCTCTGATGACTGGAAACAGGAAATACCGAGTTTAGGAATGCTAACAGTGAGTTAAGGGTTGTGGGTAGTACGTGAGGCGCGTTAGCTAGGGTTGTCCCCAGTAATTACAGGATGTCTAGCAGACACCTACACTTAACCTCTACGTCCCTTATTTCATTTTCAATTCGTAGAAAGAACGCCAGCGAGGTAGAAAGCCTCTCTTACTCGGGAAAACCTGATCTGGTATTTACTTAACGTCATATAAGCAATCCGGTAAGTAAAACTATAGTATACAATAGCACCAAACCTCGAAGCTCCGACTAGAGCGTAGGGCTTAAAGACGCTGTCTCAGGAACCATACCTATAGAGGGACCAACTTTATTAGCAACTTGGGTCGACATGCTTAGCAGTCGATAGGACCCTACTTGACAAGCAAAGGGGACAGAAATCCCCCTAAAAGTAATGAAATAAATCAAGCTTAATTAACTAATTAAGTATGGATAAGAATATTAAATACCAACGTCTGCCTCACCCTCTTCTTGTTTGAATTGTTTTATACCTTAAGAACCCAGCAATCGTCCCATGAAGGACAAATTTTGCTCATTATTCTTCTACTCTACAACAATAAAATACCACACCATTGTAATAGATAACAAGCCACCATCACTATACAAGACCCATTTCACCATTTGTATATGATTTTCCAAATACATGACTACCGTGACATCATGATGAGGCTCAAATCTTCTACCTTGATTCCTTCTATTCCTCATTTCTTCTTGTAAAATAGTTCTTTTCAACCATTGATTGTCGTTCCCTGAGATCAAAAACGCGTTGGTATAAGGATCATAAACAGATCCCTCAAACATCGTAAATAACCATTACTATGAGGCATCGGTTGCCCACACAGACACAACCCTAACGGGTAAGGAAGTGGTAGTAAGTTGTCAATATATTTCGATTAATTACCGAGTACCCGGATCACAGAGATCTAATTAAGAAAAGTGCGTACAATACAAATTAAGTTTCAATCATGGATGAACACATTCCACAAGAGGAACTGTTAGAATACCAGCAAGCAATGTCGCTGATGGCTGAAGAATTCGGTTTTATAATGGATAAATGTAACACCCCAACCGCTAATCCTATGCTTACCGTCTAATCGTCCTATTCATCCTACGAGTTCGCAGCGGAATTATTACATACTTACTACGGCGGGTGAAACAATGCCACTAACCGCCCATACGGCTAGCTAGGCTACTAATACTTACAGTAACGGTCTGATGAACATAATGTAGCGAGCTACTAATATGATGCATACTGAGTACAAAATGACCTACTTACATTCTGGTCACCGAGTATTAAAGTATTCATTACATCCTTTACAATCTTCCCAAAGAATGAGTTTACCAACTCTCATCTATACCAATTCCCATCCTATCAAAATCCAAAAAGGTGTACCCCATGGTACACCGCTTTCAAAAACTGTAGCCATGTACTACTTAGTACACCCATCATAAATTCATTGTTTACATCCAAAAAGAAGATAAAAGAAAGAACTCAATCTTCACATCTTCATCCCTCGCGTACCTGCGTGTAGTAAAAATGGTGCCCCAAGGGGCTCAGCAAACGCTGCATATGGACTCCGCATATACCGCGTGCTAGCTAGGGCACGCCGACTATTTGACGTCCACTAAACATGCATTCATTCATTTCATACATACATGCCTTCATACAATACATGCTATACAATTCATTACACAATTCAAGGCAACAATACAAGCAGCATCACTTACTTACCTTCACAGGTTAGCCAAATTATGCATCCGGGTTAATCGGAATGCTTTACTCTTTACTCATTACTTACTTTCTTCTTACTTACAATTACTTACCTTTCAATTACTTTACTTACTCATTCTTACTTACTTACTTATACTCAAGTTAAGTCGTCGGGACCTCCGGCCTTGGGGACTACACCGTCCCACATCCGGGATTTACTTGACTCACCAATCCGGGATGCTACCCACTTAAGGGATTTGGGCCGCGGACCAGTTTAAGAGTCAGGAATTGGAGCCAACCTCTCGTGACTCCGCATCCTCACGCGTGGCCGAAACTATATCGGACTTCTACTCATTCCAATTTAATTACCATTTTAAGTTAGGATGGTTAGCTTGTTAGGAATAAGTTAGAAGTCCAAACACATAAATCGGTCACAATACAATACATCATACATACACACATTCATATCATCCAACATTTCATGAATTATACAAACTAAATTTAAGAAATATTCACAACATACAACTACATATTCACAAGTATGCATATTAACTCCGATTCGTGCATTTATCTTATTTGGTGATCAATTAGCACACAACACAAATCAGAGTAACCAAGATAGCATACGGGGCATGAGGAATCCATACCGTTCACCGTTGTACGTATTCCAAACGTCCTTCCGGTGTCACAAATCAAATCCTATTATACACATACAATTAAATGATTAATCTAACTATCATTACTTAACTCATACTTACTATGTCCTTATACTTCTTACACTTACACCTTACTTACTCATTTCCTTTACTTAAGTTTCTATCTTCTTGCTTAAGGTTTGCATGCTTACTTACATGTACATATACATATATGTATGGGTATACATATACATATATATATACATTATTATTTAAATTAAAATATTTTTTTTTTGTCAGGATTGGGCCGTCCGACCCACCGTCCGACCCAAGCCCTGGGTCGGACCATTCCAGTAAGATTCGGTTCCAGAAAATTACCCTGTCCGACCCAGCACTATTCCGTCCGACCCATACCCTCTGGGTCGGACCATTCCAGAAGGTTTGGTCTCGAGTCTTAAGCTCCGTCCGACCCACGTCCGACTCACCGTCTGGGTCGGACGAAGTCAGAAGCTTCGACCATTATTTTTTTTGCCTGTCCGACCCACGTCCGATCCACGTCCTCTGGGTCGGACCATTACAGAATGTTTGATTTCGAATTTAAGCCATGTCCGACCCACGTCCGACTCACGGCTCTGGGTCGGACCATTCCAGAAAGTCGGTTTTCGTTTCTTAAGCCCCGTCCGACCCACGTCCGACTCACCGTCTGGGTCGGACGGTTCCAGAACCTTACAGTTTTTTTTTTTTCCTTCCCAATTTCACCCATTGCTTCCCCAATCTTCCTACATACATCCTAACATGTTTTTGTGCATTTAAACACCCTAAATCATGCTAATTCATTTCCTAATTCATTACACAACTTTATACTCATTCACTCACATAATTTTCCAAGTTTCACACCACTTTCACTAGTTGTTTCCTAGTTGTGTTTTGCTACAGATTTTAGCCTAACACTCTCCATCTACAACTCCCTCTTCTAATGTCATTTCTAACACCTCTAACACATTACAATTACATTAACTATCTCTCCCCATCTCCCTCTATCAATCTATTTCAAAATCTGTTACAACTCATTTTCACCTAGTTTAAAATTCACTAAGTGTTATAATTCTAGATAAATTTTGACATAACCTCCCCTATATTTTTACACTCTCACCACATTGTTTTAAGCACATTTTCATTCATTCTCACCTGTTTATAACATCAACCATATACAAGCTCTCATATACAAATACTAATGCTAAACCAACACTAAACACTACAAATTTCCTGCACATAACTAACTCAATCCCAATCTGTTTTGACAGTTTTAAAATGTCTTTTTAAGGCTTCAAAATACTATTCTCATGTACATTGTTCTACTACACAATACCATTTTCATTACTAATTCAACTTATAAAAATCTGTTACATTATACATATACATGGTTACACAATGAGCATTCTTACCTTGCTTTACTTCTTCTAGATTTTCTTTCTCTTCTTTCTCCTTCCTTCTCTCTCTCTACTACCGGTTTTGGTATTCAACAATCTAACATATCACCCATATATACACACCATTCAATACCAAAACTAACTCTTAATATTATTTAACTTTCAATGTAGATTTCTAGGGTTTAGAATTTATATTACCTCCAAGAGTGCAAATGAAGCTTGGAGTGGTTCAAGAACAAGGTTTCTCACACCACCAAAATGCCAAAATCGGCTGGACACAAGAGACCAAACAAGGTTTAGTCTAAATTTTCGTTTTGCCATTTAGGCTAGAAAAAGATGGAGTTTTTGAAGATATTTTTACCTTAGAAGAACAAGAGAAAGGGCCTTCTAATGGTGGTGTTGAAGCTTCAAATGGGGAACCCTCAAAATCGAAATGCTTGTTTTTGGATTTTGGAAAGATGAAAATGTAGCTCTTGAGGAGAGGATTACAATGGTGGTATTTTTATAATTTTTGGAAGGGTTAGAGGGAGTTACAAAGGAGAGAAGATGGTGTTTTGTGGTTTCTCTATTTCCCATGTCTGGTGAGGTAGAAGAGAGAAAAAGAGAGTGCTGGTGGGGGTTTCACGTGAGAGAAGAGAATGAGATAGGAGAGAGAGTAAAGTGAGTGTGAGGTAATTATTGTTATTGTTTTTGTTTGTTTGTGAGTAAAAGAGAGTAAAGAGAGGGTGTGAGGAGGGGCCAAAATCGGACAGCCCACACACACACATACACTTTACTTTTTATTTTCAAAGTGGACACATAAGTTTGTGTATTTATACTTCTACCCCACAACTTCCCGTTTTTGACAGTTTTTTAATCTCTTGTTTTTTTTATTGGTCCTAAAGCTTCACTAATATTTATTAATGATTATTTAGTTAACCAAAACTGTTACGAGTTTATTTGACCCGCTTAAAGACACGTTTTCCCGGTTACCTCGAAAAACGCGCTTTAAGGTTCGTTAATGTTTTTAATCCATTTTAAGGATCCGTTTTCTTCGGGATTTGTTCCCTTATTTATTTACTTAATTAAGCTTCTAAATTACTTATTAGCCTAATTAATCACTATTTTTAATTACGGGGTATTTCAATCTACCCCCCTTAAGAAACTTTGCCCTCAAAGTTGCTCAAGGTTAATAGTTTTATAATTCTACTCATTATGCAAACCAATTGCCATAATGTATCTTCCTACACCTATGAGGTGTTTACTTCTTTCACACTGCAAGCATACACATTTCAACATCATACGCAATTCACATACACAGTACATCATTTCCATTCATACCATACCACAATACACATACTTACATCCACAATACATTACACCAATACACCATACATTGCACATACACATCATTCATTACACATTACACATACATACACATCCATACTAAATTCACTTGCACTACATGTGCCATACAAAATGCAATGCTTACCCCGAAGCAATGCTAAAGCAAAGGGTTCTACCCCCCTTAAAAGGGGTACGACCCGTACCCGTATACTAACTAGACTAACTAGTCTATGAATAACTGCGGGTATTTAGCCTTCATGGCATCTTCCAACTCCCATGTCGCTTCTTCGACATCATGGTTAGACCATAGGACCTTCACCATTCGTATAGACTTATGGCGAGTGTCTCTGGTCTTCCTATCAAGGATTCTCACTGGGGTTTCGACATATCTCATGTTTGGCTCAATGGATAGTCTCTCGGGCTCCAACACATGAGAAGGATCAGCCATATACTTCTTGAGTTGTGACACATGAAATACATCATGGACACGTCCCAAGTCCTCAGGTAGTGCTAACCTGTAGGCTACTGAACCAACTCTTTCGGTGATAGTGTACGGCCCTACAAACTTTGGGCTTAGCTTGCCCTTCTGACCAAATCTGAAGACACCCTTCATAGGTGAAACTCGCAAGAACACTTGGTCGCCCACGGCGAACTCAAGGTCGCGTCGTCTCACATCCGCATAGGATTTCTGTCTATCTTGGGCTGCCTTCATGTTAGCTCGGATTTGTTGCACTTCGGCTTGCACTTGCTCAAGGTACTCCGGTCCTATTATGACCGCTTCACTTGACTCATCCCAACACAAGGGTGTACGGCAAGGTCTACCGTATAGAGCTTGGAAAGGCGACATCTTAATCGAGGCGTGATAACTATTATTATACGAGAACTCGATAAGATGAAGCTTATCTAACCAACTCCCCTGAAAGTCCAAGGCACATGCCCGAAGCATGTCCTCCAGTGTCTGGATGGTCCTTTCTGTCTGACCGTCGGTCTGAGGATGGAAGGCGGTACTCAACTTCAGTTCTGTACCCAACGCTTCCCTTGTAGCTCTCCAGTATCTCGAAAGAAATCTGGTGTCGCGGTCAGATACTATGGTCTTAGGGACTCCGTGGTGTCTGATAATCTCCTTATCAAAAAGCTCAGCTAGCTTTACTACCTTCCAGGTGTCCTTCATCGGTATGAATCTGGCAACCTTGGTAAGGCGATCTACTACAACCCAGATCATGTTGAGTCCTCCCCTAGCAGGTGGGAGTCCTACAACAAAATCCATGGAGATATCATGAAATTTCCACTCCGGAATTGGCATCGATTGTACCATTCCGCCCGGTCTACGGTGTTCAAATTTTACCTTCTGGCATGTTAAGCATCTCAATACGAATTCCGTCACATCTGACTTCATTCCAGACCACCAGAAGTACCTCTTCATGTCTTTGTACATCTTGGAGGCTCCCGGATGGACTGATAATGTAGAACTATGTGACTCTCGCAGGATGCGATCCCTTAGCTCAGCATTGCTTCGGGGGACGCATAGCCTGCCATTCAACCGAATCAAACCATCTTCATGTAGCTTAAAATCATACTTTTTCTTCTCAAATGTACCATTCTCGATCTTGTGTCTGATTTCGGTTAGGTAAGGGTCGCTCAACTGAGCGTCTCGCACCTCGTCAACCAAGCTAGAAGAAGCGAGTAGCGAATGGAGCGAGTGTGCTCGACGGCTCAGGGCGTCGGCTACAATGTTTGCCTTCCCTTCCTTATACTGCAGGTTGATGTCGTAGTCTGAGAGAAACTCCATCCACCTTCTCTGTCTCAAGTTGAGTTCTTTCTGAGTGAATACATACTGTAAGCTCTTATGGTCGGAGTAGATGGTGATGCTTACCCCATAGAGATAGTGTCGCCATATCTTCAAGGCGAAGACAATGGCTCCTAACTCTAAGTCGTGAGTCGGGTAATTCTCCTCATGTTTCTTCAGCTGGCGGGAGGCATAAGCAACAACCTTGCCATGCTGCATGAGTACGCATCCCATTCCTTTGCCTGATGCATCACAGTACACCTCAAATCCCTCTGTGCCCTCTGGAAGAGTAAGGACGGGCGCTGAGGTCAATGAGTCTTTCAGTTTCTGAAATGATAGCTCGCACTCGTCTGTCCATACAAACGGTGCATCTTTCTTCATCAATGTAGTCATGGGCTTGGCGACTTTCGAGAAGTCCCTTACAAATCTCCGGTAGTAACCGGCTAGACCAAGAAAGCTCCTAATGTCGGTAACAGTCTTGGGTCTAGGCCATGATCGTACAGCTTCTACCTTAGAAGGGTCAACCGAGATACCTGCGCTCGAGATGACATGTCCAAGGAATGATACCTGATCAAGCCAAAACTCGCATTTGGAGAACTTCGCATACAGCTGGTTCTCGCGCAGTGTCTCAAGCACTTTCCTCAAGTGGTTTCATGTTCCTCTGGTGATTTGGAATATACAAGGATGTCGTCGATGAAGACCACAACCGAAGTGTCCAACTGCTCACTGAATAGTCATTCATGAGGTCCATGAATTTTGCCGGTGCGTTTGACAAACCGAATGGCATCACTGTGAATTCGTAGTGGCCATATCTGGTACGGAATGCCGTTTTCTCAATGTCTTGTTCCTTGATTGCAATCTGATGATACCCTGAACGGAGGTCGATCTTGGAGAAGACTGAGGCTCCTTTCAACTGGTCGAATAGGTCGTCGATACGTGGTAGTGGGTATTTATTTTGACTGTGACCGCATTCAGCTCGCGGTAGTCAATGCAAGTCGGAGGCTACCGTCCTTCTTCTTCACGAAGAGAACCGGTGCTCCCCAGGGTGATACGCTCGGGCGTATAAACCCTTTGTCTAGAAGATCTCTCAACTGTTCTTTCAATTCGGTCATCTCTGCTGGTGCCATGCGGTACGGTGCCCTAGCAATGGGACCGGTACCTGGCAATAGATCAATTTCGAATTCCACTGCTCTCGGTGGTGGCATGCCGGGTAGCTCCTTAGGGAATACATCGGGATACTCGGATACAATGGGTACTTCATCACTGAACTCTGGATCTCGCTCCAGGTCTTGTACATAACAAAGATACACCTTTGGCCCTTTCTGAGCTCCCGGTACATAGCCATGGCAGATATAAGTGTGGTCGAAGGCTCTCTCGGTCTCTGGCGGTAAGATACGGTAACCCCAGAAGGACTCTTGAGCAGCAAACGATGCTCGGCGCAGAGGATTCTACCCTTGTGCCGCTCCAACCAATTCATCCCAATGATTACGTCGAATCCCAATCCATTGAATTCGATGAAGGAAAGGGGAAACGATTCGCCTTTGATTTGGATTGTGGCTGATTGATAGTATTTGGTGCACTTTACTCGCTCCTTCGATGGGAGAGTAACCATGAAGTTCGGTAGCTCATCCGCATCTAGCTTCAACCTCTTCACAAAGGATGGTGATACGAAAGTGTGAGAGGCGCCGGAGTCGAATACACATTGGCATCAATGCCATTTACTGGGAAGGTTCCCGTTAGAATGGTGCCGCTTCTGCCGGCTTGTGCTTCGGTGAGGATGCTCAGGTTACCTTCGGTACCGAGTCCACAACCTATTGGATTCACAATTGGATAAGTATTGATGGTGGACACAAGTGGAATTAAATCAACACTGCTCTTTATTGATAAACCAACCATCATACATACCGTGTCTCTAATACACGTTACTAAAATTACATGATACTAGGAATTTAATACTTTCTAAAGGTAAGGTTCAGGCGTCCTGGTTTCATGTGTGTGGCATTGATTATTGCCGGTGCCGTATTCAACTTGATCTTGTTGATCCCGTGATACAGCATCCTAGAGTTTCCACCCATGATTAGGACATCTCCTGATCTCAATACCAGTTTCTGTGCGTCCACACGCTTCTGCTCGCTATACAGGAATACGGCGTCATCACCAATGGACCAAGACACTACGGGCACTCCTTGTTCAAGAGATTCCGCTGTCTCGTCCTTGTCTTGGTGTAACCCAAGTCGTCCTTCTTTCTCATAGAAGTTGACGATACAGAGGTCCGCTTCAAGTGCGGGGATCGGTTCAGTTCACATTGTTGTGCAAGTACTGCTTGTGTGATGAGGGTCTGAAACTCTGGTGGTATTGTCGGTGGCGTCGCTCCGTCTTGTGTTCGTGTCTCCTGGTATGTCTTGGTATAAGGATTCCAGTCCTTTCCCAAGCACATCATCTTCAGCTTCATCTTCGCTCCACCGGGGAATTCGGGTGTGTAAAATCCACCTTGACCCGTTCCTAGCTCGTTGCATCGTCGATGATTGAGATTTGCGTTCGGGTGTCAGGTATCCCTTTAATAAATCATACCTGGTCGGATGACCTGACACTGTTTGTTGGTGTAGTCGTGGTTGGTGATGTCGATCTCTTCTTGATTCAAGGTTACCGGTATCGGGTAACAGATACTAAAGTTTCCTATGGTTACAAATTTCATCTACGGTGAGTACTAGTTTCAACTACTTCATTTCATGCTCAATATACACTTCATTTATTTACTCATGCATTCACTCATACAGTTACTCTACTACTAGGCATGCTATTTCAAGGATTAAAGGTTTAGGTGATTACCTTGGCCGGATTTCGAACCGGGCCCATCGCGTCAATCACATGCAGAACAGGCTGCCTCTGAGGTGCGCCTCTCTGAGGGCCCCGGGATCCCTGTCCCTGAGGTGCCTGCTGGGCCGGTGCATCGCCAGATGCCACCTCCTTGCCCTCTCTCTGCTTGTAGTCTGAAGTTTCCCTTCGGCTTTCCACTCTCTGGGCACTTGTTAGCTGTGTGTCCCAGCTTCTGGCAGTTGTAGCATTTGATCTCCCTCCCGTAGCAGTCCTTACCAGGATGGTCCTGGTTGCACTTTCTGCACACATAGGTGCGGCCGTCGGAGAAGGTTTTGGCGGCTCCGGAGCTAGAACCTGAGGTTAGAGGGTTAGCACATGTGTGCGTGGGTATACTAGAAATGACTTATACGATACATATACGAATGGATTAGGAATTTACCCTTAGGTGGGTGATCTCAGTGGCTTAGCTGCCACCGGTGCAGAATAACCAAGCTGAAGGCTCAGCTGGTTTGCCCTGCTCAGCATGGGCACTGCTCTCACCCTGGGATTTCTTTTGAAAAGAAATTCCCTTTTTCTTTTTCCAGCTCTTCCCCTGGTTCTGCTCCTCAGTGCTGGTGTTTGTTGTTAGCTTTGCGCTTCAGCGCGGTCTCCTCATCCCTTAGTTGGCAAGTGATCTCAACGCGAGAAGCCGCGTGATAACACTCCTGAAATTTCAGGTATTAGCCGGGATTCTCATTTAAGGAAAGGATAAGGGAAAGATTCAAAGAATTCAAGGAATTTAAGGAATTGAAATGATACTAAGGGTTAACCGTTATTTACCTGAAGGGAGGTAAATCTGGTATAGCCCATACCGTACCGAAGGCGATGGCTCAGACCGCCATAGAAGCGATCGACCAACACCTGGCCGGTGTATCCAAGATCAGGGAGGAGACGGAGAATGGAGGTGAAGGTGCGGTAGTACTCATCCACAGACATCTTGTCTGTCATCTTTAAGGCGTCCAGCTCTAGCCTTTTCTTGTTTTCACATGTCGGGTAGTATTTTGAACGGAGGAGTGAGGCGAAGGAATCCCAATCGAATGTGGGGTCGCTGACGTGCTCATGCTTGACCAGCTTCCACCAATCCATTGCCATCCTTTAAGTAGTACGCCGCAACTCTGACTCGAACTCCAGCAGGAGCTTCGAGTGTTTCGAAAGCCGTCTCCATCTCGGAGATATAGGCCTCGAGCTTAGCCGGATCACTCTCGCCCCTAAAGCAAGGAGGGCGGAGTCCGCTACAGCTTTTACCCAGTTCGCTTCTCTGGGTGGGGGGAGGGATGGCCCCGTTGAGTTTGTTGGGTTTTGTTGTACGCTTGTATTACTTGGGTAGCATCTGTGCTACTGTGGCGGCGACGATCTCAGCTATCGTCTGCGCGCCGGTTCCATCTGAGGCTTCGCCTCTAGGTCGGCCTCGGCCTCGTCCTGACATCTGAATGTTTAACAGTTACATTAGGCTGGCAAGATATGACTCAACGGTCTTGGAATTTAAGCAAGGTATCGTTCATAAGAACGTTAAGGGTATCCGTTATTAACAACGGTAGTTCCTAGTTAGGTTTCTAAGTATCCGTCTTAAGACGGTTGAAATCCTAACTCGGTAATCCCTATGCTCGGTACTATGGACATCAGAGCGTAACTACGCTCTGATACCACTTTTTGTAACACCCCAACCGCTAATCCTATGCTTACCGTCTAATCGTCCTATTAATCCTACGAGTTCGCAGCGGAATTATTACATACTTACTACGGCGGGTGAAACAATGCCACTAACCGCCCATACGGCTAGCTAGGCTACTAATACTTACAGTCACGGTCTGATGAACATAACGTACCGAGCTACTAATATTAATGCATACTGATACAAATACCTACTTACATCTGGATCACCGAGTATTAAAGGTATTACATTACATCCTTTACCAATCTTCCCAAAAGAATGAGTTTACCAACTACTCATCTATACCAATTCCCATCCTATCAAAATCCAAAAAGGTGTACCCCATGGTACACCAGCTATTCAAAAACTGTAGCCATGTACTACTTAGTACACCAATCATAAATTCACTGTTTACATTCCAAAAAGAAGATAAAAGAAAGGAAGCTCAATCTTCACATCTTCGTCCCTCGCGGGTACCTGCGTGTAGTAAAAATGGTGCCCCAAGGGGCTCAGCAAACGCTGCATATGGACTCCGCATATACCGCGTGCTAGCTAGGGCACGCCGACTATTTGACGTCCACTAAGCATGCAATTCATTTATTTCATACATACATGCCTTTCATACATCATACATGCTATACAATTCATTACACAATTCAAGGCAACAATATCATAGCATACAACTCACTTACCTTCACAAGGTTAGCCAAATTATGCATCCGGGTTAATCGGAATGCTTTACTCTTTTACTCATTACTTACTTCTTCTTACTTACAATTACTTACTTTCAATTACTTTACTTACTCATTCTTACTTACTTACTTATACTCAAGTTAAGTCGTCGGGACCTCCGGCCTTGGGGACTACACCGTCCCACATCCGGGATTTACTTGACTCACCAATCCGGGATGCTACCCACTTAAGGGATTTGGGCCGCGGACCAGTTTAAGAGTCAGGAATTGGAGCCAACCTCTCGTGACTCCGCATCCTCACGCGTGGCCGAAACTATATCGGACTTCTACTCATTCCAATTTAATTACCAATTTAAGTTAGGATGGTTAGCTTGTTAGGAATAAGTTAGAAGTCCAAACACATCACAATCGGTCACAATATAATACATCATACATACACACATTCATATTCATCCAAACATTTCATGAATTATACAAACTAAAATTTAAGGAAATATTCACAACATACAACACTACATATTCACAAGTATGCATATTAACTCCGATTCGTGCATTTATCTTATTTGGTGATCAATTAGCACACAACACACAAATCAGAGTAACCAAGATAGCATACGGGGCATGAGGAATCCATACCGTTCACCGTTGTACGTGATTCCAAACGTCCTTCGGTGTCACAAATCAAATCCTATTATACACATACATTTAAATGATTAATCTAACTATCATTACTTAATTTATACTTACTATGTCCTTACACTTCTTACTCTTACACCTTACTTACTCATTTCCCTTTACTTAAGTTTCTATATTCTTGCTTAAGGTTTGCATGCTTACTTACATGTACATATACATATATGTATGGGTATACATATACATATATATATACAATTATTATTTAAATTAAAATAATTTTTTTTTTGTCAGGATTGGGCCGTCCGACCCACCGTCCGACCCAAGCCCTGGGTCAGACCATTCCAGTAAGATTCGGTTCCAGAAAATTACCCTGTCTGACCCAGCACTATTCCGTCCGACCCATACCCTCTGGGTCGGACCATTCCAGAAGGTCTTGGTCTCGAGTCTTAAGCTCCGTCCGACCCACGTCCGACTCACCGTCTGGGTCGGACGAAGTCAGAAGCTTCGACCATTATTTTTTTTGCCTGTCCGACCCACGTCCGATCCACCGTCCTGGGTCGGACCATTACAGAATGTTTGATTTCGAAATTTAAGCCATGTCCGACCCACGTCCGACTCACGGCTCTGGGTCGGACCATTACAGAAAGTCGGGTTTTCGTTTCTTAAGCCCCGTCCGACCCACGTCCGACTCACCGTCTGGGTCGGACGGCTCCAGAACCTTATTACAGTTTTTGTTTTTCCTTCCCAATTTCACCCATTGCTTCCCCAATCTTCCTACATACATCCTAACATGTTTTTGTGCCATTTAAACACCCTAAATCATGCTAATTCATTTCCTAATTCATTACACAACTTTATACTCATTCACTCACATAATCTTTCCAAGTTTCTTACACCACTTTCACTAGTTGTTTCCTAGTTGTGTTTTGCTACAGATTTTAGCCTAACACTCTCCATCTACAACTCCCTCTTCTAATGTCATTTCTAACACCTCTAACACATTACAATTACATTAACTATCTCTCCCCATCTCCCCTCTATCAATCTATTTCAAAATCTGTTACAACTCCCATTGTTTACCTAGTTTAAAATTCGCTAAGTGTTATAATTCTAGATAAATTTTGACATAACCTCCCCTATATTTTTACACTCTCACCACCTTGTTTTAAGCACATTTTCATTCATTCTCACCTGTTTATAACATCAACCATATACAAGCTCTCATATACAAATACTAATGCTAAACCAACACTAAACACTACAAAATTTCCTGCACATAACTAACTCAATCCCAATCTGTTTTGACAGTTTTAAAATGTCTTTTTAAGGCTTCAAAATACTTATATTCTCATGTACATTGTTCTACTACACAATACCATTTTCATTACTAAATTCAACTTATAAAAATCTGTTACATTATACATATACATAAGGTTACACAATGAGCATTCTTACCTTGCTTTACTTCTAGATTTTCTTTCTTCTTCTTTCTCCTTCCTTCTCTCTCTCTACCGGTTTTGGTATTCAACAAATCTAACATTATCACCCATATATACACACACATTCAATACCAAAACTACTCTTAATATTATTTAAACTTTCAATGTAGATTTCTAGGGTTTAGAATTTATATTACCTCTCAAGAGTGCAAATGAAGCTTGGAGTGGTTCAAGAACAAGGTTTCTCACACCACCAAAATGCCAAAATCGGCTGGACATACAACAGACCATACAAGGTTTAGTCTAAATTTTCGTTTTGCCATTTAGGCTAGAAAAAGATGGAGTTTTTGAAGATATTTTTACCTTAGAAGAACAAGAAGAACAAGAGCCTTCTAATGGTGGTGTTGAAGCTTCAAATGGGGAATACCCTCAAAATCGAAAATGCTCGTTTTTGGATTTTGGAAAGATGAAAATGTAGCTCTTGAGGAGAGGATTACAATGGTGGTATTTTTATAATTTTTGGAAGGGTCTAGAGGGAGTTACAAAGGAGAGAAGATGGTGTTTTTGTGGTTTCTCTATTTCCCCATGTCCATCGGCTGGAGGTAGAAGAAGAGGAAAAGAGAGAGTGCTGGTGGGGGTTTCTTACGTGAGAGAAGAGAATGAGATAGGAGAGAGAATTGTAAAAGTGAGTGTGAGGGTAATAAAGTAAGGTGTTATTGTTTTTGTTTGTTTGTGAGTAAAAAGAGAGTAAAGAGAGGGTGTGAGGAGGGGCCAAAATCGGACAGCCCACACACACACATAACACTCTTACTTTTTATTTTCAAAGTGGACACATAAGTTTGTGCTATTTATACCTCTACCCCACAACTTCCCGTTTTGACAGTTTTTACTAATCTCTTGTTTTATTTATTTTATTGGTCCTAAAGCTTCACTAATATTTATTAATGATTATTTAGTTGACCAAAATTGTTACGAGTCTATTTGACCCGCTTAAAGACACGTTTTCCCGGTTACCTCGAAAAACGCGCTTTAGGTTCGTTAGTGATTTTAATCCATTTTAAGGATCCGTTTTCTTCGGGATTTGTTCCCTTATGATTATTTACACTTAATTAAGCTTCTAAATTACTTATTAGCCTAATTAATCACTATTTTTAATTACGGGGTATTTCAATAAACCCTTACATCATTTGTTATCCTTCACTATGTCTATGAGGGAACTAATACAAAGCCTCACTAATTAATACAGCGAAAACATAAAATGAACAATCTAGTTCCAATAATCGGTGTACTCACAAGATATGCATATCAAAGAACACTTAGAGCCAGATTTGTCTGAGTTTTAACTGAGCGTCCAAGACATGCATAAGACTCGTGCCTTGAGAATTGTATGTAATAGACTTACAATTTATTTTGCTGTGAATCTAACAACAATCCATTGATAGGTCTTGTCTAAGCTTTATTATAACCCCAGTTAAAATTGTCTCGATGTTGCTGTAATAATAACCACTCTCAACAGCAACAAATAAACGACAACATTGACAAAAGGAAGTCAAATTTGGAAACACCACGTTTACATAACAATCAGCAAATGCCTAAACTTCTTAAGTCTATACCAAGACAAATATAGAGTCGGAGACTAAATCGAGGAACTCTGAATGAAATTTAGCAAATAATACGTAAACAAATGTATATACATATACAAATCAGGAAAGACACAATACATGTAGAACTTAAGGAGCTAAATAAAATGCAATTAAAGAGTATCCTCGCTAGTTATGCAATCATACCAAACTCGAGTTAACTATACAACTCAACGATCAAAAATAAATAGTGGAACCTCGATAGTAATAACTATGGATTAAGCACCATTAGTTTGGTGGAGCCCGCAAGTAAGAAGTTAAACAACTTCAAGTAAAAGGAACACACAAGGAAGAATGATGAGGAATTAACAGAAGGGTTCTAAGACCCAAAAAGGATTAAGATGGAAATTAGAATAAATAAATTGGACTCAACGAAATCAGAATAGCAAAATGATAGAATTGGGCTTTATAGATGGTCCCTTAAAAGAGTTAAAATTTGTAATATTAAGTCAGATCAATGTGGGCCTAATCGGTCAAACAATGTAAAATCAGACAAATTTATTAGGAACTCAGACTCGGAATGGTTCCAACTTAGCCGAAACCTGGTAGTAGGTTTAGGTCCAAATTAGGAATGCGTAGGAAATCTAATAATAAACAAGATTAATGGACTGAATTGAGGGACTAATTGATGACCTAAGATAATTAAGGAACCCTTTTGGTAGATTCAGTATCAATGTTAAGTGAGGAGGAAAATAGTAATAATTTGAGAATTTGGAAGTATACAATTGTATATTCAATTGGCTTACACTAGAATTTAGAAGACTACATGTGTTAGTGAAGGAACATATATATGTACCTACGGTACAAGAAATGGAATGAAAAGAACTTAGAAGATCAGGAGGATATAAAGGCAATCATACGTGAATATATATATATATATTAAGAGGATTATTGTAATATAAATCCGGCCTTGAACCTTATAACACGTAAGTATATATATTATATATACGTGAATGAAAGAATATAAGTATATACACACCTAGATGTAAATATAGTGAAGAATTTAAACCCTTGATCTAAAGACTTAAGATTTTGATACTAGTCCATGAATTAATTGCCAGACAACTAGGAACGAGTGGGATAAGAACTGAAATTGGTTAAATTGATCGGTTATGTAAATTGGACGTGCAAGGTTGAACTTGACCCTGGCCAGGTTAAGGGACACCGAGCACAAATTAGGGTGGAGGGGTAGCCTAACACTTACGCTGATCACGTCAATGTTGGATGATTCTCGAAACCCCCTACAAGTGGACACATAAACTACAAATAGGTGTGAAATTTTATAAGTTTGAATTAGTAAAGTGCGAAGGAAGCGGTGTTGATACTAGATGATACGATCGTGTGAACACATGGATACACGAAACGAAACTTAGAGAGCAAACACATGGATATACAGAGATGTAATTACTTGAAAGTGTAAGAAGAATGGTGTGATGTTACTAATAACCAAATAGTTGATACACAAGAAATATAGACTACTAAAATCAAATGCAAGACACTAGACCTTGCGACTAAGCAGAGCTAGTCGACAAGCTGCTGCTTAATACAATCATAAGAATAATGACGATGAGAAGGAAACTAAACATCCTATGATTAATGGTTTACAATCGTAAAAACTTGTAACATGTGTGATTCGGTAACCTTTTGACTGAAACTAATTGAGGAAAACCGGAAATGTCAAGGCCATAATTTGGCTGAAAAATAAAGGTTACTTGAAGATGAAAAAAGCTGTGATTTGGCGGTACACATTAAGGTATAAAATAGGTAATAATGCTAGGAGAGTAAATTACCTATCTACATATAATTATGATCGGTATTATAAACTAAACAAGTTGTTAAGACAATGACACGTTTGTAACATTGAATAATACTAGGTACTAAATCGTTACTACAGAGAATATATGAATATAAGCCTGAAGGTCAACAAGAAAGAATAATTCAGACGCTTAAAGGTGCACCAAAAGCATGGAATTCCGACCTTGAGAGAAAATGGATAGACAAGTTACAGCCCACCGAGACCAGGTATAAATTAAAATACCCCTTGTCAGTCAAGAGACCCTTGCTCCTATTATGAGGATACAATTAAGCCATGCACTACACTGGAAGGAATAGGAAAGGAAAACTAAGCCCGAAGGTAATCAGAGTCTCACAGTAGAAGCTGGTGGACCGTACCTCACATCTTCCAGTTGAATAACAAGTGACTTATCGGCCAATACCTTAGACCCAGAGAGACTAAGCCTGAGTTCGTTTGTAGATTGGTATGGATGCCGATAAAAGTCTTTTGACACTGCAACTAAGCCATTAACATAGGTAAGCCTTTGATCAGACTATATTGTGAGCTACCTTGCATAGAAACTAGAATGCACCATGAGAATTAAACATCTTGAACCAAAGTTCAAGGATGATATGAAAGAGATTACGAGGGCATAATCCATTTTAAGGGGGGTAGGCGCGTTGTGTTTTTGCTGTGTTGTTGCTCGTTTGAGGTGTTGTTTTGGATGCTATGTGTGTGAACTGTGTGTGGATTGGTTTGAATGCATGGTGGTTATGAACGAATGACATGTTCATCTGATTGCTTATGAGTACAGTATATGAATATTACTGGTACATTGCAATATTATTGAGAACTTGGTCAAGCCATAGATGTGGCGTGGTACTTATAAGCACAAATGGTAAAATAGAATTGTGGACCTTGGTTAGAAAGAACGAATTTGGGACTTGATCCTTTCACTATGTGTACTCCTACAACCACACGTTGGTTGGTAGGTCTGTGTATAAATTGTGCAGAATTGTGTGTGTATTGTATTGGATGTACTCTGTGCTATGAATGAAGGTTGTGTACCTTGGGTTTACACCTCAACATGTTATATATACATTGCTAATACCTTGAACTACTATGAAAACTTGTGAGAGGCCATTAATGTGGTATGATGCTTATAAGCACACCTGAGTAGGGAGAATTATATGGGACTTGATCCCTTGGTTATCGTGAATGAATATGGGACTTGATCCCAAGGATTAACGACAATGGGAAACATCGATTAAGGAAGTAAGACTTCGGGACGAAGTCCCTTTTAAGGGGGGTAAGTTGAAACACCCCTAAACAAATAAACACATAAAATCATAAACGCGTGATAATTACCAGGGAATAATGTGTCACATAATTCGGACTTGTGATAACGCATGAACAATTAAACTAAGTACAGACATATATATTATGTCCGAAAAGGTGACAACGTGTCACCACCTTAAGTGAGGATATAACTAAATTGCTAAGGCAAAGTAAGGTAAGTTACGAAGTTAGAGAAATCGGGCGCTAGCTAAAATATAAATGTCACACTTAGAACAAAATAGCAATATCGTTACAAGTTACATTACACGAATTATATATGTACTTATAACACGTAATTTCCACTTAGTATATATACTAGTATAGTCCCACTATAATTAAACCAAGGAAGTACCGGTGGTTGCTCACCGAATTGGACTTTGAGCTGAATATATTAAGCAACTAAACTACCTCATGCTCTAGACATTTCGGTAACTACTATGTAATACTTAAATCTATTACAAAACAACAAACAAATCAGATTCCACCCATGCTTGTCCCTTGGTTAAACTATACATGGTTCCTTGACCAAAACCTGCACAAACCAGTCCCCCCCCCCCTACTGGGATTGCCGAAAACAACAGAGAATACATAGCAACATTCTCTTCTGATTTTTAACTCCCATACTGCCACTCATTCCCTTGTAACTTGAGACTCCTTTACAATCAAATAATCAGATCAAATCCTATGCCACTTATTCCTTGGGCTGTTGCTGCCCAAAACAAAAAAAACTATAAAAAAACAGAATTACAAGTCAGTCAAGACCACTCTCTTATTCACTCATTAACCCCTTACCCACTCATCTGCTTTCTGTACATCATCTGAATACAAAGAACAGAGGACAGAATACCATCATATTCTCCTTGTTGTCCGAAAATCTCTACTGACACAGCAAGTTATATGGTCATATCTGTCCAGATTCTTGGAGCTGATCAATGACCACCCATCCTTGTCTAGTTGAGCAAACAAATCCCTAAATATTCACACATTCATGGTCATGTAATGGAGCACTTAAAAATCAGTTGTGACTCCACCTGAATCAAGAAGAATATAAAAGAAACTGAAATACCCCTAAATTAATTTAAATTAATTTAGGGGATTTCTTTTATTAAACCATAAATAATACTATTAATATTAAATTATGGTATGGAATTATGAATATTAAATTATTATATGGAATTGTGAAATTATTTAGGGGTTTTCTCCTATTTAACCCTAATTATTATACATTATTATAGTATTATGAATTTAATAATAAGATTTATAAGTCAATAAATCTTGGGAAAATTTCTAAACACTCCAAATATATTATAAAGATTTTAGGAAGTGTTGGAACATTGTTTTGAAACATAAAAGTCAATATAAAATCTAGAAACCTTAAAGCTTATTAAGCCTTGCTAGAGTTGACTTTTTGAGAATGGTCAAACCAGGCCATGAAACCTATACCAATCAATAGGTTATGAAAAACCATGAAGATCGATAAAAAGAACGTTAAAAACGGACCATCCTAGCCAAAGTTATGACAAATTGAAGTTTAGAGCCAAAATTTTAGAAGTTGCTGACGTGTCAGTCAGCCAGCCAATGGCACTGGAACGCCTGAGTTTCCCATCGGTTTTGGCATGCCATAGGTCGATCTTCAGACGCTTATATCTTTTTCTCTACTCCACCATTTGGTATGGCATCTGTTTCATTCGATTCTCCTATCTTTCCTCTTTCCAACCATTACTCACACATCATCTAACTCCTTCTACATCGACGGGAAAATCGATCTAAAGTTGCCTCCTTGCGAATTCGTAACCCAGAACTGCAGTTTTTCCTGAAATCGGGTAAACTTCGTCACGCCATACTTCTTTATTTCTCATCCAAATTTCGTGTTCTTTAGCTTGTTTTGAAGATCTCTAGTCCCTCTACAACTTTCATGTTAATGACCAAGGCTGATTCGCAACCAATAGGGAGAGCGAGTCGTCTAAAGTTACCTACTCGATCACGTCGGTTTTTGCCCAGAATATTTCCAGAAACGACATGGTAAACTCCGATCTTTGTGGATCTATAACTTTCTCCCTAGTTCATCAAAATCAATGATTCTTCCACTAGCATCTAGAGTTACATGTCTAGTTTGGATTGTGATAGGTTACATGAATCAAATCTCTCTCAGTTGGTGCGAGTTGATTCGAGAAGAGGCATACCTGAACCGCACATAAAATACCGATTCCAGAATTCTCGATTTGGTTTCACCCCGTTGATGCAATTCCGGTAAGTTTCTGATCAAATTGCTCCGTTGATGCCATTCGAAATTTCATCACCGATCAAACCCACATGCCAATTTAGTCTATTATGCATTACAATGGGAGAATTTGTCAAAATTGAATTCGAACAAAACTGTGAACCCCAACTTCGAACCCAGATTCGAAACTACTCGATTCCGCATGATAATTGGGGAAATAGGTACCGTTAGAACCGGCTTTTGATTACGAATCGATAGGAACAAGAATCATCGAATTTGGTTCTGTAGATTGTGAGAAAAACGAGATTTAGTACTCGATCCCCTTATTACCTTCGCTGATGAACTCGAGAGTTCTGGGTCGTCCGATCGCGGTTAATAAACATGGACGGCCGAGATTAGATCGTGGGGATTTAAGAAGTATTAAGTGAATATGTTTTCCAGAATAAAGTCCTAACTTGCTAGATTTATTTAATGGCCTTCCCAAATGTGTTTTGGCTTGAAATTTTAACCATAGATTCCTTATAAAATCTAGTTTATTTTGATATAAATTAATATGCGTTTTGAGCTTTTAAACATAAGTTATGATTTTTGCAAGTTACGAGTATTATGGAATTATTTGGATAATTTAAAAAGATATTTTTATGAAATAAAAATTTTATAATATGTCTAAAATGTTATAGTTACTATATATTTAATTTGGGGATTTTTGGACAATTGTAAATGGGTTTAAAAATTGTGTTTATGAGGTTTTCATAAGAATAACTTATAATATATGGTTTTTAATGTAACCAAAAAAAAATTAAAGTATGGTTTGTTAATAAACTTTTTAATCTGGGAAAAATATGGAACACTAAATTAACATTTTATAACAGTAAGTTTATAAATGTTTAGGTATTAGTTTTTAATAGAAGTGAAATTATTTACATATATGTATATACATATTTAAGTGGAAACTTATATAAATCAAGGAATATAATTATTTTTACGTTTTATTTATTATATTATACGGGAGTTAATATTCTTAATTAAAACTAAGGAATATATATATATTTACACATATATGTAAAAGAAATAACATAGTAACTTAGGTTAAATCAAGGAGCTAAATTAATCTACATTTATATTAATTATATAATATGGTAGTTAATATACTTAATTGAAACTAAGGAAAATACTTTATTTTATTAACCATATTTTGGATGTAGGTGTGTGTCGAAGTTAATATAAATAATTAAATACAATAAACTACTATAATGTTTTACAAATCCTAGTATATATAAATATATACACAGTAAACATGTAAATTAAATACCTTATAGGAAATCTAATCACGAGGAATTAGTAAGTTAAACTAAACCTCTACATAATACTATAGGAGAATATTATGAGGTATTAAATTATAGTTATGAAATTAAGCTTAAAGAGTTATCTTGGATTTCTAAGATTTATATAAACCATATTAAAATACAGTGTAATATTATTTGTCAAAGACCAGAATGTAAATCTATAATTTGGTTGGTAATTAATAAGTTAGACTTAAGAATATTTGTAATTAGATTTTACACAATAGAACTTACTATATAATTAATAAATAAATGTAATACTTTTACATCTAAATGTTCTTAATATAAACAATAATAAAATAAACTTTTACATCTAAATGTGGGGTGGATTAGTAAGTCTAGATTTAATCATTTCTTAACATTTGGTATTGAAATATAACTTAATGTTTTAGGATAAAATCATTAAAAGGATTATGGTATAAAACTATATTAAACTATGTTTTGGAAATTTATCTAAATAATAATCCTTAAGTTCTTGGCATTAGATAAGCCATATGAAATACATTTATAACATTAATTACCAATACTTAGGATGTGAGTCCACAATTAAGTGAGGTATTTAGTAGTTAGAATTTATCGAAAGGTTATAAATAGGAATTTGATACTTAAAACCTTTGAACCTTTTATTAGATAAAACTAAGTTACATAAGAGATTATATTGATCTACTTTACGACACTAAAAATATTAATGTGCCATTTGAGTATAAGGAATGAGGATTTTTCAGAACATATTATCTTATTAAGTAATTGACAATTTCACTTGTGAATGAGAGTTTAATTCTTAGATAAATTCTACTACCTTATGTTAAGATATAATGTTCATCCTAAACATAATAAAGGAGATTAATTTATTAAGTTATTCCTTTGAAAACCTTAGGTTTTGTAAACAATATGAAAAATGTATTTTAAGACGTAAGTTTATTAAAAATTTAGTATAAAAGGGTTATACATAGTCTATAGCGGGAATGTGTGTAAAAATAAACATTGGGAAATTAAATGTAAGCAAGGATAAATAAAAGGTTATCTTAAAGTGCCTTATTATATAGTTAACGATAAAGTAAATAATATACCTTGGGAATACTAAATGTAAGAGCTCGATAAATCTAAGTTAACTATAATATAGTTATTCAAGATGAGAAGCAGCTTAACATCTTATGATAGATTAGATGGTTGTAATAAAAGTCATCCTAAACTAAACAGATAAATGAGTTTAGTAACTCAATTAGGTTATCATAAAATGCATCTATAACCCCATGTTTCCAATATACAGGATGTAGATCTTAATTAAGTTGAGGGGAAAACTTAATCATAATGGATTATTTGGTAATACGATAAAATACATAATCATTACATTGTGAAATAATTGTATAATATTCTAAGATAAACCTATCATAGGTCATAACCCGATATTTATTCTAAATTAAGAATAAAAGTATTAAGCTTAAAATTATTATTGAGATTCTAAGATTAGATGAATAATATAATATGCACTTATGATATAAGGGTCTAAGAGTCTTGAATTGAGAATTAGGGTTAAGTATGAATAAAGTGGATAAGAGTGTAACAATTAACAAGTGTTAATAACATACATTCCCTAGTCTTACAACCTTGGGTTATACAACATTCTAATATAAGTCAAAGGTTATACATAACATTTAAGTGAGGGCTTAAAAGACATTTGAGACTTAGGAAATAAGAGTGAGGAATTTGTTTAAGTTTAACTTAGGCTACAAGTTATTGATGATATACTACCTTTAATATTCCTCAGAGTGTGTTGAATGTTTGCACGAGTCTACTAGGACTGCTACAGCGCTAATCAGGTATGATTTCTCGTACTCAGCTTGTTGTGTCTTGGACTCTATGGAATGTTTTGTATGACTTCTCGTACTCAGATATTTTTGATGACGAATTTTATGGAATGTTTTGAGAAACGCTAAATGAGCTTGAATGAATCTTGAAAGGAAATTAGTTGTGTGACTAACTCAGCTTGATGTGACTAATTGAGCCTTAAATGTACACCTTGTATGGTAATTGGTTCCTTCTATCTGGTTGTTTCATTAGATATTATCTGACTGGGGTTTACGCCTCTGCACTCTGTAGGACTGAGTGTTTTGGTATCGCTCTGGTGCAGTTAATGATCTAGTGGAAATATGGGA
The DNA here is from genome assembly GCA_023374045.1 of Limonium bicolor. Classification (NCBI taxonomy): domain Eukaryota; kingdom Viridiplantae; phylum Streptophyta; class Magnoliopsida; order Caryophyllales; family Plumbaginaceae; genus Limonium; species Limonium bicolor. Next base: position 109,858,491 of record CM041780.1, read on the forward strand.
AATGTCAATCTTGGTAAATGCTTCTTTTGACCCTGGATATTGTTTCATCCATGAGCTGAGTCTTGGTTGTGATGTGCGCACATCTTCATCGGTAAACAGCGAGGGGCTGTATATCCCCTGTCCAATCGGACGTTGTAAACAGCGAGGGGCTGTATATCCCCTGTCCTATCGGATGTAGTTAACAGCGAGGGGCTGTATATCCCCTGTCCCAAAAGGGACGCAGTTGGCAGCAGGGCCATCTCTTCCAATTGGTTTTATTCCACTCTTGAGTTATGGTTCTTGGGTCTCTTCTTTCATTCCCAGATCTTGCGACTACTTGGGTCTTTCTAATCCTAATTGGAACTGAATCTAACTTAAGCAATGGATGATCACTAACTTCTGGCGTGGTTTCTTTTATGTTGGCTCACTCTACCTTCACGTTATTTGTCTCTATCCTTGAATTGTTATCTTTGACTTGGTGTTTTGGTGTGCCTTATTCTTCTGATTTGTTTCGAGCATTTGACTTCAAGTTATTGTTATTTTAAGAGTTATGTTTTTCTTTTAATACTGTTGTTTTGGAGAGTTGTACCAGTTCCATTCCAGGGAACTGACTCACCCCTCCTGGGGTGGGCTGCTTGGTTTCATCTTGCAGGTACGAATTGCTATATAGGTAGCCACGAAGAGGATGTATGGGATGGGAATTAGGAACTTTGGAGAGCTATTGTATTTTGTTATTATTATTTTATGTTATGTTTTCTCGAGTTCAGACCGTAGCATTTGTAATGTCATAAGTTGTAATTGGTGAGGTTTGGTGCCGGGTGTTTGGAACCCGATGATCTGTAATCGCCTTAGTATTTTATTTCCGCTGCATTTATGAAAAGTAGGGGCGTTACAGAAACTATGTCTGAAAAAATATTCAATAGCAATGGGTATACTGCTGTCGGTTGGTATGCATGAGGAATCAGACAGAGAGTAATGGCACCTAACTTTCACAACTCCTTCATGGTAAACTGTGACTAATATACTCCTTAATCCCTTCAATTAATAAACTAATCTAGCCCATAACCTCCTGCCAATTACTGCACAGTTTGTGCAAGTTCAGAGAACAGAAACTGTCTGCTCCTCTAATTCCTGCGTGCTTTCCAAATTCCCAGGTTGTTCCTGGTTGAAGTTACTCGACTAATTCCCCACCAAATCTTGTCACTTCCTCCCACATGCAACTCGTTCCCTGCATGTCCAGAAACTATACAATTCCCTATGTCCATTGGTGCAAGGTAACTCCCTGTTGTACTGACATTGCTCTTCTATTTCCCTTTACTTCCTGGTTAAAGATGCACCTACATTGCCCATCAACCTCTCACATTTTCATCTGAGACTCAAGCCTTCCCATTTCTCTCGTGCATGTCTGGACGTGGTTGTCTAGCTTCCGAAAATCTGGAGCAAATCGACACAAAACAGCAAGCGGGTCGAAAGCCTCCTGGAAATCTGCTGCAGTTTCTTTTGAAAATCAGACAAGGTAGAGCTCCAAAACTACCGGCCTAACATCCTTTCATATTGTTCTTATTTAATGTCCGAGGGATCGTATTCAAATCACTAACCTCTGCTACATTTTCATGCATCACCCCCTGGATATCTTCTCAACGATTGTAGCAAGACCACTCTAGAAATATTAGCACTCTGGTTGGAACATCAATTCAAGGTAAGTCCATGGAACAGATTCTGTTTTAATCTCCCTGTTGTGTTCTGATGTCTGAGACAAATAAAGACAACTCACCCAACTCTCTCTTGTTTCCTTTCATGCGTAAACCTCTCATGCAGCCTGCTAGACTTTGTTCGAAAACCTCCTAGGTAGAAGCTTCCACACACTTCCCTGAAACACAACCAGAAGGTAACGTTTCTTTTAAACAAATTTTTGGTTGCTCTAGCCCACATTTTTTCTCTGGTCTGTCAAAGTCTAATCTCAGGAAAAAAAATTCCAGTTGAGTCCAAAAGTTCAAGCTCCTGAGAGTTTACATTGTGCCAAGGATCTACAATAAAGAACCAGCTCCAAAAACAAAACCTCAAGGTGATAATCTAACTGAATGATCTACACATGTTTTGAAATCATGTTATGTTAGTATATGTCATGCGAAAGTGTTTTGAAAAAAAAGGGGGATGTTGCTTAAGGAACTAGTGGGGAACTAGTAATTTCTGATGCAACGCGTAACTAATGTGTCTACTATATAAGAGTTAAACAACAAGTTAAATTGGTTCAGGTAAATTCTGTATGAATCAACTAATGAAACTAGTGCAGATATGAGTCTAAATTCTACAACTTATACCTCTGTATAATCGATCTTCAGAGACAATATCAAGGTGGTATTGACTATATCATAAGCTTCAAAACTTGCTAACAGACTATACTAATGCATAAACAAGCTAGGAATGTTGGAGAAAACAGTAGCACATTAAAAAGAGTAGTAGAAGTAGTGGAGTGCAGAAGTTTAGCTTCAGTTTTTCTGAATTTCTTAGTTTCTGTATAAACACGTTTCAATAGGAATAACAGCATTGTGTTGGGTTGTTTGAGGTTGAAACCTTACTAAAACACTTAACCCAGTGGCTAGATAATGTGGGGGAAAGTAAAAAAACCCAGATCAATAAATGAAAAGAAAAACAGAAGAGGAAAGAAACACTAGTTTCAGATTTCAGTTTTGTTTCAGTTTGTTCAGTTTCCTTCCACTTCAATATTAAACCATTTCAGTGGCTGTAACAGATTGTCTTGGATCTGTCTGAGGTTGAAACCAAGCTTAAACACTTAACTAACTGGGTAAGAAGGTTGGGAGAAAAATCGAAATGTCAATTCATGAATAAAGAAAAGAGATGGAGGAAGAGATATTAGATTGTATGTTTCAGTTTCATTTTTTTCTGAAACTTATCTTCTATGTATAACCTTACTTCAGAAGGTTTATAAGGGATGAATTGAGTGGTTAACGAACCTAACACACTTAAGCGGGCTTATAGGATACTTAGGGGGAAAAATTAAAGGTCTGTTTCACCACCTAACAGAGGGTATAAAGAAGTAGCATACCAGTTCTGTTGCAGTTTCTGAAAATAGGTACTTCAGTATAACTGAGTTGCAGTGGGTTTTAAGTAGTTTTTAGGTGTAATAAAACTCACTAAAACCCTTAATTACGTGGCAAAATAATATAGGGGAATTGGGAATCAATTCGTGGACCAAATACAAAAGAGGTAGAAGGGAGGATAACATAAATTAAGTTTCTGATTTTCAGTTTTTCCTGAAACTAGTACTTTCTGTATAACATTATTACAGAGGGCTACAAGGGAGTGCATTGAGTGGTTTAAGAGTTTAAAATCCTTACCAATACATCTAACTCAGTAACTGAACCATTTGGGAGAAGTACAAGTTAATTTAATCAGCCAACAACAAGGATCAAGAATGGTGAGCAGATTCTGTGTCAGTTTTCTTTTCTATAATAGTTGCCTCTGTATAACTGAAAAACAAGAAGCATAAAGAGTTGTACTAGCTTGCTAATAAACCCAACATCTGGCTAATGCACCTAAGTAAATCTGTACAAGAAAATTTGGTGGGTTTAGAAGCTGATAATTGAACTAGAAGGGGAGGAATGGAGGGGTATTGCACTAATTGTGGTTGCAGATTTTTGACAGTTGTTGTATCTGTATAGTTGAGTACAGAAGTATTAAGTGTGATGATTTGGTCTGAAAATGGAGTTTAGGCCCTACTAATACATCTATCTAAGAGAGTAAGCACTCTGGAAAAAATTGGGAAACAGTTTAGTACGGTAAATTGTAAGGCAAAGTGTAAGTGTGCACAAGGATGTGTTTAGATTCCGGTAAGCTGTTGTTTCTGTGTAGTTGGCTTATAGAGGGGTTAACGGTGTTGTTTATAGCTGGTTTTTAGTTTAATACATCTCTAATACACCTAACTGAGGTCATAAACACTTGTGGAAGATAGAAACCAAAGGGATACATCAGAGAAGGAGTTGGGATTGAGGGATGCACAAGTTGTTTATTCTAGCTTTCTGAAATTTATGTTCCAGTATGGTCAACTTCCGGGGGCGGTATACATGTGGTGTTGGTCTGATAACGAACCCAAAACAGACCTAATGCATCTAGCTAAATTTATGGAATAACTTGGAAAGGTTAGACACCATTAGATATATTAAAGGTGGGATTAGATAAGGTTACATACAAGAACTTCATTTCAGGTTTTGAAACCTTTGAGCTTCGGTATAAGTGAGTTCCATAAATATTTGGAGAGTTTTATTGTTTTAATAAAGGGATTAAAAACATGGCTAACTTACTTAGCTAAGGAGGGAATACATCTTAGGTGGATCAAGATCGAACCTTAGGTTAAACTTGTTACATGTTAGTGCTTAGAATACTCTAAAACGTTAGCTAGAGGATGGACTTATTTAACGTGTGAATTGATTATGTAAATGTCCTAGGAGTAAGATAAAGCCTAAGGTTAATACTTGGAAAGTTTATAAGGGCTAATATAAGTTGAACATTCAAAAGTTCACCTAGGGAACAACACCCGATAAAATGGGATAAACTAGGAAAATGTTACAACTGTCGTCGCATGAAATCATAAAACTGACAAGTTGTTTTAATTAACGTTAGGGTCGTAACGAACACCAACCGGGACCCCGTGTGTGAGACTACTCTTGCTTCTGACTAAGGTGTGGATATGTGTGGTCCGTATGTTGCCGTGTTACACGGCTTGTTTGCTGTGTGCTTTGTTTGACAATGACCATAAGACTAAAGCATGAAATTGGATTGCTTGTGTTATCTTGCTCATATGCTTTTCATACTATTGTTTCCGATTACTTGCACGCACACAGTAGTTTCGTCCCTTCTCGTTTTATGGAACTTGAGATGAAACCCGATGAACTACGCAAACAAACAAGAAACTCTATAAAGGGAAACTCCTCTCTAACTATGGAGGACTTCTAATGACACCCACTATGGTGTCTAACTATTAATGATATTGATAAGTAAATACCAGTTGGTGGAACATGAGAATAACCCGGGAAGATAACTTCTCGGGCCGCGCGGTATGGACACTCGGGAGTTGGTATCTGAATCAGATCGTTCGACTGACTATTGTGGAGCACATCCTGGGATCTAGTGGTGACCCCGCTTTCTCTACGCACGACACCGGGACTAGAGGATTAGCTATGGAGAAGACGTTCTCCAACGTGTGGTGATAAGAGAATTCACAAACATCCTTAAAGAATCAAGGAATGAATGGCACCCACACGATATGGTCACGGGAACTAACCTACATCCCCAGACCTGGTGCATGGAAAGAGAAAGAAAAATACACACTATGGGAACAAGGGAAAAGAAATGAAAACACACAACGTTTGAATGATCCCACTGTGAGGATCATCATTATTTAAATTCTCTTGCATGCTCTATTTGTATACATGCTTGACGTGCTTGCTGTTATCCCTATGCTCAGCATGATATGAATTGCTATGTTATATTGTATGTTGTGTGTTAATGCTTTATTATAGCATGTAATTGGACTTAATAATATTCGACCAAGTAGTCGTGTAGCCCGGCAACATACGGGCAACACATATTCATACTCAGCGTAGTTTACTTAGTCCTTTACAACCTAATTTTTACAGGTATTGAACCGGATGATAACGGAGCGTAGGCGGGATGGCTACCATGGGGGTAGTCCATCATGGCGAGACTTTTGGTTTCGGGTAGTGCACTAATGTATAGGTTGCTACTTGTAGGTCTTGACTCGGGATGTATCCAAGCAGTGTGATACCTAACGTGGTAGTTATGATGTACGTACTCGGTATTTTGAATTGTATTTTATGTTGTTTATGTAATTCGGTTAAGGGTTGATTCCAGTCATACAGACCGTAACTTGGTGTTGGTAGAATGGTCGTGTCAACCACGTGGTGGTTGGCGTCTGTAGACCTGGATGGAGTTTTGAACCGCTACGTAGAAAACTCATGATAGCATTAGGCGTGTCGTTTAATTGTTGGTCATTATTCGGGGGAGTTACAGAACCCTAGAATGGCTTTTGGTCATGGATCAAAGGGGAGCTTCCACTATGCTTTTGCAGCTTGAATAAATGCTCATACAAGGAAGGAAACAAGGCACTTGAGAAGCCCAAAATCGACCAAGTCAAGAAATTGAGGGAAAATGAGATTTTGAGTTTCTTTCTTACCTTGAATCAAAGAGGGGATACTCTAGCTCCAGAAAATCTACCTTTCTCATCAAATGGGGCTCTACCCATGGTGTCCAAATTCAAGCTTTGAAGATTTTATAAGGTGCAAAAGAAATCCCTGGATGAAACTAAGATGAATATGTGCTTAGTTTTGGATTTGGAGCGTTGTAGTGCCTTGAACATGGGAGATTATTCAAGGGCAGGAGGGAGGCTGCAAAATCTCCATGGGAGGAAGAGAGGATGAAGAAAACCGGCTGGGAAGGAAAAAATAAGGAGAAAGATGAGGGAAATGTGTGTGTGAGAGAGAAGAAAAGTTTAATACCCCGGACCTAATAATGGTGATTTAATTACTCTAATAAAAAAATTACTAAAGGCCTAATGGTGCCTAATGAGTATTGGTAAAGAGAATAAAACCAAAAGTAAAGAGAAAACGCTTGAAAAGCGAAAAACGCTAAAATGCGCATTAAATGAAAATAAGAGATATATGATCTCGTAAGGGTCCGAGATGGATTCCTAAGGCTTAGTTAGGCCTAATTAGTATACGGGAATAATTCCCGAAGAAAACGGATCCAAATAATGGATTAAAACGCTAATTAAGCATAAAAGCACGTTTTTCGAGAAAACCCGAAAACGTGACTTTAAGTGGTCAAATCGACCCGTAAAAATTATAGTTGATTAAATAACTATAATTAAGTATTAATGGAAGCTTAATAACCATTAAAATTAATTAAACGAGAAAATTCCGGAAAACGGACCCGGTAAGTGAATAGTGACGAAACCGGGAGTCGAAACGCGTTTAATTCGAAAAGACGAAAAACGACCTGGGCTACTAATTAATGTGGGCCGGTTTTAATTAATAAGTATACACCCATTAATAGCTTGCTAGCTATTAAGTAATAACAAGACAAATAAATAAATAAGTAAAGTAAATAGTATAAAGCAAAAGTAAAATAAAGTACTCACCTACTCCTTCCTCATTCACGATTTGCCCCAGCGTTTGAAACTCTTCTTCCTCCTCTGTAAATCGTGAGACAAGCAGTACAACCCTCACCTTGTCCAACCTCCTTCTTGCTCATTCCTCAACCAAATCACACGAGATTTGTACCGTTGGACTCCTCTCGGTGAGAGCTTCGATCTCCACCCAACAAAGTTTCGATTCCTCCATTTCCATTTCCATTGACGTTGGAGCTTTTGAAGATTGAAGAGTGATTCCAACCCTTCTTCTCCTTCCTTAGTGCCTTAAGGTGTAAATAAGTAAGTATTTACACCATTTCAAGCTTATTCTACCATTTGTGAGACTTTTTCCCTCACGTTGGAAATTCCCCTCATTTCAGTCGAGACCGTGTGTTTCTGTGGGTGTTGGGAAACTTCTCCAATTGATTGCCTAGCCATCCATTTGGGTTCTCTAAGGTAAAATCTAGACTAAACTTTGGAAACTAGCTCTTAAAATATATATTAGGTTTTGTGGAGGAAGAGTGAATTGATTTTTGTATGTGTGTGATGGGCGGTGGTTGTAGTTGGCAACCGAAAGCTCTTGTGTGGTGTGGAAAACAAGAGGAGAAAGAGGGAACAAGAGAAAGAGGAAGAAGAGGAGTGAAAACTGAAAGTGAAACAAGGTAAAGAGTTTACCTTGTATTGGTTTTATTTCCTTGTGAAATTGATGTGGGTGTTGAATAAATAACTTTGAGCTTGTGTAGTCTTGGTACTACAATATTGATAGTTCAAAGGGAATGTATTAATGTGCTTGAGTGTGAGAAAAATAAACCTAGAAGCCAAGTTAGTGTATATGTGAAAAAAGAGGGAAATTTGGTGTATTGTAGTTGTTGTGTTTCATCAAACAGGAATGAAGAAGTGGTTATGGGCTGATTTAAGTGTGGTGAATACGCTTAAGAAGTAGGCAAGTGCTGTCAAAATTTCCTAGGGATGTATGGACTTGAGTTTTCTATTCAAAGGAAGAAACTAGGTGTGTCTAAGAGGCTTAAGTGAGTGATTAATGGTTTGGAAAACCAAACTTTGAAGGAGAGTGTGTTAGGAGTAAAAATAATGCCATGTGAATGCTTGGAATGGCATCAGTAAGTGAGGTTTGAATGGTTTAAAGAAGAAACCAAATCTGTTACAAGTCGTGTAACATAACAGAGAATAACTAGCTTTGTAAGTGTAAAGAGTCTAAGTAAAAATTAGCTAGATTGGTGAGTGCATTTGGTGCTTGGTTTAAGGTGGTTTAGGTGAGTAATTAGTCACTAAAACATGAAGATTTTAGTTGGTGAAGGTTGGTTAATTAATGGGCAAAGAGAGAACCTGTAACAGAGGAATAAACTGTCAAAATTGTGAAATCTGTAGCAGGGTCCGGGACTTAGGTCCTGGACCAAGTCCCGGACCACCCCTATTTTTACCCCCGAGAGTGCTCTGCTTGTTTGGTCCGGGTCCTAACCCCATGCCCAAGTCCCGGACCATATACATTTTTCAACCCGAGAGTTCCCTGCTTGTTTGGTCCGGGACCTAACTCCATGCCCAAGTCCCGGACCACATACAATTCATTAGCCGAGAGTTTGAACCAAGGTTGGTCCGGGACTTAAGTCCCGTGTGAAGTCCCGGACCAGACCAGAAATGTAAAAATAAGAGTTTTAAGTGGGGTTTAAGCTAGGGAATGGCTTGGTAATGATGTTATAAGATGTTAAGGCCTTGTTTGGTGACATGTAAAGGCCCTGGGAAGTGGAAGAAAGTGTTAGAATTGAGTGTGAAATAAGAACTCAAATTAATAAAAGTGAAACCGAGTTAACGGGATAACGGGGGTGAGTACGGGAATAGCATTTTATTATGTACCGTATGAGTTTAGTATTAACAATAATGTTTGAAACATTATCAGAGAATCGTGCGTGACCCGAGCATGGTGAGATGACACGGTAAATGTAGAAACCCCGGTGAAAGGTATGATTTTCTCATACTCGGCGTGCTAACCGAGTTACGTTGATTTGTGTGTTTGTGTGCCGGCTTAATCAAGATTAAAGCATGAAAATAATCCCTTGTTTGATTATGTATGCCTTGTTGTATGTTGAATGAGCTAACATACTTGTATGCCGGTGTGGTCTAACATAGTGAATGGACCGACTCGTAGTGAGTAACGTTTGGCTAGAGACCCATAGATCGGGTCGACACTTATGATAACGAAAACGTGCAAACACACAAACTATCCGTTAAAGTATAACGATAACGCAAACATATGAACTCCCTAGAATGTGAGGAGAATTACGGGTTGAGTAAATACCCGATAATGGTTAGAAAACCACATTGAAACAATCCACGAAACAAATGAGAGTGGAAAGATAAGTGAACCTCCTTCAAGAGGATTTAAGATAGTTCGAAGATGTGAACCAGTGAAGAAGGTAAAAGAGACCTGAGGGATTAGTAACTCCCTTGAGACATGGTCGACCTCCCATATGAGGATTTTACCTAGTATATGCAAGTAACCGAAAGTATGAGTAAAGTAAATGTATGGGTAACTCTTAAAACCTAAGATTAACCGAACTAAGTAATGTTCCCAAGTCATTAGAAACATCGAGAGTGATGCTTCTAGACTAATATACATGATATTATTATAACTCCGAGAGAGGAGTGTATGGGAACGAGAGTAGTCCGAGAGTAGTCGGACCTAAGTAAAAGAGATAGGAACTAAGAGAGAGTTCCGTGAGCTAGTTGAACCTTCCCACCATGCTAGACCCAGAGTAGGGTCGAAACTGGGGAAGTAAGACTATGCTAGAGAGCCATGAGTTTTGGCCTAAGTATGTATTAAGAGTAACAAGCGTGACGTAGGAGACCTGTAGTGTCTCGAGAATCTACAAGAGCTTGAGTATAAATAACCCAAGAGTGTGGGTGAGATAATGAGTATAAATAACCCAAGAGTGTGGGTAAGATAATGAGTATAAATAACCCAAGAGTGTGGGTGAGATAATGAGTGTAAATAACCCAAGAGTATGGGTAAGATAATGAGAATAAGTAACCCGAGAGTGTGGGTGAGTATAGTACGAGTAGCCCAAGAGAATGGGTGTGAATATGAATAAGTAACCCGAGAGAGCGGGTGAGGTATTGAATAAGTAAACAAGGCATAGTGAGGAATAACCCTCAAGGCCTAAGAGTAACCAGATACCACTAACAACCTTGTTATGTTAGTTAGGAATCGTGTTCCGTGATTGGATGTAGATTCCTTGTGTAATACACATATTTATTGTATTGCTTGATGCATGTTGTTTGACTAAAATGAACTCCATGTATATCCGACTAAGTGGTCGGCGTACCCCGGTTAGCGCTCGGGATATGCGAATTTCATATGCAGCGTTAAGCTGAGCCCCTAGGGGATGTTTTTATTTTACAGGTACACCGAAGATGTTACCGTTCGAGAGTAGGACGGGGTCGGTGGGTTACATGGGTAGTAGTTTTAATTACTTATGTATTGAAGGAGGTGTAAGACCGAATATGTTGTCGGCATCCATTTGTTGTAGACTCGGTATAGCAAAGAAATGATTTGAGTATTGTATTTGTGTTGTGAATTCGGTTGTTCCAGTCCATCAGACCGTTACTGTATGAGAGTTAGGCCAGGTTAGCCACATGGGTGGCTAACGGCGTTGTTTCACCCCTCGTTGTGATTAGAGTTCCGCTGCGTAGTAAGAGTAAGTTAATAAATCGGTTTAAGAGGTACTTGACGAGATTAACGGTTGGGGTGTTACAAAAATGGTATCAGAGTGAAGTATCGCTCTGATGACTGGAAATACCGAGCTTAGGTAATACCGAGTTAGGAATTAGGGACTTAGGGCTAAGGGTTGAGTGGTAGCATGAGAGATGCGCTTAGATAGGAACTTCCAGTATGATCTGGATACCTCAATACCAGACCCAGCCCTCCCACAACCCCCGCATTAAAAGCCCGGGAAAGAACGCAGGAGACGGGAAACCCGACCTGCAGTTACTAAATTAATGTATCAATATGAAACCAGAATCTGTCATGCGGTGGATCCCGAGAACCGGAAACCCCGGAGACGGAAGCCGCTGGAACGACAATAACTGCATGAATGACGAAAGGTCGAGACATCCTAATCCAAGGAGACCAGAAATTTGTGTGGCAGCCTGGGGCGACATGCTTAGCAGTCGCGAAACCCAGTTGGTCGAGCAGCAGTGAGAAGGATGCACCCAATCGTCGCGACTAGACGGACTTGAGAACTAACGAGAACCGGACATGTCTACGGACCGCCATAGTTAACTAATACCAACATCGTTAACACTAAAACCGACCAAGAATCTATCAAGAGTAGGTACACCCACCCTGCCACACCCAAAGAGGTTGCAATACCTAACGGGCACAGCTTAGACAGCTACAAAGCATAATTACGGGATATACCCGAATAGGACTACAGAAGTAGTACCTAAATAAGTTAAACCTCGGTAACCACAGTAAAGACGTGGGAACGAGCAACGGGTAAAGCATAGATAAAATAGTTAAGGAACTCCGAGAGTGGAGGAGCTCCTAAATAACGACGTATGTCAAGAGGAATGAGAATCAGCTCCAAGGAGCAGTTATCCAAACTAGGGGATCAAGGAAGAGCCAACGAGGCTACCAAATACAATGTGAACAATACCGTGACCGGTATGAGTTAACCCCAAACCCACAAAACCCCACCCCAAAAGCCTGCACCGGCATTGCCTCGGCAAGTGCAGTATAACGGACAGCTAAGAGGAACTTTGACACGCAATAGTACTTAGCAGAGTACGTGGATGGCTAAGGAAGCTGACATAGCACCACAAACCAAGAATTGTGAAACGAACCCTTGAAAAGGCCTACGGCTTTGATCATTGTAAAAAGAATATACCGGTCAGCAAGAGGCTAGACCTGGTAAGAAGCAACCGGCATTGAAATGCCGCGAAGAGTTTACTTTCAAGACTCAAACTTTTCTTCAAAACATGAAATTTTCCAAAAACCCCCAAATTTTTAAAAACCAAACCAGAGAATCACGGTAAGTTATCATAGGACGATTAAGAGGAGTTGGCGACAGAATACTTCACCTAGGCGTGACCGACACTACAAGTGTACACAAATGAGACATGGAACGACCGCATCCGAAGGAGCTTGCGGACCTGACAGACCAATTATGAGTTAGTCAGGTAAGTGGTAACGTATCAATAAGATACTCCATGTATGTATACTAGTAGAGTACGGACACGGGAAGTAGCCCACTCCATACTACGGACGAAAGAGCCAATTCAAACAAGACAGTGGGACACCTCGAATGACCGAAGAACATAAGGAAGCTTACCAAGATAAAGGAGTCTAGAATCCAGTAAGGTGACGGACCTAAGGATATAGCGTTAATAAGTGCGAGAAGCACAGAGTATTAAGCACAGACATGAGATATGTCTCAGGAATCAAGGAGGAAATACCTAATAACTGGAATGGATACCAGTGTAAGCAATAAGATGAATGCCTTAATTGATCATATCAATGTTTGATAAACGAGATAGAATTCCCACAGTATATCTCACTAAGAGAATAACGACCTAATTAAGTAGGTAAAGGAAAAGTACTAATACTCTACCCAATAACGGGAGACATTACAACCCTAAACGGGATAGTTTGAGTTATACCTAGCCGCAAGGCGAAGTCGCAACTGAACATAACCATAAGTACAAGCCAGATGTAATGGAATTACTCAGTAACACCCAGGAGCAATCCGAGAAGGGTGCCGGAGTCAACAGTAGTTGAACGAAACATCGTGTTGAGAACACAAGTGGTTAAGCAAACACTCGGGTAGAACCCGAAGGGATCCCTCGTAACACGGGATACCCTAAATTGCCAGAGGGCATGAATTAATATTAAAATACAAAAGGGGCTTCCATGTACGGAAGTGTGGTGAGACAACCATATCAAAAAAGTAATATACCTCCAAACCATTTAATGGTATACGGAGAAGCAGAAACCTATATAAACAGCCCGCATGGAGCATGACTCGAGGCAAGGTGGCTTGTAGCCGATAGAACCAACTACTACTCGTAGATTCAAACGTTGCAAAACATATGCATTAAGGCTAAGAGTTACTGTGGAGCACGAACCACTACCTAGAGTGGGGACACCACTTATTATTGTGGAGCCTATGGAGCGGCAATTGCGTGAATCCTCTAGAGAAAGGCTACCATCTAGGTATGAAATGTGAAACCGCTAGTGCGGTGTAGTAAAACTTGAGCATGTGTATATTGCCAATGAGTATATGAACTATAGTAGAGTGTAAAGAGGAACCTCGATTGCAGCAATTCAAAACCGAAGAGTAATCAGTTGAGTAGTAAACACTGTATGTGTGCAATATGAACTGCAGAGTAAGCAGCACGCAAGTGCGCAGAGAGATTTAAAGAATAGCGTATATTATTGAGCCAAATGAATGGCAAGCCATAGTGTAAATGGCGAGAACACCTGGGCGGAAGCTAAAGTAGTAGCGGATGCCATGAAATTGAGAAAGGACAAGGTACGCAGTAAGCGACCATTGTAAGAATATATTCGGTGAGTGATATGAAACTGATAAGGAAATGTGGTAAAGAAGACATGATCATTCCTATCTCATGAGATATTTACTGTCAAGGGTGTACGCTTCTGCACTCTGTATGACTGAGTGTTTTGGTATTGCACTTGTGCGTAATGATCGAGTGGAGAGCCAGGAATTGAGAAATGTCACGAAGCCTGTTGAGTGAGAATCTAGAGAGATAACCGTGCGGCCATTGGCTAAAGATGCACAAAGAATGTGGGCAGTAACCCACAGGGCCCAGGATCGATGTGTGGAAAAGGCAGAGTAGTATGAATGAGGAATTCTTGTACAGAAATAAATAAACAAACATGATTCAGAAGTCATTATCAAATGAGGAAGCACTACATGCTAAGTAGCAGCTTGACCTCAACCGACAATAAGTCGGGAAAAATATGTGAATAATCACAAAGGTATACGGTGTTATACGAAATAGATTTCCAGAGAATTGGAGAGAAAATCTATAACCCATCGAATTCGCATACGGTAAGAGATACCTAGCGACGATTGAAAACCTTTATTTCCAAGACAAAAAGGGATAAAAGGGAGTGGATTTATATGTTGAGAATACCAAAGGGCGAATTAAGCTCTAGTTATCAGGTCACGGTAAGATAGAGCTAGTGGGCCGTAATTCAAGGTTAAGTATACCTGGAAAACCTGATTGAAGCCTTATAGGCTAGAACCGAACCCGGTTATGAGTTAATTAACCACATTGAAGTTACACTAGTGCAGAAAATGTTATAAACCACGGTTAAAAAGCCTATATACCACGGTTCCAAACCGTGGTTAATACGCGCGTCGTATATTCGAAAATGCCTATAAACCACGGTTCAAAACCGTCGTTTAAAATCCGATTATAAACCACGGTTTCTATATGACCGTCGTTTAATTGTGTTTTTGTCGCGGATCAGACCGATTTTATACCACGGTTTGGCTTTGTAACCGTGGTATCATGCTTTTAAACGACGGTTCGTCTGTAAAACCGTGGTATATGACTTTATACGACGGTTCTGTAGAAAACCGTGGTTTAAAATGTCGTTCCACTGAATTTTAAACCACGGTTTTTAAGTAACCGTGGTTTTTTTTTCTTTTTTTTTTAGTTTTTTTTGTTTTTTAGCCTCTACCACAATGTTTTCCACAATTTACAATCGCATATACAACCTGTACAGGGCATCCAACTGGTATTGCCCTTTGATAACCAACCACACTATATGACCATAAACCAAGTTGCCAGTTTGAATTGCAACATTGAAAACGAATTGCAAACAAACCCATTCAAACTTTCAAAAATAAGAGAGAGTTGAACTTTACAAACTCTTTGAGAGTCTACGTTGCTTCAGCACAAACAAAAGTGTAAGTCTAACTACACTAGGATAAGATCTAAGTAACACTCAAGTAATTTTTACACCAAAACTGCGATAGATGATCTCTTACAAAGTGAGATCGATTTTGGAATACGTGCTCCCTGCTTGTGTGAAAAAAGAAACGATCTGTCCATAAAAAGAAACTGATCATCATTAGTACACAATTTTATTTCAAATGCAATAACTTTAACTAAAACTTTGATTGGTATGGTTTACCTTGTCATCATCAGCAAGCGTGTCAATATTTTGTACAATCTCGAACATGTACCGCATCACATAATAGCCACAGCTTTGTGAATCAGGCTGCTGAGGACACTGTCATCACACCATCCATGGATTACCAACTTTAGATAGATCAAAAAATTAAACGTTTAACTTTAATACAAAAACGCATAAATTAAATGATTACTTACACGTATGTAATGGAAGTCCAAGATGGAGAATGGTTTCTTCACATCACTCAAACCAAGCTTATGACCCCTGCATAAATACAGCATTTTAAAATGAAGCCATTTATTGTCAATAATCTAGGACAAGCTTAAAATAAATACAGAATGCATTAAAATTTTGAATACTCACTCCTTCAAACATTTCTCTACAGCGATCTCTCGAAGGTCATCAGGGCCGCCCAATGGGTCTAGTATCAATAAGCATGAGGTGTCGATACACAACACCAACAACATCCAATGATTGCTGCCACAGATAAAACAAAGAATGTTTTGTACAACAATTATTAAATATCACAATTAGGAAGCAAAAAATTCCAGTTATTGTGTACTTACATCTGATGATATGGGATCAGCAAATATTTGCTTTTCTTCGCACCGCAGAACAAAATCCCTGCCTCACATGCTGTACACATCCTTGCTCATCCAATGCGGCCTGATTTGCTGACATCAATTGCGGACACAAGAAAGAGAGGGCACATAATCTCTTGCTCGCTAGCAGTCTACTAGTCAAACACCTAAACAACATTTTTTCATAAGATATGTTAAATAGCTTAAAAAAATGAAAGATAATTTAATAATTTAAAAGATACTTACAGACAATAGGCCTGAATCACAGAGATGTTAAGCAGGTCTCCCATCAAAAATTCTCTTAGATCGCTCACGGTAATCATCAGATCTCTGGGCTCGGGGGAGTGGAAAACATGCTTAGACACTTTCATGTTGAAATTGGTGACAGACTGTGGCTTCGTCATGAAAAAGTCATATAGCATTTTTGTTTGTCTGTCAACTTCTTCAGATACTTGGGTGTCAGAATGGGGCTCTCCTAGGAGTCATATCGAAAGGTTTGACCACTTCCTTTCTCACACTCTGACTCTCCTCATTTGATTTCACAACTTCCTTCCCCTTATCCACTTTCCTCTTCTTAACCGGTCTTAATTCCTTATCAATCTAATAGTATACAAAATTAAATAATAACATATCAGTCAACAGTCAAGTTAAAAACTAAACAGTAAGCATGTAAATAGTTTACCTTGTCACTGACATCAATGAGAGAATATGGCCATGGAACAACTGAAGATTTTGCTTGAACTATTTTACTCCACTGATTCCACTCCAACGGAAGGGGAGAGTCCTCATGACCTTCACAATATCGTCTACCATCACACGAGCGTGGAGAGGTGGGATGGGCTTGAAATGTACTACAGTGTTCGGTCCGGTCTGTAAAACCCGACCGAATGCAACATGAACAGTCCCACCATCCAACACTTGAAACAGATGACATGATTTAGCCACCTACATCAACTCACAACAGTAAGCAAGCTAATAAAATTATATTGTTTTAAAAGTAATGTTAAAATAACTAAGGAGGAAAAAAGAACAAACCGAAAGGTTTTGATAAGGAAATGTGTCTCTGGTAGGAGAAGAAGGTGCAGGATGATCGACCATCGGAGTATCCGCCGTCGTGGTAGGAGCAGACGTCGGTGCAGGATCATCGACAGTATCCGCCGTCGTGGTAGGAACAGAGACGGGTGTAGCAGTAGGTGCCGGTGTAGGAGACGCGGCCACTATCGATGTATCCGCCGTCGCAGTAGGAGCAGACGCCGGTGTAAGAGTAGGTGTCGGTGTAGGTAGAGAATGCACCTGGCCCAATACTAAAGCCTCAAGTCTTCGCAGGCGCTCCTCGTAGGCTTGACGCTCCTCAGCGTGACGTCTGAGCTCCTCAGCGTGACGTCTTTCCGACTCCGCCAACCGGTCGTGCACCCGTTCATCCACCATTCTCTCTATTTCAGCCTGCGGTACTCTCGATCGAGACGTAGAAAACACGTCTTTTTGGCGAACTTCCCCTCCAAGCCCCCGCACTCGCCCTGGATGATCCTTTTGCCCAAGGGCCTTATTCAGTGGATCATCCTGAGACGGAGGGGCCGGACCATCTCCCATCGATCAGTAGATCCAGACTATTTTAAATTACAAAAATATTAGAAATGAAGTTACTAATTAGTAAACAACAACTTTTAAAATATATACTTACAATCTTTGAAGCCAACTCAGCAGTCTCGCTCTGCGGGAACACATAGACTCCCTCTTCATTTTTCTTCATGCGCCCCAGCATAAATGTCTGCACCCTACTTGCATCGTCAACAGTATCAACAACTGACTGAGTGCCGTCTTCATTCGTCTTCGTCAGTAAGCCCTCGCTCTTCCACTTCTCCAACCGCCCCGTATATCCAGCTCGCCCCATGTAGTGCTTATATACATTCTTCGCCCGGTTACGTCTCGCTTGTTCTTGACGTAACTGTTACAAAATTTGTATATTTGTAAGTTATACATAATAAAAAAATATTTGTTAAATTTTATTCCTTAAATAATTAAGAAGAATAATTGTAAAAGTACCTTAAACTCTTCAGTCTGGCGATGGTCGTAGAATATCTTCCAGTCCTCCTCCGTGAACATACCATCATACACTACCCACGGCGGTGACCTCTTGGAGCCCGGTTTGTTAATCCAACCATCTACCAACCGATGCTTGAATTGTCGCAGCGATGTCGCTAAAGTGATTCAATCTTCTTCCGAAGTTCAGCCGCGACATTGTATTCTTCTGCACCATCTGCCACATGATGTCTTTGTCTGCCTTTTCTTGATCTTCCAATCCTTATTAATCGACAATGGGATTTTACCATCAATCCCAAGTAAGAAGCAAACTGCTGCTTCGACCCACCAGAATGTCGGAGGTACTTGTCCCAGAACAAATCGATGGGAGCATTTTTCTTCTCCTTCAACCCACGGGTCGGTCCACGTCCCTTCCGAGTGTCTGCGAAGTAGATGTAGCTGGTGGTTCTTCAGTAGGGACGTCATCGTCAATATCATCCAACCCCAACAGTAAGTCCTCTTCGACTCTATCGTCAGGATCCATAATCTGAAAAATAATCAACAATTAACAAGGTTAATACGAACATCTACTGAATCAAATATTGAAACATGACAAAAATGAAATATAATATAATATTGTCAACCAAACTTACAAAATAACATTTCATCGTTCAATCCACAATCCTTTTGTGGTCGGACCTTCGATATTCAAAATTAGTTACATTATCTACCTCCATCGGCAACCGAATAGGTACATCTGTTTCATCTTCACAGTCGTATTCATCCTCATCAACAATATTATCAATCCCAACTATCGATCTTTTACTCTGCATTACAATAGACCATCTGGGATTAGACTGATCACGACAGTAGAATACTTGTTTTGCCTTTGATGCAACGATAAAGGGTTCATCAGTAGGAGCCGCTGTCGTTAAATCAACTAGCTTCATACCATGATCCTCCTCACGATATCCCTGTTTGTTGTCCACCCATTTGCAACGAAATACAAGTTTCATAACTAGTGTAATTCAAGACCCAAATATCCTCAATAACACCATAATATTCGTTCTTCAGTGTATTACGATTTGTTCCTGTGAAAATGTCTTGTGAAGCGATAAGATGCACACCACTGTTCTGGTTTGTCGATTTACAATCTTGACGTTCAGTGTAAAACGAAAATCCATTTACATCATATCCTTCATAAGACAACACATCGAGATTTGGACCAAGTGCCAACAACTGGATCATTTCATCCACGTTCCTTGAATCTTCATACAACACCTTCTGTCTGAACCACTTAACAAATGTTGCATTCTGCTTTTTTTAATTTGGCATTACTCATCGTTGGGTGTTTTGTTTTGAGGTAGGCTAGGTGTGCATCGAAATACGGTTCAACAACTTCAGAATGATTCAACACAACCAGATGTGCCTTGTTCAATGTATCAAATCAACTCTGCATAATTTTTTCCCACAGGTACCAACCCCTTTAAGCCTGCCATCATGTCTTGCTTTCGGTAATCCAATAACATCAACACCGTGTAAGTAGTGAGTGCAGAAGTCAACTACCTCCTCTGTTACTGTCCCTTCAATTATGCTTCCCTCTGGACGCCGACGGTTTTTCATTTTCTTTTTCAGTATACCCATATATCTCTCAAACGGATACATGTATCGAAGGTATAACGGACCACAATGTTTGATCTCTCTAACAAGATGAACAAGTAGATGCACCATAATATCAAAAAACGAAGGAGGAAAATACATTTCCAACTGACACATGGTGATCACAAGGTCATTCTGTAGTTTATCCAGCGTCTCCACATCAAGCACTTTACACGAAATTCCTTTGAAAAAACACATAAATTTGTAATAGTTTTCCTGACATCAGCTGGAAGGATTCCACGGAGAGCAACCGGAAGTAAGTGCTGCATCAGCACATGATAGTCGTGAGACTTCATCCCTACCAATTTAAGATCAGACATTGATACCAAACTTGCTATGTTCGATGAGTAACCGGATGGCACTTTAATATGACGAAGAGAACTACAAAAACTTATTTTCTCTTCTTTGGATAATGTATGACAAGCGGGAGGCAAGAATGTTCTTTTCCCTCTTTGTTGTGGCGTGAGTTCTTCTCGTATACCCAATTCAACCAGATCTTTTCTACCCTTTAAATGGTCTTTTGTCTTTCCTTTCACGTTTAGTAGTGTCGCAGATACACTTTCACCAATGTTTTTCTCCACGTGCATAGCATCAATGCAATGTCTCACCTCTAAATGTTGCCAATATTCAAGTTCCCAAAATATTGATTTTTTCTTCCAGATGCTCTTTTCAGTGGCTTTAATTGGTGGACCGAAGTTGTTCACACATTCTTCAACTGATTGTAAGTCTCAGCAGCAGATAGTGGTGGTCGAGCGACTGCATGATCCGTTTTTCCATCAAACTCTTTTGTCATCTTACGTATTTGTGCCCTTTAGGAAGGAATTTCCGATGGCCCATGTACACATTTTTTCCACTGTGTTTTAACCGTATACTGCAAGTTCTATCTCCACATATAGGGCACGCTAGAGCTCCTTTAATTGTGTATCCCGAGAGGTTACCGTATGCAGGGAAATCATTGATCGTACAAAACAACATAGCCCGGAGCGTGAAGTTTTCCATACCATATGAATCATACACCGTCGCACCTTCATTCCACAACAATTTTAAATCGTCAATAAGTGGTTGCAAAAACACATCAATTTTGTTTCCCGGTTGTTTTGGACCCGATATCAACAGAGAGAGGAGAATATGTCTGGGTTTCATACACAACCATGGTGGCAGATTGTATATTGTCAATAAAACAGGCCAAGTACTGTGTATACTGCTAAAGTGCCATAAGGGTTCATCCCATCAGTGCATAAACCAAGTCTTAAGTTCCTTGGGTCTGTACCGAATTGAGGGTATATTCTGTCAATGTTTCTCCATTGTGGTGAATCGGCTGGATGTCTCAATTTACCATCATCCTTTCTATGGGTAGCATGCCATCGGAGGTTCTCAGCATCTTTCTGAACTGCAAACAAACGTTTGAATCGGGGAATTATCGGTAGATACCACAACACCTTCGCAGGAGAGCCCACTTTAGTGCTTATGTGGTTTCTGTCACCCTTTTTTACATAGCGTGATTCCCCACATTCAGAGCAATGGTCATCCAACTCATTCTCCTTCCAATACAACATACACCCATTTGGACAAGCATGTATTTTTTTATATTCCATACCCATCGGACACATTAACTTCTTTGCCTCATAAGTTGTTGTGGGTATCACATTGTCCTTTGGTAGTACATTCTTCAGCAGTTGTAAAAGATCTGTAAAACTGACATCACTCCATCCATGTCTCGCCTTCAGATTGAATAGTTTTAGACAACGCTCAATTTGTTTTGTGTTTGCGTTTCACATCCACTGTACAACGGTTCCTTTGATGCTTCATCAGATTTTCGAATGATTTGGGTTTGTTGGAAAAATGTTGTTCAACATCTTCCATCATTGCATTAAGGTCCTCCTGATCATCTGAATCACTACCTAGTGAATCATCTTGAGTATCCCCAAAATCGTGTGAAGCATCCATTTCTGATTGTTCTGCAACAACGTTATCAGCACATTCAAACACTTGTACTGAATGTTGACCATGCAGTATTGTTATGGCTTCATAATCATCTGTAAACCCTCTGCGAATCAGATGATCCTTAATCTTGTCCACACCTCGGTATTTGAAGTCGTTCTTGCAATCGACACAAGGACATCGAATATATCCCTTATCCCTTGGTTTAAGATTGTCAACAAGGACTTTGCAAAATTTATTGACCCCTTCTAGGTACTTGATGTCCAATCTGTCACTGTACATCACTGAGCGCTCCATCTCCTTTTTCAACACACACCAGATGTCGTGAACTCGTTCCATTGATCTCCTCTTTTTTATTTACAGATTTAACAACCTAAACCTATCCAATCACCTCGATCTCACCTAGGAACAAGTTAATAATATACAGTAGTTCAGTGATAATTTCGGCAGCATTACCCTACAGTTCTCCTAGTGTAGATATATATACGAATCGTTTCAATTCACATATATATGTACACTAGAGAACACTAGGGTAATGCTGCTGAAATTATCACTGAACTACTGTATATTATTAACTCATTCACAACCTAGATGGTGAGAGCAAAGGTCATTGGATAGTCCCAACAGGGACTATCTAAGACATACCTCTATCAGGTATATCTCAGACAGGTAATTCTATGTTTCAATTGATTTTCCATTGTTAATAGAAAAACAAAAATAAATTGAAACATTTTAAATACCAACCTGATGAGTACTGGATGGTCAGCTAGCGTGAACAGCACAGAAGAAGGAGAAGTAGGCAAATGCTCTTGCGCGCAGTATATAACACCTATTCAATGAAATTAGAATAAGGTTTTAATTTTATAAAAACTTGAATAATTGAACATATTAAACAAACGAAGAAAGCTTAAATTCTGGAAAAAATTTGGCATGACCTTTGCGTATTTTTAGACACTCCACATTTTTTAAAGGCAGAAACAAACACAGTAGCAGCAAAATTAATTCTCAGCAAACCATACGAATTATTATCAGACAGACAAGTATGCATATAGTAAATGAAATTAGAATATAAGGTTTTAATTTGAAAAAAAATATGAATTGAACAAATAAACAAACGAAGATATTTTGAATAAACCATGTTATTGAAACATTTTTAAAAAACTAACCCAATGAGTACGGATGATCAAGTCACAAATGGGAAGGAAGCGGGATTGTTCAACCGTAGAAACACCTATTCAATAAAATTAAAATAAGGTTAAATTCTGGAAAAAATTTGGCATGATCTTTGCGTATTTTTAGATACTCCACATTTTTTTAAGGCAGAAACAAACATAGTAGCAACAACATTAATCTCACATTTCACCACATTATGCAAATATATATTCTAATGATTTCAGAATACAAATAGAATTTAGTATAACGTTTATTTGTGACAATATATTATAATATGTACATACATATAAGTATTTCTTTCTAAAATCATAATCAGAAATGCAAGTGTTTTACCGTGGGTTCTGATTACGCAAACCGGTGGCAGAGGTTGACGGGGCAGCAACAATTAGTGCGACAAGTGGACAATCCAACCGTGGGTAGTAACACCTATCCAATGAACTTAGAATAAGGTTTAATTCTGGAAAAAATTTGGCATGACCATTGCGTATTTTTAGATACCCCACACTTTTTTTGGCAAAAAACAACACAATAGCAGCATCAGATCAAGGTTCAAGTGATTCTCAATAAAACACACAGACATTTAAGCATCATTCGCAGCAAAATGCACAGACACTTAGGGATATTAAGGGCGGGGATCAAGACACTAACCAATTAACAAACAATAATAATGGAGTTGGGCTGCAAATAAATGCTAAAGTTTTACAAATTAATTACCAGAGTGGCGATGAGACTCCGGCGGTGGATGGGCAGCGATGGTGGAGGATGAACACGACCTTCAGGCAGCGGGAGAACAATGCAATTTCCCTTTGAAGCAACCTACAAATCGCCAAACCAAGCCAGGACCTTCAGGCAGTGTGTGTATAAATATATATGCATATCAGTAACATAGCAGCTAGGAAAAAAAAAAGATAGCAAATTACATTCAGCAATACATATATATATATATCTATATACACACATTCTCTCTCGGTCCCATCATCTCTTTTTTTTTTCTTTGGCTGCTGTACCCGGTTGTTGATATGCATGTAAATATATTTACACTCAACATATAGCTAGGCGGTAGTTTAATATGCGCATGCATATATAAATACACATTCACTACCGCTAATAACATGTCTATATATATTCACACAGACAAACTGCTCGTGACTCCCTATTATTTTTCCTAGCTGCTATCTTATTGTCGGTATAGATATACACATCCACACAGATATCAAACTTCAAAGGCAGACATATTATATGTATATCAGTACGCATAATCAGCCACACTAATCAAAAAATTGCTAAAACTTGGAGTTTAATTACCGAAGAGATAGGGGGGCGTCGCGCGTGATTCAGGCGAGAGGGGAGGTTGGGGCGGTGGAGCGTGCTTCACTGGGCCGTGCGCAGGTCGGAGGCGAGCTGGACTTGGACGGAGAAGATGGCGGGAGCAGACGCTGGGCAGTGGAGGAGGCCGGAATAGACTGGAAGGCTGCGCAGGTCGCAGCCGCTGTTTGGGCGGTGTCGAGCTGCGAGCTGGGGTGAAGCAAGGCGACGGTGGAAGGGGGAAAAGCTCGACGGCGACGGTTTAAGACGGGGGAGTGGGAGTCGACGGGGGAAATCGCACGACGGAATCGCACAGGAGAAAGAGAGTCGCGGGGAAGAAGAAGAAATGAGGCTCGAGGGTCTTTAATTAAATGACTTTAAACGACGGTTGATAGACAAACCGTCGTTTAAAACCTATGTTACGATCACAATAAACGACGGTTATCATAGAAACCGTGGTTTTTAAGTTTTGGCGGAAAATTTTAAACGACGGTTCAAGAGTAACCGTGGTTTAAACTCCCTTTATACGACGGTTTGGATAAAACCGTCATTTTATTATGATGAGCCGTGCAACATAAACGACGGTTCCGTCCAGAACCGTGGTTTATATATACTTTATACGACGGTTAATAAGAAACCGTCATTTATTTTGATGGGCCGTGCAATATAAATGACGGTTCTGTTAATAACCGTGGTTTATAGAGTATAAATGACGGTTATTTATTTAACCGTGGTTTAAAGTGCGTCATTTAAAATCTTTTTTCTACTAGTGTTAAAACACTTCATAATATTTGAATTAGTAAACCAATGTTCAGTGATAACATATGGTTGGTTACGCGGGCGTAACCCCTTTTAAGGGGGGTAGGGCGAGAAACCGCTTAGAGTATGTTTTTCGTGTTGGTGCGTAAACTACTATGTGCATGGCACAAAGAAAATTGTTTTGATGTTTGGACCTCATGTTACATAAACATGTGTACCCATTCATTGTGTAAGTATAAGTATTGTGCATGAGAGATGCAAGTAACGAGTAAGTATTGTGCATGAGAGATGCAAGTAATGAGTAGGTAATATTCATGAAAAGGGGAGTAGAGAGACTCCTAGGGAATGGGAATCCCTTTAGTATTTGTCTATTGAGATTAGACATGAAATATGACGAGTATAAATCGGCATGAAACCGATGTGTAACCTAAGAGGGAGTGAGTTCCCTAGGTGATTTTATTTGAGAATGATTGATGGAGTGAGTTCCACCCTTTGGAGTTGTATGTTGTATGTTTTAAGTTGAGTAATAATTTGACTAATGAGGCCACAAGTATGGAATGCCTAGGCAAGGTAAGTGAAACAAATAGGGAATAATGGATGACTTAAGTTCCATGATAAAGATAAATTGAAACAGATTGTTTTATGAATACGACTAGAAAGAGTAAAAGATAGAAAACGAAAATGTTTGACTATCTGATTGTTTGAAACTGACGTGGGAGGTGGAACTTGGTCTGCTAGCGATCAAGGGAAACCGAACACAAATTGGGGTGGAAGGATAGTTCAACACTGATGCTGATCACATCAGGGTTGGATGATTCTTGAAGCTCCCTATAGTGGTCACAAGTAATCACGCTAAGAAAAGATACAGCTACCATAAATTTGATTTGGAGTTGTGTGATGTTTTAAAAAGAATTTTCAAACAGATTTTGAAAAAGAATTTTCTTCAAGTATGAAGATGGAAACGAAAACTGGTTTTGAAACCGCTATCACCCGCCGATGGCTGTGGCCTTAAGTCTTGATGACCGGTAGAACGGTGGGCGTGTACAGGTTTTGAAACCATTGCACCGTATGTGCGGTCCTAAGTGACCGGTTGGGGCGGTGTCAGTGTGTGATTTTTCCAAAGGCAGCGGGACGGGGAGAGTACCCTGAGATGTTCCTGTGTTGAGTGAGTCAACCAGAGTGCCTGAGGATATGTATATGTGTAATGTTTTGATCAGAACCGAAGGGACCGTGGGCCAGAGAGAGTAAGTGCCCATTTGTCATGAAACGGCCGTGAACCAGAAAGAGTAAGTGTTCAACGTGACCGGTACCTGAGGGATCAGTAGTAGATTACTCGATATGGATTCGAGGACTGTAGTGCCTTCTTGTCTTCGGACCGATTCCATGGAGAGAGTAAAAGAGTATTTTTTATTGCTATACATGCTGTGATTTGTGTGTGGTATGTGTAGTATGTAATGTGACTGACTTGTGGAGTCTGTAAGGCTATACATGTATTATAACCTTGGCATAGCGTGCCCATGAGAGTAACCATTTAGATTCACCAACTTTGAGGACAAAGTTCCTAAGGGGGGTAGATTTTAATACCCCGGACCTAATAATGGTGATTTAATTACTCTAATAAAAAAATTACTAAAGGCCTAATGGTGCCTAAAGAGTATTGGTAAAGAAAATAAAACCAAAAGTAAAGAGAAAACGCTTGAAAAGCGAAAAACGCTAAAATGCGCATTAAATGAAAATAAGAGATATATGATCTCGTAAGGGTCCGAGATGGATTCCTAAGGCTTAGTTAGGCCTAATTAGTATACGGGAATAATTCCCGAAGAAAACGGATCCAAATAATGGATTAAAACGCTAATTAAGCATAAAAGCACGTTTTTCGAGAAAACCCGAAAACGTGACTTTAAGTGGTCAAATGGACCCGTAAAAATTATAGTTGATTAAATAACTATAATTAAGTATTAATGGAAGCTTAATAACCATTAAAATTAATTAAACGAGAAAATTCCGGAAAACGGACCCGGTAAGTGAATAGTGACGAAACCGGGAGACGAAACGCGTTTAATTCGAAAAGACGAAAAATGACCCTGGGCTACTAATTAATATGTGGGCCGGTTTTAATTAATAAGTATACACCCATTAATAGCTTGCTAGCTATTAAGTAATAACAAGACAAAAAAAATAATAAGTAAAGTAAATAGTATAAAGCAAAAGTAAAAATAAAAGTACTCACCTTCTCCTCCTCATTCACGATTGCCCCCAGCGTTTGAAACTCTTCTTCCTCCTCTGTAAATCGCGAGACAAGCAGTACAACCCTCACTTGTCAACAACCTCCTTCTTGCTCATTCCTCAACCAAATCACACGAGATTTGTACCGTTGGACTCCTCTCGGTGAGAGCTTCGATCTCCACCCAACAAAGTTTCGATCTCCATTTCCATTTCCATTGACGTTGGAGCTTTTGAAGATTGAAAGAGTGATTCCAACCCTTCTTCTCCTTCCTTAGTGCCTTAAGGTGTAAATAAGTAAGTATTTACACCATTTCAAGCTTATTCTACCATTTGTGAGACTTTTCCCTCACGTTGGAAATTCCCCTCATTCAGTCGAGGACCGGTGTGTTTTGTGGGTGTTGGGAAACTTCTCCAATTGATTGCCTAGCCATCCATTTGGGTTCTCTAAGGTAAAATCTAGACTAAACTTTGGAAACTAGCTCTTAAAATATATATTAGGTTTTTGTGGAGGAAAAAGTGAATTGATTTTTGTATGTGTGGATGGGCGGGGGTGGGGTGGTTGTAGTTGGCAACCCAAAGCTCTTGTGTGGTGTGGAAAACAAGAGGAGAAAGAGGGAAACAAGAGAAAGAAGGAAAGAAAGGAGTGAAAACTGAAGTTGAAACAAGGTAAAGAGTTTACCTTGTATTTGTTTTATTTCCTTGTGAAATTGATGAGGGTGTTGAATAAAATAAATTTGAGCTTGTGTTAGTCTTGGTACTACAATATGATAGTTCAAAGGGAATGTATTAATGTGGCTTGAGTGTGAGAAAAATAAACCTAGAAGCCAAGTTAGTGTATATGTGAAAACAAGAGGGAAATTTGGGTATTGTAGTTGTTTGTGTTCATCAAAACAGGAATAAGAAGAAGAGTGTTTATGGGCTGATTTAAGTGTGGTGAATACGCTTAAGAAGTAGGCAAAGTGCTGTCAAAAATTTCCTAGGGATGTATGGACTTGAGTTTTCTATTCAAAGGAAGAAAAACTAGGTGTGTCTAAGAGGTTTAAGTGAGTGATTAATGGTTTGGAAAACCAAACTTTGAAGGAGAGTGTGTTAGGAGTAAAAAATGATGCCATGTGAATGCTTGGAATGGCATCAGTAAGTGAGGTTTGAATGGTTTTAAAGAAGAAACAAAATCTGTTAACAAGTCGTTGTAACATAACAGAGAATAAACTAGCTTTATAAGTGTAAAGAGTCTAAGTAAAAAATTAGCTAGATTGTGAGTGCATTTGGTGCTTGGTTTAAGGTGGTTTAGGTGAGTAATTAGTCACTAAAACATGAAGATTTTAGTTGGTGAAGGTTGGTTTTGTAATTAATGGGCAAAGAGAGAAACTGTAAACAGAGAATAAACTGTCAAAATGTGGAAATCTGTAGCAGGGTCCGGACTTAGGTCCAGGGACCAAGTCCCGGACCACCCCTATTTTACCCCCGAGAGTGCTCTGCTTGTTTGGTCCGGGTCCTAACCCATGCCCAAGTCCCGGACCATATAACATTTTTCAAACCGAGAGTTCCCTGCTTGTTTGGCCGGGACCTAACTCCATGCCCAAGTCCCGGACCACATACAATTCATTAGCCGAGAGTTTTGAACCAAGGTTGGTCCGGGACTTAAGTCCCGTGTGAAGTCCCGGACCAGACCAGAAATGTGAAAAATAAGAGTTTTTAAGTGGGGTTTAAGTAGGAATGGCTTGGTAATGATGTTATAAGATGTTAAGGCCTTGTTTGGTGACATGTAAAGGCCCTGGGAAGTGAAGAAAAGTGTTCGAATTGAGTGTGAAGTAAGAAAAACTCAAATTAATATAAAAAAGTGAAAACGAGGTTTTAACGGATAACGGGGGTGAGTACGGGAATAGCATTTTATTATGTACCGTATGAGTTTAGTATTAACAATAATGTTTTGAAACATTATCAGAGAATCGTGCGTGACCCGAGCATGGTGAGAATGACACGGTAAAGTAAGAAGAAGAAGAAACCCTGGTGAAAGGTTATGATTTTCTCATAATCCGGTGCTAACCGAGTTACGTTGATTTGTGTGTTTGTGTGCCGGCTTAATCAAGATTAAGCATGAAAATAATCCCTTGTTTGATTATGTATGCCTTGTTGTATGTTGAATGAGCTAACATACTTGTATGCCGGTGTGGTCTAACATAGTGGAATGGACCGACTCGTAGTGAGTAACGTTTGGCTAGAGACCCATAGATCGGGTCGACACTTATGGATAATGAAAAAGTGCAAAACACACACAACTATCCGTTAAGTATAACGAAACGCAAACATATGAACTCCCTAGAATGTGAGGAGAATTACGGGTTGAGTAAATACCCGATAATGGTTAGAAAAAACCACCATTGAAACAATCCACGAACACAAATGAGAGTGGAAAGATAAAGTGACCTCCTTCAAGAGAGGATTTAAGATAGTTCGAAGATGTGAACCAGTGAAGAAGGTAAAAGAGACCTGAGGGATTAGTAACTCCCTTGAGACATGGTCGACCTCCATATGAGGATTTTACCTGGTATATGGCAAGTAACCGAAAGTATGAGTAAGTAAAGTAAATGTATGGGTAACTCTTAAAAACCTAAGATTAACCGAACTAAAGTAATGTTCCCAAGTCATTAGAACACATCGAGAGTGATGGCTTCTAGACTATAACATGATATTATTATAACTCCGAGAGAGGAGTGTATGGGAACGAGAGTAGTCCGAGAGTAGTCGGACCTAAGTAAAAGAGATAGGAACTAAGAGAGAGTTCCGTGAGCTAGTTGAACCTTCCCACCATGCTAGACCCAGAGTAGGGTCGAAACCGGGGAAGTAAGACTATGCTGAGAGAGAGCCATGAGTTTGGCCTACTAAGTTGTATAAGAGTAACAAGCGTGACGTAGGAGACCTGTAGTGTCTCGAGAATCTACAAGAGCTGAGTATAATAAATACCCAAGAGTGTGGGTGAGATAATGAGTATAAATAAACCAAGAGTGTGGGTGAGATAATGGTATAAATAACCCAAGAGTGTGGGTGAGATAATGAGTTAAATAACCTAAGAGTATGGGTAAGATAATGAGAATAAGTAACCCGAGAGTGTAGGTGAGTATAGTACGAGTAGCCCAAGAGAATGGGTGTGAATAGAATAAGTAACCCGAGAGAGCGGGTGAGGTATTGAATAAGTAAACAAGGCATAGTGAGGAATAACCCTCAAGGCCTAAGAGTAACCAGATACCACTAACAACCTTGTTATGTTAGTTAGGAATCGTGTTCCGTGATTGGATGTAGATTCTTGTGTAATACACATATTTATTGTATTGCTTGATGCATGTGTTTTACTAAAATTAAACTCCATGTATATCCGACTTAAGTGGTCGGCGTACCCCGGTTAGCGCTCGGGATATGCGCGAATTTCATATGCAGCGTTAAGCTGAGCCTCTAGGGGCGATGTTTTTATTTTACAGGTACACCGAAGATGTTACCGTTCGAGAGTAGGACCGGGGTCAGTGGGGTTACATGGGTAGTAGTTTTAAATTACTTATGTATTGAAGGAGGTGTAAGACCGAATATGTTGTCGGCATCCATTTGTTGTAGACTCGGTATAGCAAAGAAAAAAGAATGATTTGAGTATTGTATTTGTTGTTGTCAATTCGGTTGTTCCAGTCCATCAGACCGTTATGTATGAGAGTTAGGCCAGGTTAGCCACATGGGTGGCTCAACGGCGTTGTTTCACCCCTCGTTGTGATTGAGTTCCACTGCGGAGTAAGAGTTAAGTAATTAGAATCGGTTTAAGAGGTAATGACGAGATTAACGGTTGGGGTGTTACAAAAAGTAAATATGTACTTTTTCTTTTACTTTATTGCTTTTATCTCTTTTAACTAATAGAGTTAGATTGGCTGAGGAAAGGAGGGTGCTGAGTCACCCAAAAACCGGCCCCCTTGTAGTTAATTAGGGAGGGGCATTTTTATCTTTTCGCAAAGAAACGCTCTTAAATCCCTGGTTTGGCACTATTCATCAACCTGGCCCGTTTTCCGGATTTTTTTCGTTTATTTAATTTAATGGTTCTTAGACCTTCATTAAGGTTTAATTATAGTTATATGATCAACTATAATTTTACAACTCCATTTACAACTCCATTAAACCGCTTAAAGACATTTCCGGGTTTTTTCTCGAAAAACGTGCTTTCGGACTTCATTTGCGTTTTTAACCCTCTATATGGATTCATTTCTTCAGGAATTGTTAGCATATAAATAAGTCTTAGGAATCCATCTAGGACCCTAGTTGAGTTCATATGCCTCCTATGGTTGCTTACGCACATTTTTACATTTTTATGCTTTTTAAGCATTTTCTCTTTTCTTTTGGATTTTACTTTCTTCACCAATGTTATTTAGGCATCATTAGGCCTCTAAACATCACATTATAATAATAAATCACCATTTTTAGGTCAGAAGTATTTCAATCTACCCCCCTTAAAGAACTTTACCCTCAAAGTTGGTGAATCTAATATTGTTAGTCACATACGCATCCTATGCTAAGGTCATAATATCTATATAACCTTACAGACTCAACAGGTCTGTCTTGATATATACTACACATCCACACAACATGTCACTGCATGTATAGCAATCAAAAATACTCTTTTGTATTCTCTCCATGGGGTCGGTCCGAAGACAAGAAGGCACAATAGTCCTCGAATCCCTATCAGTAATACACTCTGTGATTCCGCAGGTTACTGGTCACGCTGAACACTTACGCTTTATGGTTCACGGCCGATTCATGACTAATGGGCACTTACGCTCTTTGGCCCATGGTTCCTTTGGTTGCCTTGATCAAAACGTTCGCATATATAGATATCCTTAAGCACTATAGGTCAATCCAGACACAGGACTTCTCTACCTCCCACTGCCCTTGGAAAAAAAACAAAACACACACTTCCACCAATCTCCCGGTCATCTAGACAAAGGACCGCAACCCTCTATTAAGTGACAGTGGTTTCAAAACTAGTCCTCACTCCCACCATTCTCCCGGTCATCAAGATAAAGGACCGCAGCCCTCGGTTAGTGGTAGTGGTTTCAAAACTAGCCCTTGTTTTCAAGTTTGAAGGAAAATCCTTTTTGCAAATACCAATCAAAAATCCTTTTTGAAAAACACAATACAACTCCAAATCCAATTTATGCTAACTACATCTATTCTTAACGTGATTACTTGTGACCACTACGGGGAGCTTCGAGAATCATTCAACCCTGATGTGATCAGCATCAGTGTCGAACTATCTTTCCACCCCAATTTGTGTTCAGTTTCCCTTGATCGCTAGCAAATCAAGTTCGACTTCCCATGTCAATTTCAAACAATCAAGTAATTCAATCATTTCCCATTTTCTATCTTTTAGTCATACTAGTCACAATCACAAAGCAATACATTTCCAAATTATGAAACTCAGTCCATCAATCATTCTCAATTATCTCCAAGCAATTTACTTGGGGAATTCAATTCCTACTAGGTTCTACATCGGTTTCATACCAACTCATACATCACAATGCTATATCTGGTCTCAAATAAACATATACCATCGGGGGTTTTAATTCCCCGGGAGTTTCTCTACTACTTTCCACTTGTATTCTCACACCGGAGTTAAAAGGTAGGTATGTTTATATCAATGGTATTTGCATCTCTTGTGCGCAATGACCATAAATAGACTATGAGTGAATACATATGTTTATGTAACATACATACCAATCATCAGAACAAATTCTTTTGTGCTATGCACACCGTAGATTACATACTTAATACGTGAAACATACACTAAGCGGTTTTTCGCTCTTACCCCCCTTAAAAGGGATTACGCCCACGTAATCTACCATATGTCATCATTGAACATTGGTCTAAGGCATTCAGTCATCATTGAGTGTTTTCACTTCCATGCGGTCTATTATACAATGTTCTTTGGTCAAAGGGTCTTAACCATATTGACGGTTTAGTCCTGCATGAAGAATTCTCATTGGAGTTTGTTTAACTCATTACCGGGTTCGGCTTTAGCCTATCAGGCTTCAAGGCATTGATAATTAGCCATTCGCTTGTATTCACTAGGTATATTAAACCTTAGAATTACGGCCCACTAGCTTTTGCTACACTACCTAATAACTTTAGAGCTTAATTCACCTTTTTCGTTATTCTTAATGTATTGTACATCACCCTTTTATCCCTTTTTCTTGGGATTAAAGGTCTCTCAATTGGCGCGTGGTATTTCTTACAGTACGCGAACTCAATAAGTTTTAGATTTTTTGTCCAGTTCTCTGGGAGTCTGTAACACCCCATCTCCAAATACAGTGATCGTTGCCCTAAGTCCATCTCGTTCATTAACAACGCAGCGGAAAAGTTCTACTAAATTGTGTTACCGCCGTTAGTCACCCACGTGACTAACTAGGCCTTTACTCTTACAAGTCACGGTCTGACTAACCGGATAATTACTCTAGCATCTATACAATATAAGTCATAAACCACAACTTATACCAAGTATCTCATATCCCAATACATCATACTAACATCTCATCAATTTACTAAACGAGTGTACATACACAACTCGTGTAACAAATGTAAAAGCAACCTGAAGTACTCTACCCGCTCCTAGTCTCAGGTTAGTCCTCGTCTGGCACCTACCTGCAAAGCTTAAATTACATGCCCCAAGGGGCTCAGCACATTGCTGGTACAGAAAACGTGCAGCCCACAAGCTAACAGGGCTACACACGACTACTTTGTCGTATACATGCAGTTGATTATTCATACAGATAATAATAAGAAGTACGATAACAAACAACACTCCCATGTGCAACATTCACAGCTCCATTAAATCGAACGTCGTAATGGACGCCCATTAATGAGTAAGTTAGATTCCTTACTCCTGAGGCCTGAGAATTGCTTAGTCCTCGTGTTTGACCATACCTTATAAGTGTCAACTGTTATCTTAAAAGAACTGGTTGTTCTCTAACTGAATTGTTTATTTTTGTCGGGTCAAGGTAACCCTAGCCAATGAGTTATTAGCTCCATTAGGTTAATAAACATTAATTCTTAAGTTATGAGGGATGTAGGCTTGACCCTCCCGCGCCTCCTGAATTTTCCTCCCACCTCGAGCTGTTCACTCGAGATGGTCGGGTCTGTTTGTCGACCCTAGGCGACAAGTCGTAGACGAGCCATATGCGGAAGACAGAGCTGATACAGATGTCGACCTCCTAACCTAAACATGCATGACCGGAGTCAGTCCCGGATTCCTCTCCCCCAAGTTCCAGTTAGTTGAAGTCTCAATGACAATTTGTTAGTTAAACCTCACTCGGTATTAACCAACTAACAACGGGGAGTATTTATAACCTTATACAATTGTTACTAAATAGTTAATGAACAAGCTCTAAATCAAATCGTGTTAGTGTGCACTGGACACACAATAACAATACAGTAGATCGGTTTCATGCTTAATCTTGTTTGGTCGTATCACAATAACACATAGCACACAAACCGAGGTAGACCCCGTTAGCAAGCAAGCTACAAGAATTCCATACCGTACACCGGAGATTGGCTAGCTCTTAATACCACGTTCGCCTAATCCGCGAACGCCTCCGACTATCTAGATCTGTAACCAGAACTAGTATTAGTATCCTGTGTCTTAGAACTAATTTGGTTCTCTTTTCAACTAAAACCTCTTCCTAGGTTAACTCGGGTATAATAGTTTACCATTAAAGGGTTCATTCATTTAGGAGCATTTTCAAGCTCAATTCTAATTCATTAACATACTAACGTCGTTAGCAGTTATTTAGTTGCACAGTTAGCAACTTTAGACTTATACGGACCTTGTATTAGGTTTTCGTATTTTTCACTATTCATGCGTATTTCACTATTTATTTATACGGTCTCGTATTTTACTATTCACCATATTTCACTATTCACGTATACGTCTCGTATTTACTATTCACGTGTACGTCTCGTATTTTACTGTTCACGTATACGTCTCGTATTTTACTGTTCACGTGTATGTATTTCCTATTCATGTATACGGATACTATTCACGTATATGAGTACTATTCATGTATACCAAATTTTTCGTATATGTCCGTATGATACTCCGTATCATACGTATTTATTTTCTTTTCCAATAGAACTTGTATTTCTTTAAATACATTAAGTATTGATTTCTTCTATACTTATTAAATTACGGGTATACCCCTCGTATACCTTAAGTTATATACGGGTCTCGTTTAGCCCAGTCTTAACTCTGTTTCTTTTACAACTTGTTTCTAAATTCTTTATTTAATTTCCATAACCTTCTAAACACATAAAAATGTGTTATTTACATTACTTACCCTTAGTTTTCTTTTATTTTCTATTTTACTCATAATAAGTTCTAAACTTGTTGTTTTATTTCTAATTTCTTCCAATGTCTTCCTTAAATAATTTCTTCTATAATTTTGGTCAATTACCAAAATATACCCAAGTTTGACCAGTCATTTATGGTCAAACCCCTAACTTTCCAGAATTTACAATTTTGCCCCTAAAGTTAATTTAACTTAACTTTTTATTCCTTAAACATTTTATTACCTAATCTTTTGCTATAATTTTATTCTTACTCATCTAAATATTTTATAAACTGTCATTGACCATGTTTGACCACGTTTGACCAGTAAAAATTACCATTTTACCCTTATGGTCTATTCTTTCTTTTATTAACCAATTTAACTCCAATTAATTTCTAATTTTCGTAACTAATTTACCTACAGATTTTGAACATCAAAAATCATTTTAAACATCTCTAAGTCACCAGATTTAATTATCTAATGTTATAGTAATATATATACCATCCTTTATTAACTTTTCAATATACCAAAAACCTTATAAATTCCTTATAATACTTATAAACTCTTTATAAATTGTAAACTTAATTCTACAATTATTTTCTCATCACCTAAACTCTAAAAAAAATCCATATTGACCCCATTAATTTTGCAATCACCATTAGGTACCAAAAACTTCTTAAATTTTACATATTACTCTTAATTACTCTAATTCCTTTAATTTAACCAAGTTAGATAATTTTTCTAACTCATTAATAACCCCTTAATTTTCGGTCATATTGAGATCATAGTATATGAACTTTTCTTGTATATTATGATAGTTTATTGAAGCTTATATCATAAGGAGTATAAATCTAATTTTAGATTTACAAATTATTAACATTTAATGTGTCAAAAACTAAATCTAACACACTTAAAATTTCGGCAATATTAAGCAAGGTGAACAAGATGTTATATCATATATAGATCAACAATTAGAACCCTGAAATAGGTAGTTGTAGAATTTACCTTGTATATTAACCATTAGCTAATATTTAAGCTTGATTTCCTTAGAAATTTTGACAGCAATTTGCTAGAGAAATTGGCTCCAAAATCATAGAATAAGATTTAGAATAAGGAGGATTAGTAACCCTAGGCACTCGGCCTTGATGAAATCAAAGAACAAAGAGTTTCCAAGACGGCAATGTTTTACCTCGAGAATCAAAGGCACTTTTCATAGTTTTTCCTCGGATTTTGGGGACTCATGAGCTATGAATGGAAATATCTTCGAAAGAGGATTCCAACGAGCTATCAAGCTTGGAGTTGGACTTAAGATGAGAAAGTTATGATCCGTGTAAGCAAGGTGTTCTTTAAGGTTCTAATCTTGCTAAATGGAGTTCTAATGGAATTTTCTTCAAAGGGAGAAGGAGCCAGGAATTTTCTGGCTAGAGAGGATGGATGAGTGTCTGATTGATCAATTAATCAGGGGACAAGGTGACAAGGCAACCAAGGAAATTCATGGTAGGTTAAATAGTAAGCAAAATTGAATTTTAACACCTTTTCCTCTTCTTCCCATGTCGGAAGCCTTAGTCCCCATTTAGTCCGTTTTTTTTGTTCTCCTTGTCTTTATGTAATATTAGATGTATTAATCTTGTACATAAGGACTTATACCATGTGTTTAGGTATGTTACATAGCCAAAAATGCCTTTAAAACACCATTTTATGTGCTTCCGGGTTCACATTGATTATGCAATTTGTTTTGGCTAGTTTAAATGTGTCCTTAGTATATTTACAACCTTTGGATACTTTGTTCATGAAATAGCATGTTGCTCATTCCAATTTAAACCAAGTCATTTAGTGGTTTCTCCTTGACTTTCGTCAGTTTAGTACCTGTTTACTGTGGACTTTGTATACTTAATGTGTGTATACGCAATGGCTCCTATGACCATTTAATTGTTGTTCCCTTATTTCTTTATGGTATTTAGGCTCATTATCCTTTTCGTTCCATGTATACATGCTTAAAGCACATTTTTCTTTAAAGCACATTTTGTGCTCTAAGGTGCGTTTTCGGTTTAAACGCTAATTCCGCTTAATGCGTATTACTAATCTTAGAGGTATTTCACATTTGAAATCTCTTGGGAACTTATTGGTAGTTCCCTAATTTCTTTGTGCTCTTTAAAACACCTTTTGCTCTAATTGTTCCTAAAGCATGTTTTTGTGTGTAAATTGTTGTTTAACACTCTTCTAATGTTTCTAAGGCATGTTCTAGCCTTAGTATATCCTAATTAGATAGTTCATTAATATATTGAGGTTTGGGGTATTTCAATCAACCCCCCTTAAAAGAACTTTGTCCCCAAAGTCCCATGTATCTATATCTCTTAGAACACACAGGTAACTTCACACTAAAAGGTCATATAGATCACTCAATATCTGAATAGGCATTCTGACTCATAAGGTCGGCCATATATATACATTTACCACACACATATCTTTTGTATGTTTTAGTATTCAAAATACTCTTGTATATTCTTTGTTGTATACTCCTCATGTAAACCGGTCCGAAGACAAAGGTTTTCATGTCCTCGAGTTCATGAGCGAGTAATACAGAAAATGTTATCTGCAAGTACCGATTGTGCTGGACTCTTACGCTCTCTGGTCCACGGTCCTTTGGAAGATCAAAACATCACATACTTTTATCGTATCCCCCATGTCAACGGTCCAAAGACAAAGGCTCGTACGTCCACGCCTTCATAGGCTGAGTGATACAAAACCATTTTGTTCTCCTCATGTCACCGATCCGAAGACAAGGGCACATACGTCCTCGATTCCATGAGTGAGACTTAGTAAAGAAAATACATGTCAACTCCAATTCCACTTTATGCTACTACATCTACTCTTAACGTGGTTAATTGTGACCACTTGTAGTTAGTTTCAGGAATCATCCGACCCTGATGTGATCAGCATCAGTGTTGAACTATCCTTTCACCCCAATTTGTGTTCAGTTTTCCATGATCTGGCCAAGATCAAGTTCTACCTCCCACGTCAACTTCAAACAACCAAATAATTATTCATGTAACATTTTATATCTTTTATCCTTCTAGTCGTAATCATAAATCAATACATCTCCAAATTATGGAACTCAGTCCATCAGTCATTCTTAATTCACCTCTCAGTAATTACTTAGAGAATTTAATTCCTACCAGGTCCTACATCGGTCTCATACCGATTCATACCTCATAACATTACCATATTTCGTCTCATATCAATACGTATCATAGGGATTTTAATTCCCCTGGAGTTTCTACTCCTCTTTTCCTGAATTCTCGCACCGAATTAACGAGATAAGCCTCTAATACATCTGGTATTCGCATCTAATTGTGTGTAATAACCACAACCACATAAGAATGAATACATGTGTTTATATAACATACGTATCAAATCATCACAACTAATTGTATTGTGCTATGCACACTGTAGGTTACGTACTTAATACGTGAAATATAGGCTAAGCGATTGTACGCTCTACCCCCCTTAAAATGGATTACGCCCACGTAATCAACATTATATCATTCTTGAACACAGGTTCAAGATGTTTAGGTGTCATGGAGCAGTTTAGCTTTCATGTAGTCTATCTCACATTATGATTGGGTCGGAGGGTCTTCACCTTGGTAATGGCTTAGTCTCTGTATCAAGGATTCTTATTGGTGTTCATACCAATCTTACAACTGGGTTCGAGTGTAGTGTGCTCTAAGGCTCCAAAGTATTTGGTACATAAGTTGTATATTTTATTCGACTGGAAGATGTGAGACACATCCTTCCTTCTTCTCTTTTGTTAGGTATATCAAACCTTAAGATACGGTCCACTAGCTTCTCCTACGTGACTCTGATAATCTTGGGGCTTAGTTTACCCTTCCTATCCTCATCAATATGTTTTACAGCTCCTTTGTATCCTTATAACTTAGGAATAAAGGTCTCTTAATGGACGCGTGGTATCTTTATCTATACACGGTCTCTATGAGTTATAGCTTGTCTATCCAGTTCTCTAGAGATCTGATGTTCATGCTCTTATTATGCCTTTCAACGTCTGAATTGTTTCCTACTAACTGACCCTCAGTCTGAGATTCCTGTGTAATCTGGACTTACTATTTAGTGCTTATTGCTCTTCACAGTTTCCTCGAAAATCTTGAGACATATAAACGTTCATACTTACTAATCAGTGCTTCTCACACTTCATAACTCTTAATTGTTTCCTCCTGGAATGAGTTCCCTGACTCTTTTAGTCTCATTGTTTAACTGAGTTCTTCCTCCTCAATTGTTCACGGTAAATTGCTGTTCTGGTGTGAGTTTTGCATCGCTGACTGTCGTACGAAGTCGACTACTTCACGCGTTCTTACACTACTCGTTTACATATATGGGATACCTTACTGATACACTGCTACTTACCCGACTAACTTATAAATAAGTCTGTCAGGCCCACAAGCTCCTTTGGAGTGCGGTCGTCCCACATCTCGTTAAAATATACTCGTAGTGTTCGTCACACGCTTAGTTACAGCTAATTTGTGAAGTATTCTGTTGTCGATCTCCTCTTTCATCATACCATGATAACGCACATGTTGTTCTTCTTGAATTTAATCAAGGAATATCCATCTACTGGTTCATAACCACATTATACCTTCTGTATTTAGTACGGACTCAATCCCTTAGTAATTTGCGGTCTCTTTCCTTAGAGCCTCTTATCTTAATTCTCATGTCGATCTACTAGAAATGCACTTCCAGCTCCTTACGGAATGGACAGTGTGCTTCCTGTAAAACCTTTCATCATATGGTCCAGACTACTGGCGTTACTGCACAGTCTATCTCCCATTTCATCACCTTACTAACATCGGGTTTTTAATTCATAAATCTGATTGCTTTCGTGTCAACACTTGATGGTTTACATATGTGGTTGCTTTGCTGCGCACCGTAACTTAATCTACCTGACAGGTATTATTTCATGGCCTTCACTACTGAAGTAGCTTTAGCTGTCTTATATTGCCCATTGATGGCACAATTCTTCAATCGTTTACTTCAACGTCTCGTCGTACATTCACTCCCCTTCATGGTGTAAACATACTGGGAGTTCCCTAGGTTTAATGTAAGGCGGTTGTCGCATCATACTGTAAGATTGTTATCATTCAGCTCGAAGATAATTGCTTCAAATTTCAAGTTTATTTGTAGGTTGTTTCTATCTCTAATAAGTGAAAGCCCATTTCGAGGGGTTTATTCCCACTCAAGGCCTCACAACAAGGAGAGGTATCCCCACCCTAAAAGGAGTGGTTCGTTCTCCACCTCCGTCATTGTATCATCTCTCTATTCTCATTGGTGCCCTTTTCTGGCAATTCCTCCTCAATTTAGTATAAGTTTTCATAACCACACTATGTATGAGTTGTAGTTCATTCATGGCCTAGATCAGCCTTTTTATGCTTCCTGCGCCTCGAGCCTGATGTATTTAACATCCTTGGCTCGTAGGCCCTTAATGCTTGATTAGTCTCAAGTGATAGCCGGTGTTCGGTTCACTGTTGTATTCTCTAATCATTTGTAGGTTATCCACGTAATTCTCTTGTTCTTTGAACTCTGTCAATGTTGGGTCACATCATTGGATGTACTATTTGGTTTAACAATAAGTTGTTGTATCTCGCTTCCTGCTATGGAAGTTAGCTTAGGTAATCCGATGTTAATCCGTATCTGTGACAATACCTTCGCTCTCATAGACTTGCGTCTTTTAGCAATTAAGGATTCGTTTTCATTAGGCCTCTACCTTCCGGTGTCTAAGTCGGATATTACCCTAGCTATCATGTGCTGCCATGTCAATACTTTGTTCAACTTTCGTTGACTACGTCACCCGTTAAGACTAATCGTACTTGGGTGTTAATGAGTTAGGCAAGCAATACTAACCATCGTTTATGGGTCTTTTTCTGCTCAACTATACCAACTCTATGGTGTAGTCTTTTTGAGGTTCTCTCTTTCGTGATTGCACGTCTTTGATCCTAGGTAGGTCATTGCTTAAATTTGTTTTCTCTGATTCTATTTCTGGGGTTTATCAACATCTTCAATGAAGAGTGCTGTTAATGGTATTATTCTGGGAGTTCATCCCGTTTTTATTGAAAGTTGTTATGTCATCCATCTTCATTGTATGTCGTAATACCTTCTTGTAGGTTATTACTTACATCTGGTCTTCTCACAGTGTTGAGTAATATTTTCGGTTCTTCCATTCAAGGTTTGCTTGGTTTGGGTGATGTTCTTACCTGTAGTGTCGGTTGTCTGTTGTTGGTGCCCACGTCGTTTAGTTTCCTGACCAAGTTCAACTCCCTGCTGACTGGTGTATTGCTTTAGTTGTCATGGTTAGGCCGTCAGGACCTCCCAATGTTTCGCTCTTCTGTCCTTATGGATTTGTAATTCGGTGTTAATATGTATTATATCTGTGGTTTTTACCGTTTGGTCTTCACGGCTTCCCGTATAGCTTCATTGCGACAGCACTTGCCAAGGCAAGTGCGCCATGCAAGATGGGCTATCGGTACTGTGTACGTCGGTAATGGTACATTCTCCTAAACTCCATGTAGGTGGTAGTCCATGGGACTCCTTCTGGCCCTGTTTGGCTTTGGTTAGTTGATTATCTGGGCAGCTTCCTGACTGCTTTTGTTAGCATAGTTACTTATCAGGGTATTCCTTTTCTGAGGGGACCCTTTTTCTTTCGCTTTAGCCTTGGTTCTCACTCTCATTTCCACACCCTCGTCGTGGTTATCGAGTATTGACTCTCCTT
Organism: Limonium bicolor; assembly: GCA_023374045.1. Lineage (NCBI taxonomy): Eukaryota > Viridiplantae > Streptophyta > Magnoliopsida > Caryophyllales > Plumbaginaceae > Limonium > Limonium bicolor. Next base: position 109,900,606 of record CM041780.1, read on the forward strand.
AGGCACTGCGTTGTAGTCCTATCTTGGAGTATGACTTGCATATGCATTCATAGTCGTGTGAGCTATTGCAGTTAGGTGTTTGCAACCCCCTCTTTGTGTAAGTTCGGAGTTACCCGCTGCATACGTGACTTTTAGGTAGTCCCTATGCTCTTACGTGGTATTATCCCGCTGTTATTGCTCCCTTGGACTGTTGTCCGTGTTTGTTTCTATTCATTTTCTTGTCCTTTCATTGCACTCGTAGTACTTTCCTTCTTACTGGTATGGCGGGGGGGGTTATATTGACTGCGTAGCATGTCGACCCAAGTTTGCCGTAATTATTATTCTCTCATTGGTAGGATTCCGCTGGTAGCGTTGTTTCAACGTTGCGCTCCAACTGGGACCTTCAAGTCTTGAAAGACTATTGCATAACGAGGTGCTTCTCGTATTACATAATGCTAATTAATTGCCAGATCGGGTTTTCCCGAGTAAGAGAAAGCTTGTCATCTCTCTGGCGTTCATTTCCGGGTATCTTAGAACCAGGGGCGTGGAGGGTGGGTCAGGTATTATAGATATCCGATACACATCGGGGAATCCTAACTAACGCACCTCTCGCACTAATACTCATACCTTATTCCAAAGTCTACTATTCCTAACTCGGTAATTCCTAAGCTCGGTAATTTCCAGTCATCAGAGCGTAACTACGCTCTGATACCACTTTTGTAACACCCCATCTCCAAAATAGTGAGAGTCGCCCTTAGTCCATCTCGTTTATTAACAACGCAGCGGAAAAGTTGTACTAAATTGGTTGTACCACCGTTAGTCACCCACGTGACTAACTAGCCTATTCTCTTACAAGTCACGGTCTGACTAACCGGATAATTACTCTAGCATCTATACAATATAAATCATAAACAACAACTTATACTGAGTATCTCATATCCCAATACATCATACTAACATCTCATCAATTTACTAAAGAGTGTACCTGCACAACTCGTGTAACAATGTAAAAGCAACCCAAAGTACTCTACCCGCTCCTACTCTCAGATTGGGTCCTCGTCTGGCACCTACCCGCAAAGTTTAAAAACAGGCCCCAAGGGGCTCAGCACATTGCTGGTACAGATAACGTGCAGCCCACAAGCTAACAGGGACCACACGACGACTCGTCATATATATGTAGTTGATTATTCATACAGATAATAATAAGAAGTACGATAACAAACAACACACCCATGTGCAACATTCACAGCTCCATTAAATCGAACGTCGTAATGGATGCCCATTAATGAGTAAGTTAGATCCTAACTCTGAGGCCTGAGAATTGCTTAGTCCTCGTGTTTGACCATACCTTATAAGTGTCAACCGTTATCTTAAAAGAACTGGTTGTTCTCTAACTGAATTGTTTATTTTTGTCGGGTCAAGGTAACCCTAGCCAATGAGTTATTAGCTCATTGAGTTAATAAACATTAATTCTTAAGTGATGAGGGATGTAGGCTTGGCCTTTGTAGGAATTTGCCTCCCACCTCGAACTCTTCACGTCGAGATGGCCGGGTCTGTTTGTCGACCCTAGGCGACAAGTCGTAGACAAGCCATATGCGGAAGACGGATCTGATACAGATGCCGACCTCCTAACCTAAACATGCATGACCGGAGTCAGTCCCGGATTTCTCTCCCCCCAAGTTCCAGTTAGTTGAAGTCTCAATGACAATTTGTTAGTTAAACCTCACTCGGTATTAACCAACTAACAACGGGGAGTATTATAACCTTATACAATTGTTACTAAACATAGTTAATGAACAAGCTCTAAATCAAATCGTGTTAGTGTGCACTGGACACACAATACAATACAGTAGATCGGTTTTCATGCTTAATCTTGTTTGGTCGTACCACAATAACACATAGCACACAAACCGAGGTAGACCCCGTTAGCAGGCAAGCTACAAGAATCCCATACCGTACACCGGAGATTGGCTAGCTCTTAATACCACGTTCGCCTAATCCGCCGAACACCTCCGACTATCTAGATCTGTAACCAGAACTAGTATTAGTATCCTGTGTCTTAGAACTAATTTGGTTCTCTTTTCAACTTAAACCTATTCCTAGTTAACTCGGGTATAATAGTTTACCATTAAACGGGTTCATTCATTTAGGAGCATTTTCAAGCTCAATTCGAATTCATTAACATACTAACGTCGTTAGCAGTTTATTTAGTTGCACAGTTAGCAACTTTAGACTTATACGGACCTTGTATTAGTTTTTCATATTTTTCACTATTCATCCGTATTTCACTATTTATTTATACGGTCTCGTATTTTACTATTCACCGTATTTCACTATTCACGTATACGTCTCGTATTTACTATTCACGTGTACGTCTCGTACTTTACTGTTCATGTATACGTCTCGTATTTTACTGTTCACGTATATGTCTCGTATTTTACTGTTCACGTGTATTTATTTCCTATTCATGTATACAGACCTATTCACGTATACGAGTATTATTCATGTATACCAAATTTTTCGTATACATCTGTATGATACTCGTATCATACGTATTTATTTCTTTTTCCAATATAACTTGTATTTTCTTTAAAATACATTAAGTATTGATTTCTTCTATACTTATTAAATTACGGTAAACCCCTCGTATACCTTAAGTTATATACGGGTCTCGTTTAACCCAGTCTTAACTCTGTTTCTTTTACAACTTGTCTCTAATTCTTTATTTAATTTCCCTAACCTCTAAACACATAAAAATGTGTTATTTACATACTTACCCTTAGTTTTCTGTTAATTTCTATTTTACTCATAATAAGTTCTAAACTTGTTATTTTTATTTCTAATTTCTTCCAGTGTCTTCCTTAAATAATTTCTTCTATAATTTTGGTCAATTACCAAAATATACCCAAGTTTGACCAGTCATTTACGGTCAAACCCCTAACTTTCCAGAATTTACAATTTTTGCCCCTAAAGTTAATTTAACTTAACGTTTTATTCCTTCCTAACCTTTTATTACCTAATCTTTTGCTATAATTTTTATTCTAACTCATCTAAATATTTTATAAACTGTCATTGACCATGTTTGACCACGTTTGACCAGTAAAAATTACCATTTTACCCTTGTGGTCTATTCTTTCTTTTATTAACCAATTTAACTCCCAATTAATTTCTAATTTTCGTAACTAATTTACCTACAGATTTTTGAACATCAAAAATCATTTTAAACATCTCTAAATCACCAGATTTAATTATCTAATGTTATAGTATATATATACCATCCTTTATTAACTTTTAAATATACCAAAAACCTTATAAATTCCTTATAATACTTATAAACTCTTTATAAATTGTAAACTTAATTCAACAATTATTTTCTCATCACCTAACTCTCAAAAAAATCCATATTGACCCCATTAATTTTTGGCAATCACCATTAGGTACCAAAACTTCTTAAATTTTACATATTACTCTTTATTACTCTAATTCCTTTATTTAACCAAGTTAGATAATTTTTCTAAGTCATTAATAACCCCTTAATTTTTGGCCATATTGAAATTCATAGTATATGAATTTTTCTTGTATATTATGATAGTTTATATTGAAGCTTATATCATAAGGAGTATAAATCTAATTTTAGATTTACAAATTATTAACATTTAATGTGTCAAAAACTAAATCTAACAAACTTAAAATTTTGGCAATATTAAACAAGGTGAACAATATTTTAGTTCATATAAAGATCAACAATTAGAACCTTGAAATAGGTAGTTGTAGAATTTGCCTTGTATATTAACCATTAGCTTAATATTTAAGCTTGATTTCCTTAGAAATTTTTACAGCAATTTGCTAGAGAAATTGGCTCCAAATCATATAATAAGATTAAGAATAAGAGGATTAGTAACCCTAGGCACTCGGCCTTGATGAAAATCAAAGAACAAAGAGTTTCCAAGAAGGCAATGTTTTACCTCGAGAGATCAAAGGCACTTCTTCGTAGTTTTTCCTCAGAGTTTGGGGACTCATGAGCTATGAATGGAAATATCTTCGAAAGAGGATTCCAATGAACTATCAGCTTGGAATTTGGACCTAAGGTGAGAAAGTTATGATCTATGTAAGGCAAGGTGTTCTTTCAGGTTCTAATCTAGCTAAATGGAGTTCTAATGGAATTTTCTTCAAAGGGAGAAGGAGCCACGAATTTTTCTGTGCTAGAGAGGATGGATGAGTGTCTGATTGATCAATTAATCAGGGGACAAGGTGACAAGGCAACCAAGGAAAGTCATGGTAGGTGAAATAGTAAGCAAAATTGAATTTTAACACCTTTTCCTCTTCTTCCCATGTCGGCAGCCTTAGTCCCCATTTAGTCCATTTTTTTTGTTTCTCCCTTGTCTTTATTTAATATTAGATTTATTAATCTTGTACATAAGGACTTATACCATGTGTTAGGTATGTTACATAGCCAAAAATGCCTTAAAACACCATTTTATGTGCTTCCGGGTTCACATTGATTATGCAATTTGTTTTAGCTAGTTTAAATGTGTCCTTAGTATATTTACAACCTTTAGATACTTTGTTCATGAAATAGCATGTTGCCCATTCCAATTTAAACCAAGTCGTTTAGTGGTTTCTCCTTGACTTTCGTCAGTTTAGTACCTGTTTACTGTGGACTTTGTATACTTAATTTGTGTGTATACGCAATGGCTCCTATGACCATTTAATTGTTGTTTCCTTATGTCTTTATGGTATTTAGGCTCATTAGCCTTTTCGTTCCATGTATACATGCTTAAAGCACATTTTTCTTTAAAGCACATTTTTGTGCTCTAAGGTGCGTTTTCAGTTTAAACGCTAATTCCGCTTAATGCGTATTACTAATCTTTGTGGTATTTCACATTTGAAATCTCTTGGGAACTTATTGTTAGTTCCCTAATTTATTTGTGCTCTTTAAAACACCTTTTGCTCTAATTGTTCCTAAAGCATGTTTTGGGTGTAAATTGTTGTTTAACACTCTTCTAATGTTTCTAAGGCACGTTCTAGCCTTAGTATATCCTAATTAGATAGTTCATTAATATATTGAGGTTTGGGGTATTTCAGAGTCTATTGTGCATACTGTTGTGTACCTTCGTAATATTCACTTGGTTCTTCTGACTTACTGTCGATTGAGGTCGAGCTACTACCTAGTGTGTAGTGCTTCCTCTGATCATTAACTCCTGGTCATTCACTCATGCAGTGTTGTACAGTATATCTTTCGTTTGTACGACCTTGCATTTTATACGCATCGATCCTTATAACATTCGTAAGTTTCCTTCTGCCTTTATTCCGATGGAATTTACTTGTTGTGCTTGTCGGTGTGTCCCACATTCTTTGTGCCTCTTTGGCCAAGGCCGCACGTTTTGTTTCTAGGTTTTCCGCCTAACTGCTGGTGCCATATTCATTGGTGTGTTTGCAAGTCTTCTGTATCTAGTACGGGTTGGTTACTTAGTAATCGGGTACTCTTGTCCCAAAGCTTATTGCTTCATTTATCAAGTTGATCCACTAGGTATACGCTTTCAGTTTCCTACACAATTTCTATAGGAGTGAATAATGTGTTCCCCGTGAGATCCTTCAACACATGGTACAGACTACTGGTTTTACTACCCAGTTTATCTACCATCTCTTGTTTTAATCTCCACTGAGTCTTGCTCATAATTCCGCTTTATTCTCCATATCATTGTCTGACTGTACCCATATAATGGTCGCTTGCTACGCGCCATGTTCTTATTCGTTTTATAGTGTTGACTTACATGGCATCCGCTACTACGTTAGCTTCCACTCATGTGCTTCCACCATTCATACTAAGGTTCTCCATTTACTTGGCTTATTACTGAATATGCTATTCTTTAAGTCTCTATGCTTTTTGAGCGTTGTTCACTCTACAGTTCGCATTGTACACATACTGTGTTTGCTTCTAAATAGACTACGTGTAACACCCCAACTACTAACCTGAGCCATCGCATAACACACCTGCAACAATATTACAACACAGCGGAAAATACTACAAGTTGGTGTTACCGCCGTTAATCACCCACGTGACTAACTTGGCTTATTCCAGTCTCAAGCTATGGTCTGACGGACCCGAGTGTACCAAACGTAAGTGCGTACAAAGTCTTAAAACAAAATACAATACCGAGTTCAAAGTATCCCTCCTATTATTACAACTTACTACCACAGTTTATTAAACGAGTGTACATGCACACTTCGTAATGTAAATTAAACCCTTAGTACTCTACCCACTCCTACTCTTAGGTTGAGTCTTCGCCTGGCACCTACCTGCAAAGTTTAAATCACAGGCCCAAGGGGCTCAGCACATTGCAGGTACAGAAGACGTGCAGCCCACAAGCTAACAAGGCTACACACGACTACTTTTGTATACATGCAGTTGATTATTCATACAAATAATAAAAAGAAGTACAATAACAACACATTTATGTGAAACATTCACACCTCAAATAAATCGAACGTCGTAATGGACGCCCATTAATGAGTAAGTTAGATTCCTAACTCCTGAGGCCTGAGAATTGTTTAGTTCTCGTGTTTGACCATACCTTATAAGTGTCAACCGTTCTCTTAATAGAACTGGTTGTTCTCTAACTGAATTGTTTATTTTTGTCGGGTCAAGGTAACCCTAGCCAATGAGTTATTAGCTCCATTGGGTTAATAAACATTAATTCTTAAGTTATGAGGGATGTAGGCTTGACCCTCCCGCGCCTCCAGAATTTGCCTCCCACCTCGAACTGTTCACTCGAGATGGTCGGGTCTGTTTGTCGACCCTAGGCGACAAGTCGTAGACGAGCCATATGCGGAAGATGGATCTAATACAGATGCCGACCTCCTAACCTAAACATGCATGACCGGAGTCAGTCCCGGATTCCTCTTCCCCCAAGTTCCAGTTAGTTGAAGTCTCAATGACAATTTGTTAGTTAAACCCCTCTCGGTATTAACCAACTAACAACGGGGAGTATTTATAACCTTATACAATTGTTACTAAGCATAGTTAATGAACAAGCTCTGAATCAAGTCGTGTTAGTGTGCAATGGACACACAATAACAATACAGTAAATCGGTTTCATGCTTAATCTTGTTAGGTCGTATCACAATAACACATAGCACACAAACCGAGGTAGACCCCGTTAGCAAACAAGCTACAAGAATCTCATACCTTAGTCTACCGACGTTTGTCCACTCCCGGATGACGTCTCGACTATTCCGGTCACCTACTCCGCTCCTATAGTTCATTAGGACAGTGTGGTTAAATAACTTAATTTTCGTATTTTCACTATTCACCGTATTTTACTATTCACGTATACGTATTTTACTATTCACATATACGTATTTTACTATTCACGTATACGTCTCATATTTGACTATTCATATATACGTAGTTACTATTCATGTATACGTATTTACTATTCATGTATACGTATTTGCTATTCATGTATACATATTTACTATTCATGTATATGTATTTACTATTCATGTATACGTATTTACTATTCATGTATACAGATATTATTCACGTATACGAGTACTATTCATGTACACCAAAATTTTTTCGTATACATCCGTATGATACTCCGTATCATGCGTATTTATTACTTTTTCCAATATAACTTGTATTTTCATTAAAAACTTTAAGTATTGATTCCTCCTATACTTATTAAATTACGGGTATACCCCTCGTATACCTTAAGTTATATACGGGTCTCGTTTAACCCCGTCTTAACTACTCGTTTCTTATACAACTTGGTTCTAAATTCTTTATTAAATTTCCTTAACCTTCTAAACACATAAAAATGTGTTATTTACATTACTTACCCATAGTTTTCTCTTAATTTCTATTTTACTCATAATAAGTTCTAAACTTGTTACTTTTATTTCTAATTTCTTCCAAAGTCTTTCTTAATTAATTTCTTTTATACTTTTGGTCAATTACCAAAATATACCCAAGTTTGGCCAGTCTTTTATGGTCAAACCCCCTAACTTTCCATAATTTACAATATTACCCCTAAAGTTAGCTTATCTTAACACTTTATTCCTTAAACATTTTATTACCTAATCTTTTGCTACAAATTTTATTCTAGCTCCTCTAAACATTTTATAAACTGCCATTGACCAAGTTTGACCACGTTTGACCAGGAAAATGACCATTTTACCCTTGTGGTCTATTCTTTTATCCAAACTCATTTATTAACTAATTTAACTCCAATTAATTTCTAATTTTCGTAACTAATTTACCTACAGATTTTTGAACATCAAAAATCATTTTAAACATCTCTAAATCACCAGATTTAATTATCTAATGTGTAGTATACATATACTATCTTTTATTAACTTTAAATATACCAAAACCTTATAAATTCTAGTAATACTTATAAACTCTTTATAAATTGTAACTTAATTCTACAATTTTTTTCTCATCACCTAAACTTCATAAATGTAACACCCCAACCGGTAATCACACCATTATCTCCTAACCCGTCTCAATCACCAACCATAATACAGCGGAATTCAAACTACAACCGGGAGTGATACAATGCCGCTAGTCACCCACATGACTAGCCAGGCCAATTCCAATCCAACAAACAATACAAATACAATATCGGTCTGATGGGTCTTTACACCGAGTATACTAGCCAACAATACAACCCGATTCCTTAACCAAATCTCCATTCAATTACAAACCTCAAAACCATATCATACATTTACAACATTCATTCATTGCTAAACCGAGTTACTACAATCATTAAGTTGCCGGTAACAATTCGGCTTACAAAACCACATTTCAAATAAATACAATCTCCCATAAACACTACCCTTGCTTACATAGCACCCCGTCCTACTCTCGAACAGTGATTGGCTTCATTGTACCTGGAAAATAAATTGCTGCATATGACTTCCGCATACCCCGCGTACTAGCGAGGGTACGCCGACTATTTGGTCAAGAGCATGCGATTCATTTTATTTCAAACAGCATGCATGCATACACATAAATTATATATGTACATTCACACAATCAAGGTTCGGCATTGAACCCAACACTTACACACACAACAAGGGGTTAGTTCAATATATTCTTACTTAGGCTTGAAGGTTTCTACCTCACTATGCCTTACTTAATTTCTCATTGTCTTACCCACTCTCTTGGTACTCTTACTCACAAGCTCAACAAGTTCTACAATGCTCAACTCAATTCTCCACTCATCTCAAATTCTCAAGTCACAACTCGATTCTCAATACTCACATACTCAATACTCAAGTTCCCAAATCGATACTCAATACTCAAAGGCATCTTTTAAGTCTTAGCCACGACCTCCGGGCAGGGTCATACACAAGACCCACCACCGGGCTCACAAATACAAAAGAGCTATGCATTTAGCTCCTCAAGTTCACAAATGTCCAGTTCGCTACCAGACTACTCAAATTCCCAAAACTCTACTCTCGGAGTCATTCACAACCTCAAGGATTAGCCTAGAAGTATCTCTCTCAATAACATCTCATGGCTTAGGGATTCTCAATGTCTAGTATCCTAAGATTTAGGGTTTACCCAACTTACGGAATACTCTCATGTTTGTGACATTGTTCACTTTAGTCGGTTCCTCTCATCAGGGTTTGACTATATCTCTAAGGGTTTGGTGGTCCCTTATCTTACTTTGCTTCTTTCAAGGTTCAAGTTTGAACTCTCATGAATCCTCTAACAGAGGATACTTAGTTTTTCCACCATTACATGTTTTGTGGTTTAAGCCAATTCGGTTCTCTCACCGTTATCGGGAGTTTACTAATCTCGTACAATTCTCTCACGTTCTAGTGAGTTCATAGATTGTGTTACCGTATATTGATTCGATAGTTTGGGTGTGTTTCCACGTTTTTTTTATCTTGCACTTGACTCTCCTTACGAGTCGCTAACCAAACAAGACCTAACTATGGGTCGCACTACAATAACAATCACATGCAAGCAACTCATTCACCATTCATCCATTTCATGAATTATACAAACTTTAGTTTAAACTCAATCCAACAAACAACAATACAATACAAGCACTATTAAGTGCACACAATCCGATTCGTGCATTTATCTTGTTAGGTGATCACACAATCAACAAGCACACAAATCAGGGCAACCAAGTTAGGATACAGAGCATGAGGAAATCATACCTTTCACCGGGGTTTAACTTTTCTGGGTCGCCTTATGTTCCTTGGTTCACATTCATTCCTCCGACCTCACTTCCAAATCACTAATCACATATTAAGTGATTCCATTATCATTAAGGTAGCACGGTATGTAAAATTAGTACTCCCGTAGTTAACCCCGTTATCCTGTTAATCTTAGGTTTACTTATGTGTGTCTAAGTTCACAACTTTCTCATTCACCTCTCACACTTGTTTACACTTCTTAGGACCTTTAAAGGTCACCAAACAACTCCTAAACATCACCTAAAACCAATACCATTCACTTCCCCATCATTAGACACCTTTAAAACACATTCTTTTACAATTTTAGCATGGTCCGGGTTTGTGTCCGGGTCTACAAACCCAGACCAAACTCTGAAATTGGTTTTTGGTGCATTTTACTTATGGTCCGGGTTTGTGTCCGGGTTTACAAACCCGGACCACCCCCTGGGATGGTCTTCTGGTGCGTTTTTGTGTGGTCCGGGTTTGTGTACCGATTTGCAAACCCGGACCACCCCTGCAACTGTCAAAATTTACAATTTTCCACCAATTTCAACCCCTAATTCACCCTTAATCATTTCCTAACCTTTTTACACATTTCCTACATAATTAAACACCTCAAAACACTCCCTAAACCACTGCAAATCCTTGGTTAAAAGCTCACTCCAATCCTTGTTCAAATTCAACAAACTTTCATTCTCACATTCGTGTTTTGCACACTTGTGCATTTCTAAATTCCTTTTGGTGGTTTACACTCTTCTACCAACCTTACCAAATCCATCAATGACCATTACAAATCATTCCTACATAAATGCACTTCTAAAACCCAAGTTCAACTCTCATTTCCTAAGTCTGGCACACTTGCTCTTTTCTAGTTTTTCCAAAGCATTTCAATACCTATTTGCTACAGGTTTTACCTCCTTCCCCCTAGTCCTCCAAATGCCATTTCAAGGCTATCACTCAACTCTAAACAACACTACAAACACCTAGTACCCCCAGTTTACTAAGTCATCCTTAAACACTTGTTTTTCTACCGAAATTTCACCATAACATCCCCATAAACCTAGCGTGACCAAATTCACCATTCTCATCAATTTCCATTCCTAATCTAGCCACACCCTTAAATGGTCCTACCAGCACCATAACAATCCAAACTTCACCAATATCACAATATAGCTCCAAAAACTTAGTAAACCACAATAGAACCACAAACTCAAATCATTTGGCTCCAAGGCCCTCAATTCAAACCAACAATTCACAAGCTCTCTCAAAATCAACTAAACACATTATTTTTCATATTTTGGTTCATTATTCAATTTAACCCATCCCAAATTCTAAAACAATTAACAAGCTTTAAGGTGGGTTTCTTACCTTAATTTCATAAGTTCTCTCTTAATTCTCCTCTTGCTCCTCCTCTTCTCAAATTCGGTCAAGTGGGGATGGAGTTGCCAAACTCCATCCCAACATTCAAGAAACACAAAGATGCATTAAATTAATCATCTAAACCCTTAAGAAATTCTAATTCAATTAAAGAGCTTAAAACATAAAGTTAGGGTTTACCTTTGGAGATTTTTGAGAGGGGTTCTCACCCTTGAATCAAGAAGGGAATTACTCCACCATTGGAGGGTTGAAATGAAGCTCAAAATCAAGAAAAAACAAGGCATTACAAGGGGGTAAAATCGGTCACCAAAGGAGGGAGAACCAAAATGAGTTTTTCAATGAAATTTTTACCTTAGGAGAGAGAGAGGACTCCAAGCTACAAGATGATGTGCTTTTCTCTTAAAATGGGGAAAACCCATGGAGATGAAGTTCTTCATTTTTGAATTTTGAAAAGAGAATAGAGGATGATGAGAGGATGAAGAATATGTAATTTATTTTGTATTTGGAGCTTGTACATGGCTAGAGCAAGTAGAAGAAGGTGGAGCTCCCATGGTGGTTTTCAAAATCGCCTGCAAACCAGAGAGGCGGAGGCAGAATCGGCGGAGGAAGAAGAAAAAAGAAGGGGAGCCAGTACGTGAGGAAGAAAGGAAATGGAGGAGAGAGAAAGTTAAAGTGCTTTTCTACTTTTTCTTTCTTTCTTCTTTTCTTTCTTTCTTTACTAGCATAATGTGTGTGAGAGGGGCTGTCTCACTAATTAAAACCGGCCCACATATATATGTAAGCTGGAGCGTTTTCCGTCTTTCAGAAAATGCTTGTTATTTTACCCGGTATAGGCACTATTCACTAACCAGGCCCGTTTTCCGGAATTTACTCATTTCTTTAATTTTAATGGCTCTCAAGCTTCCATTAATGTTTATTTATAGTTATTTAATGAACTATAATTTTTACGGGTTCATTTGACCACTTAAAGTCACGTTTCGGGTTTCCTCGAAAAACGTGCGCTAAAGCTTTATTTGCGTTTTAATACATTATTTGGATCCATTTTCTTCGGGCATTGTTAAGCCTTTAAAATCCATTCCATACCCTTTCCGAGGTTTTATTTCTCCTAGGGTCACTTAAAGCTCAATTTAGCGTTTTCCGCTTTTTAAGCGTTCTCTTGTTTCTTTTGGATTTATTCTTTTTACCAAGGTTAATTAGGCACTAATAGGCCCTCAAATATCGTATTAAAGTAATTTAATCACCCTAATTAAGTTCGGGGTATTTCAATCTACCCCCCTTAAAGAACTTTGCCCACAAAGTTAGTGAGTCTAAGATTGTTAGTCGCCAAGGTACTCAATACTAAGGTTGTAGTCTCTCTTCAACCTGTCAGACTCCAATGACTGACTGAATACGTACCACACATTCACACAACATGTCAAGCATGCATAGCAACCAAAAATATCTTTGCCCAAATCTCTCAATGGGGGTCCATCCGCAGACAATTAGGCACTAAGTCCTCCCCCAAATCGAGTGATCCCTCAGGTACCGGTCACGTTTGAACACTTATGCTCTCTGGTTCATGGCCGTCATGACATTGAGCACTTACTCTTTCTGGCTCTACGGTCCTTTGGTTCTGATCAAAACATTCGCACCTCTAGAGAATCTTCAGGCTCCAAAGTGGGTACTCTTCCCTGACCGGACTACTCATATCCGGCGGCCCTTGGACAAATACAAAACACACACTACAAACGCCCTACAGGTCATTTAGTACCCTTGCTCGTCCGTTGTAGTGTTTTCAAAACTATTCATTACCTCCGCCGACTCACAACTAGCTTCACCTCCATGGTTCAACCGGATACCCGTGCCTAGTCATGGAAGATCCACTAGCGCCCGTGGGAGCAGTTTCAAAACCGATCCTCATTCTCAAGTTAGAAGAAAATCATTTACCGAAATCATTTTGGAAATTCATTTTGAAAACTTCCATGCAACTCCAAGTTCTAATTTATGTTAGTTTCACCTATTACTAGTGTGATTACTAGTGGCCACTTATAAGGAGCTTAAAGAGTCATTCAACCCCAATGTGATTGGTGTTGAACTATCCATCCACCCCAATTTGGTGTTCGGTTTCCCATGATCGCTAGCAAACCAAGTTCCACCTCACTAACCGGGCCCGTTTTTCCGGAATTTTCTCGTTTCTTTAATTTTAATGGCTCTTAAACTTACATTAATGTTTATTTATAGTTATTTAATGAACTATAATTTTTATGGGTCCATTTGACCACTTAAAGTCACGTTTTCGGGTTTTCCTCGAAAAACATGCGCTAAAGCTTTATTAGCGTTTTAATACATTATTTGGATCCGTTTTCTTCGGGAATTGTTCCCATATATTATTTGGGTGTTGTTAAGCCTTTAAAATCCATTCCATACCCTTTCCGAGGTTTTATTTCTCCTTGGGTCACTTAACGCTCAATTTAGTGTTTTCCGCTTTTTAAGCGTTCTCTTGTTTCTTTTGGATTTACTCTTTTTACCAAGGTTAATTAGGCACTAATAGGCCCTCAAATATTGTATTAAAGTAATTTAATCACCCTAATTAAGTTCGGAGTATTCCAATAAATTCCATAATAATTCATATATATTTTCGGCAATGATAATATATAACCAAAACTTCTAAAACTTTACATATTACTCTTAAATATACTAATTCCTTTAATTTACTTAGTATATAATTTTCCTAACTAACATATGTTCTCTTAATTTTCGGCTACCCCATAAATTATAGTATATGAACTTTTCTATATATTATGATAGCTTATATTGAAGTTTATATCATAAGGGTTATAAATCTAATTTTAGATTTACAAAGTATTAACATAATAGGTGCCAAAAATTAAATCTAACATCAAACAAATTCGGCAATAATTAAACAAGGTATACAATAGGTTAGATCATATATAGATCAATATTTAGAACCTTGAAATAGGTAGTTGTAGGATTTACCTTGTATATTAACCTTTTAGCTTAATATCTAAGCTTGAATTCCTTAGAAATTTTGCCAGTAATTTGCTAGAGGAATTGTCCCAAAATTATATAATAAGATGAAGAATAAGATGGGTTAGTATCCCATGCCAATCGGATGTAACAAAAACCAAAGAACAAGAAGTTTTCAAGAAGGCAATGTTTTACCTCAAGAATCAAAGGCACTTCTTCTGTGGTTTTTCCTGAGAATCTGGGGGCTCATGAGCTATGGTTGTAAAGCTCTTTGAAATAGGATTCAAACGAGCTATAAAGCTTGTTATTTGGAGTTAGGACGAGAAAGGTATGATTTCTACAAGGCAAGGTGTTTTTAAGGTACTAATCTAAGAACATTGGAGTTTTTTGTGTTGTTTCTTCAAAGAGAGGAGGAGATACGAATTTGGGAGCTCTCATATTACAGGAAAGTGTCTGATTAATGAATTACTCAGGGGACAAGATGATATGGCATTCAAGGAAAGTCTGGTTGTTGTAATAGTGAAATTTAAAGCATTTTGGAGCTTGGTGACTCATCCCCATGTCGGCAGCCATAGGTCTCATTCCTGATTTTTTTTTTTTTTTTTTCCTTGTATTTATGTAACATTAGATGTATTAATTTCGTTCATAAGGACTTATGCCATGTGTTAGGTATGTTACATAGCCAAAAATGCCTTAAAACACATTTTATGTGCTTCCGGGTTCACATTGATTATGCAATTTGTTTTGGCTAGTTTAAATGTGTCCTCAATATATTTACAACCTTAGATACTTTATTCATGAAATATCATGTTGCTCATTCCAATTTAAACCAAGTCGTTAAGTGGTTTCTCCTTGACTTTCGTAGTTTTAGTACCTGTTTTACTGTAGACTTGTATACTTAATTTGTGTGTATACGTAATGGTTCCTATGACCATTTTATTGTTGTTCCCTTATTTCTTAATGGTATCTAGGCTCATTAGCCTTTTAGTTCCATGTATACATGCTTAAGGCACATTTTTCCTTAAAGCACCTTTTTCCTTAAAGCACATTTTTGTGCTCTAAGGTGTGTTTTCGGTTTAAACGCTTAAGGCATGTTTTTGTGTACATTGTTTTCTAATGTTTCTAAGGCATGTTATAGCCTTAGTATATTATAATTAGATAGTTCATTGACATATTAAGGTTTGGGGTATTTCAATCTACCCCCTTAAAGAACTTTGTCCCTAAAGTTCCTATGCATCCTATAATTCTTAGAATACACAGGTAACTTCACATGCAAAATCACATAGATCACACAACAAGTATATAGGCTTCCTGACTCATAAGGTCTGTCACAAGTATAATACATACTTAACACTAAGTAAGCAACAAACAACAATCAACATTATGTGATTGTTTGCTTACAAACTCAAAACAAACAACAATCAACACTATGTGATTGTTTGCTTACAAACTCAAAACAAACACAATCAACACTAAGTGATTGTTTGCTTACAAACTCAAAAGCGAAGAGGCTACCTCTACCCCCCTTAAAAAGGGGTACGCCCCGTACCCTATACAAGAAATCTAGTCTATAAAGAGCGAAGGGTACTTCGCCCGCATCTTATCCTCTAACTCTCAAGTAGCCTCCTCGACGTCCTGGTTGGACCAGAGAACCTTCACCAGTCGCATTGACTTGTGGCAAGTGCCCCTAGTCTTCGTATCCAGAATCCTCTGAGGGGTCTCTATTGATCGCATGGTTGGCTCTATGGTTAGCTGTTCGGCCTGCAAAACATAGGAGGGTGGTGCATGTATTTCTTAAGCTATGAGACGTGGAAAACATCATGCACTTTACCCATCTCAGCAGGTAGGTTTAACCTGTAAGCAACTGGGCCCACCCGCTCCGTAATGGTATATGGACCTACAAACTTTGGGCTCAACTTGCCCTTTTGTCCAAATCTAAATATTCCCTTCATCGGTGAAACCCACAAAAATACCTGGTCGTTCACAGAGAACTCTAAGTCTCATCATCGCGCATCAGCATACGACTTCTGTCTATCCTGGGCTGCCTTCATATTCTCTCGAATCTGCTGAACCTCGGCCTGAACTTGCTCCAAGTACTCCGGTCCTATAATAACTGCTTCACTTGACTCATCCCAACAGAGTGGTGTGCGACATGGTCCACCGTATAATGCTTGGTAAGGTTCCATCTTGATCGTAGCATGATAGCTATTGTTGTATGAGAATTCGATCAGATGCAACTTATCGATCCAACTTCTCTAGAAGTCCAAGGCACATGCTCATACATGTCCTCAAGTGTCTGAATCGTACGCTCAGTCTGACCATCTGTTTGAGGGTGGAACGCGGTACTTAGCTTCAATTCTGTACCCACGCTTCCCGTGTAGTTTTCCAGTATCTCGAAAGGAATCTGGTGTCTCTGTCAGATACTATGGTCTTTGGTATTCCGTGGTGTCTCATGATCTCCTTATCGAACAGTTCAGCAAGCTTCGTTACCTTCCAAGCGTCCTTCATCGGTATGAATCGGGCTACCTTGGTCAGGCGATCAACTACAACCCATATCATGTTTAGACCTCCCCTGGTAGTGGGAGTCCAACCACGAAATCCATGGAGATATCATGAAACTTCCATTCTCGAACTGGCATTGATTGACCATGCCTCCAGGTCGCCTGTGCTTGAACTTCACCTTCTGGCAAGTTAGGCACCTCACTACAAACTCAGTAATGTCACTTTCATCCCAGTCCACCAGAAGTAACGCTTCATGTCTTTATACATTTTCGAAGCTCCCGGATGGATAGAAACAGAAGAACAGTGTGACTCTCGTAGTATGCGCTCCTTTAGCTCAGTGCTGCTGCGAGGAATGCATAATCGGCCCTTCAATCTGATCAGATCGTCATCATGTAATTCAAAGTCGTATTTCTGGCTCTCGAATGTAGCCTCTATCAGCTTCTGTCTGATCTCTATCATATACGAATCGCTCTGCTGAGCCTCTCGCACCTCGTCAATCAAGCTAGAACTAGCAACCATGGCAATGAAGCGAGTGTGCTCGTCGACTCAGAGCATCAGCTACACATGACCTTTGCAACATTGACCTTCCCTTCTTTGTACTGGAGGTCAATGTCGTAGTCCTTCAGGAACTCTAACCATCTTCTCTGTCTCATATTCAACTCCTTCTGAGTGAATATGTACTTCAAGCTTTTATGGTTGGTGTAGACTGTCAAACTAACTCCGTATAAGTAATGGCACCATATCTTCAAGGCGAAGACTACAGCTCCCAACTCAAGATCGTGCGTGAGGTAGTTCTCCTCATGTTTCTTCAGCTGGCGAGAGGCATAAGCAACTACCTTGCCATGCTGCATGAGTACACAACCCAATCCCCTGCCTGATGCGTCACAATATACATCAAATCCCTCTGTACCGTCTGGGATAGTCAGAACAGGTGCAGAAGTAATGAGTCCTTCAAACTCTGAAATGAACTCTCACAGTCATCTGTCCATACAAACGGTGCATCCTTCTTCATCAAACTGGTCATTGGCTTGCTGACCTTAGAAAAGTCCTTAACAAACCTCCTGTGTAGACACCAAAAATTCTCACCCCATAATGCAAATTCCGAAATAATAAGAGGGGTCGTCGCCTTTCTTTTTCAAATCATATTAGCGTGCGTGCCAAAACGAAACCATGGTTTTGTAATCTTTTCAAAAGCATTTCATAAGAACAAGATTTTTCAAAAATGAATTTCCGACGACAGTCCGATTTCAAACCCGTCCCTCCTTGTTTACCTACTTATTTTACTATGTTATTTTATTCTACTATTAACATTAGCATTTTTATTTTCATTTACACACTCATTTTCATCTTACAAACCCAATCAACACTTAGTTGAACTCTGGCCTAGCCCAGACCCTTAAACCCATTCCAGCTCCTAGCATTGGGCCTACCAAGCCCAAACAACATAAAGCCCACCAAAAAAACCCTAGTTCTCATATTATAAAGATCATTGTAGTTACATTCCTTGTTCTCATCGATCTTCCCGGCGCCACCACCTGCCATCTCAAACATTCATCAATCTTCTTCTCCGATGATCCTCTGGAGCGGCTTCGTTTTTTTTTTTTCTTGTTTTCCCTTCTTCCCCAACACACGCCAGAAGAAGAACAGCCAATTCCCACTCCTTTCCCTTCATGTCTGAAAATCGACCTAGTCCAGCAACCAAGCCATCATCGTTTTCCTCCTATCTCGATCAATCACCACCCTCACCTTCCCCCCTGAAATCGAAAACTAAACCCAGAAGCTGCTTCAACACTTCAAAAACCTGTGCCTGAACTCTAGAACTCCCGTAGGGCCTCACCAGCTCCTTCTTCGATTTCTTCTTCCCGGTGATTCCTTCTCCTTCTTCATCTTCAACATGTCGACATTGCTACCCCCGATGTTTCCCCGTGCGGTCGCCTTCTTCGTACACTAACGAAATGGATCATCGCCGTCTCCATCCTCCACCCTATCCTCATGTTCTTCTCTTGAAAAAGCCAGCCGACATTAGAAAAACAACCCAGATTTTCATTCCTTTCCTTGCTTGAAGGCTCGAACCAGAATCTTGTCTACTCTTCACGAAAATTTTGAAACCCAGAAACAAGACCATCGCCAACCTCTTACCGCCCACCCTTCGTGCTTCCGTCAGAAAAACCACCATCGCCTTAACCTCCGCTCTTACCATTACCAGTCCAACGCAGGTAATTTGTCAGATTTCACTCCAAATTGCATTCCATATCTCTATTTCCTTACGATTTTCTGCTACATGTGGGTTTCGAGTTAAAAAAAACTACTCTACTGATTTGTTTGATTTCATACTTCGAACCAGTCTTCTGGAGCAGGGCTCTGGTTGAATCGTAGTGTTAGAATTGGTTCCTCACTATCATGACCCGTTTCTAAGTGATTTGAATTGATACGTGCATATGCGGACGGGTTTGGTTTAGAGAGACTTTGCAGATCGACCGGTGAATTTCAGGCTCTGTACCACCTCATTGTGTTTGGAAAATTTCCATTTTTCAGTCCTCGTGACTGGCAATTTAACTATCTCTGTCAATTAATAGTCCCTTGCGTATTGGAGTTTGCCTTGGAAGTTATATTGCTTCTATCCAGTAAATGGCTCATGCGTTATGTGCCTAATCCTAGCCAGATTCTTGTTGTTTAATTCGTTTGTGATGGTATATCATTCGTGGGTCTACTGTTGATTACTGCTGGTGGTTTGACTCTTGCACTATGTGCCTAATCCAAGAGAGATTCTGGCTGTTTAATTCGTTTGTGATGGTAGATTATTCGTGGGTCTGATGTTGGTTACTTATGATGGTTTGACCTTGCATATAAGTTGGGCATGTGAACTTGGCCTTGTGACTGCTCCTTATGAGATTGCTTCAACATTAAGTTTTTCCCCTTTGCCATTCGATATAGAAGCGGAACTTGACTACATATACAGTCATCTTTTCCCGTGCACTTCAGTATCGGTTTAGAAATGTCAATTTCAACACCTTATTTATGCCCTTGCGCATTGAAACCCAATTTGAAGATGTTGATTGTGGCCTGCTGAAACGGTGATTACAGTTCGGTATTTCATTCTGTCTTTGTCATTTGTTAAAATCGATGTATTTCTTACATCTCGGTTTGGTACGTTCTTCTGAGGTTTGCACTGGATGTCTGCTATTGATGAGGCTTTCTAACCTTGGGACACCGTGGCTGTCTCTTGTACATCCCTTTGCGACTTGGATCAGGCTTTTGCCAGTAGATCGTGTTTTGTCTCCGGATCTGCTCATGATGGGGTTTGGAAATTCTAACCTTCAGTTTTCACAACTGCAACTCAGTTGGTTTGATAGTTAATTGCATCTTTGTTCGTTGATATGGGTTTGGAAATTAAATTGGATCTCGTAGGATTTTTCCTTTTTTACTTGTGTTCAATCACCATATTTTGTTTGTAAACAATGTTTACTTTCCTCTATTTCGTTTCTCCAATGTTGTGTATGTGAAATATTTGCTTTACCTCTTGGCGATTTGTGTTTTGATTTCTCGTCCTACCCCCTGCGTATTAAATGTTTCAAGTAAGCCTAGTTATTTACCCTATAGAACCTCTTAACTGACAGATAAGTTTTGGATGAATTGTTGCCCCGCACCTAACGGGTCTCTCATTCGTTTCGTGGGGCAATAATCTCCTATAACTTCAGAAAACACCCAAACCACCTTTATATGTATATAAGAACAAAAGCTTTAAAAACGAGCCCTTAAGGCTAGCTTAGGAGGGTTTAGGATGTGAAACCACCCCATGCCTAACGGGTCTCTCATTCGTTTTATGTGGGTGGAATCCTCCTTTACCCTCAAACACACCCCTAATCAAGAGTTAATAAACAAACCAATAAATCAATTCCTCTCACTTGTTAATATCTCACAAATCAGCCCAACAACATTTTTTTTCAGCCCAGTCACAAATAAAGCCCACATAAAAAAGTGGCCACTTCAGCCAAATCCAAACAAGGCCCAATTTTGGCCCAACTTCCAGCAAGGCCCTTTTCTTTCGGCCAACTCTAAATAAGGTCCAAATTTCAACCCAATTTCCAACAAAGCCCAGAGCGGGCCCAATTTAATTCCAAGGCCCAATTCAAATCCCACTTCAGCCCAAATCAAAAGGCCACTCTAAGGCCCAATTCAAAACCCACTTCAGCCCACAGTTCATAAATCCCATTTCAAGGCCCCAGCCCATTTCGAGGCCAAAGCCCAAACAAGGCCATCAAGCCCATTCGGCCCACTAAGCCCAAACAAGGCCATCAAGCCCATTTGGCCCACTAAGCCCATTCGGCCCATCAAGCCCATTCGCCCATCAAGCCCATTCGGTCCACTTTGACCAACCTGAACTTTGACTCGGTCCAACTTTGACCAACCTGACCTTTGACTTTGACTCGGTCCAACTTTGATTGACCCCACTTTGACCTGACCCAATTTTTGACCTGGTCCAACTTTGACCTTGACCCAACTTTGACTTGGTCCAACTTTGACCAATCTGAACTTTGACTTTGACCAATCTTAACTTTGACCAAGGCCCAAGCTTCCAACTTTGACTAAGGCCCAAGTCTAACTTTGACCAAGGCCCAAACTTCCAACTTTGACCTGGTCCAACTTTGACCAATCTTAACTTTGACCTTGACCCAACTTTGACCAACATAAACATTGACCTTGACCCCACTTTGACTTGATCCCACTTTGACTCAGTCTAGCTTTGACCCGGTCCTTTTTTTCTGACCGAACTCAAATTCAAACCAAATTCAATTCAAATTCAGTTCAAACCCAATTCATTCAGCCAATTCAATTCCAATTCATTCAATTCAAAATTCATTTCAATTCAAAATTCTTTCTAACTTCAATTCAATAACAAACTCATTCAAATCCAGATTCATTTCAATTCCAATTCAAATCAATATTCATTCAACCCCGATTCAACTTCGATTTCAATTCAATTTCAATTCCATTCCAGTCTCTCTTACACTCTAATTGTCTCACAGACCCGAGCGTCTCACAGACTTTGTCATTCCAACGATCCAAATGTCTCACAGACCTGAGCGTCTCACAGACCCGAGTGTCTCACAGACCCAAGCGTCTCACAGACTTCAACATCTCAGGGTTTCAAATGTCTGATAGACCCGAGCGTCTCACAGACTAACATCTCAAACCCAAAACTTCTCAAAATTCCAAAATTCCTCCTAAATCTCAAACCCATCAAAACCCTTCAAAACTTCCAAAACCCAAATCCTGAACTACATAAGGTCTGATCTCAACAGGAAGTTGAGTACGTAGGCAACCCACATAGGGTGCGACCCCACATCAATCAAAATGCCATTTTCACTCGGCCATCTCACCTCCAAACAACCCGTTTTGTCTCACAGACCCGAGTGTCTCACAGACTTTGTTATCCCAATGATTCGAATGTCTCACAGACCCGAACATCTCACAGACCCGAGCGTCTCATAGACTTTGACGTCTCAAGGTTTCAAACGTCTCATAGACCCAAGCGTCTCACAGACCATCCCCTCTAAGGTGTTCTTTCATATCTCTCAAACACTCAAACCTTCTTCGGCTCCCACAAACTTCAAATCAGCAGACTCCAAGTTTTGTCTATTTACCCAACCTCAGACTTTTCCAAATCTTCATTCCATACTCATCCAAATTCGGCAATTCCTCTCCTTGACGCAAGCTTGACAGAAATGCTCATCTCTTCCACTCTCTTCTCTCTTCCCGTCCTAATCCTATCCTGGCTTTTAAATGAATCTCTCCAAAAGGTTTTTGAAAGAAGGTAATCCCGACAATTGGAGACCGAGGTTTCCTCGGGCACCAATCCGAAGTCGTGGTCGTGCCACTTCTAAGGGGTGTAACCAGTGCGAACCCACAATAGAATCTCTGACATGACCAGATAAGTCCTATCCATAGGCAACAATTTCAGAGTCAACCAACGGTTCATAGAACCCTTCTCCTCCCTTCCTAGTTCCTTAGGTCAAACTAGGTGGCGACTCTAGTCAATTCCGCCTTATAGAGGCATAAGTCCGCGTGGAGCCATCGAGAGCGGTGTAGTGCACACTGCACTCCCTTTATGCTCTCTGGGAAAGACGATGATTAGTAGGTATTTGAGGGATGCCAGAATAACGGGTTTTCACCCTCCACAGAATGGCAATTTCTAGGATCTAGGCTTTTCAGTCATACCATATTTAGATAGACCCCCCTCATACCGAAAAATCACCCTCCACATCCTGTAATAGCCTACCAAGCCGAGAAAACTCCTGATGTCGGTAACTGACTTCGGCCTTGGCCAGGTGTGCACGGCGTCAATCTTTGCTGGATCCACCGAGATCCCAGCATCCGAGATGACATGAGCAAGGAACGAGACCTGGTCAAGCCAAAACTCGCACTTGGAGAACCTAGCATAAAGCTGGTTCTCCCTTAGTGTCTCCAAAACTCGTCTCAGGTGACTTTCATGTTCACCTCTCGACCTTGAATATATAAGTATATCATCGATGAAGACCACAACCGACTTGTCCAACTGTTCCCTGAACAAACGGTTCATCAAATCCATAAATATCACCGGTGTGTTCAACAAACCAAACGACATCACTGTAAACTCGTAGTGGCCATATCTCGTCTGGAATGTCGTCTTCTCAATATCCTTCTCTCTAACAGGAATCTGATGATACCCTGATCTGAGATCAATCTTGGAGAACACGGATGCCCCTTTCAATTGATCAAACAAATCGTCTATGCATGGTAGTGGGTACTTGTTCTTTACTGTAACTGTATTCAACTCCTTGTAGTCGATGCAGAGACAGAGACTGCCATCCTTCTTCTTCACGAAGAGTACTGGCGCTCCCCATGGTGATACACTAGGCCGCACAAACCCTTTGTCGAGCAGGTCTCTCAGCTGTTCCTTCAATTCATTCATCTCAGCTGGAGCCATGCGGTAAGGCGCCTTGGCTATCGGTCCGGTTCCTGGTAGCAGCTCGATGGTGAACTCTACCTCCCGTGGTGGTGGCATGCCGGGTAGTTCCCTTGGAAAGAGGTCGGGAAACTCCAACACCACAGGTACTTTGGGGTCGAACTCTGGATCTCTCTCTATATCCTGGACATAGCAGAGGTACACTTCTTTCTTCTTTCTCAGCTCTCGTAGCATGGCCATAGCGGTGATGATCTTGGTTGAAGGCTCTCTAGGTCTCTGGCGGTATGATATAGTAACCCCAGACGGACTCCTAAGTAGAAGTCAGTGCTCAGCGCAGAGGATACGACCCTTGTGCCGCTCCAACTAGTTCATCCCGAATATAACATCAAACCCTAAATCTCTGAACTCAATCAAGGTGATAGGAAAGTCTTCCCCCTAATTCGGATAGTGGCTGCTCGGTAGTAGCGAGTGCATCGAACCTTCTCCTTAGACGGGAGCGTAACCGTGAAGTCTGGCAGCTCGTCAGCGTCTAGCCCCAACCTCCTTGCAAATGATGATGAGATGAAGGTGTGCGAGGCCCCTGAGTCGAATAGTACGGATGCATCAACGCCATTGATCGGAAAGGTACCTGTGAGAATAGTGCCGCTCTCGTCGGCCTGTGCCTCTGTAAGTAAGCTTAACACACCTTCCGAACCAAATCCACAACCTATGTATTTCGTAAGGATCATAAGTACTGATGGTATAATACGAGTCGAAAACGAGTAATCAGGACTGATATTATTTAAACCATCCTTTTACATTATGAGTTTTCTATTACAATACTTCAGTGTATTATATGGCTAGTACTTCCTAAAGGTTAAGTTCAGGCGTCCAGGTCTCATGTGTGTGGCATTGATTACTGTCGATGGTGCCGTATTCAACTTAATCCTCTTGATACTGTGATACAGAATTCTCGATTTCCCACCCATGATTAGAATATCCCCTGACTTAAGTACCACTTTCTGGGCATGGTCCACGCGCTTCTGCTCGCCATATAGGAATTCGGCGTCGTCTCCAATGGACCAAGACACTACGTGTATCCCTCGGTTAAGAGACTCCGCTGTCTCGTCCTTATCTTGGTGTAGTCCAAGTTGTCCCTCCTTTTCGTAGAAGTTGATAATGCAGAGGTCTGCTTCAAGGTTCGGGATTGGATCCACCTCAAGTTGTTGAGCAATCCCTACAGCTTGTGTATTAACCCTATGATACTCCTCAGGTATCTCTGGTGGTGTTGTTCCATCCACTGCTCTCGTCTTTTGGTAAGTGTTGGTGTAAGGGTTCCAGTTCTTACCCAAGCACATCATTCTTAGCTTCATTCTCGATCCTCCAGGGTATTCCGGTGTATAGAAACCTCCCGGTCCCACTCCTAGCTGGCTACATCTTCTGATGATGGCAATTTGTGCCTTTGGTGACAGGTATCCTTTTAATAAGATGATACCTGGTCGGATGACCTGACACTGCTCTCTTGGGAATTCGTGAATCTGTAGGTCGGTCTCTTCTAGGCTAGGTGTTGAAGGTATTGGATAGCAAATGTTGAAGTTTCCTAAGGTGGTAATAATTTATCTTACATGAGTTCTAATTAACTCACTAGAAACTCGCTCAAAACATATAGTCACTGATTCATGCATGAAATGCGATAAGCATACAGTTTCCTCTCTAATAGGTTATAGTGGTACCTGGTCTCGATGAGGGTTCAGCCTCGTCTTCCCGGTCCACCATATGTAGTACAGGCGGCCCTGATCGCTGGACAACCCGGGGTCCCCTGTTTGCAGCTGGCTGTGTCGCCTTTGGACCGTCGGTTCCAGGATTCGGAGCGGCCACGCCCTTGCCTTTGGCCTTCCACCCAGGTTTATAGGCTTTACTCTCGGGGTTCCTGAAACATTCGTAAGCTCGATGTCCGAAACACACCACAAAATTGCACTCCACCTTATTGCCTTCACAATCAACTCCAGGGTGGTCTTGGTTGCACTTGCGACAATTGTAGCGGCGCTTATATCCCCCGCCGGTCCACTTGCCGGTCTCAGAACCTGTTTGCTTACAACATTAGTAATTGAATTTCAAGGTTGATATCTGATTGTTAACTCAATTTAAGGAGTTACTTGTTACCCTTTGGTGCTGGCGAGCGCAGAGGCTTTGCTGCTATGTCGTACGTTTGCTTTAGTGGCTCTTCAGCAGCCTTGGCTTGGTTACCCTTTGAGCCTTTCTGGGGTGGGGGCTGGTACTTACCTTTCTTCTGTCCCCCCCTGCCCCTGATTGTCAGAGCTATTACCAGCAGTTTTTCTCTTCAACGCCTGGTCTTCGTCCCTCAGCTGGACGGTGATTTCAACTTTAGCAGCGGCATGATAGCACTCCTGCTCTTAAAAGTGTCAGTCTCACATTCATTCTTATATAATGTTCAATCACTTCAAACTAATCTTAACTTTCTTTACCTGCAAGGTAGTATAGCTTGTCGGGCCCATGCCATAGCGTAGTCGGTGGCTCAGCCCGCCATAAAAGCGGTCGACCAGAATCTGGTTTGAATATCCCAATCCTGGTAGAAGACGGATAAGAGCGGTGAACTGAGAGTAGTAGTCATCCACCGTCATCTTGTTAGTCTGCTTCAGCGCGTCCAACTCTAAACGCTTCTTAGTCTGGACATGGGTGGGGTAGTAGTTGGCTCACTGCAAGGCCGCGTACTGCTCCCAGCCGAAGTCGGGGTTGGCCACATGATCGGCCCTAACTAGCTTCCACCAATCGCTCACCGCATCCTTCAGGTAGAACGCGGCAAGTCGTACCTTGGCTTTCGCAGGTACATCAAGGGTCTCGACGGCGGTCTCCAGCTCTGAGATGTACGCCTCAAGTTTGGTGGGGTCTGTCTCCCTTCTAAACGGTGGGGGTCGAAGGTCAGCGAGACTCTTCACCCAGTTTGGCTCCCGGGGCTGTGGTGGTGGAGCAGGCGGTTCCGCACCGGGCTGATAGCCCATGTGCCCCAGGGCGGCAGCAACGATCTCAGCTATCGTCTGCCCACCCGGGATCTCAGCAGCCTCATCTCCTTCCTCGCCATGGCCTCGGCCTCGGCCTCGTCCTCTTCTTCTTGACATCTGTATAAGTATAAATGCACAGTAAGCTCGTGATTACAAAGGCTTTGGTTTAAGCGTTTATAACATCCTCTTAAACAGTAAGATACTCCACTCTTATTAGTGGTTATCTGACTCAGCTCACACTACTATCTCACACCCATACCCATGGCTAATACTCTAACTCGGTATCTACTCTAGTTCGGCAACTCTAGTCAACAGAGCGTAACTACGCTCTGATACCACTTTTTGTAACACGCCAACTACTAAACCTGAACCATCGCATAACACACCTGCAACAATATTACAACACAGCGGAAAAAATACTACAAGTTGGTGTTACTGCCGTTAATCACCCACATGTCTAACTAGGCTTATTCAGTCTCAAGCTACGGTCTGACGGACCCGAGTGTACCGAACGTAAGTGCGTACAAAGTCTTAAAACAAAATACAATACCGAGTTTGAAGTATCCCTCCTATTATTACAACTTACTACCACAGTTTATTAAACGAGTGTACAGGCACACTTCGTAATGCAAATTAAACCCTTAGTACTCTACCCACTCCTACTCTCAGGTTGAGCCCTGTCTGGCACTGTTGAGTAAAATAGTGGTGAAACTATCTTGCTAACTATAGGCAGTGAACCCAATCATTGTAGTACAACAAGGACGTATCCACAGGGACTTCGTAACTATCTACTTAATTATAAGCTTAGTAAATGTGAAATAAGATATATACAAAAGTGCATAAATGTAAATTAGGGGGTTTGGGTTTATGGGTTGTAATTGGAGAAATAAAGAAAAGCAATAAACACTAAACTAACTATCTAGGATAGGTGTAGCCCGAGATGGATACTTGCACCCGTCACCCCCTTTCTACCAATTGTCGAACCTCGAAGTCATAGCTAAACAACAGGAATTTAATTAATAGCCAAATCCAGGTCTATTAATCCTAACCAATTTAACGGGGACTGAATGTTCATTCAAATCCCCAATTCAATCAGAAGCATTAAACACAAATCTACCCTAAGTTGCAATGAGAACCTCATCTCAAAATCAGTGAAAATCGGCTAATATTGATTTAGTCCCAACGGTTTAGGTTTCTATCTCAGAATATCATTTTGATAGAATCCCACAATAATGCTAAACTAATCGGTAGGCCAAACCAACCAATTTAACACATAGAAGACAGATTAAGCAAAACCCTTAACAAATCCCCAAATCATGAGCAATAAGTTTAGAAGTCATAAACACTCAATAATCATCTTCATTAAGCTCAAAGACTAAAATAAAGCACAAAAACAAGTTCAAGATTCAACAATGGAGTTTTGGGGGATTTGGAGCTTTATCCAAATCCCTAGCTACAAGTGAGTCAAGTCTCCATTAAAGCACAAATAAGAGAAAAGGGAGAAGAGATAGCCATTAATGGAGCTTGGAGGGAGGTGAGCTTCTCTTCTTCTCCTTCCTCTTCTTCTTCCTCTTCTCCTTCTTTTCTCTTCTTTTCTCTTCTTCTGTGTCGCCTGGAGTCCTCCTCCCGAACTCCCTCTCTTTCCTATCTTTTTCTCCTTTTAAAAACGTAAATCTGGGCAAAATTTCGACCCGACCGACCTTGCAAGGTCGGTCCTAGGGTCGGTCTGAGTCGGTAGTGATTTCGGGCACGTTTTTAAGTTCGACCGACCTTACCAAGGTCGGTCCTAAGGTCGGTCGATTCCAGTAGCTTGCAAAAACGCAAATCTGGGCAAAGTTTGGACCCGACCAACCTTGCAAGGTCGGTCCTAGAGTCGGTCATGTGGATAGGCTAACTTCAAAACATTGTATCTTCTTCGTTTCAACTCCGATTTTGGATCCGTTTGCGCCCACGTGTTCCTCTCTTCGTCTACTTTACTCCTAGCTATGTTACTCCTCCTGTTTAAACAATAAATGTGTAAAACACCAATGAAACACAAAACTAGAGGAAAACAAGCTAGAGTGGAGAAATGAGCATGAAAAGTGTTGATTAAACATATGAAATACACCCCTAAAACATGCTCATTTGGACATTCATCACACCCCCACACTTACCTTTTTGCTTGTCCTCAAGCAAAACCAAGCACCCATGCAAGTAAGGAATGCTCAAGACTAACATACACTAACATGAATTGTAGGATAAAAGAAAGAGCAAAAAAGTGATTAAAACCTTTGAGGAGTGTGAACCATCTCTTAGTGGTGGCATGAGTGTGCTTAGGGCAAAACAAAATCTAGAGTTTCGGGGTATGATCCGAAGTGCTTCAAAGTTCTAAAGATTAGGTGACTTGAAGAGCTTTTACCATGCCCAACTTCTCCCAAGAATGGGCATTGAGAAGAAAACAAAAGGAAAAATAGATTTATGCGTTTGTTTCACTTTTTTGCATAAGAGATGAGAAGATAAAATTTTGGCATCAAGCCTTTGCATTTAAGAACACTCAACTCTCATTGTTGGTTAACAATGGCGTCTCACAAGTCCCTTGAAGGATTTTCACAAAGAAGCACCCCTTAGTAATCTCTAAGAAAGAAGACAGAAGGAACCCCAAAGCAATAAAAATCCAACCATATAAGATCACTTGGGCACACCGCATGTAAAATGCTCCTCAAAAGCAATCAAAATGAAAAATTTAAGCATTTATCCCACGATTCATAACAGTATTTGTTTTTAATGAGAACAACTCACAACACAAGGGTCCAAGTTTTTTATTTTGGACAATCGCAAGATAAGCATGAAGTATTAAGCATTTAAGCACACAATTCACCGAAAAGGTCACTCCCCCACACTTAAATTGAACAATGTCCCCATTGTTCACCAATCAAAACCGGGGAAGGTTCCAGAAGACCTTTGCGGGAAGCAGACAAAAGGAAAATCACACGGGACACAAATAAACAGTATAGCACATAAGCTATCCCCAGATTTGCAGATTCAAAATTAGAGAAGAGAGAACGAAAACTAAAAGGAACTAGTACTCCCCTGAGATTGCTATTGCTATCAGTTTGTAGAACTCCCCACACTTGAGCTTCAGCCTCAAGTAGCGTAGCTTGATTGCGGTGTGGACTGGAAGTTGCACCCGCATAAAACACGAGAAGCAACCAAACTACAACTGGAGTTAAGGGTTAGCAAAAACAAAACAAAGGAGAACGAAAACAAAAATAGGTTATAAAAATAGTGGAGTCGTTGTGGGCAAATATTAAAGGGTGAAACGAGTAATCCCCGATAAGATGGGGATGGAATATAGGGTGCCCGCACAGTTGCTAGTGGGAGGGGTCGTTGAGGTGCTACCTTCAATCGTTGGAGATGAAGGTCCTCTTGGAAAATTTTGCCAGAGGTTCCTTTGTAAGTGTTCATAATTCCATCCCTTTTTCATAGGGGCTTACTGTTTCCAAAATATTCACAACACAGACGCCACCAATTGGGCGTAATAGGGCAAGTCCAAAGAATGCCAAAAGAGCCCATTATTGAAAACAATGCAAAATCTAAACTGACGGAATTTAAAAGACAAGACACGAAATGAAATCCGGGTTGCCTCCCGGTAAGCTGCCCTTCTTTAAGGTCTTTGGCTAGACCATACCACCGTGAAGTCATCCGGGATCAAATATCAACGTTGAAGTCGGCTTCAACGGGTGGGTTGGGCGGGCATCATCTAGCAATGAAGAACAACCCGGATCAAAAGGAAATGTGGCCTCAACACTTAGGATGTGAAAGTGTAAACTCCACCGATCGTTCATCAGGTGGAAGTGTTGAGGTGGGTGATCCTTGGTACGAGGATCAAACTGTGGTGGAGCCTCATCTTCAAATTCAAGGATGTAAACATCTTATCTTCAGTGAGCGGTGCAAGGTGAACTCCAGGGCGGACTTTGTCTTCAATCTTTGGTCCCGGATCAAATGGGAAGGTGGCCTCCACACTTAGCGGGTGTACGTTCAGCTTCCACCCAACTTCATTAGTGCACGGGTGGGGGCCTTGATCCTTCAAATGAAGATCAAAGTTAGTGGTTTCCTCCTCCTCAAATTCAAGGATGTAGACATCCTCGACCTCGGGGTGAGGCTCATAGGAAGAGCCGAGGTGAACATCAACTTTAGAGGGGGATGGCTCTTGAAGTCGGTGGTGGTACTCTCCTCTGAGGAGTCAGAGGGAGACAGCGTCTCCTCCTTCTCAAAGTTGAGGATGTGAGCATCCTCGTGATCTTGATGGAGCACGGAGAAGGCGGGGAAATATTGGTAGCTGACTTTAGAGGGAGAAAGCTCCTTGAAGTCAGAGTGGAGACTCTCTTCTGATGAAGAGTCTTCATAGTCAAGCTAGAGGTGAAGTGGTGCTGGGCTTTCAGATTCGCACAGGGGAGGAATTGGAAAGTAGCTCAAGTCCTCAACAGGCTGTTCCACATCATGAACTACTTCACTCTCAAGTTGTTGCATTATTTGAGTGAGCTGAGTTTGAATTTTCATGTTGAAGGTATCTTGCTTCATGATAAAAGTATCTTGCATAGTTGGGTTAGGCTTGCAAGAAGAGATAAGATCTGACATGAGCTCCTCCAAACTGGGTGAATCAACCTTTACTGTGATCACAGGTTACTGAGCACTCTCGTGGTCTCCTCCACACTCTTGGTACACAGGCCTCCGGTAGACTGAAAAGTTAAGGTCCTCCATGAGAGCTCTCAATTCTGACATCGTTGTTGGGCACTTGGGGCTCTCATGGTACTCTCCGCACCGTTGGCATACACTCCATGCGTTGGTGACTTGTGTAAACTCATGATAGTCCTCCAATCCGGTTGGTCTACTCCCATTTGGTTGGTATGTTGAGATAAAATCTACCATCATGTCCTTCAACCTAGAGCTTCCAGCTTGACATTGAGAACTGTCATGGTTTCCTCCGCATTTCTCACACACAAGCCATTGATTGTAGTTTTCTTGGCCATAAGAGTAGCCATTCCAACCTCCAGCTGGATTATAATAACCATCCATCAGCTTAAAGTTCCTACAAAGAAAAGAAAAAAAAATTATACACAAAAGGGTAAATAAGGAAATGAAAAATATGCGTAAAAACTAAACAGATAATAAACCAGATAGTTGGACCGAAGTCCCCGGCAACGGCGCCAAAAACTTGTTGAGCAAAATAGTGGTGAAACTATCTTGTTAACTATGGGTAGTGAACCCAATCATTGTAGTACAACAAGGTCGTATCCACAGGGACTTCGTAACTATCTAGTTAATTATAAGCTTAGTAAATGTGCAAGAAGATATATACAAAAGTGCATAAATGTAAATTAGGGGTTTTGGGTTTTTGGGTTGTAATTGGAGAAATAAAGAAAAACAATAAACACTAAACTAACTATCTAGGATAGGTGTAGCCCGGGATGGATACTTGCACCCGTCACCCCCTTTCTACCAATTGTCGAACCTCGAACTCATAGCTAAACAACGGGAATTTAATTAATAGCCAAATCCAGGTCTATTAATCCTAACCAATTTAACGGGGACTGAATGTTCACTCAAATCCCCAATTCAATCAGAAGCATTAAGCACAAATCTACCCTAAGTTGCAATGAGAACCTCATCTCAAAATCAGTGAAAATCGGCTAACATTGATTTAGTCCCAACGGTTTAGGTTTCTATCTCAGAATATCATTTTGATAGAATCTCACAATAATGCTAAACTAATCGGTAGGCCAAACCAACCAATTTAACACATAGAAGACAGATTGAGCAAAACCCTTAACAAATCCCCAAATCATGAGCAACAAGTTTAGAAGTCATAAACACTCAATAATCATCTTCATTAAGCTCAAAGACTAAAATAAAGCACAAACACAAGTTCAAGATTCAACAATGGAGTTTTGGGGGATTTGGGGCTTTATCCAAATCGCTAGCTACAAGTGAGTCAAGTCTCCATTAGAGCTCAAATAAGAGAAAAGGGGGAAGAGATAGCCATTAATGGAGCTTTGAGGGAGGTGAGCTTCTCTTCTTCTCCTTCCTCCTCTTCTTCCTCTTCTTCTCCTTATTTTTCTCTTCTTTTCTCTTCTTCTGCGTCACCTGGAGTACTCCTCCCGAACTCCCTCTCTTTCCTCTCTTTTTCTCCTTTTAAAAACGTAAGTCTGGGTAAAATTTCGACCGACCGACCTTGCAAGGTCGGTCCTTGGGTCGGTCGGAGTCGGTAGCGATTTCGGGCACGTTTTTAAGTTCGAGTGACCTTACCAAGGTCGGTCGATTCCAGTAGCTTGCAAAAACGCAAATCTGGGCAAAGTTTGGACCCGACCGACCTTACAAGGTCGGTCCTAAGGTCGGTCATGTGGACAGGCTAACTTCAAAACGTTGTATCTTCTTCGTTTTAACTCCGATTTTGGATCCGTTTACGCCCACGCGTTCCTCTCTTCGTCTGCTTTACTCCTAGCTATGTTACTCCTCCTGTTTAAACAATAAATGTGTAAAACACCAATGAAACACAAAACTAGAGGAAAACAAGCTAGAGTGGAGAATTGAGCATGAAAAGTGTTGATTAAACATATGAAATACACCCCTAAAACATGCTCATTTGGACACTCATCAGGCACCTACCTGCAAAGTTTAAATCACAGGCCCCAAGGGGCTCAGCACATTACTGGTACAGAAGACGTGCAGCCCACAAGCTAACAAGGCTACACACGACTACTTGTCGTATACATGCAGTTGATTATTCATACAAATAATAATAAGAAGTACAATAACAACACATTTATGTGAAACATTCCCAGCTCAAATAAATTGAACGTCTTAATGGATGCCAATTAATGAGTAAGTTAGATTCCTAACTCCTGAGGCCTGAGAATTGTTTAGTTCTCGTGTTTGACCATACCTTATAAGTGTCAATCGTTCTCTTAATAGTACTGGTTGTTCTCTAACTAGATTGCTTATTTTTGTCGAGTCAAGGTAACCCTAGCCAATGAGTTATTAGCTCCATTGGGTTAATAAACATTAGTTCTTAAGTTATGAGGGATGTAGGCTTGACCCTCCCGCGCCTCCTGAATTTGCCTACCACCTCGAACTGTTCACTTGAGATGGTCGGGTCTGTTTGTTGACCCTAGGCGACAAGTCGTAGACGAGCCATATGCGGAAGACGGATCTGATATAGATGCCGACCTCTTAACCTAAACATGCATGACCGGAGTTAGTCCCGGATTCCTCTCCCCCCAAGTTCCAGTTAGTTGAAGTCTCAATGACAATTTGTTAGTTAAACCCCTCTCGGTATTAACCAACTAACAACGGGGAGTATTTATAACCTTATACAATTGTTACTAAACATAGTTAATGAACAAGCTCTGAATCAAGTCGTGTTAGTGTGCAATGGACACACAATAACAATACAGTAAATCGGTTTCATGCTTAATCTTGTTGGGTCGTATCACAATAACATATAGCACACAAACCGAGGTAGACCCCGTTAGCAAACATGCTACAAGAATCCCATACCTTAGCCTATCGACGTTTGTCCACTCCCGGATGACGTCTCGACTATTCCAGTCACCTACTCCGCTCCTATAGTTCATTAGGACGGCGTGGTTAAATAACTTAATTTTCGTATTTTCACTATTCACCATATTTTACTATTCACGTATACGTATTTTACTATTCATGTATACGTATTTACTATTCATACATACGTATTTACTATTCATGTATACGTATTTACTATTCATGCATACGTATTTACTATTCATGTATGCAGATACTATTCACGTATACGAGTACTATTCATGTCCACCAAAATTTTTCGTATATGTCCGTATGATACTCCGTATCATACGTATTTATTTCTTTTTCCAATATAACTTGTATTTTCATTAAAAATACTTTAAGTATTGATTCCTCCTATACTTATTAAATTACGGGTATACCCCTCGTATACCTTAAGTTATATACGGGTCTCGTTTAACCCCGTCTTAACCCTGTTTCTTTTACAACTTGGTTCTAAATTCTTTATTAAATTTCCTTAACCTTCTAAACACATAAAAATGTGTTACTTACATTACTTACCCATAGTTTTATCTTAATTTCTATTTTACTCATAATAAGTTCTAAACTTGTTACTTTTATTTCTAATTTCTTCCAAAGTCTTTCTTAATTAATTTCTTTTATACTTTTGGTCAATTACCAAAATATACCCAAGTTTGACCAGTCTTTTATGGTCAAACCCCCTAACTTTCCATAATTTACAATATTACCCCTAAAGTTAACTTATCGTAACTCTTTATTCCTTAAACATTTTATTACCTAATCTTTTGCTATAAATTTTATTCTAGCTCCTCTAAACATTTTATAAACTGCCATTGACCAAGTTTGACCATGTTTGACCACGTTTGACCAGGAAAATGACCATTTTACCCTTGTGGTCTATTCTTTTATCCAAACTCATTTATTAACTAATTTAACTCCAATTAATTTCTAATTTTCGTTACTAATTTACCTACAGATTTTTGAACAACAAAAATCATTTTAAACATCTCTAAATCACCAGATTTATTATCTAATGTTGTAGTATACATATACTATCTTTTATAACTTTAAATATACCAAAAACCTTATAAATTCTAGTAATACTTATAAACTCTTTATAAATTGTAAACTTAATTCTACAATTATTTTCTCATCACCTAAACTTCATAAATTCCATAATAATTCATATATATTTTCGGCAATGATAATATATAACCAAAACTTCTAAAACTTTACATATTACTCTTAAATACTAATTCCTTTAATTTAACTTAGCTATATAATTTTCCTAACTCACATATGTTCTCTTAATTTTCGGCTACCCCATAAATTATAGTATATGAACTTTTATTATATATTATGATAGCTTATATTAAAGTTTATATCATAAGGGTTATAAATCTAATTTTAGATTTACAAAGTATTAACATAATAGGTGCCAAAAATTAAATCTAACATCTAACAAATTCGGCAATAATTAAACAAGGTATACAATAGGTTAGATCATATATAGATCAATATTTAGAACCTTGAAATAGGTAGTTGTAGGATTTACCTTGTATATTAACCTTTTAGCTTAATATCTAAGCTTGAATTCCTTAGATATTTTGCCAGCAATTTGCTAGAGGAATTGTCCCAAAATTATATAATAAGATGAAGAATAAGATGGGTTAGTATCTCATGCCAATCGGCTGTAAAAAAAACCAAAGAACAAGAAGTTTTCAAGAAGGTAATGTTTTACCTCAAGAATCAAAGGCACTTCTTCGTGGTTTTTCCTGAGAATCTGGGGGCTCATGAGCTATGGTTGTAACGCACTTTGAAAGAGGATTCCAACAAGCTATCAAGCTTGTTATTTGGAGTTAGGACGAGAAAGTTATGATTTCTACAAGGCAAGGTGTTCTTTTAGGCACTAATCTAAGAACATTGGAGTTTTTTGTGTTGTTTCTTCAAAGAGAGGAGGAGCTACGAATTTGGGAGCTCTCATATGACAGGTAAGTGTCTGATTAATTAATTACTCAGGGGACAAGATGATATGGCATTCAAGGAAAGTCTTGGTTGTTGTAATAGTGAAATTTAAAGCATATTGAAGCTTGGTGACTCATCCCCATGTCGGCAGCCATAGGTCTCATTTGACCTGATTTTTTTTTTTGTTTTTCCTTGTATTTATGTAACATTAGATGTATTAATTTCTTTCATAAGGACTTATGCCATGTGTTAGGTATGTTACATAGCCAAAATGCCTTAAAACACCATTTTATGTGCTCCGGTTCACATTGATTATGCAATTTGTTTTGGCTAGTTTAAATGTGTCCTCATAATTTACAACCTTTAGATACTTTGTTCATGAAATAGCATGTGCTCATTCCAATTAAACCAGTCGTTTAGTGGTTTCTCTCTTGACTTTCGTCAGTTTAGTACCTATTTAACTGTAGACTTGTATACTTAATTTGTGTGTATACGTAATGGTTCCTATGACCATTTTATGTTGTTCCCTTATTTCTTAATGGTATCTAGGCTCATTAGCCTTTTAGTTCCATGATACATGCTAAGCACATTTTTCCTTAAAGCACATTTTTGTGCTCTAAGGTGCGTTTTCTTTTAAACGCTTAAGGCATGTTTTTGTGTACATTGTTGTTTAACTCTTTTATAATGTTTCTAAGGCATGTTATAGCCTTAGTATATTATAATTAGATAGTTCATCAATAATTAAGGTTTGGGTATTTCACTACTTTTTCGATTTTCAATAATTGCTATAAAAGCTTCTTTCTTCATACTAGACTTGGAATCTCTTTTCTTTGTTCAAATTGTTCCTTGGCAATAACCACATGCTCAAGCTTTTAACAAAATAACAGGTGAAGCCTCTTCTGGAGGGTCCCCATAATCACCGCTCCAGCGGCCTCACAATAACGAGAGGCATCCCCACTCCTATAATGAGTGGTTCGTTCACCGCTCTATTCATTTACATAAAATAATTTCTCTCCTTTTACTAGTGCCACTCCGGAAATTATCCTTATGACTCTATGTGGGTTTTGCAACCGTTTGAGTTTACGCATTGCAATTAGTTCATGGCTTATAAGCCACGTTGCCTCGAGCTTTACTCATTGTAGGCTGTTTACACAAGTTCTACTTCTCTGCACGACATCAAATGGTTTGGAGGTAGTACTGGGCTCCATGACAAGGTCGTTGCATCACGCTTCCGTTCATGGGAGGCCCTTAGGTAATCTGATATTAATCAGTGCCTTTTGGCAGTTTAGGGTACCTTCTGTTGAGTGAATTCTTTTTGGTGTTTTAACCGAGTATTTATTTTAACTCTTGTGTCTCTATCACGATATTTCGGTCCACTATTGTTGACTCAGACACCTTTCAAGATTATTCCTGGGATTTGCTGAGTTACGCCATTTCGTCTGGCTTGTATTTATGAGTGTGTTCAGTTAACTACACACCGCCTTCGGGTACCGCATACCGAACTTTCTTGTTTGGAATTGTAATGCCTCCCGTCTCGGGTAGACCATTGACGCTTCCGTTTCTGTGCTCTCAACTAGGTTTAACATCCTCTTCAGTGACGAACAATCTTTCCCGGTAACCTTGGTGATTGTTTTGCGAATTCCATCCCGTTCATTGAACATTGTCGTGTCCATGTTAGGCATCTTCCTTACTGTGTTTAGGCTGGGTATTCATTCCAGCTATCATGCATTTCCTTCGATATTCTTGAGACATAACAATTTTTGTACTTACTAATCAGTGTTCCTCGCACTTCCTAACTCTTAATCATTCTCCTTAGATGAATTCTTTGATTCCTTTAGACTCGTTAGCTTACTGAGTTCTTTCTCTTCAATCGTCCGAGGTAGTCAGCTGCTCTGGTATGAATTGCATTGCTGCCCGTGGTACGGAGTCAACTACTTCTCGTGTTCCTTACACTACTCGTCTACATATGTGGGGTACCTTACTGATACATTACTACTTACCTGACTAACTTATAAATTAGTCAGTCAGGCCCGCAAGCTCCTTTGGAGTGCGGACATCCCACAACTCGTTTTTTGTACACTCGTAGTATCCGTCACACGCCTATGTGAAGTATTCTGCTGTCAACTCCTCTTGTATCGTCCTATGCTAACTTACCGTGATTCTTCTGGGTTTGGTTTTAAAAGAATTGGGGTTTTGAAAGAATTCTGAGGTTGAAAGAAAATTTTCACGGTATTCCAATGTTTGGTGGTCTTGACCGAGTCTAGCTTCTCATTGACTGGTATATTCTTTAATACAATGGTTAGGTTGGCCGTTAGGCCCTTCCAAGGTTTCATTTTTCAAGTTACTAGGATTGTGTGAACCTAAAATTGCTTCATTCGTCATCGTGGTACTTTAGCAAGTACTTCCTGGTCGTTAAAAAGTTTCTCCGAATAGCCCTGTTATTACAGCACTTGCCATGGCAAGTGCGCCATGCAGGTTGGCTATCGTTTCAACATATACCGGTTGCGGTATTGTTTCCATCCGTACCGTACTTGGTAGCCTTGATGGCTCTTCCTTTGATCCTTTAGTCTTGATAATCAATCTTCTGAGCAGTTTTCTCATTGGTCTTGACATGGTAGTCATTAATCAGGGTGCTTCTCCTTTCTCAGAGACCCTATTCACTCAATTCTGTGTCTTTCCTTATTGCTCGTTCCCACACATTACCGTGGTTACCGAGGCTTGACTCTCTCTTTAGGAACTACATTTGTAGTCCTATCGGAGTATGTTTCGTAGATGTTTTCATGGTTGTCTGAGCTATGTTGATCATGTGTCATAACCTTTTGGGTGTGTAGATTCGGAGTTATCCACTCCTGACTAGTTCCTAGTCGGTTAGTATACCGTTGGTGGTATTATCTAACTATTGTGGTCCCGTAGACATGTGTCTCAGGTTTTCGTTACTTCTCTTTTTTCCGCTTTGTTGCACACTTAGTGCTTTCCTTCTTACTGGCCAAGCATGGTTCTCTCGACTGCTAAGCATGTCGACCCATGCTGCTGGAAATTTCATTTTCCTATGGGTAGGATTCTCAATCTTCCGCTATTAAGTGCGGGTAATGTCGTTCAAACGGGAACCGTCTCCGGGATTTCTAGTTCTTAGAGTCTACCGTATGACATGTTCTTTTTCTTACAGAATTATTTCATAACTGCTAGATTGGGTTTTCCCGAGTAAGAGAGGGCTTTCCACCTCTCTAGCGTTCTTTCCCAAGTTATAAGCGGGGGATGTGGAGGGCGGGTGTGGATATTGTAGGTATCCAGTAAGCACTGGGAATTCCTATCTAGCGTACCTCTCACGCTATCGCTCAACCCTTATCTCAAAGTCTCTAATTCGTAACTCGGTATTTCCTAAGCTCGGTAATTCAAATCATCAGAGTGGTACTCCGCTCTGATACCACTTTTTGTAACACCCCTACCGCTAATCTAATCATTAACAACTAATTGTCTCATTCGTCATTACCTTCACAGCGGGAAATTCCAATACAAACGGTGGATGATACAATGTCGTTAGTCACCCACGTGACTAACAAGGCCTAATTCAATACAGTAACGGTCTGATGGACCAGAATTCTTGAGTATTTATACAATACAAACTCATTCCATTCTTAACCGAGTCAAATACAAATCGACTATACCGAGTCTTTTACATTCTACTTGCTGATAACATTTCGGTCTTACACAACTAACAAATACACAAGAGATTAAACAAACTACCCATGCATAGCAGCACTTCCCGTCCTACTCTCGAACGGTAATCATCTTCGTTGTACCTGTAAATTAATGGGTGGCCCCAAAGGGGCTCAGCACCTTTGCTGGTATGGTAGTCGTGCAACCCGCTACTACCGGGCCACACTCAACTAATTGTCGTCTAAGCATGCGATTGATTTTATTTAAATCATAACATGAAATGTTGTAAACACACAACATGCTCGCATAACACAAGTATTCATATATAGGAATACAGTCAACAAGGCTAACACATTAAGTTTGTTAGAATTCATTACCTTGTTCTTTAGGCCTTGAGGGTTTCTACCTCAATAATGCCCCATTCTCATTAATCAATAGTCGGATAGTTTTACTTGTTCTCTTAGATCTATAGACATCATCTAGTCTAGATCTTGTTCCCTTGATTATTCTACTCTTGAATAAGTCATACGTTAATTCACTTGACCTCCGGCAGAGACACTTTCCACTCACTCACTCTCATCACCGGACCTTTCCCATACTTACCTGCTCATCACTCTAGCTCGGATAACTATGATTAAGCCTCCCAGGCCTCCGGGTAGAGACACACATATAGATCTCACCACCAGGCTTTAACGGTGCTAGTCTTACTTCCCCGTTTTGACTCTTTACCGGGTCTAGCATTGTGGGAAGGTTCAACTAGCAACCGGAACTATTCTACTAGTTCCTCTTTCTCACGAGCATCCGAATCTCCATCGGACTTCTCACATTCCCAAATACTCCTCTCCTAGGAGTTATAATACAATCATGTATATAAGTCTAGAAGCACCGCTCTTGATGTCATCTAATAACATTAGAGAATTTTCTTGAGTTCTCATATTCTCATAATTAAGGGTTGCCCCTATGTTACCATACTTAGAATTTTGGTTATAGTCTATTGTTGGTTCGAATCCTCATATAGGAGGTCGACTACCATTGAAAGGGAGTTTAATAATCATGTATCTCTTTCACGTTTCGAGTGAGTTCATAAAGTTGAACTATCGTTGTTCTCTGGTTGAGAGTTCTTATATTTTCTTTCCACTGTTAATCATTTCGTGGACTGTTTGGTTTCGATTCTCTAACCGTTCTTTATCTTTCTTTCAAGAGTTGGTCTACTATTCTAAGTTAGATCGCAAGCTCAAAGTAAAGATGGTTAGCTCACACAAGAAATAGCAAGTCATCAAGATATACAATGCAATAGTCATTTTCGTGCCTTTATCTTATTAGGTCGGTGCATATAAAAAGTAGCACACAAGCCGAGTGTAACTCGGTAGGACACAGATTGCAAGAAAACCATACCGTTCACCAAGGAATGACTCTAGTGTGTCGTTTCACGCTACTCAGATAATTCTCGAACAACTGGTAACATTCCAAGCGGTTCCATTAACGTCAAGGCAATTATGGAATTTAAATGACTAATGCGCCCATAATTAACCCCGTTGTCTCTTTACCTTAACTTACTTATGTGATCTTAAGTTCTCAACTTTCACATTCAATCTCATACTTTTTTATACTTCTAATGACCATTACATGTCACCAAACAAGTCCTAAACATATTCTAATACCAATACCAATCAATCTCCATCATTTAATTCCAATAACTAACTTTCGGTTGCATTTTGGGAGTGGTCTGGGACCTTGTCCGGACCTTAACTCCCGAACCAGACCACTGTTGATACTCTCGGGACATTTGTCTCTATGGTCCAGGGCTTGATACTCATCCTAGGTCCCGGACCAATTCATGGCAAGTCTCTCGGGTGAAATTTCTATGTGGTCCGAAACTTTATCCTTTTCCTAAGTCCCGGACCAGTTCTGTAATGCAATTCTCGGCAAGTTTTAATGTGTGGTCCGGGACTATGTATGGGACCTAAGTCCTAGACCAAGATACATAATTTACTCTCGGTCAGTTTTTACATGTGGTCCGAGACTACATCCAAGGAGTAGGTCCCGGACCCTGCTACAAACTGCAGCATTTTAACAGTTTCATTTTTAATTCTAACTCAATTCTTACCCAATTCTTTCCTAACCTTTCCACATACATCCAAACATGTTCTAACACCATAATCATGCCAAAAGCCTCCTTAATCCATTGACCAAACCTATCATTTAATCTTGGCCATATTACTCAAATTTTCATTCTAATTTTCTGCACTTGCAACTTAGAGTCTAGCTTCCTAAGATGCCCATTTGTTCCCAACTTTAATTAACTCAATTGTTTTGACCATACCAATTCCTTCTTAGACACTTTCACCTCTATTACCCAAGTTCATTCATTACTTTCAAAGTTCTATACCTTAGTTCATCTCTAGCAAATCCAAGACACTCTTACGTCATTTCTCTACAGATTTCTGCACAAACTCATTTCCATCCTTCAACAAGCATCTAGGGTGATTAATTATCCATATTAATCCGCTCATTAAATCCTAGTTAACCTTAGGCTCTTCAAACTCATAACATCACCTAAACCACTTGTTTTCTACAGAAATTTGGTCATAACTTCGTCACTATACTAGCACATCCAAATTTCATTGTCTTCATCACTTAATCCAAATCATCCACAATTCAACATAAGCTAACCAAAGCCTTAATGGATTCTACCAGCACATAAATTTCACTCAATCTCATCAATCAAATTATAATGCAATAACCTTAAATTGCTTAGCACTTAGGCCCTTAAATAGCATAATTTAAACAGGTCGACTAACATTAGTTCAATGCTATTCACTTGCATTTTCTCAATTTATTTTCAGCCCCAATTATATCAACCTAGATATATATCCCATAAGACATTAACATATGCCTTAAGGTTGAACATTTACCTTAGCTTTTCCATTTCTTTTCTTTCTCTTCTCCTCTTCTCTTTTCTCTTGTGATTTTTGGTCAAGGGGAAATGTAGTTGCCAAAGCTCTAAACCAATACC
Source organism: Limonium bicolor (assembly GCA_023374045.1). Taxonomy (NCBI): domain Eukaryota; kingdom Viridiplantae; phylum Streptophyta; class Magnoliopsida; order Caryophyllales; family Plumbaginaceae; genus Limonium; species Limonium bicolor. The sequence goes on from CM041780.1 coordinate 109,943,774, forward strand.
CAATTGAAGGAAATGAGAACTAAGTAACACACTTAGACTCATGAATTAATCTAGAACACAAGAGGAAGGTGCTTAAAGCACTAAAATCAGAAATTTACCTTAGAACCCTAGAATGGCTTTTGATCATGGATCAAAGGGGAGCTTCCACTAATTTTGAAGCTTGAATCAATGCTCATACAAGGAAGGAAACAAGGCACTTGAGAAGTCCAAAATCGGCCAAGTCAAGAAATTGAGGGAAAATAAGTTTTGAGTTTCTTTCTTACCTTGAATCAAAGAGGGGATACTCTAGCTCCAGAAAATCTACCTTTCTCCTCAATGGAGCTCTACCCATGGTGGCAAAATTCAAGCTTTGAAGATTTTAGAAGGTGCAAAAGAAAGCCCTTGATGAGACTAAAAAGAATATGTGCTTAGTTTTGGATTTTGAGCATTGTAGTGCCTTGAACAAGTGAGAGTATTCAAAGGCTGGAGGGAGGCTGAAAATCGCCATGGGAGGAAGAGAGGATGAAGATAACCGGCTGGGAAGGAAATAATTAGGAGAGAGAGGAGGGAAATGTGTGTGAGAGAGAGAGGAAAAGTAAATATGTACTTTTTCTTTTACTTTATATTTTTATCTCTTTTAGCTAATAGAGTTAGGTTGGCTGAGAGAGGAGGGTGCTGAGTCACCCAAAAAACGGCCCCCTTGTATTTAATTAGGGAGGGGAATTTTTGTCTTTTCGCAAGAAACGCTCTTAAATCCCTGGTTTGGCACTATTCATCAACCGGGCCCGTTTTCTGGATTTTTTTCCATTTATTTAATTTTAATCGTTATTAGATCTTCATTAAGGTTTAATTACAGTTATATGATCAACTATAGTTTTTAAAAGTCCATTAAACCGCTTAAAGTCTCATTTCTGGGTTTTCTTAAAAAACGTGCTTTAGGACTTCTCTATATTGATTCATTTTCTTCGAGAATTGTTCCCACGTGTTCTTAGTGTATAAATAAGTCTTAGGAATCCATCTAGGACCCTAGTTGAGGTCATATGCCTCCTATGGTCGCTTACGCACATTTTTACGTTTTTGTGCTTTTTAAGCGTTTTCTCTTTTCTTTTGGTTTTTACTTTCTTCACCAATGTTCTTTAGGCATCATTAGGCCTCTAAACATCACATTAGAATAATTAATCACCATTTTTAGGTCAGGGGTATTTCAGGTTTATTTAACTAAATTTGTTAAAAACACACACACAAAAGGAATGACATCTACGAATGAATGAATCAATAGAACCGTGAGAGGAAAGTAGGAGTTCAATAGAAAAAAAAACTCTTCAGGAAAATATACCTCATTTGCCTTTTAATCTATTCTGACCTAAAAGCAAATTAACACAAGGGAAATGAGTATCACTGCAACAAAAGACACAATAGTACATAAGAGTGAAAGATAGGTTCACCTTTAGAATGCATCAAATGAATCTACAGTAGTACTCACTGCAAACAGGTAGAATTGATATATTAAAAACTACGAAATTAACCTAGAAAATACAAATAAAAAGCATGTCGGGTTGCGAAAATCCTGGTCGCAATAGTATAGCAAATAGAAGCAACCGGGTATCAATCCATGAGACTTGAAGAAATAAGCCTAATCCTAAGAAAACTAGAAATTTGGGGGTTGTATATTGTTTTTTGAGATTGAATTATCTAAAGGGTAAATAAAAATTAAATTAGACAATTAATGAAGTTTGAATGATAAAATTGATCGAATGAATGGAACTCTGGGTTTGGGATGTTCTACACTGGATGTAATTTAGCAACTTTTAAAATTTCTTATGAGATTGGATTGGCCAATTCTTTGAACTCTCTTCAATTCTAAATCATAGTTAAAGAAGAGCTCACCTATCAGAACATGTCAGTTCTAATCTAGAAACAGACAAAACACATATAAGCGGATTAAGAATGAAGAATTATAGCAACTACATGGAAAACCCATCTATCCAATTGATTTTCCACAGATTTTTTGATTAACTTGACCTTCTTGATTTTCACCGATCAGATCAAAACAAGATTCGTAAAATAACTCTAAGAACTCATGATATTATTAGAGAGGATGAATGTTTAATATTAATCTAGAAACAATCCAACGTATTCTCATAACCAAACTGCAGAGAAATTTAATTAAACCATATCCGATTACAAACAACTCTCCCCCAGAGCAAATCCTATCTAGCAAGACATAATCACAAAATAGATAGAGAAAAGTGATTGAGAAATCATCTGGAATAGAAAACTTCTAAATTCTCTCCGCTGTCCAGATCTAGAGTTTACTGGGCTAGAGGTTGAAGATGGTGGTGGTGGTGGTGGGATGGTGTTGATCGTGGTGATGGTGATGGTGATGGAGGGAGGTGAGGCGTGGCGTAAAAGCCTCGTCTGAGGCATCCGGGGTGAATGGTTATTGTTCCCCAACCCTTTGTGTCTTTTTATATCAAAAATCGGCATTTTTAACTCTTAAAAACCTATTTTTGAATTTTGTACGCTGCGTTCGGACGCATGTTAGGACACATTTTCAGGCAGTTTCAGCCTCTGTCCAAACATACAAGTTCGGACGTATGTTCGGACATGCCAGTATCCTAACGAGCAAAACTTGTTTTAGGCCTAGATTCTTCGTTTGGACTCCGTTTTGCTCCCCGTTTGCTGTGTTGCGAAGCTTGTGAAGTGAAGAATGCAATTCCATGAATTTTACCTGCATTTGACACATAAAATACATCATTTATTATCTAAACACAAATCATAGGAAAAACACATGATAAGTGAGAAATACTGGAAATTAGTTAAATGAGTACTCAGATACATGAATCATACTCAAGATCTTGGTTTGTAGTTTTTGACCTCACCACCAGGGTGCCTTCAAGCCTACTCAGACATGGATTGGGCTAGATCTACCTCCGATAGAAGATCCGCATTTGGTTACTTCGTTTTCTTCAGCCCTCTCTTGTTGTCATGGAGTTTTCGAAAAAAATCTACCTCCTTCAGATCGTCAATGGAGGTAGAGTATAAATCTTTGGTTGTGGGAAGGCGGAAATGTTGAGGTTTTCAACAGTTTTTGGTCGAGCTTGGTCTGCGTCTCAATTGTCCACCTATTCTTCACTGTGATAGTCTAAGCGCCACATTTCTTTCTTCAAATCCCGTTTCGCACAACCGTGTGAAGCATATGGATATTGACTATCACTTTATTCAGGAAAGGGTTAGAAATGAGCGTTAAAGATCGGTCATTTACCCTCTTCTGCTCAACTAGCCGATAGCCTCACCAAATCCCTAATTACCTCGTTGTTTCTGAACTTACAATCAAAGCTCCTCTTAACAGTTTGCTTTGACTCGAGGGGGAATAAAAGATAATATGCTAGACTTGTCCGGTCCAATATAGTGGTTAGTAAGCTCAGGCCCGAATTCTAGGCCAAGTTACTTCACAGATTGTACAATGCTACTATATAAATGACTACTTATGTATAGCCATCAAATCAATATAGAAACCCTATTATTTTAATCAATAAATTCAAAAAAATGGTACTCCTGCGTTTTTAGAAACTTGCACATTTATTAAGGAAAGTAGAAAAATGACGTATGTCCCCTTATTTTTTACTTTTCTATTTAGATAATGAATACTTTTGTATTGAATAGTAGGGTTAAAAGTGAAAAAAAGTGTGTCAAAAATTTTTTTTTTTGAAGTGTGTCAAAAAGCTAGAAAGACATATTATTAAACAAGAATCACATCCTGAAATGACAGATATTAATTAACGGAGTAATATAAAACTGTCCGCATGTTTTTAAATAATTATACAAACTAAACTTTTCGCAATTTTCTTATTGAGGTTAAAGAAAAAGTCTCAAAAAGTTAATGTGGCACGTGTCTTTAGGCCCTGAAATCCGCCTGCTACATTCAGAGCATCTACCGATAATCCATGATTCCTTCAAAGAACTTCTATTCTTCACTATGGAAGCAGTAGGCGGATTCTTTTTTGCTTGTCTTTTTTGCATCATCGGGCTCCAATATTCCCGTCAACTAAATTACACTTTAAAACAGAATTATGTGGTTCTAATGATTGTCAGTTAGATCTACCAGAGATCCTTCTTTCATGTGGATTTGGTTTCTCCGTGTGAACAAGTTACATTTTCTCATAATAGCATTTCATTGTCCGGTTTGTTTTACATGAAACCTGGACTCCTCTTATCGTAGCAGGTGCAATTACTGATAGTAATGGTAATATCCATATTCCTATAATAGGAAAATTCCAGTAATAGTAAAATTATGGGTTTTGATGACTCGCCATTGGACATCTTAATATTGTTATCATGATCGAGGATAGGATTTTACTGAGGGAGACTACAAACTTTTGTCGAACAAGATCGGAGAACCCCTTCATTGATCAACATTTATCGGATGTTTTACAAAGATTAATTGGATGTAATAGACACCTTTATTAATTTTCCTGCTTTTCTCACTACAAAGCTTTATAATAGTAGTAGCGGGTGGAAGGTGTGGAGTACCGGAAACACTACATTTTGAGCCAACAGGCCACCAGCATGTTGGCCGATCAAAATATGCTTCCTCTTGTAATATTGTGGCGATATTTAGGCCTAAGTTAAGTTTATTGCAATATTATCAAAAAAAAAACTAAAGATATTATAAATTTTTTTATTTTTTATGACACTCAGATATTATAAATGGTCTTATATGACCTTACAAGGTGAAGCTGAATCGAATAGTACTAGTTTAGAGCTACAATAATTGCAACCTCAGTTTTTTGTGTTTGCTTCTTCTTGGGTTTGAAATAGTATATGATAACTGAAAATGATAGTTTTCTTTTCTCTTAAAACATCTTATATAGAAGATTCGGATGTCTTTCGCTAAAATGATATTGGTTATTAGTTATGTTTATTCCAATATTATCAAAAAGAAAAAAAAAACCAAAAAATATAAATTTTTTAATTTTTTATGACACGCAGATATTATAAATGGTCTTATATGACCTTACAAGGTGAAGCTGAGAAGAGTACTACTTTAGAGCTAGATTAACCTCAGTACTTCGTGTTTGCTTCTTCTTGGGTTTGAAATAGTATATGATAATGAAAATGATCGTTTCCTTTTCTCTTAAAACATGTTATATAAAAGATTGGGATGTCTTCCATTAAAATGATATTGGTTATTTATAGTCACAATGTGCTCTAAGTAAACCTACCGCCTACGAAGGTAATGGTTGAAGGATTCAAATTGGGGTCATTTCAAATGATCTCCTATGCCGTCGTCTACCAATGTTCGAGTTTCGACACCATTTTAAGATATTTGTATTTTAAGACCTTTTAGCTTCTTTACTTTTTAATATGACAATTGATTTATGTTTATAATATAGTTTTGGAAAAAGATTTAAAGTAACATATAGTATAAATAAAAATTAGCTAAATAATTAAAAGCACAAAGTTAATAAACTTCAAACCTTAAACAACAGATATTTTTAATTACAAATAGTAAACATAAGAAGTTTTTAACAAGGAAAACATTTACCTACTCCTAAATATAATTATATATGTATATTGAATAATTATAATATTGTACTATAAATTATTCTACTCAAAGTATAGTTATCATGTATACTATATGTGTTATCTTTGTCGCAGTAGTGGACCAAGAACTAAACAGTTAGGGGTCACTTTGTATAAAATAAGAACGAAGTATTAAAATTAAATTTAAAAATAATGTTATATATATGTCTCGGTTATAGTTGTCCTTCATAGGTTCTTGTTGCTTGAAAATAAAATATAATAGTGTCATTGCTAATGGTGAAAAACAGTCTGTAGATTAGTGATTACATAATTATTAAGCATGTCGTCCGTCATTTTGTTGTCCAATTTGATCTTGATAAATTTCATAGTATAAAAAACTCTTTTAACTATTGTTGTATTACCTAATAGAATCAATGAAAAGTCTTAATAACATGAAAGACTCTTAAAAAACTTAATATTATCTTTTATATATTATATAAAAGCTAAAATAGATAATAACAAATATATTCAAAATGAGAAATTATTGACATTGAAATTTGAATCCGGATCGCTAAAGAAACAAACCAATCCTAAATTTATTATGCCAACTAATATTTATATGTTAATGTGTAATCTACAATATATATCCATATAAATTGCAGATATAAATGCTAATTTTTAAAACACATGTGGGGTCGCGTGACCTTATAGGTTATGGACCTATAGACAGATAAAACAAACGGAATAAAATGTGTTAAACAATTGACGATCAAGGAAACAAAACTTAAAACAACCATTTTTTTTGTTTTGGGAAATTTCACCAAATACCATTGAGTTTTTGTTTAATTCACGATATACCACCGTGTTTTTAAAATTACACAAGATAACATTGAGTTTTTACTTATTTTACCAGATAACACTCTGTCTCATATTCTGTTAACTTCTTTGTTATTTTTCCTGAAAAATGACAAAAATACTCCTGTTATTAATTAATTGTCTCACAATGAATTGTCATATTGATAAATCCATAAGATACCACCTTAGTTTAACTGATAATATGGTAGTTTAGTCTTTTTTTCTAAGGATATTAATGAAAAAGTTAACGAATATGTGACAGAGTGTTATCTGGTGAAATAAGTAAACACTCGGTGTTATCCTATGTAATAATGGTGGCCACGGTTCCGGTTCCACCGGTTCTGGTTCCGGAAAATGTGTATCCGGATTCGGAACTGGTCCTGGGCGATTCCGGGGCGGTTCCGGAACTCTGTATTCGCTTCAGATTCGCTCAAATCAACGGTTCTGACCGGTTCTGGAGCTGTTCCGGTTCCGGTTCCGATTGGTTCCGACCGGTCCGGTTCCGATCGGTTCCGATCGGTTCCGACCGGTTCCGGGGCGGTTCCGGAAAGATTTGATCGGCTCCAGTTTCTTCGTTTTAACTCCGATTTTAGATCCGCTTGCGCGCAGACATTGCTCTTTTCATCCACTTTACTCCTAGCTAGGTTATTCCTCAAGTTTATAATCTTAAATGTGTAAGAACCAAAGACTTAAATTTTTGTATTGAATTTGCAAAAATTAAAGAGCAAAGCTGATTTTATTATATGATTCACTGCCTCGTTAAAACCTTATTAGGTAAAAACCCATTGGGAAAACCCTAATAAGGAAAAGAGTACAGCTACTAATAGGTTACATGATTTCAATTTGGACTAATTCCAACGGCTACTTTGGCCGGTTCTGGGGCGGTTCTGGTTCCGGTTCCACCGGTTCCGGTTCCGGTTCCACGGTTCCGAATCCTACGCGGTTCCAGGTGGTTCCGGGCGGTTCCGGTTCCGGTCCCGGTTCGGTCCCGAATCTCAAAACTTGTATTCGGATTCGATTCGTAAGGAGGCGGTTCCGGTACCGGCCGGTTCCGGTTCCAATCGGTTCTGGGTAAACCGCCGGTTCGGGTAGATTCGGATTCAGTGGCCACCATTACTATGTAATTTTAGAAACATAGTGTTATATCATGAATTAAACAAAAACTCAGTGATATTTGATGAAATTTCCTTTTTTTACATTTGGACTCAAGAGAGATTCATTTACTTGATTACACGCTTCAAACACGGGGTTTACTCGACAAGTAGTTGTTTATTAGAATGTGAGTTAATTTTTTTTATAATTAGACAGTAATTAGCAAGTGAGTTAATAGACTCTTACTTAAATAGAAGCTCCTTTGATCGCAGATTCGTATACGGAAATTTAAATGGACGGTATAAGATACAGCGCACAAGCTCGTTCAAAAGGGAAAAATATAGATACAGCGTTCAAGATCGTGTGCAGCAGAAAAGGACCGACAAATGCGTCGTGCAAGGAGATGAATCATGAGATAAGTTTTTTTATTATTTTACCTGAGAGGAGATATATTAAATTATAGAATGTAATGTAAACTTATATAGGTGGTTTTTTCTCCGTACACTTGGTGGTAGATTACTACTTAAGATTATTTTTTTATGGGCCCAGAAAATGAAAGCTCCGGATTAACTTCAGCTTATCCTACTGAAAGGAGCGTTCCATTTCATTGCATATAATCTACCTAGGTGAGAGGAAATGAGAACGGGTATAAATTTACATATACCAGAATCATATCTTCCATTTTTTATAGATACTTATAAGACAGATATAATTATATAACTTGCAAGTCAACTGACTTATTCACACATCAATGACTAAACGAAAATGATTAAATTTTGGAATTATATGCCAGTGAGCTTTCCGCATGGAAAAGTGTCCGTGACCTGAAAGCCTTGGGCCCATTTACTTGAAAATTCTGAAACAAAAACTCAATCACCTAATTTGACACGGTGTTCACTCTATTTTGGGAGGTGAAAATTACTGCAAATGAACTTATTTTGTCAAACGTGATTCCAATATTTATAAAGAAACCGCATTTGGTAAATGCGGTTGCTTTGCATTTGACCAATGAGTCCAAACCGCATTAGCCAAATGTGGTTCCTTTGTAAATATTGGAACCGCGTTTGGCAAAGTCAGTTCCTTTGCAGTAATTGTCACCGCCCCGAAATAGAGTGGTCACTAGTCTGGAAAACTCCTAAGTCATATTTCTTATTGATTTAATGAATTAACTTGTCATTAGTCACTATAACGGTCTAACGGCGTGAGCAATATAGAGATTACAATTGTAACGGTCTAACGGCGCGAGCAATATCGGGATTATAAGGTGCTTGGCAGGGGCAATGAAGTTGGATATGGACGAACCATTAAATTTCGAGTTGGAAGATGATTTTGCTCCGTCTAAACCGACTTCAAACAAAAGGTCTAACGGCGCGAGCAATATAGAGATTATAAGGTGATTGGCAAGGAAGGAGTGTTCTGAAAAATTACTAGACATGAATGAAATTGAAATTATATATAACAAGTTAATCCACAATCGTACAACAATTAACGCGTCTGTTTATATTGTCTAACAATATATAAAATTTGAAAGTAGTGATACTAATCAAATATGGGGACGTTCTCTCATCGCGTCAACCCTGTAGCGTGAAATGTATGCTCTACGGTCAGCCTCAGCCCTACCTCGTATCACAACGGGGTCTTTGAAGTTTGAATCATCTTCGTACTTGACAAGAATCCTAATTCTTTCCATTTTTTCTTCAAGGTCTAAGTAGTTCTGCATCATTAGGCGTACATCTGCATTGGTTAGTATGTGGGTGAGAGAGTCGTTGTATAGATCTTGGGTCATCCTAAGGTAAAAAATCGAATAGACTTGTAGCTAAAGGTTATCAAAATGTGATCGCATAATTTGATTTAATGACGATGTGAGATGGTTAATGCTTCTTCGATATTGTATGTCTGCATCGATCAATGCCCAACCCGGACCTCGTCGGAAACGTGCCCCGTACTGCGCAACTTAATAGCAACAGGAATCGACATCCTCATAACATACAAATAAATGAGTAACCTTAATAGCAAATAAACAAAAATAGTACACATATAGCGAGCAAAAGGTTTAATCATCTACAATAAAAAACAATGTTAAAAAAAACGCCTAATAGCCCTCACCCCCACCCCACCCCCCCAACATCACCACGGCCCCATCATCCCCACGGCGAGCTACATTGTCCATGTGCTTACGGTGCACACCCTCCACTCCCTCTAGTGCGATGGCCCGTAACGTACCACTCCATGCCGGTTGGAGCCTGGTTCGCATTTCTATGTCTGGTAGGCGGTGTCGGTGTGCTACTAACATGAAATCTGACCAGGTTGAAGCACACCTCCAGCCTATCACCCTTCCAGGGGGCCACATCGTCAAGCCACCTCGGGTTGTTCTCCAGTGCCATGCTCAAGATCTTCGGAGCCAACTCATCCAAAAGCTGTAGTAAAGTAGCAATTTCACGTTTGTAAATTAAATAAAATTAGCAACAACAACACAATTCAATAAAAAGAGAAGGGGTAAATACCAGGAGTTGATCCTCCGGCCACGAACTAGGGCCACCGTTCGCACCAAGTGGATGCACTTGGGGGCGGGAACGAGCCTGGAACCAGTGAATGTAGCCCTGCTCCACATCCCATGGTATGCGTGCAGGCGTCAGGGGAAACTGCCACCCGGTGGGCCTAGTCGTTTTGTTCCACACGAATGTCCCATAGTCGTATGTAGCCCATAAAGTCTTGTCGTGTTGAGGGTGATAGTGGCCGGTCGATCTGATAGGATCATGAGGCAGGGTCTGGACGTACCCAAACTGTCTCAGACACCGGTCGGGGATATATGGCTCGACTACGTCCAGGCACTGCAGGGTGTCATAATGCTGGGAGCGCCCCTCTGACACGGTAGTACTAGAGTGGCCAAAAGGCAACCACTTCACCAACATTTCGTTAAAGCAAAAAAACCAAAAATTCAAATTGTTAGCAACGTTTGATGGTACGACACTAAACAACTTCTTAAGACCATAACTAACAACCAGCTCGTACCTCTGTCGAGGACATCGTGTCAAGCCTCCCCCTCACGTAACGCAGCTTCTCGTCGTCCGTCACATTCCTCGAATGACGGGGCTACTTCACCGACGCGGGGGAGGTGTCATCCCACTCTACAAGCTGTTGCTGTCTGAACATGGGAAGTAATCGTATGCCCAACACTACAATAACCGTATGTAACCATTAAACATCACTTCTAGGCAATTACTTTAAAATAAGAACAAGACTCTCGTCATGAAGCTCTTACCTAAAACAACGTCAGACAACCAGAAAGTTGACGTGTCTCCACCCGGGAAGCGATGCCGAGCTGGCGATACAGGTATGCCAGCGCCGCAGCTCCCCATACGTACATGTGCACCCTGTCGGGGAAACGGACAAGCCAGAAGGTCGGTGGCATGACTCGATCCCCGCCCTTGTGGGTCAAGAGTGTGTTGCCCACCAGGTACCACAGGTAGGCCATCATCTCCTGCGAAGCATCACAATACTGGCCCCCACAAGTCTCGAGTAGAGCTCTATAAGGTACCTGGCTCTTGTCGAGGAACTTAGTAGCTTCTGCCACGATTCCACCCCAAAGAGTTGTGTAAGGCGGGGTATAAAAATGTGCATCGGTGGGGCCTCATCACCAACCGGGGCACCAACCACCTCCGGCGTGTAGGTAGGATATTGCAGACGTTATAATCTGAGTGGTTTAAGTGGTGTAATTAAAATTAAAGAAAAGAAATTAAAACCCAAAATAAACGTCGGGCTGCAAACAAATCCCGGTCGCAGTAGTATAGTGAAATGTAAGCGACCGGATATCGAACCACGGGACTAATGTACATATTATGTACCTAAGCGTGTCACAAAGAGGGGGATTAATTGACTTGTTAAATATAAATAAAAACAGTTAATAAAATTAACTAAGTAAGCAAATTAACTAAACGGGACTCTGGTTCAGATTAATATTATCTGCTCTTTCATGCTATTCCTACTGGTTTAATTATAATTGTTTGGCAAAATTCCTTAAATTATCCTAAGGACTAAGTCATAGCCTCATAAGAACTCGTTTACCAGAAATGCTCGGTCTAATCAAGGTTCGAGCACTCTTATGTAACGGACATTAAATTCCAGGAAATATATTGCATCTGAAAATACTAACTCATTAAATCATAATAGAGCTCTCCAGATTTACGGCTTAATCAACCTATCTATTTATCACCTGGTCTGATCAAAATAGACTTAGCAAGCATTTAATAAACTCATGACATTTATTAAAAAGGCGAGAGATGAGCTTTAAGCGTAACAAACTTCATTAATTAGAACCAGTAAAAACATTGCATAATTAATACAGAACATAATAATTATTCCCAGAGTATACGTAAACTAGCCTAACATATTAATTAGATAGACAGAGACAAGAGTAATAGAAATCATCCGTAATCACTCCGGCTCACTCTACTATTTTGTAACGTAGGCTAGAGGTGGATTTAGTGGAATGTAAATAAATAAAATGGAGAAGGCGGAAGGAGAGAAATGAGATGGTGTGTGAATTGGAACTCCAAGGAAACACGGAAGGAGCCTCCGGAAGGACACCGGATAAGGAGGAATGAAGCTCGTATTTATAAAGGAAGAAGAATAGAGCAGCAGCTCATCAGCTCACTGATTGAGCTCGTTGATTGCAGCTCCCCATTGATTGCAGCTATTGATTGCGCAGGGGACAGGGCTGAATCGCGTGCGTGATTTCTGGTAGGCGCCGGCTCAAGTTGAAGAGCGAGTTGGGTAGAAGATAACCCGTCCTACACATTTACACGTGTCCACTAGATAAGTAGCGGTACTCTATTCTTGTCCGCCTGTTTATGTGGCGGTCTCCTCTGTCTCAACCGCCTCGCGGTCGCATTAGAGTTGTCCGCCTCTTAAGTGGCGGTACTCTCTATGTTGTCCGCCTCGCGGTCGCTTCTATCTTGTCCGCCTGGTAGGAGGCGGTCGCCTCTCTATTGTCCGCCTGATAAGGAGGCGGTACTGATGAGGCGGAATATACATGTGTGCTTCACGCGTGACATCTTTCTTCAATCCTTAATATATGTCTTTGTTTGTCATTTTTCCTACATTTTAACACATAAAATACATTAATTAATATAATAACACAATTATAGGAAAAACCCTAGATAAGTGCGAAACATTACTAAGAATGCTATAATTAATAAGGTGATTAAACCCTAAAAAGTCTATATGTTTTGCACTTATCAGATATCGCCATGCCGTTGTTGGGGATCTCCAAGATATGGTACACGTCATGGAGAGTAATAGTCATCTATCCGAATAGCATGTGAAAGGAGTTCGCGTCAGTCGGCTAGATGACTAAGTCCAGTATCATAAACCGCATCTCGAGACTCCTCGTGCCTCAGCATCGCCGGAGTCCACAACTCCAATAACTTCACCTTAGACTTGAAACTAAGGCATCCCTTCTCCTGTTGAATATTTAAAAATGTCACAACTATATGACATTTCCTAATTGAACTAATTTATAAAATCAATTATAAAACGGGAAACGTACCACTCCCCGCCATACATCGAGCGCGATGTGCCCACCAAAGCTGGGGATCAGACTAGTAATCTCGGGGCTCTAGACACAGGAGTCCGCCCTAGCAACCGAACCTCTAGTGCTGGCATCTACGTGACATCCTTTAGATGGGACCTACGTCTAGGGGACGGACGTCTACCCTCATCCTCAAACACAGAACTGGACTGATCGAGGTCCTCGCCATCAAGGTCCAGCTGGACGCTCCCTACGGGTGCAGTCCAAGAAGGACTATCGATGCGCACGACAAACGTCCCATCGCCAACCACCGAGTCGACATCCACCATATGCTGCTCCTACCGCTGCTCCTACCGCTTCTTCCGCTTCACCCTAGCGCGCCTCCTCCCCTCTAGCTCACATACATGCTCGTCTGCCCTACGCCTCTTCGCCAAAGCATTGGCGTACTGTGTACGCCTCCTCTCCGCTGCAGCCAGGTTAGCAGTGCTAATAGGGGCCCTTGATGAACACTCGCCAGGCTCAGATGTCACCCTACCCGGACGTCAAGACCGGTCAAGGTTTGTCAATACTGGTCATACGAATACTTATTATCGTCATTGATGTCAATAACATGTAAACATTCATAAACATGGAGGAACTGATTAAAACATGTATAATAGGTCAAAATATGCCAATAGACCTACATAACGTCTAAAACGGGCAATTAAGTAAGAAAACAGTCGAAAAAACACGTTCAACTGGCTCTAGGCCGCGCCCGCGCGCCTCGCCCCATTGCCCTGCCCGCGCGCCTGCCTCTCTCCTTCTTTGCGCCCGCGTGCCAGCCTGCATCACCGCACCCGCGTGCCTGCCTCCATCACCGTGCACAGGAAGAAAGAACGGCGCCCGCACGCCTCTTTTTATCACCGCACTTGCACGGCTAAAACAACCTCCCCGCTAGTTCCGATTCAGATTTTGTTCACTAAGTTTGCTACTTTTGCCCTATATTATGCTACAAAACTGTAAATTATGACATAAAAGAATCTGGTTTAGCAAATCTGGACAGAAAATCATGGACTCGTGCACCGGCTATTCTCCCGCTCCCGCTCTAGTTACTGCTTCCAGAAAGAAGTCAGAGAGAATTGTAGAGAGAGAAAGTGAAATACCCCTAACCTTTAAAACTTAATTAAATGATCTAATAATGATCTAAGAGGGTTAATAAACATCTAAATATTATTGGGGAACAATCTAAAAGATCTCAACAAGGCGAGACATGCCTTAAGATCGGTAAAGCCAAAAATGTGCTTTAAAGCACCATAAAGATTGTATGACCTCAAATAGGATCTAAAGTGGATTCCTAAGTATTATAATGAAGCAAGGAACACAAAAAAACTGTTCTCAAAGAAAACTAAGCTCAGGAACACCCTGTGACACAAAAAGGTGCACTAAAACACCTTAAAGCACATTTTTGTGAAATTGCCTTCTAAATTGGTTTTTAATGGGCTTAAAGGTTATAATTACCTTTAAATATGATATTATATCACATTATATCATATTAGGAATTTAATTCCAGAAATTTACAAATTTTTACAAATTTAATATTAAAATATTAATAAAACCCTAAAAGGGGGCCCGTTTGAGTCAATATTGACCAAGTAAGGTCAATGGTCAAGTAATGACCCATTTGACCTCATGGCTGTCGGCATGCAAGGAGGTGGGAAGACAGCTCACAAAACATTGATTGACAATTAGCTACCTAATACCAATTTGCAATAGTAAACTTACCTTTTCAATAATTTAAGCTCATTTCCAATCATTCCCTTGCCTCTTGTCCGATTCCAGCCATTCCAGCCGAGCTCCCTCCCTTCCTAGAACCTCTCAAGCCTTGTTCTTGAGCATGGAAGGCAGATATAACTCCTAAGCTCTTAAGGTAAGGTTTTAAGGTTTTTTAGCTCTTTTTCTTCATCTCTTCACTACCTACACTTAGATTTCGTGGCTCATCAATTCCTATGGCTCATTCTCAGTGTTCTAAGGTTATAACAACATCCAAACTCGGCTGAAGCAAGTCTAGGGGCCAAGGTTTCTCAAATTTGCATTTTAAGGTAAAAACATACCTTAAGCTTCTCTAGTCCTCAAGCGATTTTCTTCCTTTGATTTTTATGAGTTTATACACTCATAATCTTCATATTTACATATTCATTCAGTTGGTTAGCCATTTGGAGCAAGGGTGGCCGAGATCCAAAGGAAATACCCTCTTTTAAGGCATTTTGCCAAGGTAAAATCAATTACCATAGCAGCTTGTTGTTGTCTAACTATTTCCTATGTTGATGTGGTGAATTTAACACCATTAGGTGTGCTTGGTACAGGCCGAAACCCATTGGAACTTCCCTTGCATTTTTAAGGTGATTTTTGCCTTAAAACTTACATTAATTGTTCCTTATGGTTAAGCTCAAGCTTGGAGTATAACCATATCTTATTTTGGTGTATTAAACATGTCTAAATAGTGTGGTGAATTTACCTCTAAGCTGCCGAGTTCATACAAGGAGAAATCAAGGTATAAACACCTTAAACTTATGATTTTTAAGCACATATATAAATTGTGCCGAGAGTGGAGTTTAACATATGGGTTATATTAACCTAGAAATGGAAAAAAATGACTAATATAAATTAAGCT
This sequence comes from Limonium bicolor, assembly GCA_023374045.1. Taxonomy (NCBI): domain Eukaryota; kingdom Viridiplantae; phylum Streptophyta; class Magnoliopsida; order Caryophyllales; family Plumbaginaceae; genus Limonium; species Limonium bicolor. The sequence goes on from CM041780.1 coordinate 109,959,406, forward strand.
AGTCATTTAAGAGATTTAGTTAACATAATGGTCAAATTATGACATTATGTGGAAAAATATTTAAACTAAAGTGAGGCCATGAGTTTATGTTATATTTTGAAACATTTAAAGTGTAATTTATTTTGCAAGTTCAAGGTTGTAATAAGGCCATGTCATTAGGCCATTTTAATTTAAGTTTATAAGCTTATTTAGTTAAATTTATGCTTATATAATTAAGTTTGGGGCAAAACCGTAATTACTGGAAAATTAGAAAGCCGTGGGCTTAATTTAGAGGAATTTAGGTTTTTTAAATGAATTTAATAAAAATTATAACCTTTTATAAAGTTTTGTGTCAAAATTGTAAAAATAGAAAAGTATAGGTATTATTGGTGATTACCAAAAGTTTGGTTCCCATTTGGTATTAGAAGTCAAAGTTGACTATATAGGAGACTTTGACCAATTTTGGAGAATTTAAGAAATTAAAATACTACCTTATATTAAGATAGTTATTAAATTGTAAAAGATTTTTAAGAGATGGGGTTATATTGTGATTTCCGAAAACTTGGGGTACTAAATGGAATTTAGAACAGTCCTTAAGTTATTAGTAATTTTTAGAAGTTTATTTGGTTAAATTTGGAGTTTATATGAATTATATAAGTATAATACATGGTATTTTATAACATTGTTACAAATGGGTAACATATGGGTAAAAACCGAGATTTATAGAAAGTATAAGGTTAGGAATAATATTTATAACCTTTGGTATAGTTTGGTAATTTTTGGAGTTATATATAAGGTTTTATAAAGATATATGTATAATATATAGTTTTAATGGAAATAGAAAACTATGTATTATAAATTGGGAAGATTTGGAATATATACAAAGTTTGGTGATGGGAGTTTAATTAAAACAGTCCTAGGGTCTGTTTGAAAATTATAGCCTTTAAAAATTATAGGTTATCATTATATTAAGGTTTAAGGATTATAATATAGGTGTATATTATAAGTGTAACAATGAAATATAATTTGGGATTGATTTGTGATTTATAGAAGTTTAGTGGTTTATAGTAAAAGTCGAGAGTATAAGGGGCTGTTTGGTATTTTATAAACAAAATATAACTATAGGTTATAATTGTTTTAATGACTTAAATGTCATAATATATGTTATATAACTATAATGTAACATTATATTAATTATGTGGTGGATTTTGTAAATATTTAAGAATATAGGTGCTGTTCAGAAATATTAACATTTTTAAATGGAATTTATAATATGGTTTTTAATGTTATAAGAGTTATAACATTTATAATATAAGAGGTATTCATTAAAAAGAATGAATATATAATATAAGACTTACCATATAATAAATAGTTCCATAATACATGTATATAAATAAGTATATGTTATGGTGTAGAAAATGTAATATGGTTCAATAACTATAAATTATCATAATTAAAATGATAATAGATAAAGAGAAAAGAATTATAAACATTAGATATGGAAATTCTAATGTTAAGAGTATACATGGAATAATAAGAATTTAAATAATTCAAAGTACTTTTACATATGAATTATACTCCATTAAATTTGGAAAAAACAAACCTTAGGAAAATAAATACTAAGGTGAAATGTATATATATACATGATAAAGAATTATACATGCCATATAGAAACAAACTATATGATATACAAGGGTATATTAAGTTACATGCGATAACAAGTTCAACATTAAGTATATTAATATACGAAGCAAGACTACGCATGTAATATAACGTTTTTCCAAATCTCAAGTTAAGCCGAAAACCCGACAAACGTTGACAGTTAATAGCGGGGGATTAATCAGGAGGTATTAGTGACGGTACGGGGTACCGTAGAGTTGTGTTGTTATACGGGATGCTAATCAGTAGCATTATGTATTGTTTAGATTGTAAGGGACGACACACGGAGCATAGGATCTTGCTGATTCATACTCCACCGTAATACTCATCAGGGTGAACGGTATGTTGTTATGTGTCTCTGATTGTCTCTGAGGACTTCCTAAGTTCAGACTTCTGTGTGATCTGTGATAAGATTGTTTGTCTGAATATGTTAACTAATATGCATGAATTGTATATTTATAGCTGCTTATTATTTACTGTTGTTGAGTTAACAGTATTGGTTCGTATATGAACCTATATATATATATATATATAATGAACTAGCGGCTATGGTGCTATCTTATATGAAATATAAGGATCGTCAGAAAAACGTTGTAGCACTAGGATAATAAGATATACATATTATCCAAGACTTTTATACGGAGCATTGGCCTTTCTAAACGCCGCTCTCGTATCTAACACTGGATCCCGAGTTTACCGACTCCGGATTGGACTAATGACCTTAGTCTGCTGTGTTAGAAAATTTGGTAATGCGATGCGATGGTGTAATTAATTAATGGAAGATAGTAAAGCCAAGAGGATGTGGCTCTTGGTGCGCGCTGTGATCACAAAAACGATACCAGGATGTCCGTGAGCTAGAATGGCTCGTTGGTCGGAGACTCTACCGCTGGAGTGGCTACTGCCGTGGGTGACCCGCCATAATATATGGGTAATTAGAGACATGTCGTTTTAACGAGACATAGTCACTAGGTATAACTGAACAATTAATACAATTGAGACTTGTACAGTGGCGAACGATATTGGTTTCTATACCATGGACGAGAATTAATACTTGTTTAATATTCTCATTGTTTCGCTTTGTTGTTCATTGGTTATACTTGTGGTGTATTATGTGTGTTGATGGTTGGTTATTGTATGGATATTACTGTTAATTGTTTTACAGTTTAAATATTAAAACGGTATTGCATGTAATGAATCCCATGCTCTCGACCAATTAATTGAGGGGTTTGAGGAGGCATGACGGGGCATGTGATAACATACTCAGCAGGGGCTGATTCCATACCACAAACCATTTTTTTATTGCAGGAGACTAGCTGGTGAGTCGACGCGAGGCGCGACTATTGTGTTACTGTTGGTTTGACTTGGTACGGTGTGATACTAAGGTTGTTTTGGACTCGGGCTGTTTAACCGAGGTGTATTTTGATTAGGTGCTCACGGTCTGTAATAATCGGTTATCGTTGAATTTGTTTTAATTGTTTAAGTACTACTATCTATCTCTTGTGGTCACTGCGGGAATACGTTTCGCAAGTTGATTATCAGGTAATTCGTTATCACCCGTATGGGCGAGTGATAACAATGACACCATTAGGGCGACAGTCTGTTATTTACCGCTGCGATTTATTTATTATGTGCGACATTTATAGGATAATTAGGAGCCGAATTAGTAGGGGTGTTACATAAAGAATTTGATAATTTGAAATGTTGTGGAGAGATGGTAGAGGGTAAGGGTGTATTTAAAGAAGAATTTGAGGGAAGCGCAAAATCGTAAAGTTTTTCTAGATTCCGACTGTGTGAAGTGAAAACACAACTGAGCGTACGAGTTCAGTTCTATTATATTGTGAATTATAAAACTCTCTCCTGACATACGGATTATGAGTTTCAACATCAGGATATATCGTGAATTATTTTAAAAAAATGGGAATTTTCATGAGATGCCCCTGAGGTTTGACCGAATTTCACCAAATACCCCTACCTTTTCAAAATTACTATGAGATACCCCTGAGATTTAGTTTTTAATACGAGATACCCTTCCGTCTATTTTCTCAGTAAACGTCCGTTAACTTTTTCAATTTCTTCCCATTTTACCCTTAATCCAATTTTCATGAGATACCCCCACATATTTGTAACGACTACTTTCACCAGATACCCTTGCATGTTTCAAATGGCTAGTTTCACCAGATACCCCTGTAACGGGTACTTTCACCAGATACCCCTGTAACGGGTATTTTCACCAGACACCCCTGCAACATAAAACAACTAGTTCTGGCCTATAAAATCAGAAAAAACACAACATTTTGACATTATAGTTTTCATAATGTGACAATGTCTTCCTCACAATCAAGTTACTCGGTCACTACTGTTGCTGAAGGTAGAAGATGCAATTGTGGAAGAGAAGCTGAAGTCCTTGTTTCAAGAAAAAAACACTTCATCCGGAAGAATGTACTACAAATGCTTACATTGCAATAGCCGGATAGATTGGGCAAAACCACAACTAATCAACAGATTCCAATGGCACAACAACATTATATCCCAACCAACAGAGCTTAGAACAGTGCAACATGAGCTGATGAAGATCAAGGAGGAAGTGAAGGACTTGAAGATGCAAAGTTCAATGGGGGTGAGGGTAGGAGTACTATTTATATGCATATTCTATGTATTGTTGCTGCTGAAAATGTAACCAAAGGTTAGAAATGTATTGTTGCTGCTGAAAATGTAACCAAATGGCACAACAACATTATCCCCCAACCAACAGAGCTTAAAAGCAGTGCAACATGAGCTAATGAAGATCAAGGAGGAAGTGAAGGACTTGAAGATGCAAAGTTCAATGGGGGGTAGGATTATTTATAAGCTGAAATATTAGTTGCTGGAACTATGTAAATGCACTAGCTTAATGTGTAAGCTGCTGCAACTTTGTGAAATAATCAAGCTCAAAAGTAACAGCTTTATTACTTCTGATTTTTTTTTACATTTCTAACATTTGGTTACATTTTCAGCAGCAACAATACATAGAATATGCATTAAATACTCCTACCCTCACCCCCATTGAACTTTGCATCTTCAAGTCCTTCACTTCCTCCTTGATCTTCATCAGCTCATGTTGCACTGCTTCTAAGCTCTGTTGGTTGGGGATATAATGTTGTTGTGCCATTGGAATCTGTTGATTAGTTGTGGTTTTGCCCAATCTATCCGTCTATTGCAATGTAAGCATTTGTAGTACATTCTTCCGGATGAAGTGTTTTTTCTTGAAACAATGACTTCAGCTTCTCTTCCACAATTGCATCTTCTACCTTCAGCAACAGTAGTGACCGAGTAACTTGATTGTGAGGAAGACATTGTCACATTATGAAAACAATAATGTCAAAATGTTGTGTTTTTTCTGATTTTATAGGCCAGAACTAGCTGTTTTATGTTGCAGGGGTGTCTGGTGAAATACCCGTTACAGGGGTATCTGGTGAAAGTACCCGTTACAGGGGTATCTGGTGAAAGTACCCGTTACAGGGGTATCTGGTGAAACTAGCCATTTGAAACATGCAAGGATATCTGGTGAAAGTAGTCGTTACAAATATGTGGGGGTATCTCATGAAAAATTGGATTAAGGGTAAAATGGGAAGAAATTGAAAAAGATAACGGACGTTTACTGAGAAAATAGACGGAAGGGTATCTCGTATTAAAAACTAAATCTCAGGGGTATCTCATAGTAATTCTGAAAAGGTAGGGGTATTTGGTGAAATTCGGTCAAACCTCAGGGACATCTCATGAAAATTCCCTAAAAAAATTGTGGAATATTATGAAATTTCCAAGAAATTAACACCGTGACCCTCAAACCAGAAAAAAAGAGAAAAAGAGAGCTCTCAGGAGAGAGAGAGACTTCAACAATAATGTGCACACTGTCTCCACTAGGGGTGGCAATTTTTACCCAACCCGATAACCCGATCCAAACCCAACCAGTAAATAGTGGGTATGGGTTAAGATTATTGACCCATTTAATTTTTGGGTAGAGCATGGGTTACCCATTAAATACGTGGGTTAAGGGTCCTAATCCGAATTCAACCCGACCCGTTTATTTAATTTAATTATAAATAAATAAATATGTATATATTTTACTTGGATATGTATTAATTCTATAACCACTAGTATAATAGTAAACAAAAATACTATCACTTATTTAGGCTCACACAAATAATTATTTTATAAATCCAACTACATTCTCTAGGCCACCTATATCCACCATTCCCTTTTTGTTTGAAAACCTAAATACTATGTCAATCATTAGTCGCGCACAGGGGCGGAGCCACAATTTAATAGTTAGGGGGGCCAAAAATATTTTTACAAATATTATTATTTAATTATTAATAGAAAAATATAAATAAATTACATTGTACAAATTATATATAAATGATAGGTAAATATGTGCAATTATCGAAATATATAAGTAAATGTCATAGATATTTTAGCATCACAAAAGAGAGTATTATATTAGGAAATGAAAATCGTTATTATCTATATGATACAAATGCTAAATAAAAAAATAAGTCATTAAATGATGGTACTAATATCTTAGAAAATCTTTGAAACCTATACATTAATCCAAGAAAAATCATTGATAAACTTAAATAGATAACTAACTTACTACATATACCAACTATTTTAACTTAAAAAAAGACCAAATTGCTCTCTCATTGCTAAAAAAATATTTTAAAAATTATTGATAATTATCAAATGATTAAGAAGTCATGTCGTTGTAATGAAAATACTACACTGAAGTTTTATTCCCAGTTGACCTAATTGTGTTAAAAAATAATATATTATTTTCTACACTTGGTCTAGTTTTGTAAAAAAATTGTTACTTAGAAAATATTATAACTACAATTATCAATGGATAGTCAAAATAAAATTTGATAAATGAAATCAATAATGGAAAATAAAAAGGCTTTTTGTTTATTTTTTTTTTAAATTATAAAGAGTGGCTAGTCAAACATTGTCGTGGGTATAGTAATTAGAAAAATAAAAAATAAATTTTCAAAGAAAAAACATATAATTAAGGACATTTCATACTTAGTTAGATGACATTTGATTGAAGTTTGGTAGATTAAAACCAACATAAAATATATCATATAATCACAAATTATTTATAACTAAAAATTCATTTTACACTATAATATACTTTCAATTTTTTTTCAAAATATTGGAGGGGCCAAGCCCCCCTAACTCAAGCTGTGGCTCCGCCACTGGTCGCACAAACTCCACCGTTCACACTATTCACTAGTAGGAAAACAGCCTATTTCTGCGGTTGTAAAGGGCCTATTTCTGCGGTTTACAACCGCAGAAATGAGCACCGCAGACATAGGTATTTTACCCTATTTCGGCGGTTCCGGAACCGCCGAAATAGACAGTCTTTTTTTTTGTTTTTTCCTTTCCAGCTTATTATTGCACCCAAATACACCACAAAATTAAGCAAACCTGTAAATGCATTGTATAATGCTGCCACCACAGTGGGGCGCCTCGGTAGCATACTATAAACCCATAAAGCGGCCATAATCATCGGCACGCATCAATAAATGCAAAAACGCAAGAAAATTCATAACAAAAAAAGGATTAGTTGTACACTTCACCACATGCACTCTCCACACCACACTCCATTACAATATACAATTCACTACGTTTCAATCTAATGAAATACATATAATAACACAAGTAATGTTCAACGCAAACAACTTAAGAGGAATCAACTAAGTACGTCGATGGAGATAAATTCTGCCCATTCCTCGAGGATTTCAGATATGTGCCTATTTTCATAACTTCCAATGCCCACGATTTCTTCGAAAGCCTTGAACAAACAAAATGAATAGTTAGTGAGACACTACACAAAGAATGACAAAGAATAAAAATACATATAAACCAAGACTTTCAAAGATAGTTTAATACCATGTCCAATGATTTTTCTGGCAAAAACTTGGATGATGCTACTAAGTCATGCATAAACCTCATAACATAGTAACCGCATTCTGATCCACCAGGCTGTACTGGACACTATACATTCACACATTACGTTATCAGTCATACTTGCAGGTCTACTATTAACATGTTAACTATTTGCACAAAATAAGTAAAACTACCTTCACTGTAGTCCAAGGGATGTTCTTCGGTGTCTTTTGCAATGCACGCAGTGCAGCTTGGAAGCCACTATACAAAATAAATATTTTAAATGTAATACACAATTTAATCAAATTTAACGAAACAATTTATTAAGTTATGACAATTGTAGTATAATTTAAATAGCTCACCTCTTTAGAGCCGCTGCTATCGCTGGCTTCTTGGCACTCGTACCAAGTGAGTCGAACTGTAAGACTCTCGGGTATTTCATGACCAAAACCAACAACGACCAATGACGACTGCTCACGTGATGAATACAATTGAAATCATAACACGGATAACATAACTTATAAATAAAACGTAATAAGATATGGAAGTATGACTTACCCTTGATAATATGGTAGCATAATGTATGACTTGTCTGCACATTCATATATTGTGTTCGTCACGTACCGCAAAAGACTTCAGGATCCATTAACATAGTCACTTCACTGCAAGTATCAGGGCATAGGAATCCGAAGCTGTCAGTCTGATGATCTCGTATCGCCTTGGAATGCACATGCCTGCACCATAAAGACAACAACATCAGTGAACGGCGTTAAAGTACAAAAAATAATTCAAGTATTTCATTAATATAGGAAAAGGTATGAGATCGCTCACATGCTAGCTGACTTCAGAATCGACACATTTAACCAGTCTCTCTTGAATACATCAACGAAGTCGGACATATATATATCGAACGTATGCGTCCGTCCTTCGGGTTCGTGATGGTGAAAAAGACCCTGGCTATCCTCCACTTGGATCCTATCACTCTGAGGTGACGTCATCAACAAGGACGAGTGCAGAAGTCTCATGTTCTGTGACAACCCCTCCAATATGTTCTTCTCTACTAAAGCAGGTCTCATCATGAAGTTGGAGGATGCCCCCGTGAGAGCTGGTGTGGCAACACTTTTTCCTTTTCCTTTAGAAGTTTTTTTCGACTTGACATTTTCCTAATTTGTTGATTAATTAAGTTTAAGTGACTCACTCTAAACCATATACTAATTGAAACATCGGATAATTATAATTTTAGAGTAAGCGTTAATTGTGTTTACCTGGCCCGAGATTTTGACCCATGTACCCGGCCATTGGATTGTAGCTGTTTGAACAGAGCGAAGTATGTTTCTCTGTCCCAGAGGTACCGGTATAGCAACATCAGCATACTCTGTCACATAATCATCTACAAGCACCCGGACATACCCCTGCCGTAGTGGTTCACCGCCGACGGTGTCTGTACCAGATGAGGGAAACAATTTACCCCACGCCACCATAATATCCGCACCTCCCATCGGTATGAACAGCGTGCATAAACAGGGTTCCTGAACATTAAGTAAAGAAGGGTTAAACGAACACAATCGAAGTAAATAGATGATAATAAATAATTTATTTTCTAAGTTAATGTGACTAAACCTTAATAGATGCATGTGGATATGGATCTATCGACTGCACACTACTCTGCCGTACTGGTGTGCCCTCCTCCCTATCAGCTGATGGTGCATGGGCTGGTCTAGTCACCTCCTGACTACTGCACATCTGTGAGCGTATTTTTGTCATCTCCTCTGCAACCAAATGCTGAACATTCTGCATAAGCCTCTGCTCCATCTCAGCAGTAACCTTCAAATGTTCCTCATAGCTGATCATCCTTCCTTGTGAGCCTTTCCTAGACCCCGGATTACCAAAAGCTTGGCGGATACCAACTTGTCCACCAAAACCAATAGCGCGACCAGGATGATCCACCTTTCCAAGAGCACGAGAAAGGGGATCATATTGTCTGTTCGGAGCCCAAGAACCCTCAGTAACTTGAGAGTTTAACTCTTCCTATAAAACACAAAATTAACAAAATTCATTAATATACAGGTACACAAACAAATATTAAACTTATGAACCGAAATTAGATACCATTTGATTTATAATCTCTCTCGTGGCATCATCGTACTGAGGATTTTCCGGCGTCGAGTTTTTTGGCACTCGACTCAACTCCCACACCTTCATCCTTCTGTCGCTAGGAGCCACATCCTGTGGAAGCAAGCCCTTTTGCTCCCACTCTGGTACGCGTTCGGCAATGCTTTTACCACCTAAGTGATGTGGGTATAGATTTTTCTTCGCATTTGCCTGCTGTTTTGCACGAACCGCCTACAAATACATATGTAACGTGTAAGATACAAATAAGCAAATAAAACAGCCAAAATATATAAAAGACAGCGTTGAATATTAGCTCTACCTGGTACTCTGGCGTGTGACGATACTCCACAAACCGGGTCCACTGCTCCTCAGTGATGCCCTCGTACGCCTCCCAGGGTGGCAGTTCATCGCCTCTTTCTGCATCATCCGATTCAGGGTCTTGATACGCAGCACCATGAAAGTACTTGTCAGAGAGGGCCTTCCTATGGTCGCGGAACTGTCGCCCAATTTTTTTCAGTATATCCTCCTTAAGAGAAGTATCAATGCAGAAACGACTCTACATAAACAATTATTAGTCATTTAGTAACACAAGTAACGAGAAACTCTAAAATTATATAACATATTATAAAAAAATAACACACCTGAAGAATCCCAAACATAGTGTCCTTCAATGATTGTGGCACTTGCTTCCAATTGTGATTTATGTCGCAGTAAGTCTTGACCAGGTGGCCAGCATATGCAGTATAATCATTCTTCCAATTACCGTATGGCTGGTTGAACTCATTGAACTGCAAAGGCTTCGTGGGGGGGCCTTTAATTGCCTTCAGTGCACGGGTGGCACCTCTCTTCTTCACCTTCTGTCCGGAGGAGGAGGAAGCTGGTGGCTCTGTCACCTGCTGTGATGGACAAGCCTCATCCTCCGGTGGGTGAGTTCTCTTCCCCTTCTTTCCTCCTCGTGTGACCCGTTTTGCTGGTCTCTGCTGATGAGGATCAGCTTCTTCAACGGGCTGGTCCATAGGGTGATCAGCCACTGCAGTAAAGATAAGTTAGTCAAATTAATTGAATGAATTTATAATGTAATGACAAATGTTGAACAAGTCAAGAAAAATAGTTAACATAACATTACCATAAATACTTCTATGTTTTGGTGTTATCAACCCAAAAACCCTCGTCATGGTCTGATCGTGCATAAATCAAGTCGTTTTGAGTATCAACATTTAAATCCCGCAACCCCGTAGGAAACAATGTTGTTCCTTCAATCGTCTCATCTCATCATCATCATCCTCATTTTCATTTTCAATCTGAACTGGTCTTCTACCTGGAAGAACAACAGACCATCTGAAGTCTTTTGGATCCTGAACATACCACACTTGGTCACAATCTTTTCCCATAACAAACTGATCATCCTTAAAACTGGCACGTGTGAGATCAACCAAGGTAAGACCTCCATCGTTTTGGATTCCACGTCGGTTGTCCACCCATTTGCAACGGAACACTAAAAACGAATCAATATGGTAGTCTAGCTCCCAAATGTCCTCGATAACACCGTAATACCAACTGGAGCTCCTCACTGGTTGAGACTGGTTACCGATGTGGTACTCATTGAATGCCGCTTCTATTTTTACTCCACTGTTCTGGTTTATTGATTTAGCATCTTGGCGTGCAGTGTAATAAGTATACCCACTAATGTCATATCCCTCAAATGATACAACATTAGGTTCAGGTCCTATTGCCAAAAATCTGATTTCCTCATTGAGAACTTCTGAATTTGATGACGCTTTTTCAAAGACATAATATTTGAACCATTGGACAAACAGTCGGTTTTGTTCTTTCGTAAGCCAAAGATGGTTTCTGGTAGGATTTTGTTGTCTCAACTCATTCATATGAGTATCAAAGAAGGGTTCAACAGCCTCAAGGTGTTGTAACACAAACAGATGTGCTTGATGAATCAGTTGAGTTGGTACTTGCACAATCTTTCTTCCAATGACACCTTTGCCTTTATATCTGCCGTAGTGTCTTGATTTTGGGATACCGATTGATTCTGCTTCATTCAGATAATCAGTCACAAATTCTGTGACTTCCTCAGTCACCGTTGCTTCAATTATGCTCCCTTCTGGTCGATATCTATTCCTCATTCTACCCTTTAGAATACCCATGTATCGTTCAAAAGGGTACATGTAGCGTAAGTAGACCGGACCACAAAATTGGATCTCTTGAACAATGTGGACTATCAAGTGCACCATTATGTCAAAGAATGATGGTGGGAAATACATCTCTAATTGACATAATGTTACCACTATTTCACGTTGTAGATCATCGAGAGAGTTTACATCAATTACCTTGCAGCAGACAGCATTGAAGAAGAAACACAATCTGGTTAACGCATTTCTGACATCATTTGGCAATATCCCACGGATGGCTACTGGCAGAAGATGTAACATCAATACATGATAATCGTGAGATTTCATGCCTAACAGTTTCAAATCCTTCATTGATACAATATTCTTCCAGTTTGAAGAATATCCAGATGGTACTTTTATGACACGATTACAGAAGCTGATCTTCTCATTCTTTGAAAGTGTGTAGCATGCAGGAGGTAGGTATATTCGTCTCTCATTCTCCTGTGGGTGTAATTCTTTCCTTATACCCATGACTTGCATGTCTTTTCTCACTTTCAATCCGTCTTTCGTTTTGCCGGGTATGTTGAGCAAAGTCCCACTCACTGCCTCACCAACATTCTTTACGATGTGCATGAAATCCAAACAGTGTCTGACAGGCAGGTGACGCCAATACGGTAAATCCCAGAAGATAGAGCATTTTTTCCAAATGTTCTTTGCCGGTTTCGATGTGTTTCCAAAGACGTTCACAATGTCCTTAACCTTTGCATACACTTCCTCAGAGGTCAAAGGTAGACGGGCCACTCGAGTCTCGGCCTCACCATTGAACAGTTTCTTCTTCTTACGATAAGGGTGATCTTCAGGTAGAAAACGTCGATGACACATGTAAACATTCTTACCACAATTTTGTAAACGGTCCGAACATGTGTCATCCTCGCACACCGGACATGCAAATGTTCCTTTCACAGTGTATCCAGACAAGTTCCCATATGCAGGGAAATCGTTGACCGTACAGAACAACAACGCCTTGAGCGTGAAATTTTCCCTTGCATAAGCATCATACACAACGGTTCCCTCATTCCACAGCAACTTCAAATCATCAATCAATGGGGCGAGGTATACATCAATATTATTACCTGGCTGCTTGGGGCCAGATATCAAAAGAGATAACATTATGTACCTGCGTTTCATACACAACCACGAAGGCAAATTGTAGATCACTAGTAAAACGGGCCAAGTACTGTGTTGACTGCTTAATGTGCCGTACGGGTTCATCCCGTCAGTACATAGCCCAAGCCTCAAATTCCTATCTTCACCTCCAAAATGTTCTTTGAACCGTCTATTGATGTTTCTCCACTGAGGTCCATCTGCTGGATGTCTTAATTTCTCATCACTCTTTCTACCCTCTGCGTGCCATCGTAAATTCTTTGCATCTTTTGGATTCGCAAACAACCGTTTGAATCTGGGTATAATCGGCAAATACCACAGTAATTTAGCTGGAGGGCTTTTTTTTTAACGGAGGAGTACTCACCATCTTTATGCTTATACCGGGACAGCTGACATTTCGGGCAAGTGTCCAGATGTGCGTATTCACCCCTGTACAACACACAGTTGTTTGGACACGCGTGAATTTTTTTACTCTACTCCCATTGGACATACCCATTTCTTTGCCTCATAGGTGGTGGTAGGGAGACCATTCTCATCCGGTAGCATATCATGAATCAGCTCGAGGAATGCCGAGAAACCTTTGTCACTCAATCCATATCTTCCCTTCAGGTTGAACAAATTCAATATAGCCGTCAATTTCGTGTACTTAGTGCACGTAGGATACAATGCCGTCTTGGATGCGTCCAACAACCTTTGATACTCATCCGGTCGATCAACAAAATTATTCTCAACGTTATCAAGCATCTCCATTATTTGCTCATCATGATAAGTCGGTTCACTGTCATTGACTCCGGAAGCATTTGGGATCGGTTCCGACTCGACAAAATCAAATGTGTGGTCTGTTCTCATCCTCTCCCTTTCATTAATGTACGAGGACCCGACATTATGTTCAACACTTTCTCCATGAAAAATCCATCTCTTATAGTGTGGCATGAAACCGCGAGTCTTCAGATGGAATTCAATTTCCACAATGTTTGAAAATTTCCTTAAGACACCGCAGTCAACACAAGGACAAGGTATTTTCTCCGCCTTTGTCATGTCCTTGTGCTGCACTGCCGCTTTGCAAAACTCTTTCAACATGTTGCGATAGTGATCCCCTCGCTCACCGTACATCCAGTCACGCTCCATACTTTATTTGAAATACAAAACGGTACGGTTAATGAAGCGTGACTGTATGCATATTAAATAAGCTAGCTACTCTAACTCTAAGGTTTCAACCTAAATTATATACTAGCACCTATATTATCTGAATACATAATCTCAATGATCAAACAAAAAGCAAGTTTAGTAGCTTACTTGTACACAGAGAAGGAAACAGCAACGGTGATTCCCCCCTACAAAGACGTAACCACACAAAATGAGTAAATAAACAAATCAAACTAATACCAAATTTATTTATCAAACCAAATTTCAATATTTTGTGGAAATACAAAGTATAAAAGACAAAAAGATAAGTTAGATTATATTACCGGTTCTTCCACTCCGCTGTCAATATACCGTGCAATGAACGGGGAAATCTTAAGCACTTCTCTATAGATAGAATATAAACTCATTAGTTTATGTATGTTAATTATTCGTAATTAGGATTGCAAAATATATATAATAAGCTAAAAAGATGAAGATGTAAGTTGAGTATATTACGGGTTCACAAATGAATTGTATTCATCCCCGTACGACTTCAATCGGGTGAGCCCATTTAGTGATTTCCCCCTACAAAGGCATAACCACACAAAATGAGTAAAAAAACAAAAATAAAACACAAAAATAAAACTATAAAATTAATTAATCCACTCGAGAAAAAATAAAACGCAAATAAAATTGAAACAAATTATTAAAACTTATCAAGTAAATATATCCTAATTGAACTAAGAGAAAAGATAAATGAAGTACATACTATTAAACCTACAGAATTAAATTTGAAAGCTAAAAAAAGAATTTTGTAACTTAATACTAAACCAATTCAAGTAATGACAAAATAAATAAATAAACAAAGCAAACCGTAAAATCAAAAACAAAAAGCATAAAAACAGAATAAATACTAAAAGTCTAAACGAAAGCAAGCGTAATCCTAACTAATCAAATTTGACGTATAATTAAACAAAGTAAAAAATAAAACTTAGCATGTAAACATATCCTAATTGAATTAAGAGAAAAGATAAACGAACTACATACTATTAACCTACATAATTAAATTTGAAACCTAAAAAAAAAGAATTATGTAAACCTTAAGTCATCTAATTTCTAGGACAATTTTGACAGAGTTTCCCCTATAATTTTAGCATTGCCCACACACAATTTCAGCTCACCAACTCATTTCTAATATCCACAACAACCTTAAGCACTAACATACATTAAAATTCTGCACAAACTCATCTATTTCCCCTTGGCTTCCAAGCCCTTTAATCATCATTTTATTAACACTAAAACAACTCAATCTCTTCCTCATTATACAATAACACCACTAATACTCAAAGCAATGTTAGTTCCTCATATTCAAGCAATTAAAAACGAAAAGCAAAACGCAAAATCAAAAACGAAAAACAAAACAATCCGAACAAATATTAAAAGTCTAAAACGAAAGCAAGTGTAATCCTCACTAATCAAATTTGATGTATAATTACACAAAGTAGAAATAAAACAAGAATAAAAGAAAATTAATGAAAAATCAAAATCAAAAACAAAGGCACAACCACACAAAATGAGCAAAAAAACCACAATTATTCACTCAAACATTTTGTCGAGCACCTTGTGTGCACATATAATTTCACTTCTACAATACTACATATATACACAAATTTCATACACTCCACTAATACAATCATATCCACATTCACATTCAACCACAATTTAAATCACAATAAATCCATAAATTAGGTCAAAATCGAAAATTTACCTCGTTCTTCTCCCTCTGTTCGGATGAAGCTGCTGCTGCTGCTAACACCGGATGAAGCGGACGGCACCGACGACCGGCGGCGAGGACGGCGGTGAGGACGGCGGCGAGCACGGCGGCAGCGGAAGGACCGGAATCGCTCCTCAATCGCCTCTGAAATCGCACGCAGCAGCAGCTCGACGAGGGAGGGAGAAAGGCCGTCGGGTGAAATGCGAGTGTCTGGGTAGGGGTGATATTAAAAGACCTATTTCGGCGGTTGTAAGTTCTAAACCGCCGAAATAGGTGGCCGATATTTTTTTTTTAAAAAAAATGGACCCTATTTCGGCGGTTCTTACATTAGAACCGCCGAAGTAGGTGCTTTTTATTTTTTTAAAAAATAAAACGGGGCTATTTCGGCGGTTGTAACGTAACAACCGCCGAAATAGCCGTTTTATTTTTTAAAAAAATAAAAAGCACCTACTTCGGCGGTTCTAATGTAAGAACCGCCGAAATAGGGTCCCTATTTCTGCAACCGCCGAAATAGGGGCGTAGAAATAGACCATTTTTGTACTAGTGATTTCATCCGCACAAATAACAGCTATGGGTTGAGATTATTGACCCATTAACAAAATGTTGACATTTGAATAAATGTTACACAATGATTTGAAAAATGACCGTCATGTGTACACTTTTATGGATGATTGATCATTCTGTAGAAAAACAAAAATATTTATATTTAAACGGGTCAAGTTTGGGTTCAATAATTTTATATGAGTTGAGTATGGGTTGAAATTTTAGAACCCAAATATTTTTTAATCAGATATAGATCAATACAATTTTAATCAGATTAGGTATGGATGAGCTCCTACAATCCAACCAATCAACCGGAATCACCACTCCTAGTCGCCACTGTATTAATTTTTTTTTTTTTGAGTTGTGACGTTTGCCATCGTTTTTCTAATATACTTATAACACTACTTACTACACATCAATTATTTATTCCGTGATTGATTTATAAATGTTTACACATCAATAACCTCTTAAAAGAACCTCCCGTCAACTTAACACTTTGTCACTACTTAATTTTTATGCACGAATTATAAATTCATTTATTTTTTTACAAACCAATTAATGACCAATATTGATTCACATAAGTAAATTAGATATTAAAAATCAGCTAGACTATATATAATCCAACCAACCTAGAAGATTTACAATTTGAGATTCGATGAGCGGCTTAGTAATTTACGGGGTCTTGTGCTAAATATTTTATGGCGTTCTATATAAATCAAACTTAACTATAAAATATAAAATATAAAATATTAATTTACTTGTATCATAATATAATTTTGTATCAAGTTATGTCATGAAATAAAATGTCAAAATATGACAATATAGACAAATAGAAAAAGTTTACTCATTATTAAATAATATTCATTTTGTTAGCATTTTTTACAACAAAATCGTAGTAAAACTGGACGTTATGATTTAAAGAATAGGAAAAAAAATAGATGAAGAGATTATGAGTGACCACATAAAAAAAGAAAAAAGATCTATACATATAAACCGTTTCACTAATAATTTTATTTATTTATTTATCTTTTAAAATATTTAACACTGTTAAATTTATTTTATAAAATAATTGAATAAATTCTGACCGTTCCAAATCACATGTTAGACTCGTCTAACAGCCGCCCCTCCTCAAACATAGTAGTAACATATTCCGGAGGAAAAGTCAAGTGGTTTTTTTTTTTCTCTTTTTTAAAAGTAATTGAAAAAGTCAAGCGTTAGGACGAGGTTTGTTTTTTTAATTTTTTTATTAATTCACGAGGTAGGGATGAAGCTAAAGGCCTAAAATAACAAAAAGGTACAATTCGCTGGTATTTATTTTTAATGTAGTATGATTAATTGAAAGTAGTGACAAAACCGATACTCTGCTCCTCTTGTAGCATCCATGGATTCCACCCATAATATTAAAAGAGAAAAAAAGAAATGATTGTGTTGCTCCCCTCTTCTATGTTCTCCCTCTACACCCTCCCTCCATAATGGTGTGGATTCCACCCATAATATTAAAAGAGAAAAAAGAAAATGATGAGGTAGAGGAGAGAGGATGTGAGAGGGGTTCTTAACTAAAACACCCTCATCCATAATGGTGTAGATTCCACCCATAATATTAAAAGAGAAAAAAAGAAAATGATGAGGTGGAAGACAGAGGATGTGAGAGAGGTTCTTAACTAAGACACCCTCCTTTTAGAGAACTCAGATAAGTAAGAGAGAGATTGTAGAAGGAGATAATAAAATAATATTTATTTATGAATGAAATCCATTTTTACCATGGTGGATGCCCTCGTATCCCGATCTGCCGCCTTTAAATAGCACACTCGTGCCTCTTCCTCTTCTATCTCCTCCTCCACAGTTCACTTAGAAAAGTGATACGAAGGGAGCAGTAAACGCAAAAGGAATGGCGAGCCCTGATCAGGATGAAAACAAGAATAAGAGTAGCGGCACGAGACAGAAACCGCTTCGTCGTTGTGACTCTCTCGATATGGAATCGGCTAAAGTCTCCGGGCAGCAGGAAGGTCATGGCACTCAGGTAATTAATTAACATCGATCGATCAGGCCGGTTTTCAACATCTTGGTTTTTTGGAGTTATATTTTTACATGAATGGTAATTTATCTTAATTAATTAAAGCTTGATGTTAAGTAATGTTGAATTATTGATAAACATGAAAGGTGGTGAGCTGGGGTATAGTACTGCGACTTGCTTTCCAGAGTATTGGAGTAATCTTCGGAGATATCGGGACATCACCACTCTACGTCTATGCTAGCACTTTCACTTCTGGAATCAAACACAAGGATGATATACTTGGTGTCCTCTCCCTCATCTTCTACACTTTCACCCTATTACCTGTTATCAAATACGCTATGATCGTCCTTCGGGCCAACGACAATGGAAATGGTACGTACTTCACAATTCACATTCTAGTTGTTGTTTCTACTGTTTATTATTCTACTGTTTATATACTCCTATATACAAGCATATAACGAATCTTCCAAGATGCTACGCCGACCTCTACTCACTAGTATTATTTTGTATTCTTGTGATCTCAAGGACAGATCAGTTGGCCTTTAATTAATAGCGTCCTCGAAGAAAGAGTTTTTTGTTTAATTGATCCTGTTTTCATAGTCAGTTGATTTTTTTTTTGATGTGTCACAGGTACAAATACAGTGTACTTGAGAAAAATAATGCGTTGATGACATACAACAAATTAAATTAACTACTACTAGTAAATAGATAAATCTAAAATTTTGGTGATCGATAATCTATGGAAATTACCGAGGTACTCACCTCATCATTTGAAAAATCAAGTCTAGGTCGTATATATTCCAGGTCATCCATAAGAAAGTCAAAAAAAAAAAAAATCTTCCATATAAAAATTGTATGTATGTCTTTGTATTTGGCTTATATGTGGGTTCAATTCTACACTAAACATTATTTCTTATAGTAAATAAATAAATAAATGTGATTATATTATACAATATTAATTCGATCAATAAACCTTGTCTTAATTAAGGAACATATTATTATGTGACATATAATATAATAGGTGGGACTTTCGCGTTGTATTCGTTACTGTGCCGTCATGAGAAGGTGGGTCTGCTGCCGAGTCAACAGGCGGAGGATGTTGAAGTCTCTAATTACAGCCTTCAGATGCCAACTCGCAGCCTGAATTGTTCTTGGAAGCTCCAAAATGCCCTTGAGAACAGTCGAGTTGCCAAAGTTGCCCTTCTCTTGGTTACCATGCTCTCTACTGCTTTGGTCATTGGAGACGGTATTCTCACCCCATCAATTTCAGGTACCTAGCTAGCTAGCTACGTTGTTTTTTTTTTTTATTCTCTAGCTAGCTAGTTGGTATATATATGTATGTGACGATCCATGGTAGATTTTGATGGGATCTGTACATGTGATGACGCTGCTGCTGCTTAGACGTTATCACAATCTCTGTCATGCTAAATTCTGACCTTTTCTTATATATATATGATATGTTTGTTTATTTATGATAACGACAGTGCTGTCAGCAGTTGGAGGAATCAAGGCTGCCACCCCTGCAATGACAGACGGTAATACCTTGTAATATATTACTACATCAAAGTCGTGCTTGGTATATATATACTCTCTATTTATCGTTTTAGTTATGAATCTAGATTTAAATATGTCCAGATTCATCTCTAAAATGACAGATATTTTGATATAAAATATGGAGTACCATACCCATATTAACCATTTTTGTTTGATGAATCAAATCAATCAGGTCTTGTGGTGTGGATATCAGTGGCGATCCTAATCTTACTATTCTCAGTCCAACGGTTTGGAACTGACAAAGTAGGTTACAGTTTTGCCCCTATTGTTTGCACTTGGTTGTCTATCAACGCTAGCATCGGGCTCTACAACTTCATCAAGTATGATACCATGGTCATTAGGGCACTCAATCCTTGGTACATCATTCAATACTTTAGCCGTAATGGAAAAGAGGCATGGGTATCCCTTGGTGGTGTAGTTCTCGCCATCACTGGTACCTACTTAACTTACTACGCCGGCCCATTAATTAATTAATTACTTATCTAATAATTTTATGCAGGAATAATATATATGATATGGATCTTATATATGTATATTTGTCTATATCATAAATAATCCAGGGTTGGAGGCTTTATTTGCTGATCTTGGACATTTCACTGTCAAGTCGATACAAATCAGTATCTGCATGGTGGCGTACCCAGCTCTTATACTTACATATACCGGTCAAGCCTCTTACCTTAGGGTGCATCCAGAAGATGTGCTTGAAACCTTCTTCAAATCTATACCAGGTAAAGTAAATATTCATTTAATTAAAACTCTCTCTCTCTCACACACACATACACACACCGAGTATTATATAATGTACATTGTTTCAAACGCTAAAATTAATTCTTGAATGATTAGGTCCTATATACTGGGTTGTTTTTGCGGTGGCTGTAATGGCGGCAATTATCGCTAGTCAAGCTATGATCTCCGGCACATTTTCAATCATCCACCAATCACTCGCCCACGGATGTTTCCCACGCGTTAAAGTCGTTCACACTTCCGCTAAATACGTAGGCCAAGTCTACATCCCGGAACTCAACTTCTTCTTAATGGTCGGTTGCGTCTGTGTCACACTCGCATTCAAATCCACCGCCAATATCGGTCACGCTTATGGCATCGCCGTCGTACTCGCGGAGACAATCACTTCTCTCTTCGCAGTACTAGTCATGCTCCTCATATGGAAGAAGAATCTCCTCCTAATAATCGCATATGTCGTGATCATCATGTCCATTGAGTTAACTTATCTCAGTTCCGTCCTCTACAAGTTCACGCATGGAGGATACCTTCCGCTTGCCTTCGCATTCGTTTTCATGATGGTTATGATTGTGTGGAATTACGTGTACCGTAAGAAGTATTATTACGAGCTTGATCATAAAGTGTCACCTGACCAGTTGCGGGAACTTACTAACCGGAGTAATCTGTGTAAGATTCCAGGGGTAGCTATTTTTTACTCAGAGCTTGTGCATGGTATACCGCCGATATTTGATCATTACGCTGCGAATGTGGCGGCACTGCATTCGGTACTTGTTTTTGTGTCGATGAAGTCTCTTCCGGTTAATAAGGTGCCACCTGAGGAGAGGTTTCTTTTCAGAAGGATTAGGGCAACGGGTGGTGGAATTAAGGTTTTCCGTTGTATTGTGAGGTATGGGTACACTGATGTTAGGAGTGAGCAAGAGCCTTTTGAGGATTTACTGGTGCAGAGGTTGAAGGAGTTTATGGCTGAAGAGTCTTATATCAAGATGCTTATTACCAGGTCCACGTCAAGCAGACGTGACGACGACGTCGTCCTTGTTAAAGAGAGTAGTAGCAACAATGATATTGATGGAGAAGAAGAAGTAGTGCAGGAGTGGGGTGAGGGAGGAAATCGGGATGGCGAGGAGGAAGAGGAGATGAGGAGACAAAGAGAACTGGAAGCTGAGATTGAAGGGTTGGAGAAGGACATCAAGGATGGGCTTGTGCATTTAGTGGGAGAAAGTGAGGTTATTGCGAGGAAAGATTCTGGACTTATGAAGAGAATTATTGTTGATTATGGTTACAGTTTCATAAGGAGGAATGTTAGACAGAGTGGTGAATTGATGGATATTCCTCATAGTAGGCTTCTAAAGGTCGGTATGACTTATGAGCTCTAAATCAAGGGAATTTTGACCAAGCGCCACGTTACCTACTCCTTCTATATATGTGCACGCACGGCACACACTCTTTGGGTTCGACTTCGATCGTTTTTTTCTTTTTCTTTTGGTTATTTGTTGTGTGTGAAGAAGTGATTATTTGTTTTAATTGCTATTATTTGTATGTACAACCCGTACCAGAAAGGCGACCAAAGAAAGAAAGTATACTCAAAACCCTGCTATATATGTAACATGTACACTCTGTTGGTGTTGGTTGATTGGGTTTCAACTAAAGAAAATAATACAAGTCATGTTTACCTGTAATTTACGTCTTTTTCTTTTACACCAAGATATCATATTGCATATGTATATGTAAAAATACTTCGAAGTTTTTATTGAAGATAAACAACTAGATCTTGAGTTTGTAGATGTAAAACAACTCGAAAACACTACAGAATGTGAGGGAAGAAGAAAGGGTGGTTACACAGAGCGCTCAAGGGGAGGAAAGCAAAACCCACACTATCTGTCATGAGACCTCATCCTTTTTCCTTCTAAGCAGAGAAATATAACCCTAAAACTAAAAGCAACCCACAAACTAAAACACATCGTTTTAACTCTCTTAACAGCCCCTCCCCCCAAAACAAACAACCTCATTGTCCTGTTTTGCTAACCAAATGAGTTAAAACTCCTCAAATAAATAGAAAATGCCCTAAATAAGTTAAACAAAGAAACTATTTAAACTCAAGCCTTTAATCCCTCTTATTCCAAGCTGTTTCAAAATCACTAGGTAAGAGTGCCATGGTAGCACCTTGGTCAGAACATCTGCTAACTGTTGAGCAGAAGATACAAAGTCCACCCGCGCAAGTCCATCAAGAATCTTCTGCCTAACAAAATGCAATCGACCTCTATATGTTTGGTCCTCACGTGAAGAGCAGATTCTTTGCAATGTGCACTACAGCCTGAAGGTATGCATGATCATACTCTTCTCCTCTGTATTTATATTGACACAGAACACCACAATTTTCTCTTTATTTAGACACAACCCACTCATCTCCCCAAAGGTTACTAAAATCCGATATAGGCCAGCAATCTCCTCCTTCTCATCCATGCTAAAGAGCATTGTGTCATCCGTAAACTGTAGGTGAGATAATTGGACATTTTGTCTGCCAATCCTCAACCCACTAAAGCGATATAATTCAGTTGCCTTTGTTAAGTCAAGGACCTTTAGTTTTGATGATAGCAAACCTGTGATGTTTATCTAACATGTTTGTCAAGCTTATCATTTAGATAAAGAGGTGAATAAGTGGCTTAGCACGCAAGGTTACAAGCGCACTCAGCCTACGACATGCGCCCAACCAATCGGACACCTGTCTGCGAGAGCTCCGAAGAACTTCTAGTAACACACAAGTAGTCAAGAACCACACTACCACATATCTCTTGCATCAGCATCAAACAAGGACGGAAATGTGTTAGCAACGTCAACAAACTCACTCAGATGTGTCACACCTTCACAAGAAACTAGCTCACGAAAAAAAGGAGTAGCTCATTAATGTGCGAGATAACAAGATGAGCAAAGGCTATTAATGAACATCATTACATAGCTATAATAAATTCAGAAGAGAGCATTTATGAGCATTAATTAACCAGACAAGGTCAGACAAGTTGAAGGGTGCTAGTGGTGACCGACCACTTGGGAGACGCGCCACCAACTTGCCCAATCACAAGGAAACACGTGTGATGATAGCTCCAGAACAAGTTGGAAGATAATGTGCAGTAGAGTGCAGCTATTATAATAGGAGAAGAAGAAGTAATCTACTTCTAGAGTCTACATATTCATAGGCCATTAGTTACCCCTTAACTAACATGTATATAAATGAGCATTTATGTCCTATGTAATTCAAGCTTGCGAGACAAAAAGAAGAGATACAATAGCAAGTGTGAGTCAGACAAGAGTGTGTGTAAGTACTAGAGAGTTGGTGAGCTAGTGAGGACTAAGTTAGAGTGCCAATACTTTGGGTATTTGATAGACCGACAGGTCGGGGAGCGGTCGGTGAACCGTAGGCCGATAGTCAGGTGAGGGTTAAGGACTTTAGGGGTAAAGTCGAAACTGTCCCGAGAGTCCGTGTGTGGGGCAAGAGAGATTGAGTGAATTTCGTGTGTGTAAATTCTCAATTGAAATGGAGTTTCCAGTTTAAGTTTATCTCGTGTCTTTCCTTAAACTATCAAAGTTTATTTGAGTCAACGATACGTCCACGACCGGTCGGGAACGCATCAGGAGCGCCAGCCAGTTTCAATTGGTATCAGAGCGAGTCTCTTCTAGAAAGCTAACTGCTTTGGGAGAGGATCAAAATGACTCATGCAAGCCTACTAGTGTCAGAAGAAGGTTCTGCACCAAATAGACCACCACTTTTTAATGGAGACAACTACACTCACTGGAAGAACAAAAAATGGAGTTTCATATCAAGTCTGATGATCCCAGGATGTGGAGGGTTATATCACGTGGTGAATATACCTTCCAAGATGCTCAAGGACAAGACATATCAGTAGACAACATGACGGATGATCAAATCAAGAAGTTGATTTTCAATGCACGAGCACTAAGAATTCTACACTGCGCACTACTACATGAATAATACTCCAAGGTAGCTTCAGCTAAAATGGCTCAAGAAATTTAGAAAACTCTTGAGGTCACATATGAAGGGAATGATGAGATCAAAAAGACTCGCATTGAGCTGCTGTTGACTCATTGGGAGCTATTCAAAAAGGAAGAAAAGGAGAGCATCTCTGAAATGCACACAAGGTTTACCAAGCTCATAAATGAAATGTTGGTACTTGGAAGAACCATCTCAAATGAGGATCAAATTCGGAAGTTCCTCAGATCTCTTCCTGCCTCCTTCGATAGCAAAGTTAATGCCATGCAAGAGGTACATGATCTTTAATACCCCGGACCTGAACATGGTGGTTAAATTATTCTAATACGATTATTTAAGGCCTAATGGTGCCTAAAGAGTATTGGTAAAAAGAATAAAACCAAAAGTAAAGAGAAAACGCTTGAAAAGCGAAAAACGCTAAAACGCGCATTTAATGAGTATAAGAGATATATGGTCTCGTAAGGGTACGAGATGGATTCCTAAGGCTTAGTTAGGCCTAATTAATATACAGGAATGATTCCCGAAGAATACGGATCCAAATAATGGATTAAAACGCTAACATAGTTTTGAAGCACGTTTTTCGAGAAAACCAGAAAACGTGACTGTAAGTGGTCAAATGGACCCGTAAAAATTATGGTTGACTATATAACTATAATTAAGTATAATGGGAGCTTAATAACCATTAAAAAATAAAGAAACGAGAAAAATCCAAAAAACGGGCCCGGTTAGTGAATAGTGCCAAAGCGGGTAAAATAACGAGCGTTTTCTGTATAAGATGAAAAACGCTCCAGCTTATAAGTACTTAATGGGGCCGGTTTTATGGTATTAATCAGCCCTCACTCACCTCTCACCTAGCTAAAAAGGAAAAAGAAAAGTAAATAAGTAAAAAGGTACTAAAGCACCTTTTACTCTCTTTCCTCCCATTTTCCCTCTTCTCTCTCCTTCCTTTTTCCTTTCTTCCCACCGTGAGCTGCTTCCTCCTCCCCTTCCTGGCTATTTAAGCAGCTCCAACACCATCAATGGCAACCTCTCTTTCTCTCCATGCTCAAGCCATGTTAGAGCTCCAAATGAAAAACCGAACACATATTCTTCTTCCTCTCGTCAATCTCCACACTTCTCTCTTTTCAAAATTCGAAAATGATGAGTTTCATTTTCGTGGGTGGTGGCCATTTGAGGAGAAAAGCACACCATTTTGAAGCTTGAAGCTTCCTCTTTCATCCAAGGTAAAAATATCCAAAGAAAATTGCATTTTCCTTCACCTTCTTTTGTTGGCCGATTTTGGCAAATTTTAATGCCTTGCTTCTCCTTGTTTTGAGATTTCCTCCAAGCATAAAATGGTGGTTGGAACTCCCACCTTTGATTCATGCTTGAAAATCATTCAAGAGCCTCCTAAGGTAATGTCCAATTTATGCCTTAAGCCCTTCTTGAATTCATGAGTTGTTTTTACAATTAGGAGAACTAATTAGTACTCCTTATATCCAATGTGAATATTGGTCTAGAGAATGGGGCAAGTGATTTGCCATGACCGATTTTGGGTGAAGAGAAGAGGAGAAGAGTATTAACAAGGAAACTTAAGAGAAATTAAGGTAAGAAACCAACCCTAATGTATTTTCTATATGTATTAGAATTTGGGATGGGTTAATAAATGAATGAACCCCACTTGAGTGTGGTAGTAATGTCCTTGTGTGGTATTAATGCAAGTGAGAAAGAGTTTGTGAAGCTAGTGTTTGATTTAAGAGCTATGCATTTTATGAATTGTGCATTGTGTTGTATTTGGAGAAGTTGGTGAGTATTGATGGATTTATATGTGTGCTGATAGAACCCTTGTGGTTTGGTTAGTGTAACACCCCAACCGCTAATCCTTCCATTATCCTCTAATCATTCCCATAATTACCTTACTCGCAGCGGAATACTTACTTACTTCCGGCGGGGGATACAACACCGTTAGCCATCCCAGACTAACAAGGCTACTATTACTTACAGTAACGGTCTAACGATTAGAATATACCGAAAACATACTACTTACTTTACAATGCCAAATACTTACTTACACTTTGATTACCGAGTATCCAAAATATACGAATTACATTCCAAGACTACTTCCCAAAAATCAAGAGTTTATACATCTACTCGTTTCTATCCAATCACAATTCATTACCCAAAAAGGTGTATCACATGGTACACCGGCTACTCAAAAAGGCCTTAGCCGTGTACAACTTGGTACACCATCCCAATCTACTAACTACCCCAAAAAGAATTCATTCCGGTCCTTACTTGACAATCACGCCTCGCGGGTACCTGTAGAATAAAAACATTCCCCCTAGGGGGTACTTACGTTGCATATGATAACCGCATACCCCGCGTACTAGCGAGGGTACGCCAACTATTTGGTCGAATACATGCGGTTCGTACATACATGCTTACACAGTACAATTCAATACATTCATTTCACAAGGCATACATACATCTATACATGCAAGGAAGACATAACAAGTCAACCGTTCTTACTTACCGAATACTCACCGCAATACGGAGATACACTTCTCCATTTCATACACAGGTCTTGTTAGCTTCATTACACACCCGGGTTAATCGGGTGTTCAATACTCTTTTACTCAAGGTCAATGACTTATGATAGTCGAGACCGATACACATACAATACTTACTTCTTACTTACTTTACTCAAGTTAAGTCGGTATGACCTCCGGGCAGGGATTACTACATCCCACCACCGGGCTTTAGGGTGGCCCACTAATCCAGGATGCTACCCATTCAAGGGATTTGGTCCATGGAAAAGATTACAGCCAGGATTCGGATCCAACCTCTTGTGTTTCCTTATCCTCACGCGTGGCCGAAACTATATCGGACTTCTACTCATTCCGTTTTACTCATTACTCATGTTAGGAGTTAGATTGTTAGGAATTAGTAAAAGTCATTACTTCTTTTCCATACATCAATACAATACACGAGTACTCATCATGTACACATACACTTTATTCTCATTCATTCATTTCATGAATTATACAAACTAAATGTTCAAGGGCATACAACAAGAACAACATAGTTCAAACACGATTAAGTGCAATATAAGTCCGATTCGTGCATTTATCTTATTGGTGATCACATAAGCACACAAATCGGGGTAACCAAGTTAGGATACAGGGCATGAAGAAATCATACCGTTCACCGTCGTATTCGTACTACCGGGTTCCTTCGATGTTCAACTATTTGATTCCTATACATACATGAAGTTGTATGATCAATGATCTATTAGTGATCCAACTTATTCTTTCATTAATACTCCTAATGTATACATACTACTCATTTACATTCATACTTGATTATTAAACCCATTCTTTTCTCATTACTTCTTATTCTTGCTTTCTTACTCATGTACTTACTTTCTTACCTTTACTACTTCATTTATAGTGTACTACTACATATATATATATGCATATATGTATATAGGCGTATATATATATATATATACATAGGATTACTATAATCATATAATAAAACATTTTTTTTTGTTTTGACTCGACCGACCTTACCCAGGGTCGGACCCAAGGTCGGTCGAAGTCAGTATGTTTCATCGCTGGAAAAATTCAGGCCCGACCGACCTTGCAAGTCCGGTCCCAAGGTCAGTCCATTCCAGTAGGTTTCAGATGGGAACATTTTCTGGTCCGACCGACCTTGCAAGTCCGGTCCCAAGGTCGGTCCATTCCAGTAGGTTTCAGATGGGAAAATTTTCTGGTCCGACCGACCTTGCAAGTCCGGTCCCAATGTCGGTCCATTCCAGAAGGTTTCCGTCTTTGTAATTCTGGGCTTGACTGACCTTGCAAGTTCGGTCCCAAGGTCGGTCCGGCCCAATACTTCAGTTTTAAAATCTGTTTTTGGTGTTTTACTTTCCCATTGCTTCCCTAACCTTTACCAATACATTCCCCACATGTTTAACACTCATTAAACCCTCTAAATCACCTTAGTTCATCCACCAAGCTTACTACTCAATCCTAGATTCACTTACACATTTTTCCTCACTTCTTTTCAACACTTATGCTAGTTCCCATTGCACTAATGCTACAGATTTTTGTTTTCCCTTTCGTGCTATAGATTTTTCACCCAAACTTCTATCCTTCAATACTCCCTCCACTAATGCTACTCCTAGCATTCAAAATACATTACTTTGCACTCTAGTTCTTCTCATTACCTAAGTCCTTTTCAAATCCGTTTCAAGACACTAAACTACTCCCTTTACACTCTCCAAATACACCTAGTTACCACCTAGGTTATTTTCTCTCCTTACACAACTAAGTCCTCAAATTCCTAGACAAAATTTGACATAGTCTCCCCTATAATTCTCACTTTGCCCACACATTATTTAAGCTCACCCATTGCTCATTCACACAACCTGTTTATTCAATGCATTATACTCACATAATAACTCCACTACACACATTAAAATTCCTGCACATGCCTAATCAATACCCAAGGTTTACCCAAGCTTTTAAACATCTTTTACAAGTTCAAAAACTGTTTGATTCTCTTCTCCATTACACTACTACATTACTACTACTCATACTACATTCATTACTCATTTTTAGATACTTAAAATCTGTTACAATACAATACACAAAACTAACTCAAGGTAAGAGTATTTACCTTGTCTTGCTAGTTTTTCTTTCTTTCCTTTCCTTCTCTTCTTTTCCTCTTTCTTTCTTCTTGTTCTCGGTTTTTGTTCAAGAAATGGGCAATGCTACAACAACCCATACCAATACACACAAACACTTAGCATCCATTTTAACTAACCCTAGAATTTAGATGTTTTAGGGTTTAGAAGAGAGTATTACCTTCCAACCAATGAATGTGGTTCTTGACTAGCAAGAGAGCAAGATTCCTAGCCCAAAGAAGAAGCCAAAATCGGCTAGAGCAAGAGGAACAAGACATTCAAAATCTGAAAATTCTCATAATGCAACCAAGGGCTAGAAATGAAGGATTTTCGAATTTCTTTTTACCTCAAAGTAACAAGGAGGTGAAGGTGCTTTTAATGGTGGACTCAAATCTTCAAATGGCCTCCACCCATAAAAACGAAATCGGAGCTTTTGGATTTTTGAAAGGAGTAAAGTGTTCTCCTTTGCAAGGGGATTCCAATGGTACTAATTTTGTAATTTTTGGAGAAGGATTAAGGGGTTAACAAGAGGAGAGAAGGCGGAAGTTGAGTGGGTGTTCTACTAGCCTCCATTGCTGGCTGGGAGAGGAGAAAAATCAGAAGGAAGAAGAAGGTGGGTATGGTGAGGGAGTGAGGGACGGAAGAGAGAGAGAGCCCCACTTCCTTTTCTACTTATTTCATTTGTCTTTTAGCTAATAAGAAAGCATTAAGAGAGTGAGGGAGGGGGAGCTGGCCAGCCCACTCACACACACAAACACACTCAAATTTTTATTTTTATTTTCAAAAGTGGACACATTAACTTTGCCTATTTGCATTCTCACCCCATAACTTCCCGGTTGTTATAGTTTTCACTAACCGGAACCCGCTTTCCGGAATTTTCTCGTTAAATTAATTTTATTGGTTCCCAACCTTTATTACTGTTTATTAATGACTATTTGGTTGACCAAAATCGTTACGAGTCTATTCGACTCGCTTAAAGTCGCGTTTCCCCGGTTTCCTCGAAAAACGCGCTTCAAGGTTCGTTAGTGTTTTTAACCCGTTTTAAGGATCCGTTTTCTTCAGGATTTGTTCCCTCATGATTATTTAGACATAATTAAGCTTCTAAAATTATAATTAGCCTAATTAATCACTGTTTTTAATTACGGGGTATTTCAATCTACCCCCTTTAATGAACTTTGCCCTCAAAGTTGCTCAAGGTTTACGGTTTACTATTCTACGCATTTGGCAAGCCAATTGCCACAATGCACTCTACTACCACCTTACAAGGTGTTCACAGTTCTTACACTACAAGCATACGTCAATTCAAATACCATACACCACACTCAATTCAAATACTATACACAATGCACAATCCAATTCACACATTCCACAATACCATTTACAATGCACTTCACATTGTCATTCGTGTCATATACCGTACAACACAAATGCATTACTCATTACACACATACCATACACATACCATACTCATTGTACTACATACCGAATACTACCAGCACTACTTTGTGTCGATAAAATACAATTAGCACTACATGTGCCAACAAAATACAATTACAATACATACATACTATGCAATGCTAACCCGAAGCAATGCAAAAGCAAAAGGCTCTACCCCCCTTAAAAGGGGTACGCCCCGTACCCTCCGTACTATACGGATGCTAGACATCTTGTCTACAAATAGATTCGGGTACTTCACCTTCATGGCGTCCTCTAATTCCCAAGTCGCTTCCTTGACATCATGGTTAGACCACAAGACCTTCACCATTCGTACAGATTTATGGCGAGTGTCTCTTGTCTTTGTATGAAGGATTCGCAGTGGAGTCTCGACATATCTCATCGTCGGCTCTAGGGATAGTTGCTCGGGCTCTAATACATGAGAGGGATCGGCTATGTATTTCTTTAGTTGTGATACATGAAAGACATCATGAACACGCCCCAATTCTTCAGGCAATGCTAGCCTATAAGCTACGGCTCCAATCCTCTCGGCAATGGTATACGGGCCGACAAATTTCGGGCTCAGCTTGCCCTTCTGGCCAAATCGAAAGACGCCCTTCATAGGTGAGACACGCAAGAACACTTGGTCGCCCACGGCGAACTCAAGGTCGCGTCGTCGCACATCCGCATAGGATTTCTAGCTATCTTAGGCTGCTTTCATATTTGCTCAGATTTGCTGAACTTCAGCTTGTACTTGTAACACCCCAACTAACAACAACACACTTAACAACAAACTGCAGCGGAAAACTTAACTCAACACATTACTTAACTCATTGGTGTTACACGCCGTTAACCACCCACGTGGCTAACAAGGCTAATACATATACATTGTATCGGTCTGATGGACTAGATTCCCGAGCAACTATACATTACTATCCCTTTCCATTAATAACAACCAACATACATAAACATTCTAACTGTACCGAGTATTTAAAAACTGATGCCGATAACAATTTCGGTCTTACTACACCTACAATTCATACATAATTTAAATGGCTACCCATGTACAAACGACTACCCCGTCCTACTATCAAACAGCTTCCAGCTCCTTGTACCTGAAATAGAATTGGAAGAAAGGGTGGCCCCCAAGGGGCTCAGCACCTTTGCTGGTTTGGTAATCCCGCAACCCGCATGCTACCGGGCCACGCACAACTAATTGTCGTCTAAGCATGCGGTTGATTATATTTAAATCATGCATGTTAACTGTAAACACATAACACATTCCATACCCATAACAATGGGCTCAATAAAACAGTCAACGCATCTTTACTCATTAGAACACTCATTGTGTCCTTTTACCCTAGAGGGTTTCTCCTCTATTGGAGCTATTTCCTTAATAGACGACACTTACCCCTACCGGGTATTTTCCAAAACGTCTTATATTAAACTGGGATTCATATCCATGATCCACATACTTTACACAACAACCTATACCACATATTGACTTTCATCTTACATAAAATTGCAATAATATTTGCATCACATTATCAACACATAGCATAACGGGAACAGTTCTCATAGGAACCGACCCAAACATGATTAGTTCACTTGGAGAGCCTAGAGAATGTTGCCAAACTCATGCTAAGCTCGTTACATAACTCATTACCGTCCTGTTAAATGAACGAATACTTAATCCCAAGGTGCGTCGGATATAGTGATCCAAGCACACCGAACAAACATAGTATGCCCCTGTGGCCCGACGTGAGTCAGTAAAATAGCTTTGGTTAAGCTAAAGGGAAGATTGGAAACCAAATTGGAAAACAATCATAACATACAAAGAGAATCGAACCGGTTATGACATCGACTCCCATACTCACACGCGTGACCGGAACAGACCGGACTCCTCACTCCCCAGTTAGCACTTGTTAGAAGTCTCATTATTGGACTTAGTACATTAATTCACAATAGGTGTTAGGTCTAGTCAGACAGACACAAGGGTAGTGAACATATTAACACGCACAAACAACACATAACTAACTCACGCATAGCCGTGGTTAGAACATTCCTTAGGTTGGAAACGTTATTACCGGATACCGTTCTCTTACGTTTACCTAATATTGGTTAACTAGCCTTTCATACGCATTCGAGGTTACCGGTATCGGTACGTAAACACACAACAACAACAACGACTGTAAACTCGTTTCATGATTTTCTTATCACGTGCACATACAGAAAAAACACATTGGCATACAAGCCGGTGTAATCCGGTAGGACACAGGTTGCAAGAAAACCATACTTCACCGAGGTCCACTCTATTGTGTCCTCCTACGTTCCTCGAACAATCCTTGAACACTGGTAACAATACAATTACTTTCATTAACATTGGGGTATTATGTTGTTAACGTCTAATCGCAAAGTTAACCCCGTCATCCCGTTATATAATTTACTCTTGTGATCTTAAGTTCACACTCACACATCAAACCTAACACTTGTTTACACATCTTAAGGCCTTTACATGTCACCAAACAAGGCTAAACATCATCTAAAACCATTACCATTCAATCCCCCATCATTAGGAGCCTTTAAACAAATTTTTTTCTTCATCTCTAGTCTGGACCGCCCCTCTGGGGCGGTCCACAACAGAAACTACTTCGCCTGCGCTGGACCTCCCCACAGGGGCGGTCCCTAGGCGGTCCACAGCAACCCCATTTTAAAAGTGTTTTTTCTCCTCATTTTGAACTCCAAATTCACCCAAATCTTTCCCAATCATTCCACCACAATATTTCCACATGTTTCTACTGTTTTAACACCTTAAACAAGCACAAAACCTTCCTAAATCATCACTAACTTGTTACTCAATTTCTTACAACAATTCCTACACTTATAACATTTTTCCTTAGGTTTCTAATGGTGAATCATGCCTACATATACTAACCAAGTGTGCTTCCACACAAGGTAACCACTCCTAAAGCATCATTTGCTCACCCTCATCCCCTTTACACACACTCCTCAAGTCTTTCCCACAAGTTCATAATTAAACCTTCACAAGGCATTACACTTCCATTGTTCACCAAACTTTGCACAAGAATTGCCACACCTCCCCACCTGGTGTATCTAGAAATCATCCATTAGTTCTCTAAATCTCCAAGACTATGCCCAGGCATCTTAACACATAAGAACACCTAATTCACTTTCTTTCACCATCTTAAACACTTACGATTCCTAGTACTTATAGGTCATAAAATCTCATTACAACACATAAACTCTTTGTTTATATCAACTAAATTTGCCATAGCTTCTCTTGTATCACCTTACACACAAAACACATAGTTTTTCACCTTAGACAATCAAGAACTTCAATCTCTTAATACACACTCTTATACACACACATATGGTTTTTATCCTTTAACCATCAACACATTCACCTTCACAAGAGATGTTCTTACACACAACTAAACCTTTAGACAACACTACATCACAACATAGTGCAATAACTTAAATTGCTTGGGAACTTAGGCCCTTAAATTGCATTAAACTTAAACACTGAATTTCCACATTTAAATGCCTTCAACCTGCGAATACCACAACAATGCCTCCCATGTCTTTTTGTCCACCTAGTGGATAGTTTTATAGCTCATTTCCCATTGGCTCTATAGGTTATTTATTAAGCAAATATAGCTCAATTTCCTAGTACAATAACCCACATTAAGAGAGGTCATTTACCTCTTTGTTTTCCAAGCTTTCTCCTTGTTTTCTCTTGTTTTTCTTGATTGAAAATCGGCAAGGAACTTTATCACTTGTCACCTTATAACCAATACACATATAAGGGTAATGAGCATTAAGTTTAATACTCAAACTCATAATTAAACCCTAGTTTACATAAGTGTCCTAAAACACTAAAATTTGATGTTTACCTTTGGAATTTGAAAGAGAGCTTGATAAGTAGTAGATAGGACTCCTCATAGCCCAATTGGAGATCATTCACTAAATAAAGAACAAGAAATACATCATTAAAGGGTGATTTTTCGGCCATATAAGAAAATGAAGGGAACATGGATTTTCTTTTGATCTTTATACCTCAAACAAAGGAGAACAACAATATGCAAGAATATGAGCTTTTCCCCCTTCAATGAAGATTCTCTTGGCACAAAATGGAGTTCTTGAAGATTTGAAAAGATAGAAGTGAAGAGCTTGTCTACTAAGACAAATATGGTCTTAGAATTTGATTTGGAGCATTAATGAACATTTGGTGAGCAATTGAAGTTGGAGAGGAGAGGTGCTGCACCATGGACGGTTTTGGTTGGGATAATGGAGGAAGATGACGGTGGGAACAAGAGGAAATGAAGAAAGGTGAGGAGAGAGGCAAAGTTTGAAGATATTATGTTATAAAGCAAATAGTAACTTTACTTTATTTTCTTTTACTTTTCTTAGTTGGCTGGCCAAGTATGGTGACTCACACCACTAAAACCGTGCCCCATACATATTATAGATATTTATGGTCTTTGTTGACCAAATGATTGAATTATGTTGACTTAAGTCAAAACTAGCACTATTTGAGCACTATTCACAAACTAAGGCACATATTTGTAAAATTTTTTATTTCCCATTAAATTAGACTTCCTAATGTGATACTAAGTAGTACAAATGTTAATTAAAGAGTAATGATGGACATTTAGCCACTCAAAACCCATTTACAAGACAATTTTTCAAAAATGTGCTTTAAGCTCCTTAAAGCACATTTTGTGTTTTAACTTGTTTTCAAGCTTGGTTTTCTTTAGTAATTGATTTAATATGTTCCGTAACATATAAATAAGGTCTTGGTAAGCTTATTAGGTCTTAACCAAACTTATCCCAAGCATAGAGTACATTTTCGCCCATATTGGCTTTAAGGTATTTATTTGTGTTTTGTTTAGTTTAATTGTATACCAAAGTCTCCTAAGGACTTAATTAGCCTTATTAAATCATAATTGAATGTTATAAAGTCTTGGTAGGCTCTTTGGGTCCTAACCAAGTTCACTCCAAGCTTAGAGCATGTTTTTGCTCAAACTGTGTCTTAGTGTTTTATTGTGTTTTTACTATGGTTTAAATTGTACACTGATGTTTCTAAGGAACTTCTTAGACTTTAAATACCATAGTTTAACATTTAAACAACATATCAAGTTTTGGGGTATTTCAATCTACCTCTCTTAAAAGAACTTCATCCTCGAAGTTCACATTTCCCTCGCATCATCAGACTAGAATACGGGAATTACTTGCAAAATAAAACTTCCATAACTAACATACTTTACATCAAAACCTCGGACTTAACGGTCTGGGCAACATATCCACATCCATACATAACATAACATAACATAACATACTTACATGATAACCTCGGACTCAACGGTCCGGGTATCTTAAAAACATTTACACTTACATAATAACCCTCAGACTCTCAGATCTAGATAACATAACAACATTCAGACTCATAGGCCCGGTTAACATAACCAAATTCAGAACTCAACCACATTAGGACTCAAGGTCAAAATAATATTTATAACATATACCACATAACATGTCTTAGCATGTATAACAACCAAAAATACTTTGTATATATACCATTATCCCGCAGATTCCTTTGGGAGGTCAAATCAATCACTTAAGTATAAGAAATTTCTTTATTTAAAGTCTCTATCGAACGTTTTGGAAATACCGATTCAAAATCCTCTTGAAAGCGCATACAACTCCAAGTCCAACTTATGCTCTTTGCTTCTTTTCTTAGCGTGGTTAATTGTGTCCACTTAAGGGAGCTTCAAGAATCATCCAGCCCTGATGTGATCAGCATCAATGTTGAACTATCCTTCCACCCCAATTTGTGTTCGGCTTCCCTTGAACACATGCAAATCAAGTTCCACCTCCCACTTCATTTTCAAGCATCAAATAATACACTCATTTCCAATTTTCTATCTTTTTTGTCAATCTAGTCATAATCATTACATCTCCAAAGGATAGAACTCCGTCTATCAGTTATCTCCATTCGCTTTAATCCAGTTACCTAGGGAATCTTATTCTCCCTAGGTTCTATGTCGGTTTCATACCCTTTCATGAATCACTATATTACATATATGCATATATTTTATCAAAATACAACACACGGTTTTACATTTAGCATTATACGAACACATACTGTTGGGGTTTTAGCTCCCCGAGAGTTTCTCTACTCCCAAATACTTGTACTAACACACAACAACTAACTAAGTAGTCACACTTATCACAATGGTATTTCACATCTTCTGTGCAAAATTACCATAATTAAACCATGAATGAATGTGTATGTTTATGTAACGCACACACCAATCATCCAAACAAATTATTTTGTGCTATGCACAACATAGTTCACGTACACTTGTACGGTAAAACACACTAAGCGGTTTTGCATTTTACCCCCCTTAAAAAGGGGTTACGCCCACGTAATCAATCACTGAACATTGGCTTAAAATGTTCTGCCGTCGTGAAGTATTTTAGCTTGCACGCGGTCTGTTATACAATGCGTTCTGGTTAGAGGGCCTTAACCATATTGGCGGTTTAGTCTCTAAACCAAGAATTCTCATTGGATTTTGCTTTAACTCTTAACTGGTTTCGATTCTGGCCTGTTAGGCTTCTAGGCATAAATAATTAGTCATTTATTCGTATTCACTATGCACATTCGGTATCTGAAGCATGGTTTCACTGGCCTCTACTACAGAACTCTGATAACTTAGAGTTTAGTTTGCCCTATTTGTTATTGTTACTGTACATCTCCCATTTATTGTAATAATAGTTTCTCAACCGATGCATGGTATCTCTTACCGTGAGCGAATTCGGTGAGTTACAAACTTTCTATCCACTTCCACGATAATTTACTACGTATACAGCTATGTATTTTACAATGACTGAGTAGCTTCCTTCTGACTTACTGCCGGTTGAGGTTGAGCTACTACCTAATGTGTAGTGCTATCTCTGTTATTCCCCACACTTGAGGTATATTGCATACTGGTATTTGGCATTCAGTGCTACTGCAGTCACTTATTTTTTTTAATCATGCCTCCATATTTGGTTCTGTACAAGTATCATTTCATTAGCGCGATCTTGCATTTCCTATGCATCGGTCATTATGGCGTTATTCTACCACAATTAACATTTCCCCAAATCCTAGCTATCCCACTCGATCATTATTGCACTAGAGCAATACCAAAACACTCAGTCATACAGAGTGCAGAGGCGTAAACTCTTGGCAGTAAATCTCTTAAGCGATTCGCAATGGAATTCACATTGTGCTTCACTGAGATTCTTATCTCATAATACTGGTTACTGGCTTACTGCCTGGTTCATTTGTTAACACTTACGGTTGTATCTCCACTGAGTCTAACTCATAACTCGACTCATTCGCCATTTTATCATTTAACAATACTTATACAACGGTCGCTTACTGCGCACCGTATCCTTACTCATTATACAACATCAACTTACACTGCATCCACTATTATATTAGCTTCTGCCATTACACTGTGTTTCGCCACTTATTTGGCTGATTGCTGAATATGCTATTCCTCGAGTCTTTAGGCTCCTTGAGCAAACCATTACTTGTTACTCTCACTCGAGTTATAAACCAGCGTTACTCAACTCGGTGCTTCACTTTATACACATATGCTAGCAAGATAGCTGCTCTCCCGCAATAACAACATGATCAATCCTTAACATACTTCTTGAACTTGGTTCATATAACTACCGCTTCAGCGGTTTCACAACATCGAGAGGTATCCTCACTCTTAAAGCAGTAGTTCGTTCTCCGCTCTACCACTTATACAACATAAACTTCTGCAATCGATTCAATTTATATAACTCATTTTGTTCGTGGCTTATAAGCCTTATTGCCTCGAGCTCTGCTCATTGTAGGCTGTCCACACACGTTTACTTCCCTGTACACACACGTTTACTTCCCTGTACAATATTATATGGTTTAGAGGTTGCATTGGGCTCCAAGACAAGGTCGTTGTATCACGCTTCCTTTCAAGGGATGCCCCTTAGGAATGTCAGTCTACCTCCTGATGACTTATGTTTAAACTGAGTGTTAGTTTCAACCTTTGCGTTTCTGTCACGTTATTTCGTTCAACAATCATTGATGCAAACACCCTTCAAGGATTGCTCCTGGGTATTGCCAAGTTATGCCATTACATCTGGCTTGCACTTATTAGTGTGTTTAGTTAACTACGTCGTTTGTGTTCTTAGCTGGGTTTACTATCCTCTTCTGTGAAGATCGATACCCCTTGGTAGTCTAGGTGATCATTCTGGGAGTTTTATCCCATTTGTTACACATTAACTTGTCCATATTAGGCATCTGCCTTGCCATGTATAGGCTGGGTCACTGTTCCAACTATCATGTTTATCCCTAAGAATCCTTAAGACATATGTGATGTCTTTACATAACAGTTAGTGCACTTTGCACTTCTTGACTCTTAAATAGTTCTTTGAAATGGATTCACTAATTCCTTTTAGTCTCGTTAACTTAACTAGGTTC
The DNA here is from genome assembly GCA_023374045.1 of Limonium bicolor. Taxonomy (NCBI): domain Eukaryota; kingdom Viridiplantae; phylum Streptophyta; class Magnoliopsida; order Caryophyllales; family Plumbaginaceae; genus Limonium; species Limonium bicolor. Next base: position 109,998,752 of record CM041780.1, read on the forward strand.
TTTTACTTCAACCGTTCTTGGAAATCCGTTGCTCTTTTTTGACTTTTACTGCTGACCGTAGTATGAAGTCGACTACTTCCCGTGTTCCGGACTCTACTCGTATACATATGTAGGGTACCATACTGATACATTGCTACTTACCCGACTAACCCATAAGCAGGTCTGTCAGGCCCACAAGCTCCTATCGGAGTGCGGTCGTCCCACATTATAGTTGGTACACTCGTAGTGTCCGTCACACGCCTAGGTGAAGTATTCTGTTGTCAACTCCCTTATATTGTCCTGTGACAATATGCATTCCGTGCTTCCCGAACTTAATCAAGGGAAAGTCTCTCCACTATTGTATTATTTAGAACTCACTCCATTCCCCCCGGGTTGTTACCCTTGGGTCTACCGGTTTGGTTTAAAAGAAGGTTAGAAATAAGTATAGGTTTAAAAGAAAATGTTGGTTTTTTGAAAGAAAGGAGTTTGAAATAAATTTGAGTTTGAAAGAAAAATTCTCGTGGTTTCACAACGTCTTCTTGCCTTAACCAAGTCTAGCTTCTTGCTGACTGGTTTATTCCCACATACATTGGTTAGGCTGTTAAGCCCTTCCACAGTTATGATGATCTCACTTAACTTCGTGGTACTATACAAGTACTTGTAGTTGTTAAAAATTTCCCGAACAGCCCTGTTATAGCAGCACTTGCCATGGCAAGTGCGCCATGCTAACTGGCTATCGGTTAAAACACTCCGGTTGCGGTGTTGTTCTTACCCGCACTGTTATCAGTGGCCTTGTTGGCCCTTACTTGACCTTACAGTCTTGACGTTAAATCCTCTGGATGACTTCTCACTATCTTCACATAATCATCATTAACTGGGGTGTTCCCCATTCTTGGAGTACCCTTTTACTTAGTATTGTATTTTCTTCGTAGCCCATTCCACGCATTTGTCGTGGTTACTGAGACTTGTCCCTTGTTCAGGTATTACGTTGTAGTTCCTTAGTCGGTTGGTATACCGTTGGTGTATTATTTAACAACTGTGGTCCCACAGACACTCGTCCCGGGTTCCATTTCTTCACTTCTTGCCTGTTGCACGGTTGGTGCGTTGCAAGCTGGTTGTTCTCGACTGCTCGGCATGTCGACCCAGGTTGCCGGAAATTCCATTCTTCTATACACAAGATTCTTCATTCTTTGCTATCAAATGTGGTTAACATGGTTCAGATGGAAACCGTCTCCGGGATTCCCACTTCTTGGGATCTACCGTATGACAGGTTCTCTGTACTTACAGATGTTTAATAACAGCCAGATCGGGTTTTCCTGAATAAGAGAGGACTTTCATCTCTCTGGCGTTGTTTCCCAAGTTATAAAACAGGGATTGTGGAGGGCGGGAAGGATATTGTAGGTTTCCAGTATACACTGGTAATTCCTAACTAGTGTATCTCTCACGCTATCACTCAACCCTTAACCCAAAGTACTAAAATCCTAACTCAGAACTTCCTAAGCTCGGTAATTCAGTCATCAGAGCGATACTTCGCTCTGATACCACTTTGTGTAACACCCCAACTAATAACAACACACTTAACAACAAACTGCAGCGGAAAACTTAACTCAACACATTACTTAACTCATTGGTGTTACATGCCGTTAACCACCCACGTGGCTAACAAGGCTAATACATATACATTGTATCGGTCTGATGGACTAGATTCCCGAGCAACTATACATTACTATCCCTTTCCATTAACAACAACCAACATACATAAACATTATAACTGTACCGAGTATTTAAAAACTGACGCCGATAACAATTTCGGTCTTACTACACCTACAATTCATACATAATTTAAATGGCTACCCATGTACAAACGACTACCCCGTCCTACTCTCGAACGGCTTCCAGCTCCTTGTACCTGAAATAGAATTGGAAGAAAGGGTGGCCCCCAAGGGGCTCAGCACCTTTGCTGGTTTGGTAATCCCGCAGCCCGATGCTACCGGGCCACGCACAACTAATTGTCGTCTAAGCATGCGGTTGATTATATTTAAATCATGCATGTTAACTGTAAACACATAACACATTCCATACCCATAACAATGGGCTCAATAAACAGTCAACGCATCTTTACTCATTAGAACACTCATTGTGTCCTTTTACCTAGAGGGTTTCTCCTCTATTGGAGCATTTCCTTAATAGACGACACTTACCCACTAGCCGGGTTATTCTCCAAAACGTCTTATATTAAACTGGGATTCATATCCATGATCCACATACTTCACACAACAACCTATACCACATATTGACTTCCATCTACATAAAATCGCAATAATATTTGCATCACATTATCAAACACATAGCATAACGGGAACAATTTCATAGGAACCGACCCAAACATGATTAGTTCACTTGGAGAGCCTAGAGAATATTGCCAAACTCATGCTAAGCTCGTTAATACTCATTACCGTCCTGTTAAATGAACGAATAACTTAATCTCAAGGTGCGTCGGATTATAGTGATCCAAGCACACCGAACAAACATAGTATGCCCATGTGGCCCGACGTGAGTCAGTAAATAGCTTTGGTTAAGCTAAAGGGAAGATTGGAAACCAAATTGGAAAACAATCAAACATACATAGAGAATCGAACCGGTTATGACATCGACTCCCATACTCACACGCGTGGCCGGAACAGACCGGACCCTCACCCCAGTAGCACTTGTTAGAAGTCTCATTATTGGACTTAGTACATTAATTCACAATTAGGTGGTTAGGTCTAGTCAGACAGACAAGGGTAGTGAACATATTAACACGCACAAAAAAACACATAACTAACTCACACATAGCCGTGGTTAGAATGTTCCTTAGGTTGGAAACGTTATTACCGGATACCGTTCTCTTACGTTCCTAATATTGGTTAACTACTTTCATACGCATTCGAGGTTACCGGTATCGGTACGCAAACACACAACAACAACAACGACTGTAAACTCGTTTCATGATTTATCTTATAACATGCAAACATACAGAACAACATGGCATACAAGCCGGGTAAACCGGTAGGGACACAGGTTGCAAGAAAACCATACCTGTCACGAGGGTCCACTCTATTGTGTCCTCCTATGTTCCGAACAATCCTTGAACAACTGGTAACAGTACAATTACTTTCATAACATTGGGGTTATGTTGTTTAACATCTAATGCACCCATAGTTAACCCGTTATCCGTTATATAATTTTACTCTTTGATCTTAAGTTCACAACTCACACATCAAAACCTAACATTTGTTTACACATCTTAAGGCCTTTACATGTCACCAAACAAGGCCAAACATCATCTAAAACCATTACCATTCAACCCCATTAGGAGCCTTAAACAAATTTTTTTCTTCATCTCTGGTCTGGACCGCCCCTCTGGGGCGGTCCACAACAGAAACTACTTCGCCTGCGCTGGACCTCCCCAGCAGACCCATTTTAAAAGTGTTTTTCTCATCATTTGAACTCCAAATTCACCCAAATCTTTCCCAATCATTCCACAATATTTCCACATGTTTCCTACATGTTTAAACACCTTAAAACAAGCACCTAAACCTTCCTAAATCATCATTAACTTGTTACTCAATTTCTTACAACAATTCCTAACACTTATAACATTTTTCCTTAGGATTTCTAAGTGGGAATCATGCCTACAATATCACTAACCAAAGTGTGCTTCCACAACAAGGTAACACTCCTAAAGCATCATTTGCATCACCCTCATCCCCTTTACACACACTCCTCAAGTCTTCTCCATAAGTTCATAATTAAACCTTCACAAGGCATTACACTTCCTTGTCACCAAACTTTGCACAAGACTTTGCCACACCTCCACCATGACCTTGTGTGTATCTAGAAATCATCCATTAGTTCTCTAAATCTCCAAGACTATGCCCAAGGCATCTTAACAAATAAGAACACCTTAATTCACTTCTCACCATCTTAACACTTAACGATTCCTAGTACTTATAGGTCATAAAATCTCATTACAACACATAAACTCTTTTTTATCAAACTAAATTTTGCCATAGCTTCTCTTGTATCACCTTACACCAAAAACACATAGTTTTTCACCTTTAGACAATCAAGAACATTCAATCTTTAATACACACTCTTATACACAAACATATGGTTTTTCATCCTTTAACCATCAAACACATTCACCTTCACAGAGATGTTCTTTACACACAAACTAAACCTTTAGACAACACTACATCACAACATAGTGCATAAACTTAAATTGCTTGGAACTTAGGCCCTTAAATTGCATTAAACTGAAACACTGAATTTCATTAATGCCTCAACTGCGAATACACACAAACAATGCTCCCATGTTTTTAGTCCACCTAGTGGATAGTTTTCTAGCTCATTTCCCATTGGCTCTATAGGTTATTTATTAAGCAAATATAGCTCAATTTCCTAGTACAATAACCCACATTAAGAGAGGTCATTTACCTCTTTGTTTTCCAAGCTTTCTCACTTGTTTTCTCTTGTTTTTCTTGATTGAAAATCGGCAAGGATCTTTTATCACTTGTCAACCTTCTAACCAATACACATATAAGGGTAATGAGCATTAAGTTTAATACTCAAACTCATATTAAACCCTAGGTTTACATAAGTGTCCTAAAACACTAAAATTTGATGTTTACCTTTGGAATTTGAAAGAGAGCTTGGATAAGTAGTAAGATAGGACTCCTCCTAGTCCATTGGAGATCAATTCAAGCTAAATGAAGAACAAGAAAGTACACCATTAAAGGGTGAATTTTCGGCCATATAAGAAAATGAAGGGAACATGGATTTTCTTTGATCTTTATTACCTCAAAACAAAGGAGAACAACAATATGCAAGAAGATGAGCTTTTCCCCCTTCAATGGAGATTCTTCTTGGCACCAAAATGGAGTTCTTGAAGATTTGAAAAGATAGAAGTGAAGAGCTTGGTCTAACTAAGACAAATATGGTCTTAGAATTTGATTTGGAGCATTAATGAACATTTGGTGAGCAATTGAAGTTGGAGAAGAGAGGTGATGCACCATGGACGGTTTTGGTTGGGAGAATGGAGGAAGATGACGGTGGGAACAAGAGGAAATGAAGAAAGGTGAGGAGAGAGGCAAAGTTTGAAGTTATTTATGTTATAAAGCAAATAGTAACTTTACTTTATTTTCTTTTACTTTTCTTAGTTGGCTGGCCAAGTATGGTGACTCACACCACTAAAACCGTGCCCCCTTACATATTAGAGATATTTATGGTCTTTGTTGACCAAATGATTGTATTATGTTGACTTAAGTCAAAACTAGCACTATTTGAGCACTATTCACAAACTAAGGCACATATTTGTGAAATTTTTTATTTCCCATTGATTTAGACTTCCTAATATGATACTAAGTAGTACACATGTTAATTAAAGATTAATGATGGACATTTAGCCACTCAAAACCCATTTACAAGACAATTTTTCAAAAATGTGCTTTAAGCTCCTTAAAGCACATTTTGTGATTTAACTTGTTTTCAGCTTGGTTTTCTTTAGTAATTGATTTAATATGTTAATTAACATATAAATAAGGTCTTGGTAAGCTTATTAGGTCTTAACCAAACTTATCCCAAGCGTAGAGCACATTTTCGCCCATATTGGCTTTATGGTATTTATTTGTGTTTTGTTTAGTTTAATTGTCTACCAAAGTCTCCTAAGGACTTAATTAGCCTTATTAAATCATAATTGAATGTTATAAAGTCTTGGTAGGCTCTTTGGGTCCTAACCAAGTTCACTCCAAGCTTAGAGCATGTTTTTGCTCAAATTGTGTCTTAGTGTTTTATTGTGTTTTTACTATGGTTTAAATTGTACACTGATGTTTCTAAGGCACTTCTTAGCCTTTAAATACCATAGTTTAACATTTAAACAACATATCAAGTTTTGGGGTATTTCAATACTTGTTCCAGGTACTCCGGTCCTATGATGACCGCTTCACTTGACTCATCCCAACACAACGGGGTACAGCAGGGTCTACCATACAAAGCTTGGAATGTCGACATCTTAATCGAAGCATGATAGCTATTGTTATACGAAAACTCGATAAGATGAAGCTTATCCATCCAGCTCCCCTGGAAGTCTATGGCACATGCCCTAAGCATATCCTCTAATGTCTGGATGGTCGTTTCTGTCTGACCGTCGGTTTGTGGGTGGAAGGCGGTGCTAAGCTTCAACTCAGTACCAAGCACTTCCCGTGTTGCTCTCCAGTATCTCGAAAGAAATCTGGTGTTGCGGTCAGATACAATGGTTTTCGGGACTCCGTGGTGTCGGATGATCTCCTTGTCGAATAGCTCCGCGAGCTTCACCACCTGCCAGGTGTCCTTCATCGGTATGAATCGGGCAACCTTGGTGAGACGATCGACTACTACCCAGATCATGTTGAGTCCTCCCCTAGCAGGTGGGAGTCCAACAACAAAATCCATAGAGATATCGTGGAATTTCCACTCCAGAATGGGCATGGATTGCACCATTCCTCCCAGTCTTCGGTGCTCGAACTTCACTTTTTGGCAAGTGAGACACCTCAGAACATACTCAGTCACATCGGATTTCATCCCTGACCACCAGAAGTATCTCTTCATGTCTTTGTACATTTTAGAGGCTCCCGGATGGACATGCAATGTGGAACAGTGTGACTCTCGCAGAATGTGATCCCTTAGCTTAGCATTGCTTCGGGGGACGCATAATCTGCCATTCAATCGGATCAGACCATCTTCATGCAACTTGAAGTCGTACTTTCAGGTCTCGAAGGTACCATCGGTGATTTTTTGTCTGATCTCTATGAAGTAAGGGTCGCTCAACTGAGCGTCTCGCACCTCGTTAACCAAGCTAGAAGAAGCGAGTAGCGAATGGAGCGAGTGTGCTCGACGACTCAGGGCGTCGGCTACAACGTTTGCCTTCCCTTCTTTATACTGGAGGTTGATGTCGTAATCTGAGAGGAACTCCATCCACCTCCTCTGTCTTAAATTCAGTTCTTTCTGGGTGAATACATACTGTAAACTTTTGTGGTCGGAGTAGATGGTGATGCTTACCCCATAGAGATAGTGTCGCCATATCTTCAAGGCGAAGACAATGCTCCTAACTCTAGATCGTGAGTCGGGTAATTCTCCTCATGCTTTTTCAGCTGGCGGGAGGCGTAAGCTACTACCTTGCCATGCTGCATGAATACGCATCCCATGCCCTTGCCCGATGCATCACAATACACCTCAAATCCCTCTATGCCCTCAGGAAGTGTGAGAATTGGCGCTGAGGTCAATGAGTCTTTTAGGCTCTGGAAGGATACCTCACACTTGTCTGTCCATACAAATGGTGCATCTTTCTTCATCGATGACGTCATGGGCTTAGCGACTTTTGAGAAGTCCTTTACAAACCTTCGGTAATAACTGGCTAAACCAAGAAAGCTCCGGATGTCGATAACAGTCTTAGGTCTAGGCCATGATCGTACTGCTTCGATTTTGGATGAATCTACTGAAATGCCCGCGCTCGAAATGACATGTCCGAGGAATGATATCTGATCTAGCCAAAACTCGCATTTGGAGAATTTCGCGTACAGCTGATTCTCGCACAGTGTCTCAAGTACTGTTCTCAAATGGTTTTCATGCTCTTCTGCTGACTTTGAATACACAAGGATGTCGTCAACGAATACTACTACTGAAGTGTCCAGCTGATCACTGAATAATCGATTCATTAAGTCCATGAATTTGGCTGGTGCGTTAGACAAACCGAATTGCATCATCGTGAATTCGTAGTGGCCATATCTTGTTCGGAATGCTGTTTTCTCGATGTCTTGCTCTTTGATAGCAATTTGATGATATCCGGATCGGAGATCAATCTTAGAAAAGACCGAAGCTCCCTTCAACTGATCGAACAGGTCGTCGATGTGTGGTAATGGGTATTTGTTCTTTACAGTGACCACATTCAATTCGCGGTAGTCGATGCAGAGGCAGAGACTACCGTCCTTCTTCTTCACGAAGAGGACCGGTGCTCCCCAGGGTGATACGCTCGGGCTTATAAACCCTTTGTCGAGTAGATCGCATAGTTTCTCTTTAAGCTCTGTCATTTAAGCAGGTGCCATACGGTATGGTGCCCTAGCAATGGGACTAGTACCAGGTACTAGATCGATTTCGAACTCTACTGCTCTCTATGGTGGCATACCAGGCAGCTCTTTCGGGAATACATCAGGGAATTCTGAGACTACTGTTACATCATCACTGAATTCTGGATCTCTCTCCAGGTCTTGCACATGGCATAAATACACTTCATGTCCTTTTCTAAGCTCCCGGTACATTGCCATAGCGGAGATGACTGTAGTTGAAGGTTCTCTCGGCCTCTGGCGGTATGAAACAGTGACCCCAGATGGGCTCTTGAGCAGCAATCGGTGCTCGGCGCATAGGATCCTTCCCTTGTGCCGCTCCAACCAGTTCATTCCAATTATTAAGTTGAATCCCAACCCGTTGAATTCAATGAAGGAGATGGGAAACGCTTCGCCTTTGATTTGAATTGTGGCGGTGTGGTAGTACTTAGTGCATTTTACTCGCTCCTTCGACGGGAGAGTAACCAAGAAATTTGGTAGCTCATCTGCGTCTAGCCCCAACCTCTTTGCAAATGATGGTGACACAAAGGTGTGAGAGGCACCGGAGTCGAATAGTACTGAGGCTTCGATGCCGTTTACTGGGAATGTTCCCGTTAGAATGGTGCCTCTTTTACCGGCTTAAACTTCGGTGAGGATACTCAGGTTACCTTCAATACTGAGTCCATAACCTAATTGTTCACAAGATTATAAGTAACGATGGTGGAACGCAAATGGAATTTAATAACCAACGCTGCTTTTATTGAATAACCAACCATCATACATACTGTGTCTCTAATACACGTTACTACTGGATTACATGCTACTACAAGATTAATACTTTCTAAAGGTAAGGTTCAGGCGTCCTGGTTTCATGTGTGTGACATTGATTATTGCCGGTGGTGCCGTATTCAACTTGATCCTCTAGATCCCGTGATACAACAACCTTGATTTTCCCCCCATGATTAGGACATCTCCTGATCTCAATACCAATTTCTCCGCGAGGTCCACACGCTTCTGCTCGCTATACAAGAATACGGCGTCATCACCAATGGACCAAGACACTACGGGCACTCCTAGTTCGAGGGATTCCTCCGTCTCGTCCTTATCTTGGTGTAAGCCAAGTCGTCCTTCTTTCTCATAGAAGTTAACAATACATAAATCTGCTTCAAGTGCAGGGATTGGTTCATCTTCACATTGTTGTGCGATTTCTACAGCTTGTGTAATAAGTGTTTGGTATTCAATGGGTATTGATGGAGGTGTGGCTCCGTCTCCTGCTCGCGTCGTTTGGTATGTCTTGGTATAAGGGTTCCAATCCCTTCCTAAGCACATCATTTTCAGCTTCATTGTAGCTCCATCGGGGAATTCGGGTGTATAAAATCCTCCTGGACCCATTCCTAACTCGTTGCATCGTCGGATGATTGAAACTTGTGCTTCGGGTGTCAGGTATCCTTTTAATAAGATCATACCTGGGCAGATAACCTGACACTGATCATTGTCGAAGTGGTGAGTGGCGATGTCGGTCTCTTCACGAGGTGGGTTTGAAGGTATTGGGTAACAAATAAGGAATTTCCCTAAGGTGGTAAATTATATCTAGTGTGAGTTCTAGGCTCACTAATTCATTTCATGATCAATACATACTTCAATGTTACTTACTCATACTTAATTTCATACTTCAAGTACTTATGCATTCATGCTCCCATTCATATAATTACTTCAATACTTGGACATGCTCTTCAAGGATTAAAGGTTATGGTAATTACCTGGGCCGGACTTAGTCCCGGTCCCGTCACGGTCAATGATGTGTAAGGCCGGCTGTCTCTGCGGTGCGCCCTTTTGCGGATCCCGGGACCCCTGTCCCTGTGAGGTATGCTGGGCATGAGCATTGCCAGACGCAACCTCCTTGCCTTCACGCTGCTTGTAGCCCTGATAGTTGCCCTTGGGCTTCGAGTTCTCTGGGCATGCATTAGCACGGTGCCCCGGCTTCTGGCAGTTGTAGCAGTGGATCTCCCTTCCTTGGCAATCGGTGCCGGGATGATCCTTGTTGCAGTTTCGGCACACATAGCTGCGGCCATCATTCTGGCCCTTGCCATGGCCAAATCCAGAACCTATAGCTTCCAAGTTAGCGAGGTTCGGTATACTTACAATACTCCATATACATACTTATCCACAAGTATACTAGTTCAATTTTAGTTTCTTACCCTTGTAGGGCTGAGACCTCAGTGGCTTCGCTGCCACTGGTGCAGTGTAGGCAAGCTGCAATGGCTTAGCTGCCTTGCCCTTCTCAGCATGGGCACTGCTGTCTCCAGAGATGTTCTTTTGGTGGGAGTACTTCCCTTTCTTCTTCTTCCATGGTTTGGTTTGGTTTTGGTCGTCGGAGGTGTTACCCTTGCTGCTCACCTTGCGCTTCAGCGCCTGCTCCTCATCTCTCAGCTGGCAGGTGATTTCTACTCGAGATGCAGCATGGTAACACTCCTGAATTACTTGGCATTAGGTTACACATTTACATACGGGAATACTAATTCACATTGCTCATGGCTTTTAAGGGTTCAACGTTGTTTACCTGAAGGGAGGTAAACCGTGCGAATCCCATGCCATATCGGAGTCGATGGCTCAATCCGCCGTAGAAGCGGTCGACCAAGACTTGGCCGGTATACCCAAGGCCGGGTAGAAGTCTGAGAAGAGAGGTGAAGGTGCGGTAATATTCATCGACTGTCATCTTTCCGTCATCTTTAGGGCATCGAGCTCAAGCCGTTTCTTGGTCTTGACATGCTCGGGATAGTACTTAGATCGGAGGAGAGAGGTGAATGCTTCCCAACCGAATGCGGGGTCGGCTACGTGCTCGGCCTTGATGAGCTTCCACCAGTCCATAGCCGCGTCCTTGAGGTAATACGCAGCTATCCTCACTCGAACTCCAGCGGGAGTCTCAAGTGTCTCGAATGCCGTCTCCATCTCGGAGAGATAGGCCTCGAGCTTGGTGGGGTCGCTCTCGCCTCTAAAGCATGGAGGTCGAAGGTCGGCGACTGCCTTTACCCAATTGGTCTCACGGGGATGAGGTGGGTCGGGCTGCTGCTGTTGCTGCTGCTGTTGGTTCTGCTGTGTTTGTTGTACAGTGTTAATTACTGTCGGTAGCATCTGTGCTACAGTGGCGGCGACGATTTCAGCTATCGTCTTCGCGCCCGGTCCATCATTGGCCCCTCCTCTGGTTCGGCCTGAACCTCATCCTGACATCTAAACAAGTATGGTTTACATTAGATACTGTGACACAATGACCGCGTGGTCTTGATTCAACAATGGTATCGTCTTTACAGACGTCAAGGGGTATCCGTTATCAATAACGGTTAGTCTTAGTTAGGTTTTTAGTTCTCCGTTGTGAAACGGTTTATAACCTAACTCGGTAATCACTACACTCGGTATTCTAATCATTAGAGCGAGACTTCGCTTTGATATCACTTTTTATAACACCCCAACCGCTAATCCTTCCATTATCCTCTAATCATTCCCATAATTACCTTACTCGCAGCGGAATACTTACTTACTCTCGGTGGGTGATACAACGCCGTTAGCCATCCAAGACTAACAAGGCTACTATTACTTACAGTAACGGTCTGACGATTAGAATATACCGAAAATATACTACTAACTTTACAATGCCAAATACTTACGTACACTTTGATTACCGAGTATCCAAAATATACGAATTACATTCCAAGACTACTTCCCAAAAATCAAGAGTTTATACATCTACTCGTTTCTATCCAATCACAATTCATTACCCAAAAAGGCCTTAGCCATGTACAACTCGGTACACCATCCCAATCTACTAACTACCCCAAAAAGAATTTATTCCGGTCCTTACTTGACCATCACGCCTCGCGGGAACCTGTAGAATAAAAACATTCCCCCTAGGGGGTCAGCTTACGCTGCATATGATAACCGCATACCCCGCGTACTAGCGAGGGTACGCCAACTATTTGGTCGAATACATGCGGTTCGTTTCATTCATACATACATACATGCTTACACAGTACAATTCAATTCATTCATTTCACAAGGCATACATACATCCATACATGCAAGGAAGACATAACAAGTCAACCAGTCTTACTTACCGAATACTCACCGCACTACGGAGATACACTTCTCCAATTAATACACAGGTCTTGTTAGCTTCATTACACACTCGGGTTAATCGGGTGTTCAATACTCTTTTACTCAAGGTCAATGACTTACGATAGTCGAGACCGATACACATACAATACTTACTTCTTACTTACTTTACTCAAGTTAAGTCGGAATGACCTCCGGGCAGGGATTACTACATCCCACCACCGGGCTTTAGGGTGGCCCACTAATCCAGGATGCTACCCATTCAAGGGATTTGGTCCATGGAAAATATTACAGCCAGGATTCGGATCCAACCTCTTGTGTTTCCTTATCCTCACGCGTGGCCGAAACTATATCGGAATTCTGCTCATTCAGTTTTACTCATTACTCATGTTAGGAGTTAGATTGTTAGGAATTATTAGAAGTCATTACTTCTTTTCCATACATCAATACAATGCACGAGTACTCATCATGTACACATACATTTCCATTCATTCTTTCATGAATTATACAAACTAAATGTTCAAGGGCATACAACAAGAACAACATAGTTCAAACACGATTAAGTGCAATATAAGTCCGATTCGTGCATTTATCTTATTGGTGATCACATAAGCACACAAATCGAGGTAACCAAGTTAGGATACAGGGCATGAAGAAATCATACCGTTCGCGTAGTTTCGTATACCGGGTCCTTCGATGTTCAAACGATTTGATTCTATACATACAATGACAGTGTTGATCAAGATCTATATTGAGCCAACTTATTCCTTCATTAATACTTCTAATGTATACATACTACTCCTTTACATTCATACTTGATTATTGAACCCATTCTTTTCTCATTACTTCTTATTCTTGCTTTCTTACTCATGTACTTACTTTCTTACCTTTACTATTTCATTTATAGTGTACTTCTACATATATATGCATATATGTATATAGGCATATATATATATACATATCATTACTATAATCATATAATAAAACATTTTTTTTGTTTTGACTCGACCGACCTTACCTAGGGTTGGACCCAAGGTCGGTCGAAGTCAGTATGTTTCATCGCTGGAAAAATTCAGGCCCGACCGACCTTGCAAGTCCGGTCCCAAGGTCGGTCCATTCCAGAAGGTTTCCGTCTTTGTAATTCTGGGCTCGACCGACCTTGCAAGTTCGGTCCCAAGGTCGGTCCGGCCCAGTACTTCAGTTTTAAAATCTGTTTTTGGTGTTTTACTTTCCCATTGCTTCCCTAACCTTTACCAATACATTCCCCACATGTTTAACACTCATTAAACCCTCTAAATCACCTTAGTTCATCTACCAAGCTTACTACTCAATCCTAGATTCACTTACACATTTTTCCTCACTTCTTTTCAACACTTATGCTAGTTCCCATTGCACTAATGCTACATATTTTTGTTTTCCCTTTCGTGCTACAGATTTTTCACCCAAACTTCTATCCTTCAATACTCCCTCCACTAATGCTACTCCTAGCATTCAAAATACATTACTTTGCACTCTAGTTCTTCTCATTACCTAAGTCCTTTTCAAATCTGTTTCAAGACACCAAACTATCCCTTTACACTCTCCAAATACACCTAGTTACCACCTAGGTTATTTTCTCTCCTTACACAACTAAGTCCTCAAATTCCTAGACAAAATTTGACATAGTCTCCCCTATAATTCTCACTTTGCCCACACACTATTTAAGCTCACCCATTGCTCATTCACACAACCTGTTTATTCAATGCATTATACTCACATAATAACTCCACTACACACATTAAAATTCCTGCACATACCCAATCAATACCCAAGGTTTACCCAAGCTTTTAAACATCTTTTACAAGTTCAAAAACTGTTTGATTCTCTTCTCCATTACACTACTACATTACTACTACTCATACTACATTCATTACTCATTTTTAGATACTTAAAATCTGTTACAATACAATACACAAAACTAACTCAAGGTAAGAGTATTTACCTTGTCTTGCTAGTTTTTCTTTCTTTCCTTTCCTTCTCTTCTTTTCCTCTTTCTTTCTTCTTGTTCTCGGTTTTTGTTCAAGAAATGGGCAATGCTACAGCAACCCATACCAATACACACAAACACTTAGCATCCATTTTAACTAACCCTAGAATTTAGATGTTTTAGGGTTTAGAAGAGATTATTACCTTCCAACCAATGAATGAGGTTCTTGACTAGCAAGAGAGCAAGATTCCTAGCCCAAAGAAGAAGCCAAAATCGGCTGGAGCAAGAGGAACAAGACATTCAAAATCTGAAAATTCTCATAATGCAACCAAGGGCTAGAAATGAAGGATTTTCGAATTTCTTTTTACCTCAAAGTAACAAGGAGGTGAAGGTGCTTCTAATAGTGGACTCAAATCTTCAAATGGCCTCCACCCATAAAAACGAAATCAGAGCTTTTGGATTTTTGAAAGGAGGAAAGTGTTCTCCTTTGCAAGGGGATTCCAATGGTACTAATTTTGTAATTTTTGGAGAAGGATTAAGGGGTTAACAAGAGGAGAGAAGGTGGAAGTTGAGTGGGTGTTCTACTAGCCTCCATTGCCGGCTGGGAGAGGAGAAAAATCAGAAGGAAGAAGAAGGTAGGTACGGTGAGGGAGTGAGGGATGGAAGAGAGAGAGAGCCCCACTTCCTTTTCTACTTTTCTACTTATTTCATTTGTCTTTTAGCTAATAAGAAAGCATTAAGAGAGTGAGGGAGGGGGGAGCTGGCCGGCCCACTCACACACACACACACTCAAATTTTTATTTTTATTTTCATAAGTGGACACATTAACTTTGCCTATTTGCATTCTCACCCCACAACTTCCCGGTTGTTACAGTTTTCACTAACCGGAACCCGCTTTCCGGAATTTTCTCGTTAAGTTAATTTTATTGGTTCCCAACCTTTATTACTGTTTATTAATGACTATTTGGTTGACCAAAATCGTTACGAGTCTATTCGACTAGCTTAAAGTCACGTTTCCCCGGTTTCCTCGAAAAACGCGCTTCAAGGTTCGTTAGTGTTTTTAACCCGTTTTAAGGATCCGTTTTATTCGGGATTTGTTCCCTCATGATTATTTAGACATAATTAAGCTTTTAAAATTATAATTAGCCTAATTAATCACTGTTTTTAATTACGGGGTATTTCAGTTAGTTTTAGGTTGAATAATGTGATGATATGAGCTTTGGGCAATATTAGAAAAGTAGCCAAGTTATGGCAAAATTTGTGTAGAAATTTGAGTGGATTGAGTATTGTTGTGAGTGAGGAATGACCTAGAGAAACTAGGTGTGGATGGTGATTGATTTGGGTTAGTAAACCACTTTGGGAAGGCTTGTTCAAGGAGAGGAGATTGGTGCTAAAATATGTAGCAAAAGAGTTGTTTTAGTGCCTTAGGAGTTTTAGGAGAACAAGGAAGATTTATGGTTATAAGAGTGAGGTATAGACCTTGGTGTGAGTTGTGCATTATCTTAGAAGATGTGGAATGGTCAAAATGAAAGAGAACATAATGCAAAGTGTTGAGGAGAAGTTAGAAAATGCACAAGTGTGCAAGGTGTAGAAATGAGAATGAAAAATGTGTGAATTTGAGCAAGAATTAAGTGGTGGATTTAACCTATGATTTGAAGAGGTTTAGAGCATGTTTTAAGGTGATTAAACATGTAGGAATCATGTGGAAAGATTAGGGAATGATTAGGGGTGGATTAAGGATTGATTAGGGGCTGAAAAATCATGTTTGGAGCAGATTTTAGCAGGGTCCGGGACTTGGTCCTTGGACAAAGTCCCGGACCACCCTTAAATAATGGCCGAGAGTGCAGGTTTCACCTTGGTTCGGGACTATACTCCAGGACAAGGTCCCGGACCTTTTGATTTTTTTCACCCGAGAGTTACGACCAGTATTGGTCCGGGACTTAGGGTAAGGACCAAGTCCCGGACCACCCCTAGAAATGCCCCGTGAGTGTTTTAAAGGTTTCTAATGATGGGGGTTTGAATTTAATGATGTTATATGATGTTAAGGCCTTGTTTGGTGACATGTAAAGGCCCTAGGAAGTGTAAGAAAGTGTTAGAAGTGATTGAGAAGTGAGAACTCAAATTAACAAGAGTAATACCGAGGTAACGGGATAACGGGGTAAGTACGGGAGTAGCATTTTATTATGTACCGTATGAGCTTAGTATTAATAATAATGTTTGAAACATTATCAGAGAATCGTGCGTGACCCGAGCATGGTGAGATGACACGGTAAAAGTAAAAACCCCAGTGAAAGGTATGATTTTCTCATACCCCGCGTGCTAACCGAGTTATGTTGATTTGTGTGTTTGTGTGCCGGCTTAATCAAGACTAAAGCATGAAAATGAACCATTGCTTGATTATGTATGTCTTGTTGTATGTTGTATGAGCTAACATACTTGTATGCCAGTGAGGTCTAAATTAGTGTATAGACCGACTCAAAGATGAGTGGCGATTTGCTAAAGACTCGTAGATCGGGTCGTATCGTAAAATAAGGAAAACGTGCAAACACACATACTAAAGATTTAAGAACAACGATATCGTAAACTTACGAACTCACTAGTATGTGAGAGAGCTGTGCGGGTTTAGTGAACACCCGGTAACGGTTAGGAAACCTAACTAAAACAATCCACGTAATGAATAAATGTGGAAAGGTACATGAACCTCCATTTAGAGGATTGTAGAAAGTTCAAAGATGTGAACTAGTCAAATAAGTAACAGAGACCTAAGGGATTAGTAGCTCCCTTGAGACATGGTCGACCTCCTATACGAGGATTTTACCCAGAATAAGGAAATAACCGAAAGTATGAGTAATGAAATGTATGGGTAATTATTAAAACCTAAGATTAACCGAACTTGAGTAATGTTCCCAAAGTCATTAGAAACATCGAGAGTGATGCTTCTGGGCTAAAACACATAATATTATTATAACTCCGAGAGAGGAGTGTATGGGAATGTGAGTAGTCCGAGAGTAGTCGGACCTATGTAAAAAGAGATAGGAACTAAGAGAGAGTTCCGAGAGCTAGTTGAACCTTCCCACCATGCTAGACCCAGAGTAGGGTCGAAACCGGGAAAGTAAGACTATGCTCGAGAGGCATGAGTTTTGGCTTAAGTATGTATAAAGAGTAACAAGCGTGACATAGGAGACCTGTAGTGTCTCGAGAATCTAAGAGCATGAGTATAAATAACCCAAGAGTGTGGGTGAGTTAATGAGTATAAGTAACCCGAGAGAATGGGTGAGTATAGAATGTGAAGCCCAAGAGAATGGGTGTGTATAAGAATAAGTAACCCGAGAGAGCGGGTGAGTTAATGAATGAGTACCAAGGCATAGTGAGGTTTAACCCTCAAGGCCTAGGAGTAAAATGATACAACTAACAACCTTGTTATGTTAGTAAGGGATTGCATCCCATGATTGATTGTCGAATCCTTGTGTAATGTACATATATAATGTATTACTATATGCATGTTGGTTGAATTAAAATGAACTCCATGCTCTCGACGAAAGTAGTCGGCGTACCCCGGTTAGCACTCGGGGTATGCAAATTTCATATGCAGCGTTAGGCTGAGCCCCTAGTGGCACCATTTTTATTTTTCAGGTACACCGAAGACGATACCGTTCGAGAGTAGGACGGGGTCGGTGGTTAGCATGGGTAGTTAGTCTTTAATTTACTTATGTACTCGAATGAGGTGTAAGACCGAATATGTTATCAGCATCCGTATATTGTAGACTCGGTATAGTAAAGTAATGGATCGAGTATTGTATTTGTATTGTGTACTCGGTTGTTCCAGTTCATCAGACTGCTACGGTATGTAAGATAGGCCTGGTTAGCCACATGGGTGGCTAACGGCGTTGTTTCACCCCTCGTTGTAATTAGAGTTCCGCTGCATGAATAAGAGTAATTAGTAACGGTTTAAGAGATAATGACGAGATTAACGGTTGGGGTGTTACATGATCTCTCCAAGATGTCTCTGGTAGACATGCTAGGATCTCTAATGGCTTTCGAGTTAAAACTACAACAAAGAAACTCAGAAATTTCATCAAGAGATAGAGGAAAAGGCATAGCCCTTCAAGTAGCTGAAAATGAAAGATCCGAGTCAGGAGACGACAATGATGAAATGGTCCTCTATGCTTAGAGGTACTTTTGGAAGTTCATAAGAAATAAAATGAGGAAAGGTGAAACACCCCATCTTCAAATATAGTGATCGTCGCCCTAAGACCATCTCGTTCATTAACAACACAGCGGAAAAGTTCTACTAAATTGGTGTTACCGCCGTTAGTCACCCACGTGACTAACTAGGCCTATTATCTTACAAGTCACGGTCAGACTAACCGGATAATTACTCGAGCATCTATACAATACAATCCATAAACCACATCTTATACCGAGTATCTCATATCCTAATACATCATACTAACATCTCATCAATTTACTAAACAAGTGTACATGCACAACTCGTGTAACAAATGTAAAAGCAACCCGAAGTACTCTACCCGCTCCTACTCTCAGGTTGAGTCCTCGTCTGGCACCTACCTGCAAAGTTTAAATCACAGGCCCCAAAGGGCTCAGCACATTGCTGGTACAGAAAACGTGCAGCCCACAGACTAACAGGGCTACACACGACTACTTTGTCGTATACATGCAGTTGATTATTCATACAAATTATAATAAGAAGTACAATAACAACAACACATTTATGTGAAACATTCACAGCTCAAATAAATCGAACGTCGTAATGGACGCCCATTAATGAGTAAGTCAGATTCCTAACTCCTGAGGCCTAAGAATTGTTTAGTTCTCGTGTTTGACCATACCTTATAAGTGTCAACCGTTCTCTTAAAAGAACTGGATGTTCTCTAACTGAATTGTTTATTTTTGTTGGGTCAAGATAACCCTAGCCAATGAGTTATTAGCTCCATTGGGTTAATAAACATTAATTCTTAAGTTATCAGGGGTGTAGGCTTGACCCTCCCGCGCCTCCTGAATTTGCCTCCCACCTCAAACTGTTCACTCGAGATGGTCAGGTCAGTTTGTCGACCCTAGGCGACAAGTCGTAGACGAGCCATATGCGGAAGACGGATCTGATACAGATGCCGACCTCCTAACCTAAACATGCATGACCGGAGTCAGTCCCGGATTCCTCTCAAGTTCCAGTTAGTTGAAGTCTCATTGACAATATGTTAGTTAAACCTCTCTCGGTATTAACCAACTAACAATAGGGGGTATTTATAACCTAATACAATTGTTACTAGACATAGTTAATGAACAAGCTCTAAATCAAGTCGTGTTAGTGTGCAATGGACACACAATAACAATACAGTAAATCGGGTTCATGCTTAATCTTGTTTGGTGGTATCACAATAACACATAGCACACAAACCGAGGTAGACCCCGTTAGCAAGCAAGCTACAAGAATCCCATACCGTACACCGGAGATTGCTAGCTTAATACCACGTTCGCCTAATCCGCCGAACGCCTCCGACTATCTAGATCTGTAACCAGAACTAGTATTAGTATCCTATGTCTTAGAACTAATTAGGTTCTCTTTTCAACTTAAACCTCTTCCTAGGTTAACCCGGGTATAATAGAATACCATTAAACGGGTTCGTTCATTTAGGAGCATTTTCAAGCTCAATTCTAAATCATTAACATACTAACGTCGTTAGCAGTTATTTAGTTGCACAGTTAGCAACTTTAGACTTATACGGACCTTGTATTAGGTTTTCGTATTTTTCACTATTCATCCATATTTCACTATTCATTTATACGGTCTCGTATTCTACTATTCATTTATACGGCCTCGTATTTTACTATTCACCATAGTTCACTATTCACGTATATGTCTCATATTTTACTGTTCACGTATACGTCTCGTATTTTACTGTTCAGGTATACGTATTTCCTATTCATGTATACAGATACTATTCACGTATATGAGTACTATTCATGTATACAGATACTATTCACATATACGAGTACTATTCATGTACACCAACATTTTTCGTATACGTCCGTATGATACTCCGTATCACACGTATTTATTTCTTTTTTCCAATATAACTTGTATTTTCTTTAAATTACTTTAAGTATTGATTTCACCTTTACTTATTAAATTACGGGTATACCCCTCATATACCTTGTTATATACGGGTCTCGTTTAACCCCGTCTTAACTCTGTTTCTTTTACAACTTGTTTCTAAATCCTTTATTTAATTTCCTTAACCTTCTAAACACATAAAAATGTGTTATTTACATTCCTTACCCTTAGTTTTCTTTCAATTTCTATTTTACCCATAATAAGTTCTAAACTTGTTATTTTTATTTCTAATTTCTTCCAAAGTCTTCTTAATTAATTCTTCTATACTTTTGGTCATTTACCAAAACATACCCAAGTTTGACCAGCCTTTTATGGTCAACCCCCTAACTTTCCAAAATTTACAATATTACCCCTAAAGTTAATTTATCTTAACTTTTTTTCCTTAAACATTTTATTTCCTAATCTTTTGCTATAATTTTTATTCTAACTCACTTAAATATTTTATAAACTTTCATTGACCATGTTTGACCACGTTTGACCAGTAAAATTACCATTTTACCCATGTGGTTTATTCTTTCATCTAATAACCAATTTAACTCCAATTAATTTCTAATTTTCGTAATTAATATACTTACAGATTTTTGAACATCAAAAATCACTACAAACATCTCTAAATCACCAGATTTAATTATCTAATGTTATAGTGTATATATTTCATCCTTTATTAACTTTTAAATATACCAAAAAAACTTATAAATTCCTTATAATGCTTATACACTCTTTATAAATTGTAAACTTAATTCTACAATTATTTTCTCATCACCTAAACTCTCAAAAATTCCATATTGACCCCATTAATTTTCGACAATCACCTTTAGGTACCAAAACTTCTTAAATTTTACATATTACTCTTAATTACTCTAATTCCTTTAATTTAACTAAGTTAGATAATTTTTCTAACTCATTAATAACCCCGTAATTTTCGGTCACCATTTAAATTATAGTATATGAATTTTTCTTGCATATTATGATAACTTATATTGAAGCTTATATCTTAAGGGTTATAAATCTAACTTTAGATTTATAAGATAATAACATTTAAGGTGTCAAAAATTAAATCTAACACCTAATAAATTTGGCAATAATAAACAAGATAAACAATAGGTTAGATCATATATAGATCAACAATTAGAACCTTGAAATAGGTAGTTGTAGGATTTACCTTGTACATTAACCTTTAGCTTAATATTAAGCTTGTTTTCCTTAGAAATTTTGACAGCAATTTGCTAGAGAAATTGGCTCCAAAATCATATATTAAGATGAAGAATAAGAAGGAAGAGTTTCCAAGAAGGCAATGTTTTACCTCGAGAATCAAAAGCACTTCTTCGTGGTTTTTCCTGAGAATCTGGGGGCTCATAAGCTATGGTTGTAAAGCTCTTCGAAAGAGGATTCCAACGAGCTATCAAGATTAGAATTTGGACTTAATATGAGAAAGTTATGATCTGTGCAAGACAAGGTATTCTTTAAGGTACTAATCTAAGAACAATGGAGTTTTTGTGTTGTTTCTTCATAGAGACGAGGAGCTACGAGTTTGGGAGCTCTCATAATGATTGGTAAGTGTATGATTAATGAATTATTCAGGGGACAAGGTGATAAGGCAATCAAGGAAAGTCATGGTAGGTGTAAAGTAAGCAAAAATGAATTTTAACACCTTTAATGACTCATCATGAAGTAGGCAGCCTTAGTCACGATTTTGTATGATTTTTTTTGTTTCTTCCTTATATTTATGTAATATTAGATGTATTAATCTCGTTCATAAGGACTTATACCATGTGTTAGGTATGTTAATAGCAAAAAATGCCTTAAAACACCATTTTATGTGCTTCCGGGTACACATTGATTATGCAGTTTGTTTTGGCTATTTTAAATGTGTCCTTAATATATTTACAACCTTAGAAACTTTGTTCATGAAATAGCATGTTGCTCATTCCAATTTAAACCAAGTCGTTTAGTGGTTTCTTCTTGACTTTCGCCAGTTTAGTACCTGTTTACTGTGGACTTTGTATACTTAATTTGTATGTATACGCAATGGCTCCTATGACCATTTAATTCTTGTTCCCTTATTTCTTTATGGTATTTAGGCTCATTAGCCTTTTCGTTCCATGTATACATGCTTAAAGCACATTTTTCTTTAAAGCACATTTTTGTGCTCTAAGGTGCGTTTTCGGTTTAAATGCTAATTCCGCTTAATGCGTATTACTAATCTTAGAGGTATTTCACATTTGAAATCTCTTGGGAACTTATTGGAAGTTCCCTAATTTATTTGTGCTCTTTAATACACCTTTTGCTCTAATTGTTCCTAAAGCATGTTTTGGTGTAAATTGTTGTTTAACACTTCTTCTAATGTTTCTAAGGCACGTTCTAGCCTTAGTATATCCTAATTAGATAGTTCATTAATATATTAAGGTTTGGGGTATTTCAATCTACCCCCCTTAAAAGAACTTTGTCCCCAAAGTTCCTATGTATCTACATCTCTTAGAACACAAAGGTAACTTCACACTAAAAGATCATATAGATCACTTAATATCCGTATAGGCATTCTGACTCATAAGGTCTGTGATTTATATATATATATATTCACCACACTTGTCACACAACACGTCTTTTGCATGTTTTAGTAATCAAAATACTATTTGTATATTCTTTGCTGTATACTCCTCAAGTAACCGGTCAGCAGACAAAGGTTTTCATGTCCTCGAGTTCATGAGCGAGTAATACAGAAAACGTTATCCGCAAGTACCGATTGCGCTGGACTCTTACGCTCTCTGGTTCACGGTCCTTTGGAAGATCAAAACATCACATACCTTTGTCGTATCCCCCTATGTCAACGGTCTAAAGACAAAGGCTCGTACGTCCACGCCTTCATGGGCTGAGTGATACAAAACCATTTTGTTCTCCTCATGTCACCGATCCGAAGACAAGGGCACATACGTCCTCGGTTCCATGAGTGAGACTTAGTAAAGAAAATACATGTCAACTCCAATTCCACTTTATGCTACTACATCTACTCTTAAGGTGGTTAATTGTGACCACTTTTAGGGAGTTTCAGGAATCATCCAACCCTGATGTGATCAGCATCAGTGTCGAACTATCCTTTCACTCTAATTTGTGTTCAGTTTTCCTTGATCTGGCCAAGATCAAGTTCTACCTCCCACGTCAACTTCAAACAACCAAATAATTATTCATGTAGCATTTTATATCTTTTAATCCTTCTAGTCAAAATCATAAATCAATACATCTCCAAATTATGGAACTCAGTCCATCAGTCATTCTTAATTCACCTCTCAGCAATTACTTAGAGAATTTAATTCCTATTAGGTTCTACATCGGTCTCATACTGATTCATATCTCATAACATTACCATATTTGGTCTCATATCAATACATATCATAGGGATTTTAATTTCCCTGGAGTTTCTACTCCTCTTTTCCTGAATTCTCGCACCGAAGTTAACGAGATAAGCCTCTAATACATCTGGTATTCACATCTAATTGTGTGTAATAACCACAACCACATAAGAATGAATACATGTGTTTAGATAACGTACGTATCAAACATCACAACTAATTGTATTGTGCTATGCTCACTATAGTTTACGTACTCAATACGTGAAATATAGGCTAAGCGATTGTACGCTCTAGCCCCCTTAAAATGGATTATGCCCACGTAATCAACATTATATCATTATTGAACACCGGTTCAAGATGTTTAGGTGTTATGGAGCAGTCTAGCTTCCATGTAGTTTATCTCACATTATGATTGGGTCAGAGGGTCTTCGCCATGGTAATGGCTTAGTCTCTGTATCAAGGATTCTTATTGGTGTTTATACCAATCTTACAACTGTGTTCCAGTGTAGTCTCTAAGGCTCCAAAGTATTTGGTAGATAAGTCGTATATTTATTCGACTGGAAGAGGTGAGACACATCCTTCCTTCTTCTCTTTTGTTAGGTATATCAAACCTTTTAAGATACGGTCCACTAGCTTCTGCTATGCGACTCTAATAATCTTGGGGCTTAGTTTGCCCTTTCTATGCTCTTCAATTTGTTCAACAGTTCCCTTGTATCCTTATAACTTAAGAATAAAGGTCTCTTAATGGACGCGTGGTATCTATCTATACACGGTCACAATGAGTCATAGCTTGTCTATCCAGTTCTTTGGAGATCTGATGTTCATACTCTTATTACGCCTTCCAACGTCTGAATTATTTCCTACTAACTGACCCTCAGTCTGAGATTCCCGTGTCATCTGGACTTACTGTTTAGTGCTTATTGCTCTTCATAGTTTCCTCATAAATCTTGAGACATATTAATTGTTCATACTTACTAATCAGTGCTTCTCGCACTTCGTAACTCTTAATTGTTTCCTCATGGAATGAGTTCTCTGACTCTTTTAATCTTACTAGTTTAACTGAGTTCTTCCTCTTCAATTGTCTGCGGTCAATTGCTGTTCTGGTATGAGTTTGCATCGCTGACTGTCGTACGCCGTCGACTACTTCTCGCGTTTCTTACACTACTTGTTTACATATATGGGGTACCTTACTGATACATTGCTACTTACCCGACTAACTTATAAATAAGTCCATTAGGCCCACAATCTCCTTTGGAGTGCGGTCGTCCCACAACTCGTTTAAGTATACTCGTATTGTTCGCCACACGCTTAGTTACATCTAATTTGTGAAGTATTCTATTGTCGATCTCCTCTTTCATCATTCCATGATAACGCACATGTCGTCCTTCTTGAACTTAATCAAGGAATATCCATCTACTGGATTCATAACTACACTATACCTTCTGTATTTAGTACGGACTCAATCCCTTAGTAATTTGAGGTCTCTTTCCTTAGAGCCTCTTATCTTATTTCTCATGTTGATATACTAGGAATGCACTTCCATCTCCTTACGGAGTGGACAGTGTGCTTCCTGTGAAACCTTTCATCACATGGTCCAGGCTACTGGCGTTATTGCACAGTCTGTCTCCCATTTCATCACTTTACTTACATCGGGTTTTAATTCACAAATCTGATTGCTTTTGTGTCAGTATTTGATGGCTTATATATAGTGGTTGCTTGCTGTGCACCATAACTTAATCTACCTGACAGGTATTATTCTCATGGCCTCCACTACTGAAGTAGCTTTAGCCGTCTTATATTGCCCATTGATGGCACAATTCTTCAATCATTTTACTTCAACGTCTCGTCTTACATTCAATCCCCTTCATGGTGTAAACACACTAGAAGTTCCTTAGATTCAGGTGTGTGGCGGTTATCGCATCATACTGTAAGATTGTAATCATTTAGCTCGAAGATAATTGCTTCAAATTTCAGGTTTATTTGTAGGTTGTATTCTATCTCTAATAAGTGAAAGCCCGTTTCGAGGGGTTTATTCCCACTCAATGCCTCACAACAAGTAGAGGTATCCCCACCCTAAAAGGAGTGGTTCGTTCTCCACCTCCATCATTGTATCATCTCTCTATTCCCATTGGTGCCCTTTTCTAGCAATTCCTCCTCAATTTAGTATAGGTTTTCATAACCACTCGTATGTACGAGTTGTAGTTCATTCATGGCCTAGATAAGCCTCTTTATGCTTTCCTGCGCCTGGAGCTCTGATGTATTTAGCATCCTTGGCTCGTAGGCCCTTAATGCTTGATTAGTCTCAAGTGAGAGTCGGTGTTCGGTTCACTGTTGTATTCTTAATCATCTGTAGGTTATCCACGTAATTCTCTTGTTCTCTGAGCTCTGTCAATGTTGGGTCACATAATTGGATGTACTATTGGGTTTCACAATATGTTTCTGTATCCCGCTTCCTGCTGTGGAAGTTCGCTTAGGTAATTCGATGTTAATCCGTGTCTGTGACAATACCTTCGCTCTCATAGACTTGCGTCTTTTAGCAACTAAGAATTCATTTTCATTAGGCCTCTGCCTTCCGGTGTCTATGTCGGATATTCACCCTGGCTATCATGTGCTGCCATGTCAATACTTTGTTCAACTTTTGTTGACTACGCCACCCGTTAATGACTAATCATACTTGGGTGTTAATGAGCTAGGCAAGCAGTACTAACCATCATTTGTGGGTCTATTTCTGCTCAACTATACCAAGTCTATGGTGTAGTCCTTTTGAGGTTCTCTCTTTTGGGATTGTACGTCTTTGATCCTAGGTAGGTCATTGCTTAAATTTGCTTTCTGGTTCTGTTTCTGGGGTTTATCAACATCTTCAATGAAGAGTGCTGTTAATGGTATTATTCTGGGAGTTCATCCCGTTTTTATTGAAAGTTTTTATGTCATCCATCTTCATTGTATGTCGTAATACGTTCCTTGTAGGTTATTACTTACATCTGGTCTTCTCACATTGTTGAGTAATCTCTTCGGTTCTTCTATTCAAGGTTAGGCTTTGTTTTGGGTTGATGTTCTTACCTGTAGTGTCAGTTGTCTGTTGTTGATGATCACGTCGTTTAGTTTCCTGACCAAGTCCAGCCCCCTGCCGACTGGCGTATTGATTTAGTGGTCATGGTCAGGCCGTCAGACCCTCCCAATATTTCGCTCTTCAGTCTTATGGAATTGTAATCCGATGTTAATATGTATTGTATCCGTGGTTTTTACCATTTGGTCTTCACGACTTCCTGTATAGCTTCATTGCGGCAGCACTTGCCAAGGCAAGTGCGCCATGCAAGATGGGCTATCGGTACTGTGTACGTCGGTAATGGTACATTCTCCTAAACTCCCTGTAGGTGGTAGTCCATGGGACTCCTTCCTTGCCCTTTTTGGCTTTGGTTTATTTATTATCTGGGCAGCTTCCTGACTGCTTTTGATTGTATAGTTACTTATCAGGGTATTCCTCTTTCTAAGGGGACCCCTTTTTCTTTCACTTTAGTCTTGGTTCTCACTCTCGTTTCCACACCTTCGTCATGGTTTTCGAGTATTGACTCCCCTTAGGCACTACGTTGTAGTCCTACCTTGGAGTATGACTTGCATATGCATTCGTAGTCGTCTGAGCTATTGCAGTTAGGTCTTTTTACCCCCTTTTTTTTGTAGGTTCGGAGTTATCCGCTGCATAATTGACTTTTAGGTAGTCTCTATGCTCTTGCGCGGTATTATCCCGCTGTAATTGCTCCCTTGGACTGTTGTCCGGTGTTTCTGTCGCTTATCATGTCCTTTTATTGCACTCGTAGTGCTTTTCTTCTTATTGGTATGGCTGGGTTATATCGACTGCGTAGCATGTCGACCCAAGTTGCCGGTAATTATTATTCTCTCATTGGTAGGATTCCGTTGGTAGCGTCTGTTTCAACGTTGCACTCCAATTAGGACCTTCAAGTCTTAAAAGACTATTGCATAACGAGGTGTTTCTCGTATTTGCACAATGCTAAGTAATTGCCAGATCGGGTTTTCCCGAGTAAGAGAAAGCTTGTCATCTCTCTGGCGTTCATTTCCGGTATCTTAGAACTAGGGGCGCGGAGGGCGGGTCAGGTATTATAGATATCCGATACACATCGGGGAATCCTAACTAACGCACCTCTCGCACTAATACTCAACCCTTATCCCAAAGTCTACTATTCCTAAATCGGTAATTCCTACGCTCTGATACCACTTTTTGTAACACCCCATCTCCAAATACAGTGATCGTCGCCCTAAGACCATCTCGTTCATTAACAATGCAGCGGAAACGTTCTACTAAATTGGTGTTACCGCCGTTAGTCACCCACGTGACTAACTAGGCCTATTCTCTTACAAGTCACGGTCAGACTAACCGAATAATTACTCGAGCATCTATACAATACAATCCATAAACCACATCTTATACCGAGTATCTCATATCCTAATACATCATACAAACATCTCATTAATTTACTAAACAAGTGTACATGCACAACTCGTGTAACAAATGTAAAAGCAACCCGAAGTACTCTACCCGCTCCTACTCTCAGGTTGAGTCCTCGTCTGGCACCTACCTGCAAAGTTTAAATCACAGGCCCCAAGGGGCTCAGCACATTGCTGGTACAGAAAACGTGCAGCCCACAGACTAATAGGGCTACACACGACTACTTTGTCGTATACATGCAGTTGATTATTCATATAAATTATAATAAGAAGTACAATAACAACAACACATTTATGTGAAACATTCACAACTCAAATAAATCGAACGTCGTAATGGACGCCCATTAATGAGTAAGTCAGATTCCTAACTCCTAAGGCCTGAGAATTGTTTAGTTCTCGTGTTTGACCATACCTTATAAGTGTCAACCGTTCTCTTAAAAGAACTAGATGTTCTCTAACTGAATTGTTTATTTTTGTCGGGTCAAGGTAACCCTAGCCAATGAGTTATTAGCTCCATTGGGTTAATAAACATTAATTCTTAAGTTATGAGGGGTGTAGACTTGACCCTCCCGCGCCTCCTGAATTTGCCTCCCACCTCGAACTGTTCACTCGAGATGGTCGGGTCAGTTTGTTGACCCTAGGCGACAAGTCGTAGACGAGCCATATGCGGAAGACAGATCTGATACAGATGCCGACCTCCTAACCTAAACATGCATGACCGGAGTCAGTCCCGGATTCCTCTCAAGTTCCAGTTAGTTGAAGTCTCATTGACAATTTGTTAGTTAAACCTCTCTCGGTATTAACCAACTAACAATAGGGGGTATTTATAACCTTATACAATTGTTACTAGACATAGTTAATGAACAAGCTCTAAATCAAGTCGTGTTAGTGTGCAATGGACACACAATAACAATACAGTAAATCGGGTTCATGCTTAATCTTGTTTGGTCGTATCACAATAACACATAGCACACAAACCGAGGTAAACCCCGTTAGCAAGCAAGCTACAAGAATCCCATACCGTACACCGGAGATTGGCTAGCTCTTAATACCACGTTCGCCTAATCCGCTGAACGCCTCCGATTATCTAGATCTGTAACCAGAACTAGTATTAGTATCCTGTGTCTTAGAACTAATTTGGTTCTCTTTCCAACTTAAACCTCTTCCTAGGTTAACCCGGGTATAATAGTATACCGTTAAACGGGTTCGTTCATTTAGGAGCGTTTTCAAGCTTAATTCTAATTCATTAACATACTAACGTCGTTAGCAGTTATTTAGTTGCACAGTTAGCAACTTTAGACTTATACAGACCTTGTATTAGGTTTTCGTATTTTTTACTATTCATCCGTATTTCACTATTCATTTATACAGTCTCGTATTCTACTATTCATTTATAAGGCCTCGTATTTTACTATTCACCATATTTCACTATTCACGTATATGTCTCGTATTTTACTGTTCACGTATACGTCTCATATTTTACTGTTCACGTATACGTATTTCCTATTCATGTATACAGATACTATTCATGTATATGAGTACTATTCATGTATACGAATACTATTCACATATACGAGTACTATTCATGTATACCAACATTTTTCGTATACGTCCGTATAATACTCCGTATCACACGTATTCATTTCTTTTTTCCAATATAACTTGTATTTTCTTTAAATTACTTTAAGTATTGAGTTCACCTTTACTTATTAAATTACGGGTATACCCCTCGTATACCTTAAGTTATATACGGGTCTCGTTTAACCCCGTCTTAACTCTGTTTCTTTTACAACTTGTTTCTAAATCCTTTATTTAATTTCCTTAACCTTCTAAACACATAAAAATGTGTTATTTACATTCCTTACCCTTAGTTTTCTTTCAATTTCTATTTTACCCATAATAAGTTCTAAACTTGTTATTTTTATTTCTAATTTCTTCCAAAGTCTTTCTTAATTAATTTCTTCTATACTTTTGGTCATTTACCAAAACATACCCAAGTTTGACCAGCCTTTTATGGTCAAACCCCCTAACTTTCCAAAATTTACAATATTACCCCTAAAGTTAATTTATCTTAACTTTTTATTCCTTAAACATTTTATTACCTAATCTTTTGCTATAATTTTTATTCTAACTCACTTAAATATTTTATAAACTGTCATTGACCATGTTTGACCACGTTTGACCAGTAAAATTACCATTTTACCCTTGTGGTTTATTCTTTCATCTAATAACCAATTTAACTCCAATTAATTTCTAATTTTCATAATTAATTTACTTATAGATTTTTGAACATCAAAAATCACTTTAAACATCTCTAAATCACTAGATTTAATTATCTAATGTTATAGTATATATATACCATCCTTTATTAACTTTTAAATATACCAAAAAAACTTATAAATTCCTTATAATACTTATACACTCTTTATAAATTGTAAACTTAATTCTACAATTATTTTCTAATCACCTAAATCTCAAAAATTCCATATTGACCCCATTAATTTTCGGCAATCACCTTTAGGTAACAAAACTTCTTAAATTTTACATATTACTCTTAATTACTCTAATTCCTTTAATTTAACTAAGTTTGATAATTTTTCTATCTCATTAATAACCCCTTAATTTTCGGCCACCATATAAATTATAGTATATGAATTTTTCTTGCATATTGTGATAGCTTATATTGAAGCTTATATCTTAAGGGTTATAAATCTAACTTTAGATTTATAAGATAATAACATTTAAGGTGTCAAAAATTAAATCTAACACCTAATAAATTCGGCAATAATAAACAAGGTAAACAATAGGTTAGATCATATATAGAACAACAATTAGAACCTTGAAATAGGTAGTTGTAGGATTTACCTTGTATATTAACCTTTAGTTAAAATTAAGCTTGTTTTCCTAAGAAATTTTGACAGCAATTTGCTAGAGAAATTGGCTCCAAAATTATATAATAAGATGAATAATAAGAAGGGTTAGTAACCCTAGGCAATTGGCCTTGATGAAAATCAAAGAAGGAAGAGTTTCTAAGAAGGCAATGTTTTACCTCGAGAATCAAAAGCACTTATTCGTGGTTTTTCCTGAGAATCTGGGGGCTCATGAGCTATGGTTGTAAAGCTCTTCGAAAGAGGATTCCAACGAGCTATCAAGCTTAGAATTTGGACTTAATATGAGAAAGTTATGATCTGCAAGACAAGGTATTCTTTAAGGTACTAATCTAAGAACAATGGAGTTTTTGTGTTGTTTCTTCATAGAGACGAGGAGCTACGAGTTTGGGAGCTCTCATAATGATAGGTAAGTGTCTGATTAATGAATTATTCTGGGGACAAGGTGATAAGGCAATCAAGGAAAGTCATGGTAGGTGTAAAGTAAGCAAAATTGAATTTTAACACCTTTAATGGCTCATCATGAAGTAGGCAGCCTTAGTCACGATTTTGTCTGATTTTTTTGTTTCTTCCTTATATTTATGTAATATTAGATGTATTAATCTCGTTCATAAGGACTTATACCATGTGTTAGGTATGTTACATAGCCAAAAATGCCTTAAAACACCATTTTATGTGCTTCCGGGTTTACATTGATTATGCAATTTGTTTTGGCTAGTTTAAATGTGTCCTTTATATATTTAAAACCTTTAGAAACTTTGTTCATGAAATAGCATGTTGCTCATTCCAATTTAAACCAAGTCGTTTAGTGGTTTCTTCTTGACTTTCGTCAGTTTAGTATCTGTTTACTGTGGACTTTGTATACTTAATTTGTGTGTATACACAATGGCTCCTATGACCATTTAATTGTTGTTCCCTTATTTCTTTATGGTATTTAGGCTCATTAGCCTTTTCGTTCCATGTATACATGCTTAAAGCACATTTTTCTTTAAAGCACATTTTTGTGCTCTAAGGTGCGTTTTCGGTTTAAACGCTAATTCGCTTAATGCGTATTACTAATTTAGAAGTATTTCACATTTGAAATCTCTTGGGAACTTATTGGTAGTTCCCTAATTTACTTGTGCTCTTTAAAACACCTTTTGCTCTAATTGTTCCTAAAGCATGTTTTGGTGTAAATTGTTGTTTAACACTTCTTCTAACGTTTCTAAGGCACGTTCTAGCCTTAGTATATCCTAATTAGACAGTTCATTAATATATTAAGGTTTGGGGTATTTCAATCTACCCCCCTTCGTAACACCCCAACCGTTAAACACGTCATTACCTCTAAAACAGTCACCAATTACACTTACTCACGCAGCGGATGTTTATTACAACGAAGGGTGGTACAACGCCGTTAGCTACCCATATGGCTAACCAGGCCTTTCTTGCATACCGTAACGGTCAGATGAACTGGAACAACCGAGTACTCAACTCAAATACAAACTCAACTCATTACTATACTATACCGAGTCTACAATTTACGGATGCCGATAACATATTCGGTCTTACACCTCATTCAAATGCATAAGTAATTCAAAGTCTAACTACCCATGCTAACCACCGACCCCGTCCTACTCTCGAGCGGTGTCGTCTTCGGTGTACCTGTGAAAAAAAACGATGCCCCTAGGGGCTCAACTTAAAGCTGCATATGAAATTCGCATATACCGCGTGCTAACCGCGGTACGCCGACTATTTTGGGTCGGATATACATGGAGATTCATTTAAATTCAATCAACATGCAACATAGCAATACATAATATATGCGCACTACACAAGGATTTACATTCATTTATGGAAGACAATCCTTAACTAACATAACAAGGTTGTTAGTTGTATCAAACTACTCATAGGCCTTGAAGGTTATACCTCGCTATGCCTTGGATACTTATTCAGTAATTCACCCATTCACTCGGGTTACTTATTCTTATTCTCGCCCATTCTCTCGGGTTACACATTCTTATACTCACCCACTCTCTTGGGTTACTTATACTTATCTCACCCACACTCATGGGTTACTACTACTCAAGCTCTTGTAGATTCTCGAGACACTACAGGTCTCCTACGTCACGCTTATTACCCTTAATATATTCTTAATCCAAAACTCATGGCTCTCGAGCATAGTCTTACTTCCCCGGTTTCGACCCTACTCTAGGTCTAGCATGGTGGGAAGGTTCAACTAGCTCCCGGAACTCTCTCTTAGTTCCTATCTCTTTTTACACAGGTCCGACTACTCTCACTACTTACATTCCCATACACTCCTCTCTCGGAGTTATAATAATATCATGTATATTAGTCTAGAAGCATCACTCTCGATGTTTCTAATGACTTTGGGAACATTACACAAGTTCGGTTAATCTTAGGTTTTAAGAGTTACCTTTACATTTCATATACTCATACTTTCAGTTGTTTTCTTATACCGGGTAAAATCCTCTTATAGGAGGTAAACCATGTCTCAAGGGAGTTACTAATCCCTTAGGTCTCTTTTCCCTTCTTTACTAGTTCACATCTTTGAACTTTCTACAATCCTCTAGATGGAGGTTCATTTATCTTTCCACATTCACATATTTCGTGGTTTGTTTCGATATGGTTTTCTAACCGATATCGGGTGTTTACTCAACCCGTATGTCTCCTCACATTCTAGTAGGTTCATATGTTTGCGTCGTCGTTACACTTTAATCGATAGTTTGTGTGTTTGCCCGTTTTCGTTATCATACGCATCGACCCGATCTATGGGTCTCTAGCCAAACGTTACTCGCTATGAGTCGGTCTTTACACTATGTTAGACCACACCGACATACAAGTATGTTAGCTCATTCAACATACTACAAGACATACATAATCAAACAAGGGATTATTTTCATGCTTAAATCTTGATTAGCCGGCACGCAAACACACACATCAACGTAACTCGGTTAGCATACGGGGCATGAGAAAATCATACCTTTCACCGGGGTTTTTACTTTTACCGTGTCATCTCACCATGCTCGGGTCACGCATGATTCTCTGATAATGTTCCAAACATTATTATTAATACTAAGCTCATACGGTACATAATAAAATGCTACTCCCATACTTACCCCGTTATCCCGTTACCTCGGTTTTACTCTTGTTAATTTGAGTTCTCACTTCTTAATCACTTCTAACACTTTCTTACACTTCTTATGGCCTTTACATGTTACCAAACAAGGCCTAAACATCATCTAACATCATTAACATTCAAACCCCCATCATTTTAACCCTTTAAAACACTCTCTGTAGGATTCTGGGGGTGGTCCGGGACTTGGTCCTCACCCTAAGTCCCGAACCAATTCAGTAGCTAACTCTCGGGTGAAAAACAACACATGGTCCGGGACCTTGTTGTAACACCCCATCCAAAGCCAATCGTGGTTATCGCAAAATTGAACCCTTAATCGAATACGTCGCAGCGGAAATAATAAACACCCGGACCTTGCCACGGTCTGATCGTTAGAATATACCAGCCTTAACATTTACAACACTTATCCAAAATACTTAACCAACCAAAAACATCACCATCCATAATACCACAACCAACCGAGTACAAATAGTTAAGACATAATCACAACCTTAGATCAGTTTAAATATAAACAGACGGGTGCACAGGCGCAACCCATACTCAAAATAAACAGCCCATCCTAAGTCTAACCGCTCCTACTCTCGTAGTGCGTCCTCATGGGTCTCTTACCTGCAAGTGTAAAAAAAAAAAACAGCCCCCAAAGGGGGTCAGCACGAATGCTGGTACACCCTCTCATGGCCCCCAAGCTAACGGGGCTACGACGACTAATTGTCGATAGCATGGAAATTGACTACATACACAAGTATAATATGAAGTGCAAGAACAATAACCACAGATGAACACATATAGTTCACAAACAATGAACGATTCAAGCGTTCCCTTATCAAGTGGGTTAGTAACCCCCTCCTTAGTCCTCATTTCCTTAATCTCAGTTCCATACCTTACCTTAATCTTAATCTCAGTTTACAAACCGTTCCTGGAAGGGAATGGTTGTAGCTTAATTCAAACCTGGGATTTAGGTGATCCCACCGCACCATCTTAATGCCACCTACTCTGGAAGGGAGTCCAGCGTAGCTGAGCCGGCAACCGGCCCTAGGCTACAAGTCCGAAGACAAGTCCTTAAGCGGAGGGCGGATCTGATTCAGATACCGTCCCCCTTTTTCCTTAGCATGCATGACCGGAGATCGGTCCCGGGTTTCCTCATTCAAGTTCCAGTTAGTAGAAATCTTAATCACCATGTGCTAGCTAAGCCTTAACGGGCATTAACCAACAACCACCAAACTTAACTCTTATTCTTAGCTTAGTAAGTACTAAACTTGGTTAGTAACAATCTCAAGTCTCGCGGGTTAGTGTAAAGATAACACATACACAACGAGAACAAATATAACCGGTTGCTTGCTTTATCTTGTTTTAGTCATAGCAATTAAACAGATAGCACACAAGCCGAGGGACACCTCGTTAGCAAGTAGGTCACAAGAAGGATTGTACCGTTCACCGTCGATCGTTGTTTGATTAACCTTCTTCGGGGTCCCAATTCACAACCTAAAACATTCATTCATTTTTAGGTCATTAGTTATTTGCACTTACTTAACTCACTTAATCCCTTAAAAATTCCCGATTAATATCCTCTTAAGTCCTTACCACTTAACTTACAAACTTAACTTTAGACATTAAGGTTCTTACTTATCTTAACTTAATTCCTTAAGTTCTTAGGGTACTAACCACTACCTCCCTACCAAGAGTATACCTTATTACCAATTACCATTCTTAGAATTCAAAATTTCTTTTTTTTTGTTAAGGGTCATCCGACCCACCATTCAACCCACCCTCTGGGTCGGACCCTTCCAGTAACTTCCGGGTTTGAAAAACTCTACATGTCCGACCCACGTCTGACCCAACTATCTGGGTCGGACCATTCCAGAAAATTTTCCATCTTCTAAACCTTCCATGTCCGACCCATGTCCGACCCAACCTTATGGGTCGGACCATTCCAGAAATTTAACCGCCCTCAAAAACTCACCCGTCCGACCCATGTCCAACCCAAGTCCTCTGGGTTGGACCATTCCAGAACTTTTCCCTGGCGTTAAACAGAGGCCGTCTGACCCAAACTTGGGTCGGACCCCTGGGTCGGACGCCTCCAGAACATGTCCAAACATTGCCAAATCTTTACCAAACTTTTCCTCAAGCCATCCAATGTGTTCTAACATCATTTAGACCCTTAAACTCATCTTAAACCATCCTCCAAATTCATTCCCAATCCTTTACACAATTCTTACAACAACTACTAACACTTAACACTTATTTATTTCCTTCATTTCAATACACTCCTTTCACCTAGCACTTATACTAACCAAAAGTTCCCTCCTTATGAATTTGACCACACCATATACACCACTTGCATCTCTCTTACACTTTCCAAGGTTTTCCTTAAATCCTAAACTCTAGTTTCTATCTAAATCATCTCAAGGTTTCACACTCAATCACATCAAACTTACCAAGGTTTCCTAGCTCCTTTTATCAACACTTACCTAAGTCCTAAATACCCGAGTACACCCTTTTGATTTCTAAATCCTTCATAATGATGTCTAAGCCATTATAAGTCATTAAGATACCTTAATCTCACCCTTTTTCATCAAGATAACCTCTAGAACTTCCTAGTACTTCCTTAGTCATTAAATCTCCTTAGAACATCTTAAACACTTAAGTTCTCCTTTAAATTATGCCATGGGTTCTCTAGTACATAGCACATCCTAACACTTGAGTTTTCTCCATCAAACAACCAATATCACTCAAATTCTCATCACAACACCTTAGCACACAATTTACACCAAAACTACACCACATCATCATATAGTGCTTAAACTTAAAATGCTTGGCACTTAGGCCCTTAAATGACAATAATCTTAACCACTGAATTTCCACATATATTTGCCTTCAACCTGCGAATACACACAACAAGGCTCCCATTGGAACAAAATGCTTCTTGTAATTCACCTTAACATCCTTAAACTATCTCTTTTTCTCATTTGCTCCTTAGTCACAAGTTCACAAGTATAGTCATTGTTTCTCCTAGGTTATATATAACCCTTTTCTAATGTAAACTCTCTACTAAACTCATCACATATCTAAATCCCATTCCCTTAAACAATAAAACACCTTAAGGTAAGTAATTTACCTTGTTCTTTTACAAGCTTTAAAAGCTTTCTTCCTTAGGTTTTTCCTTGCTCAATCTTGGTCACCAATATATATCTCCTTGCCAATGTTCTAGCCAATATCCAATGACTCCAATGAGTACTAGATAATACATTAACCCTAAGGAACAAACCCTAGGTTAAAAATGTGCTTTAAGGTATTAAGGTGATTGTTTTACCTTGGTTTCTCAAGATAAGCTTGGATATGAAGCAAGAAGGACCTCCTCAATCCTTTGAAGGGTAGAAAACAAGCTAGAACAAGGCATAAACATGGAGTCCCATGAGTGCAAATTTTCGGACAAGGAAAGAAATGATGGAAACCTAGATTTTCTTACACTTTCTTTACCTTAAGAGAATGGAGAAGCCAATGGAGTCTCCAAACTCGAATTTCCTCCTCTAATGGTGGTTTGACTTGGCACCAAAATGAAGCTCTTGAAGTTTTGAAAAGATAGAAAGGAAGAGCTTGAGCTAACTAAGAAGAATATGTAATTTGTTTTGGTTTTGGAGCTAAAATGAGTAAGTTGTGTGCAAGAGAAGGTGGGGCTAGCATGGAGAAGAGCTTCACGTTAATGGAGAAGGGAGAGAGCTTGAGAAAATCGTGGGAAACAAGAGAGAATGAAGAGGTGAGGAGAGAGGTGAGTAAAGTGTGATATTTATGTTAAAAAGTGAATAGTACTTTTGCTTTATAAGTCTTTATTTGCTTAATGAGTCATAAAGGTGGTGACTCACCTTATAAGAAACCGGCCCCCATTTGATAATAAGGGTACTTAAGTCTTTGTTGACCAATTCTCTCACTTATATTGACTTATGTTATAAACTAGCTTAATTAATTTACTATTCACAAAATAAGGCACATTGTTGTGAAATTTTTGATTTCCCATTGATATAGACTTCCAAATATGATACTATATAGTACACATGTTAATTAAAGAGTAATGATGGACATTTAGCCATTCAAAACTCATTTACAAAACAATTTTTCAAAAATGTGCTTTAAGACTCCTTAAAGCACATTTTGTGTTTTAACTTGTTTTCAAGCTTGGTTTTCTTTGGTAATTGATTTAAAATGACCATTAGGATATTATTAAGGTCTTAGAACAATATTTGGGTACTCACCCAAGTCTCTCCAAGCTTAGAGCACGTTTTTGCTTAAACTGCTCTTTTGGTGTTTCCTTATATTTTCCTTGATTAGAAATGTTTCTTAATGTTTCTAAGGCATTATTTAGCCTCCTTATAACTTAGTTTATCATTTAAACACCATCTCTAAGTTTGGGGTATTTCAATCTACCCCCCTTAAAAGAACTTTGTCCTCAAAGTTCACATATGTGCTTAATCATTCACGATACTCAATTCCCTTAATCTTAACACCACATCTTATACTCACATTCACACATCTCAAGACTCAAAGGTCAATCTCAAATACAATACATAAGTATTATACATAACTCAAACTTAACACCAAAGTGTAGCAACTTACACAAATTCACATC
This sequence comes from Limonium bicolor, assembly GCA_023374045.1. Taxonomy (NCBI): domain Eukaryota; kingdom Viridiplantae; phylum Streptophyta; class Magnoliopsida; order Caryophyllales; family Plumbaginaceae; genus Limonium; species Limonium bicolor. Next base: position 110,037,504 of record CM041780.1, read on the forward strand.
TTAAACAACCAAAGAAACGACAAACATGATCGTTTCCTAACTCAAAAGCGAGAAAGCTCTACCCCCTTTAAAAAGGGGTACGCCCCGTACCCTATACAGACGATCTAGTCAGTAAACATAGAAGGGTACTCCGCCCTCATCTTATCCTCTAATTCCCACGTGGCCTCTTCGACATCCTGGTTAGACCAAAGAACCTTCACCAGTCGCACTGACTTGTGGCGAGTGTCCCTAGTCTTACTCTCCAAGATTCTCTGAGGAGTCTCCACGGATCTCATATTTGGTTCCAAAGTCAACCTCTCAGGTTCTAACACATGGGAGGGGTGGTGCATGTATTTCTTTAGCTGTGAAACATGAAAAACATCATGCACTTTACCCAGCTCAGCAGGTAAATTCAACCTGTAAGCAACCGGGCCCACCCGCTCCGTAATCTCATAAGGACCAACAAATTTCGGGCTTAATTTGCCCTTCTGCCCAAACCTGAATACACCCTTCATCGGTGAAACTCGCAGAAATACCTGGTCGCCCACTGTGAACTCCAGGTCCCGTCGTCGAACATCAGCATACGACTTCTGCCTATCTTGAGTAGCTTTCATGTTCTCCCTGATTTGCTGAACTTCAGCCTTAACTTGCTCTAAGTACTCTGGTCCTATAATGACCGTCTCACTCGACTCATCCCAGCAGAGCGGTGTACGGCATGGTCTACCGTACAGCGCTTGAAAAGGTGCCATCTTGATCGAAGCGTGATAGCTGTTGTTGTATGAAAACTCGATCAGATGTAGTCTGTCAATCCAACTGCCCTGGAAGTTTAAGGCACATGCTCTCAGCATGTCCTCGAGTGTCTGAATAGTACGCTCAGTCTGACCATCTGTCTGAGGATGGAACGCGGTACTCAGCTTGAGTTCTGTACCCAACGCTTCTCTGGTAGCTCTCTAGTACCTCGAAAGGAATCTGGTATCTCTATCTGACACTATGGTCTTTGGTATCCCGTGATGTCTCATGATTTCTTTCTCAAATAACTCAGCTAATTTGGTCACCTTCCAAGTATCCTTCATCGGTATGAATCGGGCTACTTTGGTAAGGTGATCCACCACCACCCATATCATGTTGAGACCTCCCCTAGCAGGTGGAAGCCCAACTACAAAGTCCATGGAGATATCATGGAATTTCCACTTCGGAACTGGCATCGACTGTACCATTCCGCCCGGTCGTCGGTGCTCGAACTTCACCTTTTGGCATGTGAGACACCTCAAGACGAACTCGGTAACATCTGTCTTCATCCCCGACCACCAGAAGTATCTCTTCATGTCTTTATACATTTAGAGGCTCCCGGATGGAGGAAACTGAAGAACAGTGTGATTCTCTAAGTATACGGTCTTTCAGATCCGTGTTGCCCCGTGGTATGCATAACCGGCCCTTAAGTCTGATCAGATCATCATGAAGTCTGAAGTCGTATTTCTGACTCTCAAAGGTACCATCTGTCAGCTTCTGTCTGACCTCTCTCATGTACTCATCTGCCCTCTGAGCCTCTCGCACATCATCAACCAAGCTGGAGAAAGAAACTAGCGAATGGAGTGAGTGTGCTCGACGGCTCAGGGCGTCTGCTACAACATTGGCCTTCCCCTCTTTGTATTGGAGGTCAATGTCATAGTCTTTCAGAAACTCTAACCATCTCCTCTGTCGAAGATTCAACTCCTTCTGAGTGAATATGTATCTCAAACTCTTATGATCGGTGTAGATCACCACACTAACCCCGTATAAGTAGTGGCGCCATATCTTCAGAGCGAAGACTACAGCTCCCAATTCCAAATCATGTGTGGGGTAGTTCTCCTCATGTTTCTTCAACTGGCGTGAGGCATATGCCACCACCTTGCCATGTTGCATGAGCACGCAACCCAGCCCTCTACCGGATGCATCACAATAAACCTCAAAGCCCTCTGTACCGTCTGGAATGGTCAGAACCGGTGCAGTGGTCAGTGAGTCCTTCAAGCTCTGAAATGATCTCTCACAGTCAACTGTCCACAAGAACGGTGCATCCTTCTTCATCAGACTGGTCATCGGTTTCGCGACCTTGCTGAAATCCCTAACAAACCTCCTGTAGTAACCTGCTAGACCGAGAAAGCTCCGGATGTCGGTAACAGTCTTCGGTCTTGGCCAAGTACGTACGGCATCAATCTTCGCTGGATCCACTGAGATCCCAGCATTTGAGATGATGTGACCTAGGAAGGAGACCTGGTCAAGCCAAAACTCACACTTGGAGAACTTAGCACATAGCTGGTTCTCCCTCAATATTTCTAATACTCTCCTCAGATGTTCCTCATGTTCAACCTTAGACTTCGAGTATATCAAAATGTCATCAATAAACACCACAACCGACTTGTCCAGCTGCTCCCGGAACAAGCGGTTCATCAGATCCATAAACTTTGCCGGTGCGTTCGACAAACCGAACGGCATCACTGTAAACTCATAGTGGCCGTATCGTGTCCGGAATGCCATCTTCTCAATGTCTCCCTCCTTAATGGCTATCTGATGATACCCCGATCTGAGATCAATCTTGGAGAACACAGATGCTCCCTTCAACTGATCGAACAGATCGTCAATACGGGGTAGTGGGTACTTATTCTTCACTGTCACTGCATTCAGCTCTCTGTACTCGATGCAGAGGCGGAGACTACCATCTTTCTTCTTTACGAAGTGCTCCCCATGGTGACACACTTGGTCTAATAAATCCCTTTCAGTTGTTCCTTTAATTCAGTCATTTCTGCCGGAGCCATACGGTATGGTGCCTTGGCTATCGGTCAGGTACCAGGTAGCAGCTCGATGGTGAACTCTACCTCCCGAGTGGGTGGCATGCCGGGTAGTTCCCGTGGAAATAAGTCGGGGAACTCCGACACTACCGGTAAGTCGGGGTCGAACTCAGGGTCTCTCTCTATGTCCTGTACATAGCAGAGGTACACTTCTTCCTTTCTCCTCAATTCCTTATACATTGCCATAGCGGTAATGATCTTAGTCGAAGGCTCTCTAGGCCTCTGGCGGTATGATATTGTTACCCCAGACGGACTCCTGAGCAGCAATCTATGCTCGGCGCAGAGGATACGTCCCTTGTGCCGCTCCAACCAGTTCATCCCGAAGATAACATCAAATCCTAGCTTACTGAACTCAATAAAACTGACTGGAAAGTCTTCTCCCTTGATTCTGACAGTGGCTCCTCGGTAATAACGAGTGCAACGAACCTTCTCCTTAGACGGGAGCGTAACTGTGAAGTCGGGTAGCTCATCAGCGTCTAGCCCCAACCTGCTCGCGAATGATGCCGAGACAAAGGTATGCGAGGCCCCTGAGTCGAAGAGAACTGATGCCTCAATCCCATTAATCGGAAAGGTGCCGGTGAGGATAGTACGCTGGCGTCGGCCTGTGCCTCGTAAGTATTAGTGCACCTTCCGTACCGAGTCCATAACCTAATTGTGTTCACAAGCCTCATGAGTATTGATGGTATAACAAGAGTCGTAGCAATTTATATGAACAACACTGTTATTTTATTTATAACCATCCTTTTTACAACATGAGCTTTAATCTTACATCTCATTCTTCATCTCATTCTAACATTACATGGCTAATATTGTCTAAAGGTTAGGTTCAATCTCCCAGGCCTCATGTGTGTCGCATTGATCAGTGCTGACGGTGCTGTATTCAGCTTGATTCTCTTAATCCCATGGTATAACATCCTGGATTCTCCTCCCATAATTAATACATCTCCTGACTTAAGTACCAACTTATTCGCACGGTCCGCACGCTTCTGCTCGCCGTATAAAAATTCTGCATCATCCCCAATGGACCAAGACACTACGGGTATCCCTCTTTCGAGAGACTCCGTGTCTCGTCCTTATCCTGTGGTAGTCCCAGTCTCCCATCCTTCTCGTAGAAGTTACAATGCAAATGTCTGCCTGGATGTCTGGAATCGGTTCAGCTTCCAACTGCTGAGCGATTTCCACGACTTGTGTAATAACTGCATGGAACTCTTCGGGTATTCCCGGTGGTGAGACTCCATCTTGCATCCTCGCGGTTTGGTAATTCTTGGCATACGGATTCCAAATCCTTGCCCAAGCTCATCATTTTTAATTTCATCCTGGCTCCCCCTGGGTACTCTGGTTGTAAAACCTCCCGGTCCCATTCCTAGTTGATTGCATCTTCTGATGATGGCTATTTGTGCTTCGGGTGTCAGGTATCCCCTTAATAAAATCATACCTGGGCGGATAACCTGACATTGTTCGGTTGGAAGATCTATGGTTCCGATGTCGGTGTGCTCCGGGTTAGGTGTAGATAGTATTGGATAGCAGATGCTGAAGCTTCCTAAAGTGGTAGTAGGTTATATCTTACTTAAGTTCTAATCTCGTCTTATTCTCACTTAACTCAGTTATTCACCAAACATGCATGATAATGCGGTAAGCAGGTAGTTTTATTACTAAATGGTTATAGTGGTACCTGGCCTCGATGAGGGTTCAGGCTCGTTGTCCCGGTCCACCATGTGTAGTGTGGGTCCCGACTTCTGGGTCACCCTTGGGTTCTTGTCCACCGCCTGCTGCACCTTCCTCTGACCGTCAGATCCAGCTCCCTGATCGGTCTTGCCCTTGCCCCTGGTGTCGGGCCTATAGGCTCTGCTAGCAGGGTTCCGGTAACATTCATATGCCCGGTGTCCGTACACTCCACAAAAGTTGCACTCCACCTTATTCCCTTTACAATCGAGCCCGGGGTGGTCCTTGTGACACCACCTACAGATGAAGCGTCGCTGGTAGCCACCACCGGCTCCCTTCTCAGTCTCAGATCCTGATGATTCATAATATTAGTACCCATTTCTCAAACGGTCACTAAATTGTTTCTTAACTCATTCAATATCAATTCCTTACCCTTTGGCGCCCTAGAGCGCAGGGGTGTAGCTGCATAAGCATATGTCAACTTCAATGGCTCTTCCGGAGCCTTCTCTTTTTCCTCCTTCCCCTTTGGGTTCTGATTTTTCTGGGCCTGAGGCTGGTACTTCTGTTTCTTGTACCCTCCTTGCCCTTGACTCTCCGAGCTCTTACCAGCATTCTTTCTCTTAGCATTCTCCTTGTCCCTCAGCTGGACGGTTATCTCAACCTTAGCAGCGGCATGATAGCACTCCTGCTTTTCCACAGTATTAGTCATTCTTATTTCTCATAATCTAAATCTTACTCATTTACTTACTCAAATCTCAATTATTCTTATTACCTGCAAGGTAGTGTAACTCGTCGGCCCCATGCCGTAGCGGAGTCGATGGCTAAGCCCGCCATAGAAGCGGTCCACCAGGATCTGGTCAGAATATCCAAGACCTGGCAGAAGACGGAGCAAGGCGGTGAACTCTGAGTAGTACTCGTCCACTGTCATCTTGTCCCTCTGCTTAAGCGCATCCAACTGTAAGCGCTTCTTCGTCTGAACATGGGCGGGGTAGTACTTTGCTCGTAGCAAGGCGGTGTACTGCTCCCAGCCGAACTCTGGATCGGCCACATGCTCGGCCCTCACCAGCTTCCACCAATCGCCTGCCGCCCCCTTCAGATAAAAGGTAGCCAGACGCACCTTGATCCCAGCAGGGACGTCAAGGGTCTCGAAGGCGGTCTCCAGATCGGAGATGTATGCCTCAAGCTTGGCGGGATCAGTCTCCCCCTTAAAGTGTGCGGGTCGAAGATCTGTAAGACTCTTCACCCAATTTGGTTCCCTGGGTTGTGGCGGTGGAGGTGGTGCACCCACACCAGGCTGATAGCCCATATGCCCTAATGCGGCAGCTACGATCTCTACGATCGTCTGCCCTCCAGGTATTCCTGAAGTATCCTCACCCTGGCCGCGGCCTCGGCTTCCTCTAGGACGTCCTGCCATCTGAACAAGCATAACTCACATTAGATTCGTATTCACCACTGTTTTGGTTAACGAATTTATAACGTCCGGAGACGGTAAAGACGATCCACACTTATTAGTGGTCATCTGACTCTACTCACTCTAACTTCTCACACCCTTAACCCATCACTTATTCCTTAACTTATATCCTAACTCGGTGGTTACTCATGTCCGATATTTCTTGATCAGAGCGTAACTACGCTCTGATACCACTTTTTGTAACACCCCATTCAAAGCCAATCGTGGTTATCACAAAACTAAACCCTTAATCGAATACGTCGCAGCGGAAATAATAAACACCCAGACCTTGCCACAGTCTGATCGTTAGAATATACCGGCCTTAACATTTACAACACTTATCCAAAATACTTAACCAACCAAAAACATCACCATCCATAATACCACAACCAACCGAGTACAAATAGTTAAGACGTAATCACAACCTTAGATCAATTTAAATATAAACAGACGGGTGCACAGGTGCAACCCGTACTCAAAATAAACAGCCCATCCTAAGTCTAACCACTCCTCTCGTAGTACGTCCTCATGGGTCTCTTACCTGCAAGTGTAAAAAAAAAAACAGCCCCCAAAGGGGGTCAGCACGAATGCTGGTACACCCTCTTATGGCCCCCAAGCTAACGGGGCTACGACGACTAATTGTCGATAGCATGGAAATTGACTACATACACAAGCATAATATGAAGTGCAAGAACAATAACCACAGATGAACACATATAGTTCACAAACAATGAACGATTCAAGCGTTCCCTTATCAAGTGGGTTAGTAACCCCCTCCTTAGTCCTCATTTCCTTAATCTCAGTTCCTTACCTTACCTTAATCTTAATCTCAGTTTACAAACCGTTCCTGGAAGGGAATGGTTGTAGCTTAATTCAAACCTGGGATTTAGGTGATCCCACCGCACCATCTTAATGCCACCTACTCTGGACGGGAGTCCAGCGTAGCTGAGCCGGCAACCGGCCCTAGGCTACAAGTCCGAAGACAAGTCCTTAAGCGGAGGGCGGATCTGATTCAGATACCGTCCCCCTTTTTCCTTAGCATGCATGACCGGAGATCGGTCCCGGGTTTCCTCACTCAAGTTCCAGTTAGTAGAAATCTTAATCACCATGTGCTAGCTAAGCCTTAACGGGCATTAACCAACAACCACCAAACTTAACTCTTATTCTTAGCTCAGTAAGTACTAAACTTGGTTAGTAACAATCTCAAGTCTCGCGGGTTAGTGTAAAGATAACACATACACAACGAGAACAAATATAACCGGTTGCTTGCTTTATCTTGTTTTAGTCATAGCAATTAAACAGATAGCACACAAGCCGAGGGACACCTCATTAGCAAGCATGTCACAAGAAGGATTGTACCGTTCACCGTCGATCGTTGTTTGATTAACCTTCTTCGGGGTCCCAATTCACAAACCTAAAACATTCATTCATTTTTAGGTCATTAGTTATTTGCACTTACTTAACTCACTTAATCCCTTAAAAATTCCCGATGAATATCCTCTTAAGTCCTTACCACTTAACTTACAAACTTAACTTTAGACATTAAGGTTCTTACTTATCTTAACTTAATTCCTTAAGTTCTTAGGGTACTAACCACTACCTCCCTACCAAGAGTATACCTTATTACCAATTACCATTCTTAGAATTCAAAATTTCTTTTTTTTTGTTAAGGGTCATCCGACCCACCGTCCGACCCACCCTCTGGGTCGGACCCTTCCAGTAACTTCCGGGTTTGAAAAACTCTACATGTCCGACCCACGTCTGACCCAACTATCTGGGTCGGACCATTCCAGAAAATTTTCCGTCTTCTAAACCTTCCATGTCTGACCCATGTCCGACCCAACCTTATGGGTCGGACCATTCTAGAAATTTAACCACCCTCAAAAACTCACCCGTCCGACCCATGTCCGACCCAAGTCCTCTGGGTCGGACCATTCCAGAACCTTTCCCTGGCGTTAAACAGAGGCCGTCCGACCCAAACTTGGGTCGGACCCCTGGGTCGGACGCCTCCAGAACATGTCCAAACATTGCCAAATCTTTACCAAACTTTTCCTCAAGCCATCCAATGTGTTCTAACATCATTTAGACCCTTAAACTCATCTTAAACCATCCTCCAAATTCATTCCCAATCCTTTACACAATTCTTACAACAACTACTAACACTTGACACTTATTTCTTTCCTACATTTCAACACTCCTTTCACCTAGCACTTCTACTAACCAAAAGTTCCCTCCTTATGAATTTGACCACACCATATACACCACTTGCATCTCTCTTACACTTTCCAAGGTTTTCCTTAAATCCTAAACTCTAGTTTCTATCTAAATCATCTCAAGGTTTCACACTCAATCACATCAGGTTTCCTAGCTCCTTTTATTAACACTTACCTAAGTCCTAAATACCCGAGTACACCCTTTTGGTTTCTAAATCCTTCATAATGATGTCTAAGCCATTATAAGTCATTAAGATACCTTAATCTCACCCTTTTTCATCAAGACAACCTCTAGAACTTCCTAGTACTTCCTTAGTCATTAAATCTCCTTAGAACATCTTAAACACTTAAGTTCTCCTTTAAATTTTGCCATGGGTTCTCTAGTACATAGCACATCCTAACACTTGAGTTTTCTCCATCAAACAACCAATATCGCTCAAATTCTCATCACAACACCTTAGCACACAATTTACACCAAAACTACACCACATCATCATATAGTGCTTAAACTTAAAATGCTTGGCACTTAGGCCCTTAAATGACAATAATCTTAACCACTGAATTTCCACATATATTTGCCTTAAACCTGTGAATACACACAACAAGGCTCCCATTGGAACAAAATGCTTCTTGTAATTCACCCTAACATCCTTAAACTATCTCTTTTTCTCATTTGCTCCTTAGTCACAAGTTCACAAGTATAATCATTGTTTCTCCTAGGTTATATATAACCCTTTTCTAATGTAAAATCTATACTAAACTCATCACATATCTAAATCCCATTCCTTTAAACAATAAAACACCTTAAGGTAAGTAATTTACCTTGTTCTTTTACAAGCTTTAAAAGCTTTCTTCCTTAGGTTTTTCCTTGCTCAATCTCGGTCACCAATATATATCTCCTTGCCAATGTTCTAGCCAATATCCAATGACTCCAATGAGTACTAGATAATACATTAACCCTAAGGAACAAACCCTAGGTTAAAAATGTGCTTTAAGGTATTAAGGTGATTGTTTTACCTTGGTTTCTCAAGACAAGCTTGGATATGAAACAAGAAGGACCTCCTCAATCCTTTGAAGGGTAGAAAACAAGCTAGAACAAGGCATAAACATGGAGTCCCATGAGTGCAAATTTTCGGACAAGGAAAGAAATGATGGAAACCTAGATTTTCTTACACTTTCTTTACCATAAGAGAATGGAGAAGCCAATGGATTCTCCAAACTTGAATTTCCTCCTCTAAGAAACCGGCCCCCCTTTGATAATAAGGGTACTTAAGTCTTTGTTGACCAATTCTCTCACTTATATTGACTTATGTTATAAACTAGCTTAATTAATTTACTATTCACAAAACAAGGCACATTGTTGTGAAATTTTTGATTTCCCATTGATATAGACTTCCAAATGTGATACTATATAGTACACATGTTAATTAAAGAGTAATTATGGACATTTAGCCATTCAAAACTCATTTACAAAACAATTTTTCAAAAATGTGCTCCTTAAAGCACATTTTGTGTTTTAACTTGTTTTCAAGCTTGGTTTTCTTTGGTAATTGATTTAAAATGACCATTAGGATATTACTAAGGTCTTAGAACAATATTTGGGTACTCACCCAAGTCTCTCCAAGCTTAGAGCACGTTTTTGCTTAAACTGCTCTTTTGGTGTTTCCTTATATTTTCCTTGATTAGAAATGTTTCTTAATGTTTCTAAGGCATTATTTAGCCTCCTTATAACTTAGTTTATCATTTAAACACCATCTCTAAGTTTGGGGTATTTCACTTGTCCTGGAGTGTAGTCCCGGACCAAAGCAGGACTTGCACTCTCGGCCTTAATTTAGGTGAGGTCCGAGACTTTGTCCAAGGACCAAGTCCTGGACCCTGCTAAAACCTGCTCCAAACTTGATTTTTCCACTCCAAATCAATCCTTAATCCACCCTTAATCTTTCCATCAACTTTCCTACATGTTTAATCACCTTTAAACATGCTCTAAACCTTTTCAAATCATGGGTTAAACCCTTACTCTAATTCTTGCCCAAAATCACAAATTTTGCATTCTCGTTTTGCACTAATGCACACTTGTGCATTTTCTAACTCCTCTTGGCACTTTGCATTTTGCTCTCACTTAATTTGATCATTCCAAAACTTCCAAGATAATGCACACCTCATACCAAGTTCCAAGAATCACTCTTAAAGCCTTAAATCTTCTTTGTTTTCTAAAAACTCCTATGGCACTAAACCACTCTTTTGCTACAGATTTTAGCATCAATTTCCTCGCCTTGAACAAGCCTTCCTAAAGTGGTTAACTAACTCAAATAAGTCTCCATCCACACCTAGTTTCTCTAGGTCATTCCTCACACACAACAATGCTCAAACCACTCAAATTTCTAAACCAATTTGGCCATAACTTGGCTACTTTTCTAACTTTGCCCAAAACTCATTGCTTCACATAAATCACCCTAAAACTAGCCAAACCTCAAGGGTTCTACCAGCACACACACAAAACCTAAAACTCATCAATTCTCCAAATGCAACACAATTCATAAACCATAAAATGTATAGCTCATAAATCAAACACTTTATTTCACAAATGTTTTCTCACTTGTATTATTACTATACAAGCACATTACTTTCCCATATCAAGTGGGGTTCATTCATTTAACTAACCCTTCCCAAATGCTAAAACACATAGAATATACATTAGGGTTGGTTTCTTACCTTAATTTCTCTTAAGTTTCTTTTAGATATTCTTCTCCTCTTCTCTTCATCCAAAATCGGTCATGGCCAATCACTAGCCCAATTCTCTAGACCAATATTCCAATGGATATAAGGAGTACTAATTAGTTCTCCTAACTATGAAAATAACTCATGAATTCAAGAGGAGGTCTCAAGGTATTAAATTTGAACATTACCTTTGGAAACCCTAGAATTGATTTGCCAAGAATCAAAGGAGGAGCTCCAACCCACCATTGAAGAATTGGAGAATAGCTCAAAACAAGGAAAGGCAAGGCATTACCATGTGCCCAAAATCGGCCAAGCAAGAAGAGGTGAAGAAAAATGCAATTTTCATTAGATATTATTACCTTGGATGAAAGAGGAAGCTTCAAGCTTCAAAATGTTGTGCTTTTCTCTTCAAATGGCCAACACCCATCAAAATGAAACTCATCCTTTTCAAATTTTGAAAAGAGGGAAGTGTGGAGATTGATGAGAGGATCACAAATATGTACTTATTTTTGAATTCGGAGCAAGAATGAAGCTTGGGCATGGAGGAAAAGGAGGAGAAGCCATGTTCGGAGCTTCCATGTCGTTCAACACAGAGAGGGGGGGGGGGGAAGGAAATCGGTGGAAGAGGAAAGATGGGAAGAAGAAAGGAAAATGGAGGAGAGAGAGGGAGGAAAAGGCTTTTAACTTTTTACTTTTTGCTTTTCCCTCTCTTTTCTTTTTCTTTCTTCCTTTCTTTCTTTATTTGTGTGTGAGTGTGTGAGAGGCTATTAAAAACCGGCCCCCACTACATTATTAAGCTGGAGCATTTTTCGGTTTCTGACAGAAAACACTCGTTATTTTACCCGCTTTGGCACTATTCACTAACCAGGCCCGTTTTTCGGATTTTTCTCGTTTCTTTATTTTTAATGGTTATTAAGCTTCCATTAATACTTATTTATAGTTATATAGTCACCCCTAATTTTTACGGGTCCGTTTGACCACTTAAAGTCACGTTTTTGGGTTTTCTCGAAAAACGTGCTTTAAAACTCCGTTAGCGTTTTAATCCATTATTTGGATCTGTTTTCTTCGGGAATCATTCCCGTACACTAATTAGGCCTAACTAAGCCTGAGGAATCCATCTCGGACCCTTACGAGACCATATATCTCTTATACTCATTAAATGCGCGTTTTAGCGTTTTTCGCTTTTCAAGCGTTTTCTCTTTACTTTTGGTTTTATTCTCTTTACCAACTCTCTTTAGGCACCATTAGACCTTTATAAATAATATTAGAATAATTAAATCACCATTATTAGGTCCGGGGTATTAAAATCTACCCCCCTTAAGGAACTTTGCCCTCAAAGTTGGTGAATCTAATATGGTTAGTCTCATGGCATTCTATGCCAAGGTTATAATACATGTATAACCTTACAGACTCCAAAAGTCAGTCTCATTTCACACTAAACATACCACACATATATCACAGCATGTATAGCAATCAAAAATAATCTTTGTACTCTCTCCATGGAATCGGTCCGAAGACAAGAAGGCACTACAGTCCTCGAATCCATATTGAGTAATATACTACTGATCCCTCAGGTACCGGTCACGTTGGACACTTACGCTCTCTGGTCCATGGCCGTTTCATGACAAATGGGCACTTACTCTCTCAGGCCCACGGTCCCTTCGGTTCTGATCAAAACGTTTCACATATAAATATCCTCAGGCACACTGGTTGACTCACTCAACACAGGATCGTCTCAGGGTACTCTCCCCGTCCCGCTGCATTTAGAAAAATCACACACTGTCACCGCCCCAACCGGTCACTTAGGACCGCCACACGTACGGCGCAATGGTTTCAAAACTTATGCACGCCCACCGTTCTACCGGTCACCAAGACTTAAGGCCGTAGCCATCGGCGGGTGATAGCGGTTTAAAACTAGTTTTCTTTTCCATCTTTATACTTGAAGAAAAATCTTTTGTAAATTCCGTTTGAACATTCTTTTTAAAAACATCACACAACTCCAAATCCAATTTATGGTAGTTGCCTCTTTTCTTAGCGTGATTACTTATGCCCACTTATAAGGAGCTTCAAGAATCATCCAACCCTGATGTGATCAGCATCAGTGTTGAACTATCTTTCCACCCCAATTTGTGTTCGGTTTCCCTTCATCGCTAGCAGATCAAGTTCCACCTCCCACGTCAGTTTCAAACAATCAGATAATCAAACATTTTCGTTTTCTATCTTTTACTCTTTCTAGTCATATTCATAAAACAATCCGTTTAAACTTATTTTTATCATGGAACTTAAGTCATCCACTATTCTCTATTTGTTTCACTTGCTTTCCCTACTCCATTTAAAACATACAACATACAACTCCAAAGGATGGAACTCGCTCCATCAATCATTCTCGAATAAAATCACCTAAGGAAACTCACTTCCTTCTAGGTTACACATCGGTTTCATACCGATTCATACTCATTATGTCACATGTCTAATCTCACTAGACATATACTATAGGGATTCTCATTCCCTAGGAGTTTCTCTACTCCTCTTTTCATAAATATTATATACTCGTTACTTGCATCACTCATGCACAATAATCATAATTACATAATGAATGGGTACATATGTTTATGTAACATAAGTTCCAATCATCAAAACAATTCCTTTGTGCTATGCACATAGTAGTTTACGCACCTATACGTAAAACATACCCTAAGCGGTTTCTCGCCCTACCCCCCTTAAAAGGGGTTACGCCCACGTAATCGACCATATGTTATCACTTAACATTGGTTAATTAACTCATAACTGGGTTTGGTTCTAGCCTCTAAGGCTTCAAGGCGTTTATGATTAGCCATTTACTCAGGTTTGCCAGGTATACTTAACCTTAAATTACGGCCCACTGGCTTCTGCTGCGTGACCTGATAACTAGAGCTTAACTCGCCCTTTGGTATTCTCAATGTATTATTCAGTCCCCTTTTTATTCCCAACTCAATCGTCGCCTGGTATCTCTTACCGATTGCGAATTCGATGAGTTGTAGATTTTCTCTCCAGTTCTTGGAAATTTACTTTGTATAGGATTGTATACCTTCATGGTTACTCACTTACTATTCCCGACTTATTGTCGGTTGAGCTCAAGCTCTTCCTCGTTTAATAGTTGCTTCTGAATTATGTTTGTTCACTTGTTTCAGTACGAGAATTCTTCATTCATCGGTCCTGGGACCTGTGGGTTATGACCCACATTCTTCGTGCATCTTTGGCCAGCGGCCGCACGGTCATTTCTCTAGATTTTGCTCAACAGGCTTCGCTGACATTTCTCAAGTTTCTAGCTATCCCACAAGATCATTACTGGTCAAGAGCAATACCAAAACACTCAGTCCTATAGAGTGCAGAAGCTTAAACTCCTTGCAGTAAATCACTTATGTGATGGGAAGGAACATATCTCTTTTATCATTTTTACTCATGGGCTTCATATCATTATCTGGCTATACTCTTACAACGGTCGCTTGCTGCGTACCATGTTCCTACTCATTTTCATGGCATCCGCTACTACTTTAGCTTCCGCCCAGATGTTCTTGCCATTTACACTATGGCTTGCCATTCTCTTGGCTCAACAAATACGCTATTCTTTAACTCTCTCTGTGCACTTGCGAACTGCTTACTCTGCAGTTCATATTGCACACATGCCGTGTTCACTACTCATCCGACTACTCTATCGGTTTCCTTCAACTACTATCAAAGTCTTCATACATACTATCCCTGTTCGAATTACTCCTTGGCAATAAACACATGCTCAAGTATCACCACGCCGCTCTAGCGGTTTCGCATTACATTCTTATGTGGTAGCCCTTCTCTGGAGGATTCACGCAACTACCACTCCATAGGCCCCACAATAACAAGTGGTATCCCCACTCTAAAGTAGTGGTTCATTCTCCACTGTTTCTTCTTATGCCTTTATGCATAGGTTCGCAATGTTTAAATCTACAGTTTGTAGTTAGTTCTTTCAGCTTACAAGCCACCTTGCCTCGAGCCATGCTCTGTGCGGCTGTTTATACAAGTTTCTTCTTCTCCGTATACCATTAAATGGTTTGGAGGCACTACTAGGTTTTTGATATAGTTGTTTCGTCATGCTTCCGTACATGGAAGGCCCTTAAGCATCTTGATATTAATTCATGCCTTCTGGCAATCTAGGGTACCCCGTGTTACGTGGGATCCCTTCGGGTTCTACCCGAGTGTTCGCTTTTAACACTTGTGTTCTCAACACAATATCTCGTTCAACTACTGTTGATTTTGGTACCCTTCACGGATTGCTCCTGGGTGTTACTGAGTTGCGCCATTACATCTGGCTTGAACTCATGGGTACGTTCAATTTATTACCCCGCCTTGCGGTCACTTACTTGATTTATCCTATTTAGGGTTGTAGCGTCTCCCATTCTTGGGTGGACCATTGATTCTCTCCTTTACCTTCTTGGTCAGGTTATTACTTTCTTCAGTGAGGTATGCTGTGGGAATTTTGTCCCGTTTATCAAACATTGATATGTTCGTTTCAGGCATTAGCCGTATTGCTTACGCTGATATTCATTCCAGTTATTATGTATTTCCTGAGACATATCCAATGTCTACACTTAATACTTTGTGCTTCCCGCACTTCTTAACGCTATATCCTTAGGTCCGTCATCCTTCTGGATTCTTGACTCCTTTTGCTTGGCAAACTTCTCTGTGTTCTTCGGTCATTCGAGGTGTCCAACTGTCTTGGTTTGAATTGGCTCTTTCGTCCGTAGTATGGAGTGGGCTACTTCCCGTGTTCCGTACTCTACTTGTATACATACATGGAGTATCTTATTGATACGTTGCCACTTACCCGACTAACTCATAACTGGTCTATCAGGCCCGCAAGCTCCTTCGGAGTGCGGTCGTCCCATGTCTCGTTTGTGCACACTTGTAGTGTCGGTCACACGCCTAGGTGAAGTATTCTATTGTCAACTCCTCTTATATCGTTCTATGATAACTTATCTTATTTCTCTGGTTTGGTTTTAGAAATCTGAGGTTTTTAAAAAGAAATGTTTGGTTTTGAAAGGAAAATTTGGGTTTTGAAAATAAAATCTTCACGGCATTACAATGCCGGTTGCTTCTTACCAGATCGAGCTTTTCACCGACTGGTATGCTCCTCAATACAATGGTCAGGCCGTTAGGCCTTTCCAAATTTTCATTTCAAAATTCTTAGGGCTGTTTTGCCATACTGGCTTCTCTCGCCATCTTGGTACTTGCTAAGTACTGCTCGCTTGTCAAAGCTCCTCTTAATAGTCTGTTTTACTGCACATGCCGTGGCAAGTGCGCGGTACAGGCGGTTTTTAGGTTAACTCATACCGGTCGCGGTATTGTTCACATTATATTTGGTAGCCTTGTCGGCTCTTCCTTGATCCTTTAGTTGGGTAACTACTCCTTAGAGCTGCTTCTCATTCATCTTGACATGACTGTCATTCCTTTAGGTGCTTCTCCCCTCTCGGAGTTCCTTAATTACTTAGTTCTATGTTCTACCTTGTTGCTCGTTCCCACGTCTTTATTGTGGTTACCGAGGTTTAAGTCATTTAGGCACTACTGTTGTAGTCCTATTCGGGTATATCCCGTAGTTATACTCGTAGCTGTCTAAGCTATGCCCGCTAGGTTTTGCAACCTCTTCGGGTGTGGCAGGGTGGGTGTATCTACTCTTGACTAGATTCTTAGTCAGTTAGTGTACCGATGGTGGTATTATTTAACTATGCCGGTCCGTAGACCTATGTCCCGGTTTTTGATATTTCTCATGAATCCGCCTTGTTGCACGGTTGGTGCTTTGCTTCTTGCTGCTGCTCAGCCAGCTAGGTTCTCGCGACAGCTAAGCATGTCGCCCCAAGCTGCCACAAATTCTGGTCTCCTTGGATTAGGATGTCTCGATCTCCCGCCATTAAGTGCGGTTATTGTCGTTCCAGCGGGATCCGTCTCCGGGATTTCCGGTTCTCGAGATCTACCGCATGACAAATTCTAGTTCATATCAAAATATTAATTAAGTGCCAGATCGGGTTTCCCCGTCTCTCTGGTGTTCTTTCCCAAGCTTTTAATATGGGGGTTGTGGAGGGCGGGTATGGTATTGTAGATATCCAGATCATACTGGAAGTTCCTATCTAGCGCATCCCTCACGCTACCACTCAACCCTTAGCCCTAAGTCACTAATCCTAACTCGGTATTTTCTAAGCTCGGTATTTCCCGTCATCAAAGCGATACTTCGCTCTGATACCATTTTTGTAACACCCCAACCGTTAAACACGTCATTACCTCTAAAACAGTCACCAATTACACTTACTCACGCAGCGGATGTTTATTACAATGAAGGGTGGTACAACGCCGTTAGCCACCCATATGGCTAACCAGGCCTTTCTTGCATACCGTAACGGTCTGATGAACTGGAACAACCGAGTACTCAACTCAAATACAAACTCAACTCATTACTTTACTATACCGAGTCTACAATTTACGGATGCCGATAACATATTCGGTCTTACACCTCATTCAAATGCATAAGTAATTAAAAGTCTAACTACCCATGCTAACCACCGATCCCGTCCTACTCTCGAGCGGTGTTGTCTTCGGTGTACCTGTGAATAAAAACGATGCCCCTAGGGGCTCAGCTTAAAGCTGCATATGAAATTTGCATATACCGCGTGCTAACCACGGTACGTCGACTATTTTGGGTCGGATATACATGGATATTCATTTTAATTCAATCAACATGCAACATAGCAATACATAATATATGCGCACTACACAAGGATTTACATTCATTTATGGAAGACAATCCTTAACTAACATAACAAGGTTGTTAGTTGTATCAAACTACTCATAGGCCTTGAAGGTTATACCTCGCTATGCCTTGGATACTTATTCAGTAATTCACCCATTCACTCGGGTTACTTATTCTTATTCTCGCCCATTCTCTCGGGTTACACATTCTTATACTCACCCACTCTCTTGGGTTACTTATACTTATCTCACCCACACTCATGGGTTACTACTACTCAAGCTCTTGTAGATTCTCGAGACACTACAGGTCTCCTATGTCATGCTTATTACCCTTAATACATTCTTAATCCAAAACTCATGGCTCTCGAGCATAGTCTTACTTCCTCGGTTTCGACCCTACTCTGGGTCTAGCATGGTGGGAAGGTTCAACTAGCTCCCGGAACTCTCTCTTAGTTCCTATCTCTTTTTACACAGGTCTGACTACTCTCGGACTACTTACATTCCCATACACTCCTCCTCGGAGTTATATTAATATCATGTATATTAGTCAAGAAGCATCACTCTCGATGTTTCTAATGACTTTGGGAACATTACACAAGTTCGGTTAATCTTAGGTTTTAAGAGTTACCTTTACATTTCATATACTCATACTTTCGGTTGTTTTCTTATACCGGGTAAAATCCTCTTATAGGAGGTAAACCATGTCTCAAGGGAGTTACTAATCCCTTAGGTCTCTTTTACCTTCTTTACTAGTTCACATCTTTGAACTTTCTACAATCCTCTAGATGGAGGTTCATTTATCTTTCCACATTCACATATTTCGTGGTTTGTTTCGATATGGTTTTCTAACAGATATCGGGTGTTTACTCAACCCGTACGTCTCCTCACATTCTAGTGGGTTCATATGTTTTCGTCGTTGTTACACTTTAATCGATAGTTTGTGTGTTTGCCCGTTTTCGTTATCATACGCATCGACCCAATCTATGGGTCTCTAGCCAAACGTTACTCGTTATGAGTCGGTCTTTACACTATGTTAGACCACACCGGCATACACGTATGTGTGGAGGGTGATTTTTTCGGTATGAGGGGGGGTCTATCTAAATATGGTCTGACTGAAAAGCCAAGATTCTAGAAAATGCCATTCTGTGGAGGGTGAAAACCCGTTAATCTGGCATCCCTCAAATACCTACTAAATCGTCCGTCTTTCCCAGAAAGCATAGAGGGGAGTGTGAGTGAACACTACACCCGCTCTCAATGGGTTTGAGTGTTTTGAGAGACATACGAATCACCTCAGAAGGGGAAAAGGGTTTTTTGTTTGGAATGGGGTCGCACCCTAGATGGGCTGCCTACGTACTCAACTCCCTGTTGAGATCAGACCTTACGTAGTTCAGGTCTTTAGGATGGTTGAGTTTTTTGAGGTAATCGAGGGTTGGAAGCGAACAAGGTTGTTTAAAGGTGAGATGGATGATGACAAAAGGGTATTTTGATTGGTGTGGGGTCGCACCCTGTGTGGGTTGCCTACGTACTCAACTCCGCGTTGAGATCAGACCTTACGTAGTTCACTGTTTGGGCTTTGGAAGTTTTGATGTTTGTGGAGCTTTGAAGATATTTGTAGTGTTTGAGTTTGATGAGTCTATTGAGATGTTCGAATCTGTTGGACTGCGAAGACCTTCGAGTCTGTTAAGCTGCTGAGACGTCCGAGTCTGCTGAGCTGTTTGAGATGGTCGAGTCTGTGAGACGCTCGGGTCTGTGAGACTTTGGAAGTTTAAATGAAGTTGGAATTGACATTGAATTGGAATGAATTTTGAATTGTATATAGAGAGTGTTTGATGGGTGAGTGTGAGAAGGATTGTGTTTGATGTTGGAGCATGAGAAAGATAGGATTTGAAGGGTGTTCATGAGCGAGTAAGGGGAGGATTGATTTTGGTTTGTGTTTGATGAGTGGGTATGAGAGGGATTGATTTTGGAGTGTGTTTGATGAGAGAGTACGAGAGGGATTGATTTTGCAGTGTGTTTGATGAGAGAATATGAGAGATTGACTTTGTGTGTTTGATGAGAGAGTATGAGAGATTGACTTTGAAGTGTGTTTGATGAGAGAGTGTGAGAGAGATTGATTTTGGAGTGTGTTTGATGAGAGTGTGAGAGGGATTGATTTTGGACTGGAATTTGACTCACTTGATTTTTAAATTGATTTGGAATTGGATGATCGATTGATTGTGAATTTTATTCTGACTTTAGAGGATGATTTGGAAAATTTTAAGGGAAACAGGTATTCCTCACATGGACCGTGTCTAGGACCCGTATGCATTAAGGATACCACAAACCTAGGGCTTTTCTAAAATGCACTAAGAGGGCAACCTGATTGGCTTTCTAGGGGCACCTGTTCCAGCCCGTTTGGCTGGTTATGGACCGAACCTGAACAAAATTATATTTGGGCCAAGAGTTACATGGGCCCAAACAGGATCAGTCCATACACTTTACAAAATCATAGGCAAGGACTGATGAAATGATATGTAAAGATGAATTTCCAAGGCTATATAAACAAATATACATGCTGACATGGATTTCAAATCTATCCGAATGAAGCAAATATATGTAAGAAAAGAATTCAGAATCTGTCTAAATAATTATGTATATGTGGACATGGATTTTAAGAGCTTAAGTTATACACGTGTGAAATGAATTTTGGAAGTAGCACAAGAAATGTATATACAAGAACGAATCATTAGAGCTATCTAGGTAGCGAATCAGTATTATTCAAGGGTTGCTAATCAATTGTTAGTCTTATCCTATTTACTATCTTTCAATAGTCAATCAAAGGTGGAAAGCAAGAAAATAATACAAAGGTCATGGGATGAAATCACAATAATGAATAAATCATAAGATTGCAACCGAAAGTGAAAACAACTAAAGAATTACAAATTGATACGAATACAAATAAAAACTTTTAGATAAAAGCTGCTATGGGGGGTCGCATCGACGCCGCCTCACTTGAGCTGATAGGATCAGCAAGAAGTGCACCAACCGATACACGTGTTTGAAGTGGAAAGCCCGGTAGTCCTAGCTATGGTTCAGCTCCTTAATCCAACAGTTCATTGTTCCTCAAGCAATATGTACATGCCATAGAACAAAAACAAAGAGATACGAGAATAATTAGCAACGAAATGTAAATGGGTTGGGGTGTGTGCAATGGGATCATACGGCCCCTCTCAATGGGAGGAAAGGGGGCAATCTAATCATCTCCCACACCCCAACCGAGAACATAGAAAAGAGTTTCAAGCTACCGACAAATGCTATGAATTGTAAGATAAATCAAACATTGGGGTTGCTACTCAAATTAATTCTCATCTTAGATTATGACTCAAACCAAAGTGTAGTATCAAAAGGATAGGTTGTGAGTCATGTGGGATCATACCTAGGAGGGTTTATATCATTTCCCTCCAAGATGAAGAATTAATAAGGACCAACCAGCCATTGAGTGATTTATCTTAACAGTCATAATATTCGGGCAACGATCACTCTATTCATGTTCTTATCTAAACGCAATGAGGCAAGAAGCATGCTAGTATCAAATCAGTTTCCAAACCCAGATCTATGCGCAAGGGACAATTACACATCAAAGGAAAATGAATCATAATAAGAGTTGAGGACTTAGAAATTCCAAACCCCTGATAAACAGATGCCAAGCTGAAATCCACTGGCCAACTTGCAAAGCCCAAGTCAGATAAGAGCCAAGAAGTCCGACCCAAGTTCCACGGTACCTCGGCCAAAATACAGAATCAGTGGTGAGCAACAGTTCAAATCAAGCAATGGGCATGTGAATGAAATAATCAATACGCAAAGGGGCAAAGGGGCATAGCGCCGACTTCCAAAGTGGAGTCAATCCACAGCAAAAAAAAATCCAAACTCAGCCTAAATGTAAACATTCGACAGACATGCGGGCCCCCAATTTCCCATAAGGCCGGTAAAGGGTGGAGGCCCTGAATTCATGGTTTCAATTCAGAATGCAAAGCCCGGCATTAGAGCCAAGCAACATGTAGTCCAGCCCCAAACATATCGGTTATTAAAGAGGGTGGCAAATGCGACAAGTGACACCGAATTTAATTCCCAAACCTCAATCGCAAATGTGTGAATAGCACCACAGCAGATCGATCAGAAGACGTCAAACAAAACTTTCAATCCGTTAGAAATGATGGTGAAGTCCGAAGTTCGCAAACTAGACACACCAAGGTCTAAACCACATTTCTAACAATCTGTGTATCTGAATCCCATTCCCATCAATAAGTATGTACATCGCCAAATTGCAAAGGTCAAATTAGTCTCGAGTCATAGTGAACATCCCCAGATGTGATATGAGTAATCAAAGGCTCGGCCAGAAAGAATCAAGCAAGCTTCGACAATGACAACTAAACCCATGGCCAGACAAAGTATATAAACATATTAGTTCTTAGTTTGTCGAGCTACGAGGCAAAGTGGGATTATGCTTGATCAGTATAACAGTCCCGGCAAGAGAACAGAACAACATGAGTACTTAGCCAGAATCTAACAGTGAACAGAAGCAACAGAAACCTCGATAAATCTCGCAACAGGAAACCGACAAAGAGCATAATGGTAGCATAACGAGCAAACCCAAGGAAGAATCTCATATAAACACTGACCAAATCAAGCACAATCGGCAACCATAGAGGTGAACTGAAACCGGAGTCGATTTCTAAGGCCAAACAGAACCAGGGCACGACAATGGGAAAGTGACTCCATCAGAGCAGAAATCGACCAAGACGGATAAACTTGGCATACTAAAAGAAAATGAAGATCTTATTTAAGAGAAACCAGACATTGATGAATCCTGTGTTGAGGGGAAAGGCCGGAAAACCCCATAAACAAACAGGATTCCAACACAATCCGAGTGAGCCTCCGTTGAGGTTGATGATGCCGATCTGGGAGTGACGAAGATCAGTAGGATTGGGACTGATGAAGTCGGGTCTGGGGTTCATGGTTGCGAGATCGAGTGCAGCGGTTGTCCATTATTGATGGAGAATCGAAAATGACGAGTCAACGGGAGACTGGGACACCCGTATTTGAGATGGAGGCGGCCGATACAAGAGCTTGAGGGGGACTAGGGTTCTTATGTAGAGAAGAAATTGGAGGGTCGAGTGGTGGCGGTTTCAAGGTTGAAGAAGAATAGCCTTTTCAGAGTTAGAGATGGGGTAAAAGGATGAAGACGGTGATCTTCAGTTAGGTGGGAGGTGGGAGATGAAAATGAAGAAGGCGACCGATCGAGGAGGCCTTCCGGCTACTGTTCAGAAATTTTGTTGTTTTTTATAGGGAGAGAATGTGGGTTTAGGGTTTATTGTGGGTGTGGGTGAGATTGGTGTGGAGTGGGCCTTGAAGTTTGGATAGGATGGGTTTGGGCTGGGGCTGCTGAATTTGGCTGAAGACTAGATTAAAACCAGGCTTGTCTGACTAGAAAATGAGATAGTAAAATATCATCATGAAAATGACAAAATAAAGTAAATGAAATGCTCATAATTACGGAAATTTAATTGACAATACTAAATAAAAGTGTAGGTTTAAGACATATTATTTTTTGAAAATTCATTTTCGAAAAATTGGGTTTTTCTGAAACACTTTGAAAAATGGTTTAAGAATTTTGTCAAAAAACGATGGTTTCATTTTGGCACGCACGTTGATATGGTTTGAAAAAAGAAAGGTGACAACCCCTCTTATTGCATTTATGATTTCGGAATTTGCTTTATGGGGTGAGAATTTTTGGTGTCTACAGTATGTTAGCTCATTCAACATACTACAAGACATACATAATCAAACAAGGGATTATTTTCATGCTTTAATCTTGATTAAGCCGGCACGCAAACACACACATCAACGTAACTCGGTTAGCATACGGGGCATGAGAAAATCATACCTTTCACCGGGGTTTTTACTTTTACTGTGTCATCTCACCATGCTTGGGTCACGCACGATTCTCTGATAATGTTCCAAACATTATTATTAATACTAAGCTCATACGGTACATAATAAAATGCTACTCCCGTACTTACCCCGTTATCCCGTTACCTCGGTTTTACTATTGTTAATTTGAGTTCTCACTTCTCAATCACTTCAAACACTTTCTTACACTTCTTAGGGCCTTTACATGTTACCAAACAAGGCCTAAACATCATCTAACATCATTAACATTCAAACCCCCATCATTTTAACCCTTTAAAACACTCTCTGTAGGATTCTGGGGGTGGTCCGGGACTTGGTCCTCACCCTAAGTCCCGGACCAATTCAGTAGCTAACTCTCGGGTGAAAAACAACACATGGTCCGGGACCTTGTCCTGGAGTGTAGTCCCGGACCAAAGCAGGACTTGTACTCTTGGCCTTAATTTAGGTGTGGTCCGGGACTTAGTCCAAGGACCAAGTCCCGGACCCTGCTAAAACCTGCTCCAAACTTGATTTTTGCACTCCAAATCAATCCTTAATCCACCCTTAATCTTTCCATAAACTTTCCACAAGTTTCCTACATGTTTAATCACCTTTAAACATGCTCTAAACCTCTTCAAATCATGGGTTGTGGATAGTTTTCTAGCTCGCTTCCCATTGGCTCTTTAGGTTATTTGTTAAGCAAATATAGTTCAATTTCCTAGTAAAATAAACCACATTAAGAGAGGTCATTTACCTCTTTGTTTTCAAAGCTTTCTCACTTGTTTTCTCTTGTTTTCTTGATTGAAAATTGGCAAGGAGCTTTCATCACTTGTCAACCTTCTAACCAATACACATATAAGGGTAATGAGCATTAATTTTAATACTCAAACTCATAATTAAACCCTAGGTTTACATAAGTGTCTTATAACACTAAAATTTGATGATTACCTTTGGAATTTGAAAGAGAACTTGAATGAGTGGCAAGAAAGGACTCCTCCTAGTCCTTTGAAGTTTGAATTAAGCTAAGAAGAGAGCAAGACAAGGCACCATTGTAAGGTGAATTTTCGGCTATACACAAAAATGATGGGAACTTGGATTTTCTTTGATTTTCCTTACCTTGAAGCAAAGGAGAATGACAAGGCATGAAAATATGAGCTCAAGCTCCTTCAATGGTGAATCTCCATGGCACCAAAATTGAGTTCTTGAAGATTTGAAAAGATAGAAGTGAAGAGCTTGGTCTAACTAAGACAAAGGTAGTCTTGAAATTGATTTTGGAGCATGGAATCATAAGTTACAAGTTAAAGAAGATGAATAATGGGTTGGTACTGTTGGAGAACGGCTGGAGCTTGGGAGGATGAAGATGAACACGTTGGGAATGAGTGGGGAAAGAAAGAAATGAGGTGAGAGGCAAGCTTTAGAAGATATTTAACTTATAAAGGTAAATAGTACTTTTACTTTATTTTCTTTTACTTTCTTTAGTTGGCTGGCCAAGTGTGATGACTCACACCATTAAAACCGTGCCCCCTTACATATTAGGGATACTTATGGTCTTTGTTGACCAAATAATTGACTTATGTTGACTTATAACTTAAACTAGCACTATTTGAGCACTATTCACAAATTAAGGCACATATTTGTGAAATTTTTGATTTCCCATTGATTTAAACTTCCTAATGTGATACTAAGTAGTACACATGTTGATTAAAAAGTAGTGATGGGCATTTAGCCACTCAAAACCCATTTACAAGACAATTTTTCAAAAATGTGCTTTAAGACTCCTTAAAGCACATTTTGTGTTTTAACTTGTTTTCAAGCTTGGTTTTCTTTAGTAATTGATTTAAATGTTCATTAGCATGTTAATAAGGTCTAGGAATGGCCTTTAGGTCTTATACAAGGTTACACCAAGTCTAGAGCAAGTATTTGCTTAAATTGACTTTAAGGTGTTTTCTTGTGCTTTGTTTGGTTTAATTGTCTACCAAAGTTTCCTAAGGACTTAATTAGCCTTATCAAATCATAATTGAAAATTATTAAGTCTTGGTAGGCTCTTTGGGTCCTAACCAAGTTCACTCCAAGCTTAGAGCATGTGTTTTGCTCAAACTGTGTTTATGGTACTTTATTGTTTTTACTATGGTTTAAATTGTTCACTAATGTTTCTAAGGAACTTTTTAGACTTAACATACCATAGTTCAATGTTTAAACACATATCAAGGTTTGGGGTATTTCAGCGGGACTGGAAAATCTTACAATCCCTTATTAACTTCGCGAGAAGATCGTGCGAGACCTTGAAATATAACAATCAGTATGGTCCTACAAAAAAATAATAAATGATAATGTCAAGAAAAACAGAATCTCACTATATCTAATGAATACATCCATCATGGATAAGCACAGGTTTTAAATACCTGAGCAAATATCAGGAGTCTCAGCTAGTATCAATATGGTGACAATGCTGGACTCCTAATTAATAAAGAGATGAAAACAAATTTTGAATATATATATATTCTGAGGTCAGGAGAACTACCCAATTAGCAATACCAAATGCTACATATATACATATAACTTGGAGGTTGTAAACCTAAACTTTTGAGGAGTATTGATATATTTTAGAGGGTTAAGTATCAGAAAATATACCTACCCTATTTTGAGGCACATGTCCTAAACTATCCTTATAGATCTATACGAGCATATGTCTTCTATGACAGCTCAAATTGTGAATGCGAGTAAAGAGCGCATGAAATCAAATAAAGTTAATTCCCAATGTAATATGAATTTTAATATCAACATGGTAACGAGTAACCCTCTTGACACTAGCAATGGAGGTAGTGTAAGTTATATTTAGAGTTTGAATTCATTTATACACTAAAAGTTAGTGGAAGTTAAACTTAAAAGTAAGAAAACATACCCCTTGGCTTGTAACAAGTGTTTTACACGTGAACTTTCCTAACGTTATATACCAATCTCTATGATTTTAAATCCTCTATTAAATAACCACGTTTCTAAGAGGAAGAAACAAACAATAAGCTTTGATTTTCTTGTCACCAAACCGTAGGATTCAAACTGGGAACCCTTAGTTTGAATTGGTACTAATATTAAGAGATACCTAACCTAGGTTGAACATATGATTCACCTGATTTGTGGAGTTTAATTGAAGTCATAACAAAACAAGCTTTGAGGAGTAGGAAATAATACTTGTGAAACCATAATTATAGATCGAGTTATAAAGACCTTTCCTTGAGGATTTATCCTAGATTTAGTAATAACTGCGACTACCTTTGTTCCAAGTGATGATAACCAAATTGTAGACAATAAACAAACCCTGATAAGTTAAATACTAGAAAAGCCTTTTAAAGAGAAGAGTGTACTCTAAGGCATCCAACTCCATAACTGAATTTATTGCTTGTATTATCGGTTTAAGAGTTAAAATGATTGATGAAATAATTGTTAAGCAGTAAGTGTCTGGATGTTTTAATAGGAAACTATCTTTTATGCCAAGAGGAAAAACTGGCTTCCCCGCTTGATGATTTGATCAAAGGAACTTAGTTCCAGGGATTAAGGAATACACTAGATTCAAGTATAGGTTATAACAGTTATTAGAATAGTTGTATAACAGTCAAGGGAAAATGGACATGTAGTAATCACCACGTCACAAAGTCTTGATAAGATAAAATTTGGAAATTGATAATTATGTGGTTGTTTGATATTTGCCGTGGGAGGTCGAATTTGATCCTGGTCAGATAAAGGGAAAACCAAACACAAAATGGTGTGGAAGGATAGTTCAACACTGACGCTGACCCCGTCAGGGTTGGATGATTCCTGAGACTCCCTACAAGTGGTCACCAATATTTCTGTGATAAGTAGGTATTTATTCTTAATTCCAACATAAAATTTGACTAAAAAAGTATATGAGATGTGGAAGGTGTAAGTTAAGAGTTAAGTTGTCCAGGTTATCCGTAAGGATTAAATAGCTAAAACGACTCCGCGTATGTCGGAAAAATAGTCGACTGTGAAGGAAATAATAACTGTTATTATATCATGAGCCATGATAATAAGTTAAATATGAGATCAAGAGATATTTACCTATAATGAGAATATTCTCAAGCTACCTTCTAAGTTATGGCCATATTGCCATCTGAAGGGAAAGATCGACTTCATGTCTTTCTTTATGAATTCAAACCCAGTGTATTAAACGGGAACCTACCTGTAAGCATGGTAGAATATAAAGAGTAGAAACGTTATACTAATACCCACATGAGTTAATTCATAAACCGAAAGAACATGTGGAATTGCCAGAAAATTGTACCTTGTTAAAAACCTTAGTGAGAACCCTACTATGGTATACCGGATGGACAGACGATGGTAATCATGTATGTACTACCGACAATTGGTGAATCAATAATAACAAGAAATCTTTCTATATTATATATAAGATGCACGGCTCAACTGTAGCTCATAATTTACATTGAAAATGAGAACCGAATATGGTGATAGTAAACTCAAATACCAGAATCACATGATGATGATCTAAGAGAGGAATTTTAATATGCCCCAGTGTTACTACAAGACCCGAGCGCTGACGATTGCTACTACAAGAGGCTATAAATAGAAGACAAATTTAAGACCAACAAGAATACTGTAACTTTACAGCTACAACAACTGAACCACAGTACGCACCAGCAACACCGACAAGGATGATGAACCCCACTAGTAGGACGCTACCACTATCAATGGAGAATATGTGTAGTAAACCAATCGGGTAAGGACCCATGGAAAGAAGAATGCTTCAACTAAACGCGCGAGAGCTTATGGACTTGACAAGAAATAATCCTAAGTTGGACAGGTAAGTAGTAATATATCATGAAGGTGGCCCACTTGCGAAGACAACTAGTATGAAGAACACGGGAAAAAACCAACACTGTAACTAAAAACAACAATGGAAACACTGTCAAGAACATGACTTCTACCTCAGTATATGCCACGTAAAGAAGAACCTCATAGTATATTTATCCAAAGGGGATACTGGAAGATGCATGTCATACACATGAGCATCACAAGCAGGGCAAACCTTACAATATTATTGGCAGCCCGATGTACAGTAATAGAATATACAATGAAGAATACCAAACAATGCTGCAACTAATAGTTACTTAGAAATAAGATAATCCGGAGCAGTGGCATAACGCGACATATCAATGAATACCTAAACCAGAATGTCTTACGATGTAAGGGACAAGTGCATCATGCACTAAGTAATAACCATAGATATACACAGACGGAAAGTCAGTCAGAAAGGACAAGGAAATAACTGGAAGTGTGTTACACACGTATGTTGTAACACCCCAATTCAATCCAAATGTGGTCTCGCAACTTAACAGCATAAATATATACATGTCACAGCGGAATTCTTTACACCTCAGGACCTTGCCACGGTCTGACTGCAGAATATACCGAACATTAGTACATAACAACCTTAACCAAATACATATCCTTCTTACAATCCCCTCACATCCTATACATCTTACTAACTCATTTGTCATACGAGTGTACATGCACAACTCGTAAGCCACACTTAACCCTTAACACTTGTACCCCCTTCTTACTCTCGCGACAGCCGCCTCCTGATGTTCACCTGTGTAGTAAAAACAGCCCCCAAAGGGGGTCAGCACGAATGCTGGTACGATCCTCTCATGGCCCCCAAGCTAACGTGGCTACGACGACTAATTGTCGATAGCATGGAGGTTGATTAGATGCACAACATAATAGAAAGTGCAGTAAACAACAAACCAGATTTGAACAATCAAAGTTCACACACAATGAACGACTTAAATGCATTCCCTTAATTAGAGAGTTAATTATTTACCTCCTTAAGTTATATTCCCTCTTAATCTTAGTCCATCCTTATCTCACCTCAATCTTAGTCTTATCTTAAACTTAGAAACAACCATCCTTAAAAAGGAGTGGATGTAGCTTATCTTAGTCTTAATAATACAAACCATCCTTTAAAGAGGAATGGTTGTAGCTTATCTTAACCTTACCTTATGTATGCCAACCGTTCTCTCATTGGGAACAGGTTAGCCCTTAGTTCGTTGTTTATTTTTGTAGGGCTTGGTTAACCCTAGCCAGCAACAGGACACTTACCGACGATAAACAACATTCTTAAATTGTTGGGGATGTAGGCTTGACCCCCCACGCCATCATAAAGCCACCTACCTTGGACTGGATGTCCAATGTTGCCGAGACGGCCAACCGACCCAAGGCTACTAGTCCGAGGACTAGTCCTTAAGCGGAAGACAGATCTGCTATAGATACCGACCCCCTTTCCTTAGCATGCATGACCGGAGTCAGTCCCGGGTTTCCTCACTCAAGTTCCAGTTAGTAGTAGTCTCAAGACCATGTTTGTTGGTTAACCTCTTTCGGTTTATATCAACCCATATTAGGGAGCGTTCCTTAGTCTCACTCATTTCCTTACTAAACGTGGGTTAGTAAGTTCTCACGGTATGTTATGTTAGTTTTCAAACATCACACAACAATACAATAAACATAATACTCCGGTTGCATGCTTTATCTTGTTTAGTGAGCACACAAAAACAAATAGCACACAAGCCGAGGGACACCTCGTTAGCAAGCAGGTCACAAGAAGAACTGTACCGTTCACCGTTGGTCGTTCGGTTGCTTACTCTCTTCCGGAGTCCAAATTCCCAAGTCCCTAAACGTCCATTCAGTTTTAGGTTGTTAATTACTTTTCCAATAAAGCTAACTTACTTAACTCACTTAGTCACTAACGATCCCCATCTAACACCACTTAAGTTCTTATAAACTTAATCTTAAGTGAATCACCTCTCCTCATAACTTATACTTATTCACCCACTTAATTATCATTGTTACCCACCAAACATGTCTTAAACAACCTTATATCATCAATACATATCAATCCCCACCATTGGATATCATTTCCTAACCTTAAAAAAAGTTTTTGGTAAAAAAGCACCGCGTCCGAACTTGTGTCCGAGCTTACCAAGTTCGGACGCAAGTCGAGACTCAAAAGGGTGCAACCAGACGTGTGTCCGAACATGTGTCCGAACTTCCCTAAGTTCGGACATGGGTCAAGGAAAAAAATCAAAGGAAGAATTTCAAGTGTCCGAACATTTAAGTCCGGACGGTAGTTCGGACTCTAGCCGAGACTCAAAAATTCTAATCGCAACAGGGCATGTCCGAGCTTCCAAATTCGGACGGAAGTTCGGACAGGCCAGAATGTTCATCTTCTAGACCCTTAAACACTTATCTCCTTTCTTGCAAAAATGCCCAACTCTTCCACAAGTGTCCCATTATGTCTTAATACCATATAGGCTCTTAAACTCACCTTAGAACTTCCACCGAACTCTCCAAAACAACTTCCAAAGATCTTCTTAAACATTTACTAAATTCTTACAAACACTCCTAACACTTATCATATAATTCCTTACATTTCCAACTTGTAACCTTACCAAAACTTTAACCAGCCCAAGTGTGCCCTCCTTAACAGTTTGAGCACTTCATAAACATTATTTTCCATCTTCAGCTCATTTACCAAAACTTCCTCAAGTCACCTTGCATATCCATGCACCAATTCCTCTCTTTTCCATTTGTTGATCATCAACCTAAACTCATGAACTTACCTATACATTTCTTGTCATCCTCTTAGCACCTTAACCTTGTTCTTCTTTACCTTAACTATCCTACACCCTCCTTGGACATTTCCATCTCCTTTTACTCACTTACTCACCATTCTCATGATCATACGCTCTTTTACATTCCTAGTCATTTTCCTTGACATTTGACAACATTCTCCCACACCTTTCTCTTCCATCACCTAAGTCCACTCATTACCATCTAAACTAAACCTCATTAGTCCACTACTAGCATCATCACACTTACACAAGCTATCCAACTCCTCATTGTTTTATTCTCTAGTTCATACCTAAATCACCTTAAAGCATTATACACCTTTCCATCCAAATCTTTGCTCAAGTCTTAGCATTCCTCATCACATGATTTCGGTGTGTTTAATACACCCACCTAACCTCTAATTCCTCCTAGACAACTCTAGTCCATTCTAAGCCTCAAGAACTCCTTAATTAACTCATTTTCACTCTAGTTCCTTCTAATGACTCCTAGTGAACCCTAGGTCATATCAACTCACCACCACCACCTAAACACTTAGTTTTCTACTCAAATTTTGCCATAGCTCCTCTAGTATATTCTTATGCCCAAATGCATTGTTTTTCTCACACAATAATCTCTCACACACCAAGTCCTTTCTCATCTTATTTTCTCACCCAAATCAACTCATTCACAACAAACTCAATATAGTGCAATAATTTAAATTGCATAGCACTAAGGCTCTTAAATGATATGGCTCTTAGGCCCTTAAATGACTTAAACTTAAACACTGAATTTCCCACATATATAAGCTTTCAACCTGCAAATACACCCATCAATCTCATAGTAGTTTAATGCTCTTAAAATCCCTCTTAAACTTATATTTCTAACTCATTCCCATTGGCTCCTTAGTCACAAGTTCACCAGCTTGTTTAAGTTCTTTTTCTTAGGTTACATAGCCCATTACCTAATGTAAGCCCTAGGCTACATTGGTACTCCTCTAAAACTCATTCCTTAAACCTTAAACCACCATTAGGTAAGTAATTTACCTTGTTTTCTCAAGCTTATCTTATCTTCCTCCTTAGACCTTCTTCTTGGATGAATTTCGGCCACCACTTAAACTTCCTTTGCCAATGTTCTAATCAATATTCCATGACTCCCATGAGTGCTAAACAATACACTAACCATAAGGAATGAAAACCTAGGTTAAAATGTGTTCTAAGGTATAAAAGTGGATGATTACCTTTGAAGTCTCAAAGTAGACTTGGGCATTGAATGAAATAGGACCTCCACTAGTCCTTGGTGAATAAATCAAGCTAGAACAAGTCATAAAAACAAGGCCCCATGAGTAGTAAATTTTCGGCCATGTAGAAGAAGTGGTGGAAACATGGTTTTTCTTACATTTTCCTTACCTTGAATGAGTGGAGAACCAAATGGGCTCTTCAAACTTGATTTTCCTCCATTAATGGAGTTTCCTCTTGGCACCAAAATGGAGCTTTGAAGGATTTCAAAAGATAGAAAGATAGGTCTTGGCCTAACTAAGAGAAATCTATACTTGGTTTTTGATTTGGAGCAAAGATGAACACTTGGTGAGCAATTGAAGGTGGAGCACCCATGGATGGAGCTCTCTCAGTTTTGGAGCAAGAGAAGAGAAGAAGAAACCGTGGGAAGAAGAGAAATGAAGAGAGAGAAGAAGAAAGGTAGGCTAATATAAGATATTTGCTTTATAAAAGCAAGCAGTAACTCCTTTTACTTATCTCTTCTTTTCTTCCTTATTTGATGTAGTCTATGGTGACTCATCCTTAGAAAACCGCCCCCCTCCTTATAACCAAGATATTTATGGTCTTGGTTGACCAACTAATTGACTTATATTGATTAAAACTTAAACTAGTCACTATTTGGCACTATTCACAAATTAGTGCACATATTTCTGAAATTTTTGATTTCCCATTGATTTAGGCTTCCTAATGTGATACTAATTAGTACACATGTTGATTAAAGAGTAATGATGGGCATTTAGCCACTCAAAACTCAATTCTAAGACAATTTCTCAAAAATGTGCTTTAAGACTTCTTAAAGCACATTTTGTGTTTAAGCTTGTTTTTGAGCTTGGTTTTCTTTGCTAATTGATTTAAAATGTCCATTAGCATGTTAATAAAGTCTTATAATGGTATTTGGGTGCTAATCAAAGTCACTCCAAGCTTAGAGCACGTTTTTGCCCAAATTGCCCTTAAAGCACTTTCTTGTGTTTTCCTTGGTTTAAATTGTCCACCAATGTTTCTAAGGCATATACTAGCCTTACTACATCATAATTTGATGTTTACTTAGCATACTAGGTTTGGGGTGTTTCATATGTGAACCAGAATCCATAGACCTAATGGTCGACACGATAATTTAAACAAGCAATGAGATAATATCAGCAACGAACAAATGGTAGATCACCCTCACCCATACATACGGGATTCAAATATAAAAGCATACTAATGCACTATTAAGCTTGTCAGAAAATGCATAGATTCTTGGGGGCCATACCCCGTAAACGGACAGAAGTCCAGATAAGATCAACAATGACAACCAAACGAAGATAATGATGAACACAACTCATCAACCCTTCATATGTACATTAATGAACTTACACATACCACCTACGAAGCGCATTTAAGACTATTCCAGAATGATTGGACGTTACTTAATCAGAGTTGCGCAACAGAAGCGTGGTGGTCCCATCAATTAGAATTATCTACTGAGCTCAAGGGGAATGCACAACATATTTTACGTATCTTAACCAATAAACTATGTGCCCTACCCAACTAAAGTAATACAGCCGAGAGTCTATCTTTAAAACTAATCATGAGTTCGAAATGAGAGTGAAAATTTCTTCACTATTTACTGACTAGCTATACTAGTCTAGGGTACGTGGGCGTACCCCTTTTTAAGGGGGGAGAGCCTATTGCGTTTTTAGCTTAGAAGTACACTTTTGTTGTACTGTTACACTGTGATCTGCATGTTTGACTGTGTGATTACTCTGTGATCGTATGAACTTTACTTGCTAATGTGTACCATGTTACACTGATACAATGGTTATGTGTACTACGTTACACTACCCTGAAGTTACTACGTGGATTATGTGTACTACGTTACACTATATTGAAGCTACTCTGTGAATGTGTGCACTTGTCAATATGTATTATGCTACACTACTGTGAGTGAACTAAGTGCACTACGTTGCACTACATTGAAGCTATTATTGGTGATGACCTTTCATGATCATTACACTATATATTATGTTGAATATATACTACGAACTTAAAAGTAACTTGGGACTTGATCCCTAAAATAGAATTGAGTTGTGGATGCTTAACGAAACTTGTTTCCCCCACAACCATTTGAACGTAGATATGAAACTTCGGGGTGAAGTTCTTTTAAGGGGGTAGATTGAAATACCCCAAATCAAATTAATACCTTAAAACTGTTAAATAATGAAGAATTGATATAGGAATAAATCATTTTAGGTACGCATGCTAATTTATGCATGCAAACGTTTACGTAAATAATATTACGCGTGCGTATGCAAAACTCATGCACGCAGACGTAATGTAAAAATAGTCATTTTACCGTAAACGCTAACGGGCATAATTTTACAAACGTCTTAACATACTCGTACGAAACGTTCATGTATGTTTATTAACAAGGATTAAACTCCTTACATAACGGGCTCAATTAAGAGAGCGCTATCCAGGAAAAATCTATACGGGCGTTTATACGACCCGGTACACAATAACGTTCATTGTAAAAACGCGAAAAATACTAACAAGCAACATAAATATTTTACGATTGCCTAAGCATTTATAAATGCTAAAATGAATGCATATACACATTTAAACAATGTAAGAACTTATGATACAAAATTTAATACTTCATATATATCATAAATACATAGGAAATGTTATAACATTACATATAACACAAGGATACAATTTCTTCCAAACAGCCCATATTGCCGTTTTGGTATACCATGTTTGGTACTTGTTTTACATAATTTTACCTAGCAAAATAATTAACTACCTAAGGTACTCATATTATACATGAGTATAGCAAGGTTAATCTACCTATATACTTATATACATATTACCGTAATGTTCTATACAAATCAAAAACAAAAAAAAAACTATAACCACACCATGATGTCACCGTAATATTACTATACTAATCAACAAGGGAATAAAACATGCTCATCATTATATACACATACATGCATAATTATGCAAACCGAAGCATACATATACTTAATTGAAAACAATTAAACGTGAAGCATACATAGTATAAACACATACCACCGAATGAATGTACAATTCCATATAAATAATCAAACAAAAATCTGCACAATATACAGACCACAACCGGTAGTGCACATGTACTTAAGCAATAAAGATATGTAGTGCCCGCCTCCTAAATACCGTAATGCATATATACATTCAGAATCCAACAAGAACAAAACCTGCATCAACCTTTATGTGCTCACGGTAGTTCACTTATATTTAAACAAATTCAATATGTAGTATATTAATCATGACATATACACACACATACATGGTTAACAAAACAGAAAATATAAACAACTTGAACCCACTTAAGCAGCTCAAATCTGAAGCATGTACCGACAGGATACATGCCACCGTTCATACACTTATTCATCAAACAAAAATTCTTTAGTAATCACCTATGCTAGCTAACGGTAGTGTATATGTGAAATACCCCAAACCTTCATATGTTGGTTAAATGTTAAACTATGGTATTCAAAGGCTAAAAAGTGCCTTAACAACATCAGTGAACAATTAAACCAAGCAAAATACAAGGAAACACCTTAAGGTCAATTTAAGCAAATAATTGCTCTAGACTTGGTTAACCTTGTATAAAACCTAAAGGTCATTTCTAGACCTTGGAAATATGTTAATGAACATATTAAATCAATTACTGAAGAAAACCAAGCTTGAAAACAAGTTAAAACACAAAATGTGCTTTAAGGAGTCTTAAAGCACATTTTTGGAAAATTGTCTTGTAAATGAGTTTTGAATGGCTAGGTGTCCATCATTACTCTTAAATAAATATGTGTACTAATTTGTAACACATTTGGAGGTCTAGGTCAATGGGAAATCAAAAATTTCACATCTATGTGCCTTGTTTTAGTGAATAGTAACTAAAATAAGCTAGTTTGTAACATATGTTACTATAAGTAATTAAATTGACAAATGAAGACTAAAATACCCCTAAGTTAAGATGGGGGCCGGTTTTATCATGGTGAGTCACCAACATGTAAAAGGAAATCAAATAATGAAGGGTAGGAAGGTAAAAGAAGAAAGTTACCTTTTATAATGGAAATATCTTGTAAAAGCAAGACTTATCCTCATCTTCTCCTTTCCTTCTTCATTTCCCACGTAGCAAACCTCTCTTCTATCTTCTTCTTGCTCTCCATCGGTTATGCTACAGCAGCTTCACCATTTCTCAACTTCCATGGTTGGTATCTCCTAGCTCCATGGTCCAAATTCAGTTTCGAGACCACCGTTCTTCTAGTTGGAGCAAGCTCTACACTCCTACCTTTTCAAATCTTCAAAAGCCTCATTTTGGTGCCATGGAGATTCACCATTGAAGGAGCTTGAGCTCATATTTCAACATATTATTGTTCTCCTTTGCTTCTAGGTAAGGAATCTCAAAGGAAAATCAAGTTTCCTCTCCTTTTATACATGGCCGAAAATTTACCTTACCATGGTGTCTTTACCTTGCTTGTTCTAGCTTCATTTGAATCTTCCAAGGGCTTGGTGGAGTCCTCTCTTGATATATATTCAAGCTCTCTTTCCATTCCAAGGTAAAACAATCATTTTAATACCTTAAGATAATATATGTAACTAGGGTTTACAATGAGATGAAGCTTAAAGCTTGTATACTCATTATATTGTTGTATAATGTTTAGAAGTTGACAAGCAACTAAGCTTGGCCGATTTTTAAGCAAGGAAACAAGGAAGAAGTTTGTGTGGAAAAAGAGGTAAAAATACTATCTCAAAGTGGTTTAAATGCCTTAGGAAAATGAGCTTGATTTGCTTAATAAAATACCTAAGGAGCCAATGGTAAATGAGCTAGTGAAATGCTCTCAAAGAGATTATTAAGGGAATATGTTTTGTTGGGTGTATTTGCAGGTCAAAGGCAATATATACTTGTGGAAATTCAGTGTTTAAGGTTTATGTTATTTAAGGGCCTAAGTGCCAAGCAATTTAAGTTATGCACTATATTGTGTTGTGGTGTAATTTGGTGAAGGTTTGTGTGTGATGGTGTTCTTGATGGATTTAGGTGATCTTGAATGTTTAAGGGTGAAACTATGAGTTTTGGAATGATGATATGCTAAGAGAACCTATGGCGAAAATTTGTAAAATGAATAAGGAGTCTTAAGTGTTTAAGTGAACTTTGGTGAACTAGGAAATGTAAGGGATGGGTAAATGTTTTGCTAAGGAAGAAAACATGCATTAACGTGTTCTAAGGTGCTACAAGGACTTAGGCATTATCTTGGAAGTTTTAGAAATCTAATGGGTGTTCTTAGGATGTGTTCAAGTCTTGGAGAAATTGGTTTAAGGTTTAGGTAATGTTGGTGAATATATAAGGAAATTGAGTAACAAGTTGAACATGAAACTAGGGATGTTTAAGATGATATTTTGGCATTAGAATATACCTAAGATCATTTGGTAAGTTTATACAATTAATGGAGGTGGAGAACTAAGGTAACAACCATTGAAAAATGACATTTTAACAATTCTGTAGGTTTGGTCCGGAACTTAGGTTATGGTTCAAGTCCAGGACCATATACCAAAAACAGGTCGAGGGTGGAGTACTGGCTTGGTCCGGGACTTGGGGTGAGTACAAGGTCCCGGACCACAATATGAAATACGCCGAAGAATGTTTGTAAGTGTTGGTCCGGGACTTAGGGTAAGGACCAAGTCCCGGACCACTCTAAAATTGTTGTTTAAGGTTGGAAAATGGTGTCTAATGATGGGGATTGATGGATAATGATGTTGTAAGGTTATTAAGGACATGTTTGGTGAGTTATAATGACAATTTGGTGGGTGGGAAGTTGGAATAAAATGTGAGAGTAAATCAAGTTAAAAATGTTAAGTCATTTAACTAGTTAACAGGGATAACTACGGTCATTCGACGTTACACAAACATGTTACCCCAATGTTAATGAAAACAACTTTAATGTACCAGTTGTTCGAGAATTGTTCGAGGAACGTAAGTGGACATGGTGGAGTGGACTCCGGAGATAGGTATGGTTTTCTTGCAACCGTGTCCTACCGGATTACACCGGCTTGAATGCCAATGTGTTTTTCTGAGTGTTTGCCACCTTGTAAGATAAAACATGGAATGAGTTTATAGTAATTCATTTATGTGGCGCAATTGGTCCCGATACCGTTTAACCTCAGTAAGTGTTAAACCTTAGCTAACTAAATCTAGGGACACATGAGTTATCGGTATACGGATTTAACGACCCAAACCTTGGGAACGTTCTAACCACGGCTATGCGTGAGTTAGTTGTGTATGGTTATTGTTTGCAAGTGTGTGAACCTCCCTTGCGTGTTTAACTCGGTTGATACCGTATGGTGTGTGGATGTGATAGGTTCCATAAAGGAGCTCTAATTACTTAATTATAAGGTTTTGTGTACTAATGGGGGGTGAGGAGACCGGTCATGTTCCGGCCACGCGTGTGATGGACGGGAGTCGATGTCATACCCGGTTCGACTCTCTTGGTGTATGTTTGGTTGTTTACTCATTGGGTTTCCAACCTTCCCTTTAGCTTAACCAAAGCTATATTACTGACTCACGTCGGTTTACTGGGGCATACAATGGTGGTTCGGTGTGCTTGGATGACTATATCCGACACACCTTGGGGTTTAAGTTAACCGTTCCATATAACAGGACGGTAACAAGGTATAACGAGCTTATCATGAGTTTGACAATATTCTCTAGGCTCTACAGTAAACTAATTATGGTAGGGACGGTTCCTAAGAGGACCGTACCCGTTATGTTATGTGTTGTGTTGTACTGCAATCGCTATAGCGATGCGGTGCTATAGGTTGTAAATTATGGAATATGTGGTCATGGATATGAAACATAGTTTAAATAAAAGGTGTCTAAGAATAACCCGATTAATGGGTAAGTGTCGTCTATTAAGGAAGTATCTCCGTTTAGAGGAGAGCCACTTTAAGGTTAAAGGTAATAATGGATGGTTTGTTATGTGTGGATGTGTGGATGTGTTGGTATTGTTGAGCCCTATAGTTGGGAGTATGCAATGTGTTGTGTGTTTATGGTTTACATGCGTGATTTAAATATAATCAACTGCATGCTAAGACGACAATTAGTTGTGCGTGGCCCGGTAGCATGCGGGCTGCGGGATTACCATACCAGCAAAGGTGCTGAGCCCCTTGGGGGCCACCCTTTTCTTCCTTTTCTATTTCAGGTACAAGGAGCTGGAAGCCGTTCGAGAGTAGGACGGGTGGTTGTTTATACATGGGTAGCTTTTTAATGGGTGTATGTATTATAGGTGTAGTAAGACCGAATTTGTTATCGGCATTGGTTAATGAATACTCGGTACGGTGGGGGATGTATGTGTAAAATAGTTGTTGGAAATGGAATAAGGATTGTATTATGTAGTTGCTCGGGAATCTAGTCCATCAGACCGATACAATGTGTATGTGTTAGCCTTGTTAGCCACGTAGGTGGTTAACGGCGTGTAACACCAATGGATTAAGTGTTGTGTTGGTTTATGTTTTCCGCTGCAGATGGTTATAAAGTGTGTTGTTGTGGTTGGGGTGTTACAATATGCGTACACAAAACAAAGAAACCTGTAGCATGCACTTAGATTACCGTACTACTACCTATACTGATCAAAAAAAAAACAATAGCTAATAAAAGTTGCACCAATTAAAATTATACCCCTTGTGACATAATTTAATTAGTCAAATTGCCATGAAACTTTATTAGTTGTCTACCTAACTATCATATTACATTAATACAAAAGCATCCATTCAGCCCATTCTTTACCGAAAATCCTGCAAGAAAACA
Source organism: Limonium bicolor (assembly GCA_023374045.1). Classification (NCBI taxonomy): domain Eukaryota; kingdom Viridiplantae; phylum Streptophyta; class Magnoliopsida; order Caryophyllales; family Plumbaginaceae; genus Limonium; species Limonium bicolor. Next base: position 110,077,772 of record CM041780.1, read on the forward strand.
AGTTAGGATTAGCTTTATTAAAGCTAAGAATTATCAAAATTAAAGTAGATCTACTTCAATAATACGTGAGAGTTGCTCATAAATAAATCTAGCATAGTTAATCAACTCCACTCCAACCATAAGTAGCGTGTACCTACAAGGGAAAAGAGAAGTCATTAGACATCGGATAATCAAAAGAATACCAACTCTACCTAACTTGCCTAATACTTTTGAGTTGTCCTCATTGTGCCATCCCTTACATTGCCGAAAGTTACACCTATTATTGGAGACTTTTGTTTGAGACAAATCTGAAGCAAATCACTAAATAATATCTACACCCAACATGACTAATGATTATGTTACAATTAATAAATAAAAACACATCCATTTCCTAGCCAAACTTACGGCACCAGCTTCACTCTTCCATTCTCTTGCAACCGAATTGGGTAAGTAATCTCCCCTCTCTTCATCTTCTACCTTTGAGCTCCTAAGCTCCATCAATGAAGGTTTAGTTTCTAACACCACATCCATGTCAATTTCCTAGCTATTTCCATCAAGACTTGAAGCAAAATCTTCCCAAGTCTACTACATGAATTCGGCCAGATTACATGCTCCATGTAATGGTCTTGAACCAACATTAAACCAAGGAGCATTCAAGGTTAACTTAAGGTATTTTTATGCTTGAAAAATCCTTAAGATATGCTATATATATAACCGAAAAGTCCAAATCTTCTAAGAATTATTTCTTCATCAATTTCAAGAAGGAAAATTGGTTCTCCATCCATCCTAGGAGCACCGAAAATTTAAGGTAAATTCCTAAGGTAAAACCTTTGAAAACTACTTATAAATCTACTTAAGATCTTTGTTAAGATCTAACTCCTAATGAAATACCCCAACCTAATTAAACATGGATTAAACATCTAATCAAATTAATTAAGGCCTAAACATGCTTTAAAAGTCAATTGAGAACAACAATGGTCAACACAGAGCAAGATATTGCACCCTTTGGCTGTTTAGGGTAAATACATACCCAAATGAACTTATTAGGACCTAAACTTTGTCCTAAGCATATTAACACATAACTAAACATACTACAATCGTTGGACAACACTCCAACACAAAGAACAAGCATTTACATGCTTCAAGGTCAAGTAGGGCAAAAATGTGCTCTAAGGAAACCTTAAAGGTCTTATGACCTCTATTTTATATAAAATTGGATTCCTAAGATCATTTATCATGTATGGAACACAATAAAACTGTTCTCAAAGAAAACAGAGCTCAGAAACACCTTGTGACACACAATGTGCACTAAAACACCTTAAAGCACGTTTTTGTGTATGAGCCCTAAGATAATGACTTTTTGTCACTTTAAAGACCAGATTACATTCTTTATAACATTAATGTGACATGATAGACTATATTATAAAGTCTAAATCCAAGTTTAAAAATAAAATCAAAATGAGTGATTTTGGGTGAATAGTACCCAAAAATAACATTTAATTACTTAGTCTTAACCATGGTCAAATGTCATCCCTTGACCATACCACCCATTGCCGCCCCATATGATCTGTCATACCCACTCATTAAGCAACCTAAATATCTAGCCAATCTAATGAATCATCATTTACTATTTCCTAAAGTAACATTAATTAACATAAAAGCAAAATTAGCTTTCCTTGCTCATTACCTTTCTTCCCAGCCGACACCAAGCAGATCCATCCTCTCTTTTGCTTCTCCAAAACCGTAAGAGCATACCAAATTAAGAAGAGAACACCAATTGACATAGGTAAGCTTATTAAGCCATCTTATGTTCATTCTCTTCACATTTCTTTCCTCTTTCCCTGGAGCTAAGCATCAACCATTTCCATCCATGGTTCTAGGTTGTTTTGGAGGTTAAAAGAAGGGTGATTCTCTGCTGTAACAAGGGAAGAAGGAGGAGAATTCTAATCTTGTTCTTAAGATATAAAAATGTGCTTTAAGCACTTATCTCTTGATTCTCTTCAATTCCGGTTGTAAAACCTGTTTCCCTTGGCTTATAATCTTCCATTTATCATGCTTGATCAGTAGCAATTGCAACCACATCATTTGGTGGCTGATTCCAAGCTTAAACTCCATTTTAAGCCATTTTAATCAAGGTAAACCCTAGCTTTCTTCTACCTAGATCATTGGCTGTTATATAGCTGAGTTTAAAGAGTGTTTTTATGCCTTCTTTCTGTTGGAAATTTAGGCCGAGAGCAGCTTGGGAGATTCTTGATTTTTCAAGGTAAAAGTTCATGTTTTTCATGACTTAAATTACTCTTATGGTTAGTTCATGTTTGGGACCTAAGCTGTGGAAATTTTCCTTTAAATTGCCGTGGCCAAACAAGGCCTAAACTTGGCAAAAATAAGGTATAAATCACTTAAACCTTCACTTGGTATATTAATATGTGCTTATACATATGTGTATAATATATGCCGTGAGTGAACTAGGTATAAAGGTCTTATTTTGACCTTAGGTGATTAAGGAATGGTTTAGTAAATTTATATAAGTAATAAATTAACATAATTGTCAAATTTAAGACATTATGTGGAAAATTGGTAAATATGGAAAACTATGTGGTAAGGCCGAGAGTTTAAAGCATTTTTGGGCATTTATGTGTAATTTATTTTATAAGCTAATGTTTGTAATAAGGCCATGTACTTTAGGCCATTTTATTTATGTATTTATAAGGTTTTAATTAAGTTTAGGTAATATATATGTATTACCGCAAGGAATAGGGGTTTAAAGTGTAATTAAATTAAATTTGGGGGCTTTATAATGATAAAGCCGAAAATTAGAGGTTTAAATGAGTTTAAATAAAAATTATAAGATTTTATAAAGTTTTGGAGTTAAATGGTAATTTCTGAAAAGTATGGGTACAAACCGTAATATATGGAAATTAATGGTCAAGGCAATATTAAGGAGGTCAACCTTGACAATATGGTAGGTTTTGACCAAATTAGATAAGTTAAATAACTTATTTAAGGTTTTATAATAAGATAAGTATTTAATTGTAACAATTCTATAACATATGTGGTTAATATGTTATTACCGAAAATAAGGGGTGTAAAATGGTGTTATAAACACCCATGGGCTATTAGGAATTTTTAGGAATTTATTTGGTTGATTTTGGAATTAAAATAAACTATATATGTATAATATATAGTTATTATGTCATTATGACACTTTGGATAAATATATGGGGTGGAATAGTAAATACCGAGATTAGAAGGGTTAGGAATAATATTTATAACCCTTTGGTGAAATTTGGTGATTTTTAGAATAATATAAGAGTATTTAATAAGATATATGTATAATATATAGTTTTAATAATATGATAAAACTATATGTTATAAATTGGGCCAAATGGCAATTATAGGAATTGGATGGGTTGAAAAATAATATAGAACAGATTGTGGATCTGTTCGCAATTTAAAATAATATATATAACCATAGGTTATATTTATATTAAGGTTTAAAATGTTATAATATATGATATATATTACATAACATTATATATGTGGTCAAATTATAAATTTGGAAAGTTAAAGGGGTTGGAAATTAATTTATAAACAGACATGGTCTGTTCGGTAATTTTACAAAAATAAAACCATAGGCTATACCCATTTATAAGTTAAAAATGTTATATTATATGATATATATATATATATATATATATATATATATATATATATATATATATATATAACATGGTATAAATAATGGGGTGATTTTGTAAATAAAGGAAACTATGGATTATGGAAAAGAATAAGGCATAAATTTATATGCCTATGCGGCAATATAATATAGTTTTGTATAAAAACTATAGGTTATAAATTAAAGGAAATAAAAATATCATACTATATGATATTAGTATATGGTATAACATTACATAACGTTATGTGGTCAAAATAGAATTTAAATGAATTAAAGGGCTGTACCGAATTACAAAGAGTTGGAAAATGAATTTTAGACTATGGTCTACTATGTTATAAATGTTATAACAATTATATGGTATTAATGAGATTTAAATGGAATTAATACAAGTAAGGATATTCACATTAAATAATGTGACAAACTATAAGTAAATAGGATTTATAAACTAAGGTATATATTGAATAAACCTTAGGAGTTGTAAATATACAACGTAAAGATGTTACATAATTTTAGGATAATAATCTTAATATAAGTTGTATAATATAATACAGCTAATGGAATAATCATCTAATATAAGATGATAAAATGTAACATATAATATAAGAGTTTTCTAACTCATGAAACTTACCTATATGGTAAATATATACATATACAAGAATAATATATATAAGGATGGATATATATTATGGTTGGAAACCATATAATATAATGGTGGTGGTTATTTTAAAAAAATAGCTGCAAACTATAAGTTATAAGTTTTTGAATGCAAATATTGTTTACTAAAGGTAATGGATTATATAATACAATGTATTATAATGGATGGTGGAAAAAATAATACAATATAATAAGTCATGCATGCATACATGCAGCTATAGGTTATATACCTAAATTAAATGATGGATAAGATTAAAGAAATATAATGAATTAAACTTAACAGTCGAAACATTTCGACATACGAGTTTTGGTAACAAAGCCGACCGGTTTAGAGAAACCCGTAACAATTAACTGTAGAAATCCTAGGATGAACTGTCGGGGTTACTTGTTATTCGAAAATACCGGATGTAGTTAGTCAAGGAGACTGACTTATAGTTTATTACCGTTTAGATCATACTTCAGACGAAGGCGCTTGACGAGCTAGTGACTACACTGCGCATCCTAGGTCTAAGGTGTACGGTATGTAAAGGGGTTTGATCCGGGTTGTCCTAAGGAATTCCTTGGGCTCGGATTTGGTTGATATAACTTGTGTGTTGTGTGTTTGAATACATGTATGTGATTAAGTGTTACTGCATTATTTATTTAAGCACGAGCGTCCTAAGGGACTAACACTACGTCGACTATAGATCGACTTATATAAACATACATACACGTTATGGTGATGACATGACGGTTACTTGATATAATACCCATAGTATTAATATTAAGTATATGGTAACCTAAGTAAAACACTTAGGTATGAGTCACGACATTGTCGGTCTCTAGAGCATGGATCTCGAACATGAATATAACCTAAATTACTTCTAGGTATGTGTGAGACCCATTGGGCAGCTAATTAATAATTATATTCTCCATAAGACTAAGAGCATATCTTAAACATTATGAGAGAGAGATGGTATGAGTTGAGGTGAGGAATCCCGGTAGTTTACGAACTACTTGGTTACGCATTTGTGATCACTGAGGGGTTCCCGATTGGGTTCCGCTCCAGGTTTTTGTAACACCCCAACCGTTAATCTCATCATTACCTCTTAATCACGCAGCGGAACTCTAATTACAACGAGGGTGAAACAACGCCGTTAGCCACCCATGTGGCTAACCAGGCTAAACTTACATACCGTAACGGTCTGATGAACTGGAACAACCGAGTACACATTACAAATACAATACTCAAATCTTTTCTTTACTATACCGAGTCTACAATGAATGGATGCCGACAACATATTCGGTCTTACACTCTCTTCAATACATAAGTAATTAAAACTAACTACCCATGCAACCCACCGACCCCGTCCTACTCTCGAACGGTAACATCTTCAGTGTGCCTGTAAAATAAAAACATCACCCCTAGGGGCTCAGCTTAACGCTGCATATGAAATTCGCATACCCCGAGCGCTAACCGGGGTACGCCGACTACTTTTGTCGGATATACATGGAGTTCATTAGTCAAACAACATGCATCATAGCAATAAAATATATATGTGTATTACTCAAGGAATCTACATCTAATCACGGAACACAATTCCTAACTAACATAACAAGGTTGTTAGTTGTATCTGTTTACTCTTAGGCCTTGAGGGTTATACCTCACTATGCCTGGTTTACTTATTCAATATCTCACCCGCTCTCTCGGTTTACTTGTTCATATACACACCCATTCTCCTGGGCTACTCGTACTATACTCACCCATTCTCTCGGGTTCTTATACTCGTTATCTCACCCACACTCTTGGGTTAATTATACTCAAGCTCTTGTAGCTTCTCGAGATGCTATAGCTCTCCTACGTCACGCTTGTTACTCTTAGTACATACTTAGGCCAAAACTCATGGCTCTCTAGCATAGTCTTACTTCCCCGGTTTCGACCCTACTTTGGGTCTAGCATGGTGGGAAGGTTCAACTAGCTCACGGAACTCTCTCTTAGTTCCTAGCTCTTTTACTTAGGCCCGACTGCTCTCGGACTACATACATTCCCATACACTCCTCTCTCGGAGTTATAATAATATTATGTATATTAGTCTTGAAGCATCACTCTCGATGTTTCAAATGACCTTGGGAACATTACTTAAGTTTGGTTAACCTTAGGCTTTAAGAGTTACCCATACATTTACTTTACTCATACTTTCGGTTATTTATATATATCAGGTAAAATCCTCATATAGGAGGTCGACCATGTCTCAAGGGAGTTACTAATCCCTCAGGTCTCTTTTACCTTCTTCACTAGTTCACATCTTCGAACTATCTTAAATCCTCTTGAAGGAGGTTCACTTATCTTTCCACTCTCATTTGCTTCGTGGATTATTTCAATGTGGTATTCTAACCATTATCGGGTATTTACTCAACCCGTACTTCTCCTCACATCCTAGGGAGTTCAAATGTTTGTGTTATCGTTATACTTTAACGGATAGTTTGTGTGTTTGCACGTTTTTTTCGTTATCATAAGCGTCGACCCGATCTATGGGTCTCTAGCCAAACGTTACTCACTACGAGTCGGTCCATTCACTATGTTAGACCACACCGGCATACAAGTATGTTAGCTCATTCAACATACAACAAGACATGCATAATCAAACAAGGGATTATTTTCATGCTTTAATCTTGATTAAGCCGGCACACAAACACACAAATCAACGTAACTCGGTTAGCACGCGGAGTATGAGAAAATCATACCTTTCACCGGGGTTTTTACTTTTACCATGTCATATCACCATGCTCGGGTCATGCACGATTCTCTGATAATGTTTCAAACATTATTATTAATACTAGGCTCATACGGTACATAATAAAATGCTACTCCCGTACTTACCCCGTTATCCCGTTAACTCGGTTTTACTCTTGTTAATTTGAGTTCTCACTTCTCTATCACTTCTAACACTTTCTTACACTTCCTAGGGCCTTTACATGTCACCAAACAAGGCCTTAACATCTTATAACATCATTTACACTTAAACCCCCACCATTTAACCCCTTTAAAACACTCTCTGTAGGTTTCTGGGGGTGGTCCGGGACTTGGTCCTTACCCTAAGTCCCGGACCAATACTCATCGTAACTCTCGGGTGGAATTCAACACTGGTCCGGGACCTTGTCCCTATCCCAAGTCCCGGACCAAACACCGACTGCACTCTCGGCCTAAATTAATGGGGTGGTCCGGGACCTTGTCCTCACCTTAAGTCCCGGACCAAAGTGGGCATTGAACTCTCGGTATGAAAACAGGGGGTGGTCCGGGACTTTGTCCATGGACTAGGTCCCGGACCCTGCTACAGATTTTACAAATTTGACAGTTTCTAACTCTGTTCAAGGTCCTCTCTTAGCTCATTGATTACCCAATCTTCACCAACTAAAATCCTCATGTTTTAGCACCTAATTACTCATCTAAACCACCTTAAACCAAGCACCAAGCCCACTCACTAACTCATGCTTAATTCACTCAAAATCCACTTATATTTCATAACTAGTTTTATTGTTCTTTTAACTTCTTGTAACAGGTTTTGGTACCCTCTTTTACCATTCAAATAATGCCATTTCCAGCACTTCAATTGACATTATTTCTACTCCTCATACTCACTTCTCCTTAGTTTGGTTTCCAAACCGTTAACCACTCACCTCAAACCCCTTAAACAACCTAGTTCTTTCCTCTAAAACAGAACACTCAAGACCATAAATTCCTAGGTGAATTTGACAGCACTTGGCTACTTTCTTAGCATTCTCACCTCAATTAAATCAGCTCACAAACACTTCTTCTCCCCTGTTTGGTTTAAACATCAAAACCACATCAAATTCTCATTTATTCACCATCTAAACTAGCTTAGTTCCCAAGCTTATTTCTCACACTTAAACAACATTAAACATTCTCATTCCCACTCAATATTATTGTACCATGACTACACCAATTCAAGAGCATTAAATCAATTCCCAAATCTGTTTTACAAGTCAAATAAAATCCACACAAGGTGAGCTTTACCTTGTTTGTTTTCGGTTTTCTTCCTTTTGTTCCTCTTTCTTTTGCTCCATCTTTCTTTACTTGTTTTCACAACACACAAGGGGGTCTAGATTTCCATCTACAACCATATCCCCATACACACATAACAACCTAATTAATTCAAATTCTCCACACAAAAACTAGTATTTCAAGAACTAGTTTTTAGGCTCTAGCTTAGATATTACCTTAGAGTATCCTAAAGGAGAGCTTGGCAATCAAAATGATGAAGTTCCACCACTCCTCAAGGACATGAAGAGACCGGCTGAAATGGAGAAAATATTCAACGTGGAGGAATTTTTCCAAAATTGGAAGAACTAGTTAGAAATGAGTGAAACTCTTGCTTATTATTACCTTAATGCATCAAGGTGGTGAAGGAGAGTCAAAATAAGCTCCTCAAGCTTCAAAAGGCAAAACACCCATGGAAGTGAAGGTGGAGGAATCAAGATTTTGAGGGGTGGAAAATGTAGCCCTCGCCGATACGAATCTAACGGTACAATTTTTGTGTGATTCGGTGGAGAAATGAGTAAGTTAATGGAGGAAGAAGATGGGGCTGTGAGCTTCCTTTGAAATCGCCATTTACAGAGGATGGGGAAGAGAGAGCTCAGTTTGGAGGGGGAAATTACCGTGAGAGATAGAAGAGAATAGGAGAGAGAAAGTACAAATACCCCTTTTAACTATTCCCTCCTCACTTTATTTATTTGTCATCTAGTGACTAAATAAACTAGCTAGTTGTTCAAGTAAGCGTTTGTGTATATTAAAATACCGGTCCCACATTATTAGTGAGCTGGAGCGTTTTTCGGTTTCTGACAGAAAACGCTCGTTATTTTACCCGGTTTGACACTATTCACTAACCGGGCCCGTTTTTTGGATTTTCCTCGTTTCTTTATTTTTAATGGCTATTAAGCTTCCATTAATACTTAATTATAGTTATTAAATCAACTATAATTTTTACGGGTCCATTTGACCACTTAAAGTCGCGTTTTCGGGTTTTCTCGAAAGACGTGCTTTAAAACTCCGTTAGCGTTTTAATACATTATTTGGATCCGTTTTCTTCGGGAATCATTCCCGTATACTAATTAGGCCTAACTAAGCCTTAGGAATCCATCTCGGACCCTTACGAGATCATATTTCTCTTATTTAAATTTAATGCGCATTTTAGCGTTTTTCGCGTTTTACGCATTTTCTCTTTTCTTTTGGTTTTATTCTTTTTACCAATACTCTTTAGGCACCATTAGGCCTTTAATAATCATATTAGAGTAATTTAATCGCCATTTTAGATCCGGGGTATTAAATTTATACCCAACGAGCCCTATTTGGATCATGGGTCAGGTGGCTACGACCTTTATATGGACGCCTTCCGAGGCAAAGTGAATAGTCAGGGGCCTCCGGACCTCTGGCGAAATGAGCACCTTTGTGTGTACGAGAGGACTACTGTCCATGGTGAGGTTGTTATCGGGTTGTCCCAACATGACGCCCAACTGGTATTTAATTAACATGGTTCGGATGGGGCCTTTAAGGCCAAGGTAAATTAACTATGGAAACCGTTCGCTACGGCGATTGTACACTGTACATTATACTGCAATTATTTCAATATGTTCGATTATACAACTGTTGCTTGTGATAAGAAATGAATGTTTGGATTGGATGGATGGTTAAGTTTATATGCATGTTATTACAGTATTGATTATAGCTGTAAAATGGTAAAGCATGAAACCAATCTAATAATAAGATTGTTAAAATGACTAAGTGGTCATTAGGGTCCAAGCCCGGCATACTCAGTGTTTATCGTTGAGACTACACTCATTGAGCAGGTTGTTGATTATCGCCGAAGCCGAAGTGCGGGAACAAGGTAATTAGAGTTTATTTTAATTACCGCACATGGAGTTTATTTGTATAACGATGTCAGATTGGGAATTGTATTATGGTACGGTTATGTATATTTGGGATTGGGTAGACGCTCACTTGTCGCTGTTTATGAGTATGGACTTAGTATGATGTATAGGAATATTCTCGTTATCACGGCGGTTAGCAGTTTGTTTATGTTGGTTGTTGGATATAGTTTGGCTTCGTTACTCGCATGGGCGAGTGATGGCCGGTGACACCCGAGTGAGTATTGTTGTTGTTATTATTCCTTCCGCTGTAAGACGTTTTATTTATTGCTACGAGAGAGATTATTACGTGTTTAAGGAGAGGGGTGTTACACCTAAACCCCTTCCTTCTCATGTGTTAATATCAAAATTTGGAGCTACAATTTCCATTGAAGGAAGCTTGGGAAATTCAAGAGGAGTTCAAGTACTTAATCATCTTTGATTAAGAGTAAGTTTATTAAGCTAATTATTAATGTTCTAAGCTTTGTTTAAGCTCATAAATTTTGTACAAAAATTATGTACATCTCTTCAATTAATTAAGGCCGAAAATGGTGAGTTATTTACCAAGAAAAATAATTATAACTCTTAAGCTTAAGTTGTTACCATAAGATATGATTTTATGTTACAAAAAATTAATTATGAAGAGTTTATACTATGGCCGAAAATAAAAGAGTTCAATTGGTATATTACAAGCCTAATATGAGTATTAAGAGTGTTAGAAACATTTAGGTAGTTTAATAAAATATTTAAGTACATAAAATGATGAGTTTATAAGGTTTAAGGGTGGAAAATGTAATTTATAAAACTATATGGTAAATAATTAGTAATTATTGGAATATTATAAGTGATATTGGAATATTTTTGGTATATTATAAGTGTATAAATAATTTTAGAATTTGTCTAAGTGATTTAGATAATTTTATGAGTATTTTGGTATATTAAAAACCTTTAAAAGATAAGGTTATAATATTAAAAGCTTAGGAATTTAAATCTGGTGTCAAAAGGGTAATTCGGTAATTTTAGAGTCCTTAAAATATTGGAGTAAAAATACTTACCAATTTAAATAAAGAGTTTTGGTGAGTAAAAATATGTACTAGTGTTTAAATGACTAGTTTAATAAGTTATGTGGTAAAAATGTAATTTGTAGAAAGTTATGGGAATATTTGGTGATAGCCGAGAATAATATGTGTCATGGGCATAATAATGACATAATATAAGGTAGGAGTTAAGCGCATCCAACTGCAAGCGCTTCTTCGTCTGGACATGGGCGGGGTAGTACTTTGCTCGTAGCAATGCGGTGTACTATTCCCAGCCGAACTCTGGATTGGCCACATGCTCGGCCCTCACTAGCTTCCACCAATTGCCTGTTGCCCCTTTCAAGTAGAACGCAGCCAGCGTACCTTGATCCCAGCAGGGACATCAAGGGTCTCAAAGGCGGTCTCCAACTCAGAGATGTACACCTTGAGCTTGGCGGGATCAGTCTCCCCCTTAAAATGTGCGGGTCGAAGGTCTGCAAGGCTCTTCACCCAATTTGGTTCCCGGGGCTGTGGCGGTGGAGGTGGTGCACCAACACCAGGCTGATAGCCCATATGCCCTAATGCGGCAGCCACGATCTCTGCGATCGTCTGCCCTTCCGGTATCTCTGAAGCATCGTCGCCTCTGCCACGGCCTCGGCCTCTCCTCCCTGACATCTGAACAATCACAACTCACATTAGGTTCGTATTCACCACTGTTTCGGTTAACGAATTATAACGTCCGTAGACGGAAAAGACGATCCACACTAAATAGTGGTCATCTGACTCTACTCACTCTAACAGCTCACACCCCTAGCCCATCACTTATTTCTTAACTTATATCCTAACTCGGTGGTCGCTTATGTCCGGAGTTTCTTGATCAGAGCGTAACTACGCTCTGATACCACTTTTTGTAACACTCCGTCCGAAGCCAATCGTGGTTATCGCAAACTTAACAACTTAATCACAATGATCGCAGGGAATAAACTAACACCGGGACCTTGCCACGGTCTGATCAAATGAACACACCAAACTTTACTAATTTACAACACTTATCCAAATACACACGCCAACCAAAATGCCCACCAACCGAGTTTTGAGTATCTCAAGTGACGACATAAACTTCCATCAGTTTAAATATAAACAGACGGGTGCACATGCGCAACACGTGCCCAAAAATAAATAACCCATCCTAAGTCTAACCGCTCCTACTCTCATGGTGTGGCTTCATGGGCCTCTTACCTGTAAGTGTAAAAACAGCCCCCAAAGGGGGTCAGCACGAATGCTGGTATGACCCTCTCGTGGCCCCCAAGCTAACGGGACTACGACGACTAATTGTCGATAGCATGTAAATTGATTAGATACACAATCATAATATGAAGTGCAATAAACAACCATCCACAGATGAACCTACATAGTCCACACACAAATGAACGACTCACGCGTTCCCTTACCAAGTGGGTTAGTAATAACCTCCCTCAGATCTGATTCCACTTAACCTCAGTTCACCTTAACCTACCTCAGTCTTATGCTTATCTTAATCTCAGTATACAAACCGTTTCTAGGATGGAAATGGTTGTATCTTATCTTAAACTTAGGATTTAGGTGATCCTACCGCACCATCTCAATGCCACCTACCTTGGACGGGAGTCCAGTGTAGTTGAGCCGGCAACCGACCCTAGGCAACAAGTCCGAAGACAAGTCCTTAAGCGGAGGACGGATCTGATTCAGATACCGACCCCTATTCCTTAGCATGCATGACCGGAGTCAGTCCCGGGTTCCTCACTCCCCCCTTAAGTTCCAGTTAGTGAAAATCTTACAACCATGTGTTAGTTAAACCTTAACGGGTATTAACTAACAGATACCAATACTTAACTCCTCTTCTTAACTCAGTAAGTACTAAACTTAGTTAGTAACAATCTCAAGTCTTGTGGGTTAGTGTAAAGGAAACACATTCACAACAAGAACAAGTATAACCGGTTACATGTTTTATCTTGTCTTAGTCATAGCAAATAAACAGATAGCACACAAGCCGAGGGACACCTCGTTAGCAAGCAGGTCACAAGAAAGACTGTACCGTTCACCGTCGACTATCGTTTGTTTAACCTTCTCCGGGGTCCCAATTCACAAACCTAAAACATTCATTCATTTTTAGGCCATTAGTTATTTGCACCTTACTTAACCCATTTAGTCCCTAAAGATTCCCATCCAATACTTTCTTAAGTCCTTACCACTTAACCTTATAAACTTAACTTTAAACATTATGGTTTATACTTAACTTAACTTAATTCCTTAGGTCCTTAAGTTCCTACTCATCATTACCCTACTAATGGCATACTTTATTACCAATTAACATCTTTAGAATTTAAAATTTCCTTTTTTTATGTTTTTGGCTCGACCGACCTTACCGACTGACCTTACCCTAGGTCGGTCCATTCCAGGACATATTACCGTTTGAAAATTTTACCCCGACCGACCTTGCAAGTCTGGTCCCCAAGGTCGGTCCATTCCCGAGAGTTTTACCCGTGGAAAATTTAGGCCCGACCGACCTTGTCAAGGTCGGTCCCAAGTTCGGTCGATTCCAGAGACTCAATTCGTACAAAAAATACAAGCCCGACCGACCTTGCAAGTCCGGTCCCCAAGGTCGGTCCATTCCAGAAACTCTTTCCGGAGTGTAAACTGAGCTCGACCGACCTTGCAGGTCCGGTCCCTAAGGTCGGTTGATAAGCCGCAGACTTATCATATTTAATGTACTAGATTTAGGATTATATTTATCTAAATAAGGTTAAGTAGTTCATATTTATGTTATATTATGTATTAAAGTGTATTATTTGTTCAGTCTTATGTTTTTATATGTTTTTCATGCAAGGAAACACTTTTGACCAAAATGCCGGACATAAGGCCGGTTAACTCCTGCACGGCACAAGCGTGGAGCAGAAAAAGGTGCTATGCCGGGTGTGTTGTCGGGTACGTCCTAACCGGCACAAGTAAAAAGTTGCCTCAGTTCACCAGGAGTTAGCAGTACATGAAGAGGTTCCTTTTGATGAAGAGATGCCTTTTGATGAAGAGGTGTCTTTTGATGAAGAGGTGTCTTTTGATGAAGAGGTGTCTCTTGGCAAAAAGGTATCTTTTGGTGAAAAGGTGTCTCATGGTGAAAAGGTGTCTTATGGTGAAGAGGTGTCTTTTAGTTGGAAAGATGTCTTTTGGATGGGAAGACACTATGGAAAGACATCATTTGGTGATGTGTCTTTCCATACCAATACAACTAGGGTAAAAGGTATCTTTTTGCTTAAGACATGTCTTGAAGGTGTATCTTTATGGAAAGACATCATTTAAGATATGTCTTTCCATAGAATCACTTCCAACACCTATAAATACCCTTCCCATGTGGTCATTTGAGGACACACTTCAACATACCAAATCCACTCCATTCACTTCCATCCACGCAAGAGAAGAAGAAGACCTTGTCGGGTTAAGGCTATTAACATCTCCTTCTTCCTCTTTGTATTCTCTTCTTGTAGTTGTGTGGATGGTGATGTAGAATTCTTTGTCTTCTCTGGTTAGAAATGGTTCTCTTTGTAAACGTACTATGATCACTCAATAGAAGATATAAGTTCAACTTGGAATTTTGTGTTTATTGCAATTAGGAATGAAGTTGCTTCTTCTTCCAAGTACTTCAATTCTGACCTTTGTAAGGCAGAAAGGTTGAGGAATTCCAAGTGGTCTTTCTATTTGTCTTTTATAACATAAAGGATTAAATGTAAGGCTTAGAATTCTCCCCTTTTCGGTTCGTTGATTACCTAGACATTGTTAGTTTTCGATAATGATTAGGGAGTGCTTAGTTTGACTTCGAACTAGAAGAGTAAATTGACATTTTGAGAAGGCCGGATGGCATGCCGGGTGCAAGACGTCTGCCACATTCAAGAATCTTGTCTTTGTCGGGCGCATCTTGTCCGGCATAATATCCGGCAGTACCAAAAGTCGGTTAGTTCGGAATTTATTCTTTTTCCTTGGTGTTCATTTATGTTTTTATGACGTTGTCATTTCGAATCCGGGGTAGATCATTATAAATACTATTTTAGATTAGGTTTTAGATAGTTTTTCTTAATTTGTACTTACACACTTTCTCTTCCCCCTTGTTATAGAATAGGCTTTTGCCCGGATTAGGACTAGTTTTCTACAAGTCCCTTGGGTACGATTCTCTCGGTCGTAATATATTTACACTATACTCCGACCGGGTTTTTATTTCTACCCGTAGTAGAGTTGTAGGTTTAGTTTAGTATTTTATTATTTTTATATATAGTTTTAGTCTACAATTTTTCCTTTTAGCATCGGTCGGCTCCAGACCTTTGTTTCTAAATTCCCATTTGACTCCAAACTTCACCCCATGTATCCTAGTATGTTCTAACCTCATTTGGGCACTTCAAATACACCTTAAGCCCTCCACTAAACTCACTAAATCACTCACCAATATCCACCATAGTCATTATGCATTTTCCTTATAATAATGCCAACACTTGTAATGTTTTTCACTAGGCTTCTAAGTGGTGGTTCATACCTATTATAACCACTATGCCATAATGTTTCCTCACCACTATAACATCATCTCCCAAGCATCTTTCACCATCTAAAATTCCTTTATGCAACTACTTAAAGTTCCTACACAAGTTTATGCCTCCTTCTTCCAACACATTATTTCCTTCCTACTTGTTTACCAATATTTGCCTAAGTCCTAAATACACATGTATATCCCAAGACATTCATTTGATTCCTAAATCCTCCATGATGATGCCTAAGTCATTCTAACTCATAAAAACACCTTAAACTTACCCTTTTTCATCAAAACTACTCCTAAAGTTTCTTAGTACTTCCTTAGTCATAAAATCTCCTTACACATCTTAAACACTTAGGTTCTTCACTAAATTTTGCCATGGGTTCTCTAGTATATTATTACACCAAAACATTTAGTTTTTCACCATCAAGTAGCTATCAACATTAAAACTCTCATTAAACCTCCTTAGCACACATCATACACCAAAACTACACTACATCACAATATAGTGCATAAACTTAAATTGCTTGGCACTTAGGCCCTTAAATGACTTGGCTCTTAGGGCCTTAAACGCATAAATCTTAAACACTAAATTTCCTCAATATAAATAGCCTTTGACCTGCAAATACACACAACAAGGCTCCCATTGCAATTTAAATGCTCTTATAATTCACCTTGACATTCTTAAACTATCTCCTTTTCTCATTTGCTCCTTAGTCAAAAGTTCACAAGTATAATCATTGTTTCTCCTAGGTTTTTTTTATAACTCTTTCCCAATGTAAACTCTACACTAAACTCATCACCCATCTAAATCCCATCCCCTTAAACAATAAAACACCTTAAGGTAAGTACTTTACCTTGTTCTTTTACAAGCTCACAAACTTTCCTCCTTAGCCTCTTTCCTTGAACAATCTCGGTCACCACTTAAACTCTCCTTGCCAATGTTCTAACCAATATCCAATGACTCTAATGAGTGCTAGATAATACATTAACCTTAAGGAACAAACCCTAGGTTAAAAATGTGCTTTAAGGTATTAAATTGATTGTTTTACCTTGGAGTCTTAGAATAAGCTTGGATATGAAGCAAGAAGGACCTCCTCTAGCCCTTGGATAATATAAAACAAGCTAGAACAAGGCATAAACATGAAGCCCCATGAGTGATAATTTTCAGACATGTGAAGAAATGGTAGGAACTTGATTTTTCTTACATATTCTTTACCTTAAGAGAATGGAGAAGCCAATGGAGTCTCCGAGCTTGAGTTTCCTCCTCTAATGGCGGTTTGGCTTGGCACCAAATCAAAGCTCTTGAAGTTTTGAAAAGATAGAAAGAAGGAGCTTGAGCTAACTAAGAAGAATATGTGTTTAGTTTTGATTTTGCAGCTAAGATGTGTATTTGGCAAGCAAGTGAAGATGGAGCTAGCATGGGGTTGTCTTCTACGTGAATGGAGAAGGGAGGAAGATGGTGAAACCGGTGGGAAAAGAAGAGAATGAAGAGATGAGGAGAGAGGTAAGTAAAGGTGAGATATTTGTTTCCTTAAAGTAAATAGTAACCTTTACTTTATCTCTTATTTTCTTTTCTTATTTGATCATGTGGTGAATCATCACCTTAAAAACCGGCCACCCCCTTTAATTAAGCTAGTCATGGTCTTGTTTGACCAACTAACTAAACTTAATTGACTAAAGACTAAACTAGGCACTATTTGATTACTATTCACAAACTAGTGCACATAATTGTGAAATTTTTTATTTCCCATTGATTTAGACTTCCTAATGTGATACTAATTAGTACACAAGTTAATTAAGGAGTAATCATGGGCATTTATCCACTTAAACCCCTTCCTAAGACAATTTTTCAAAAATGTGCTTTAAGAGTCCTTAAAGCACAATTTGTGTTTTAACTTGTTTTGGAGCTTGGATTTCTTTGGTATTTGACTTACAATGACCATTAGGATATTTATAAGATCTTAGAATGATATTTGGGTGTTCACCCAAGTCTCCCCAAGCTTAGAGCACGTTTTTGCTTAAACTACTCTTTTGGTGTTTCCTTATGTTTTCTTTGATTAAAAATGTTTCCTAATGTTTCTAAGGCATTATTTAGCCTCCTTATATCTTAGTTTATCACTTAAACACCATATCTAAGTTTGGGGTATTTCATTAAATATAAAAACTAAAGTTATATAAGTTAATATGTAACTATTATAAAGTTTTTAGGGTTAAAATGTAATTATAAGAAAATGAATATTAAAGCCGAAAACTTATGTGACTGATTGGTGATTTATAAAGTTAAGGTGTTCAAATAATAATTACCGAATTTATAGTGGTGGCTTTGAGAAATAATTAATTAAGAAAATAAAACTATGTAATATAATGAATTTGGAGAATAATGTAAAGTTTATGAAATAATTGAGGTTATAATATAATAACCGAAAAGTATAGTGGATTTGTGGGATTAAAAATATTTGTAGGTCCTATATGGATATTTAGAGGAATTAGAAAAAGAAATTACGATTTAAGGATTTATGAAATTAAAAATATATGTTATAAAGGCATAAGTAATTTATTTGTAAAGAAATAATGTTATTTGGGGTTAGATTGTAATTAATAAAAGATATAGGGAATAATATGTCCATGTGTGACATGTAAATACAATTTGAGAATTTATAAAGCTGTATGTCATTTAGACAATTCAAATCACGTATCGTAAATAATACATGTGTATAAAATATATACATTTAAGATTTTCAAGTAAATCAAAAGGAAGTGAATATAAGGAATTTAATGTGTGAATACCAAATAATATTTGGTGTGATAGTATATTAAAAATAAAGTTAAAAGGAGAATTAATTTACATATGACCAATAAATGTCGTTGACGAATTTATAAATTGTTATGTCGCTTGGACGAATACAACATGTCATATGAATAATACTTATGTATA
The DNA here is from genome assembly GCA_023374045.1 of Limonium bicolor. NCBI lineage: Eukaryota > Viridiplantae > Streptophyta > Magnoliopsida > Caryophyllales > Plumbaginaceae > Limonium > Limonium bicolor. Next base: position 110,096,485 of record CM041780.1, read on the forward strand.
CAAAAACACATTCAAGGAAATTATATGAGTTAAGACAAAATAATTGATGTGGTATATAAGATACTGGAGGTAATTAAAAGAGGATTACCATAAATATAAGTCTTATAAGTAAAGACTACGATGGTTTAAGTTATATATGTAAACCTTAAACATAAATAAGGTTAAGAGGTTAAAAAGAAATTATCTAAGTGTTAAAAATGAACCTCATATGAAGTAACAAATACGAGGACATCTCATGATACTATAAAAATATTATACGAAAGAAACATAAATTAACACTCTCAGTTAATCCTATTCTAGGACTTTGTTTGACCAGACGTTGACCGGGAACTAAACAAGTACAAACTACGGTGAACGGTATGGATTCTTGCAACCTGTTTGCTAACGGATTACACAGGCTTGTGTGCTATCTGTTGTGTGAAATAACGACCAAGATAATTGCATGTAATATGTTGCACTTGCGTTTGTGTATCGTTGTGATTATTCTATGCACTGTTGTGTTATTTTATGTGCGTGAACGATACTAATTATAGCGTGCATGTGCCACACATGCAACTTTACATTACCAGTTGATTAAATACCTAGGTGTAACACCCCATCCAAAGCCAATCGTGGTTATCGCAAAACTGAACACTTAATCGAATACGTCGCAGCGGGAATAATAAACACCTGGACCTTGCCAGGGTCTGATCGTTAGAATATACCGCCTTACAATTAAAACACTTATCCAAAATACATAACCAACCCAAAACATCACCATCCATAATACCGACAACCAACCGAGTACAAGTAACTAAGTCATAATCACAACCTTACATCAGTTTAAATATAAACAGATGGGTGCACAGGCGCAACCCGAACTCAAAATAAACATCCCATCCTAAGTCTAACCGCTCCTACTCTCGTAGTGCGTCCTCATGGGTCTCTTACCTGCAAGTGTAAAAACAGCCCCCAAAGGGGGTCAGCACGAATGCTGGTACACCCTCTCATGGCCCCCAAGCTAACGGGGCTACGACGACTAATTGTCGATAGCATGGAAATTGATTACATACACAAGCATGATATGAAGTGCAATAACAATAACCACAGATGAACATATATAGTTCACAAACAATGAACGAATCAAGCATTCCCTTATCAAGTGGGTTAGTAACCCCCTCCTTAGTCCTCATTTCCTTAATCTCAGTCCCTTACCTTACCTTAATCTTAATCTCAACTTAGTCTCAGTATACAAACCGTTCCTGGGAGGGAATGGTTGTAGCTTAATTCGAACCTGGGATTTAGGTGATCCCACCGCACCATCTTAATGCCACCTACTCTGGACGGAAGTCCAACGTAGCTGAGCCGGCAACCGGCCCCAGGCTACAAGTCCGAAGACAAGTCCTTAAGCGGAGGGCGGATCTGATTCAGATACCGTCCCCCTTTTTCCTTAGCATGCATGACCGGAGATCGGTCCCGGGTTTCCTCACTCAAGTTCCAGTTAGTAGAAATCTTAATCACCATGTGCTAGCTAAGCCTTAACGGGCATTAACCAACAACCACCAAACTTAACTCTTATTCTTAACTCAGTAAGTACTAAACTTGGTTAGTAACAATCTCAAGTCTCGCGGGTTAGTGTAAAGATAACACATACACAACGAGAACAAATATAACCGGTTGCATGCTTTATCTTGTTTTTGTCATAGCAATTAAACAGATAGCACACAAGCTGAGGGACACCTCGTTAGCAAGCAGGTCACAAGAAAGATTGTACCGTTCACCGTCGACGATCGTTTGGTTTATCTCCTTCCAAGTCCCAATTCACCGATCCTAAAACATTGATTCATGTTTAGGCCATTAGTTATTTGCACCTCACTTAACTCACTTAATCCCTTAAAAATTCCCGATGAATATCCTCTTAAGTCCTTACCACTAAACTTACAAACTTAACTTTAGACATTAAGGTTCTTACTTATCTTAACTTGATTCCTTAAGTTCTTAGGGTACTAATCACTACAACCCTACCAAGAGTATACCTTATTACCAATTACCATTCTTGGAATTCAAAATTTCTTTCCTTTTTTTTTAGTGTTAAGGGTCGTCCGACCCACCGTCCGACCCACCCTCTGGGTCGGACCCTTCCAGTAACTTTCGAGTTTGAAAAAAACTCTACATGTCCGACCCACGTCCGACCCAACCATCTGGGTTGGACCATTCCAGGAATTTTTCCCGTCTTCTAAACGTTCCATGTCCGACCCATGTCCGACCTAACCATCTGGGTCGGACCATTCCAGAAACTTAACCGCCCTTTAAAACTCACCCGTCCGACCCATGTCCGACCCAAGTCCTCTGGGTCGGACCATTCCAGAACTTTTCCCTGGCGTTAAACAGAGGCCGTCCGACCCAAACTTGGGTCGGACGCCACCAAAACATGCCCAAACTTTGCCAAATCTTCACTAAACTTTTCCTCAAGCCATCCAATGTGTTCTAACATCATTTAGACCCTTAAACTCATCTTAAACCATCCTCCAAATTCATTCCCAATCCTTTACACAATTCTTACAACACTAACACTTAACACTTATTCCTCTCCTACATTTCAACATCCCTTTCACCTAGCACTTCTACCAGCCCAAAGTTCCCTCCTTATGAACTTGGCCACACCATATACACCACTTTCATCTATCTTACACTTTCCAAGGTTTTCCTTAAATTCTAAACTCTAGTTTCTATCTAAATCATCTCAAGGTTTCACACTAAATCACATCAAACTTACCAAGGTTTCCTAGCTTCTTCTATCAACATTGGCCTAAGTCCTAAATACCCAAACACACTCTTTTTAATTCCTAGATCCTTCATAGTGATGCCTAAGTCATTATAACTCATCAAAACACTTTATCTCACCCCTTTTTCATCGAGACAACCTCTAAAACTTCCTAGTACTTCCTTAGTCATTAAATTCCCTTAGAACATCTTAAACACTTAAGTTCTCCTTTAAATTTTTGCCATGGGTTCTCTAGTATATAGCACATCCTAACACTTGGTTTTTCTCCATCAACCAACCAATATCTCTCAAATTCTCATCACAACACCTTAACACACAATTCACACCAAAACTACACCACGACATCATATATTGCACAAACTTAAGTGCTTGGCACTTAGGCCCTTAAATGACAATAATCTTAACCACTGAATTTCCACATATATTTGCCTTTAACCTGCGAATACACACAACAAGGCTCCCATTGAAATAAAATGCTTCTTGTAATTCATTTCAACATTGTTTGACTATCTCTTTTCTCATTGGCTCCTTAGTCACAAGTTCTCAAACATAGTCATTGTTTCTCCTAGGTCATATATAACCCTTTTCTAATGTAAACTCTACACTAAACTCATCACATATCTAAATCCCATTCCCTTAAACAATAAAACACCTTAAGGTAAGTAATTTACCTTGTTCTTTTACAAGCTTTAAAAACTTTCTTCCTTAGGTTTTTCCTTGCTCAATCTCGGTCACCAATATATATCTCCTTGCCAATGTTCTAACCAATATCAAATGACTCCAATGAGTACTAGATAATACATTAACCCTAAGGAACAAACCCTAGGTTAAAAATGTGCTTTAAGGTATTAAGATGATTGTCTTACCTTGGTTTCTCAAGACAAGCTTGGATATAAAGCAAGAAGGACCTCCTCAATCCTTTGAAGAGTAGAAAACAAGCTAGAACAAGGCATTAAAATGAAGCCTCATGAGCATACATTTTCGGTCAAGAAGAAAAGTGATGGAAACCTAGATTTTCTTACACTTTCTTTACCTTAAGAGAATGGAGAAGCCAATGGAGTCTCCAAACTTGAATTTCCTCCTCTAATGGTGGTTTGGCTTGGCACCAAATCAAAGCTCTTGGAGTTTTGAAAGTATAGAAAGAGAGAGCTTGAGCTAACTAAGAAGAATATGTAATTTGTTTTGGTTTTGGAGCTAAAATGAGTAAGTTGTGTGCAAGATAAGGTGGAGCTAGCATGGAGATGAGCTTCACGTTAATGGAGAAGGGAGAGATCAGCTTAAACCGTGGGAAACAAGAGAGAATGAAGAGGTGAGGAGAGAGGTGAGTTAAAATGAGATCATTATGTTGTAAAGTAAATAGTACTTTTGCTTTATAACTCTTTATTTGCTTAATGACTCATAAAGGTGGTGACTCACCTTATAAAAAACCGGCCCCCATTTAATAATAAGGGTACTTAAGTCTTTGTTGAACAAATCTCTCACTTATATTGACTTATGTTATAAACTAGCTTAATTAAGTTACTATTCACAAAACAAGGCACATTGTTGTGAAATTTTTGATTTCCCATTGATATAAACTTCCAAATGTGATACTATATAGTACACATGTTAATTAAAGAGTAATGATGGACATTTAGCCATTCGAAACTCATTTACAAAACAATTTTTCAAAAATGTGCTTTAAGACTCCTTAAGGCACATTTTGTGTTTTAACTTGTTTTCAAGCTTGGTTTTCTTTGGTAATTGATTTAAAATGACCATTAGGATATTACTAAGGTCTTAGAACAATATTTGGGTACTCTCCCAAGTCTCTCCAAGCTTAGAGCACGTTTTTGCTTAAACTGCTCTTTTGGTGTTTCCTTATATTTTCTTTGATTAGAAATGTTTCTTAATGTTTCTAAGGCATTATTTAGCCTCCTTATATCTTATTTTATCATTTAAACACCATATCTAAGTTTGGGGTATTTCACTAGGTGTTATTATACCGAGAACTTGTACTCAAGTTTCTCACTAACTTCCTTTATAAACAATGTCGTTGTCTTTAAGCGTGACAACTGACAATATACAATAGTGTGCTTTTTTAACGTCCTTGTGTGACGTCTAACATATTCGATGCTACGAGAAGCGAGGAGCCCGGATGTTTTTGGCCATGCATGCAATTATGGAGGCTGTACCTGTCACAGGTCGCCCTCAAATACAGTATACGTCATGACGGTGGTTTTGGGTGTAGACTTTGTCCACTCACCGGGTTAGTACCGGAACAGTTTAAGCTGGGAGAACGACTACATTCTCTCGAGGGTACGATGCCAACATATAAATTTTGAAGTTGAGAGGAAGATTTCATTCTCTCGAGGGTACGATACCCACACCTATATTTAAGTACAGGAATTGACTACGTTCTCTCCTGCAGGATTTATAACCCGACCATTAACGCGAGAGTCTTATCTCGTCTGAAGCGTTTTTCATACCCGATCCAAAGTTAATTACTAACTTGACCTCTACTGTCATGTTTCTCTTTGTGATGTTGTTGACCTTGTATGGTTACTTGTATGAATTATATATAATGTATGTTTTCAGTGTTTGATAAAATGAACCGCATGCTTACGACCAAGTAGTTGTGTAACGCCCCGGTTTACCACCACCATTTACTTAGTCTTTTTTTTTTATTCTTTAGGGACATGCTATAAATGAAATAACAACTTATATTATACATGCGTCAGTCTTCTTTTTGCAAAAGGTCCCCTAATACTAGCCCCGGGGGTTACCGCCACACTTACTAAAGACTTGTAAGTGTAAGGCTATTACCACCACCACCCCTACATTAGCTATCTTACAACGCTATTCCCCTACCAAAAGAGTGACACAACCAACCCGTCATTTTACACCTTAGTACCAAAAGACCCCTTCCAGCCAACTACTATGTTAGCTTCTACTCCTATTTTACACCAAAAGCAAGGGGTATCAAAGACTATTACATCACTAGCGTCTTAGCATGGGACTACTTCCATGTACTCATAAACAGTGGAAACTTCATAGGTGATGGACTGACTATTGCCATTCTCCAGGTGCCTAAAACCCTGTAACTTCATGTTCCACTCCTCAAGCACTATCTCGGTGACCCCAGGCTGTATACTTCTACGATAGGTGACAAACATGAAAATATAGAAAGTATCGGTGGACTCGTCCTCAGTGCAGAGAAGGTGACCATCCCAGTTACCCTGAACACACAGAGTTCATATACACAGGAAAACACAAACAAATAAAATCAGTAAAAACTGAGTAACACTACCACACCCCGTAAAAACTTATTTTCTCTTTAAAACCTTTGTTTCCAACAAATATTGTCAATATAACAAATCAGAACAGATCACACACCATTTACCTGTACCAAGAATTATCAAGAGATAATTAATATCACAAACAAGATATTTCCAAATGAAGTCCACCACCGCCACCACCCACCCTATGTCCTTAACTGTGCACACCCCCTATTGAAAACTTCTGCCCAATAGGAGTAGATCAAAGTGGCAGCTCCAATTCATTAGTAGGAGCTTATATTGTTGCCGGAACGTCGACTTGGCCTTAAAGGCTCTCACAAGAGGCATAGCCTTAGGATAACCATGATATCAACATCACACAATACTTTCCACCACCACCACCACAAGAGGTTATCCTTAAACACATTCACAAACCATGAGTAAGATATCATAACCAAGCTTTACACAAGTAGTAATTCACACATCAAGCTCACCACTTGTAAAATAACCTCAATAACATCATAACAATACCATTCAAGCTCCAATAAATCAGAGAATCAAATAATTTCCAAGAAATCACCTTAGAAAGCTTAAAAACTCATTTTTGACCAAAATCACTATTCACCAACTTAAATAACTTCCCAAAGGAGTATCGGCCTAAAATTTTAACCAGGATCCAATATCACCAACAAACGTATCTCCCCAAAATTTCAGCTCAAGATCAATTCGGAAACCCATTCAACCACTCAGAAAGGCTTTAAGCACATTTTCTCATTTTTAGCTTCTTTACCTTGTCTAACCGACTTAAATTTCTCCATTCGACTTGATTTTTCAACCATAACCATATATTCACGATTCAAGACTTCCCTCAAAATTTTAGCTCAAACCCATGTCGGAAACCCATCCAAACAATTCCTAAAGCTTAAAGCTCATTTTTCTCCATTTTCAAAGTTCTTTAGAGTTTTCCTACTTCCAAACCTTATTTCGACTTGATTTTCTAGGATAATCACTAAATCTTCATCCCTAGTTTACTGTAAAAATTTTAAGAAAATATGATATAGGATTCGTAGGTAACCAAATAGAATAACTTAAGAAGGAAAATAAGCTTAAAGGGTGAAAGTGATGTGCATAGATGTTACCTGTCCTCTACTAGCCATTTTGATGTTCTTCTACCTTGATTATAAGTTGCTTGAGCTCAAAATCTCCACCAAACAATTCGCCCACCTTGGAGTTTGGCTTCCACTCCTTAAACTTGCCTTTTTCCTTGATTTTAGCTTAATTACTACCTTAAACTTGTGTTTCTAATGAAGGAGTATTGTTGCCTAAGCTCCAATGGTGTTTTCTAGCTTAGGAGAAACAAGGTAGATGAAGAAGAATGGCCACCTTGCTCACCTACCATGGCCGACCTCCACCCCCCCCTTTTATACTAAATTTCATCCTTATCCTTTAACTTATAATCATTACTTCTAGAATTGTCCATAGCCATTGATTTGTGTCAAGTGCCAGAAACCAATCCTAACCATCCATACATAACCTCCTTTGAATGGATAAGGAGGGGGCAAGTTGCCTTGATCATCATTGCAAATAGTAAGGAGGTGTGAATAGTGGTGAATAGTAACCGAGATATTTTCTCTCCTTTCCTTGATATTTTTGGCCACCACCTTAGGCCATGTTTGGTTTGAGCTTTTCATGGGTATTAAGACTATATATGTAGATATGTTAATACTAGAGTGGGTTATCAAATTTCAGGAATTTCCTCGAGTCACTTCTGAGCTCTTCCGAAGCCTCGTTTGCCTAGAACCACTAAATACTAAAAAATGTAACTGAATTGTCTTATATTAAAAGAAGAAAGATATTATTGTTTCTTCTCTCAAAACACTCTCAAAAGTATCTAACACTCTTCCTAGGGTTGATAACCACTCTCAGTTCCTAAGGAATTTAGTAATTTTCAGAAATTTCAGGAATCCTGCGAAACTAAGGTTTACCGGGTGATACTCCGGGAACTAAGGTTCCTAATGTTCACCAAGCACCTCCGACTAATTATAACCTTCTCCATCTTTATAAATTAGGGTTTCCTAAGGTTTACAGTTAAGTAAGGCCCTAATCACAGTTTAGAAATTTGGGGTATTACATCCTCCCCCCGTTAAACAAAGCTTCGTCCTCGAAGCTCAATTCATCACACCCAACAATACAGTCACATACTCCAAGAAATTAAAACAATATTTCACACAATAATTCCCAGGTAACTTTATCAACCACAAGTGATTCAGCAACATCACACAAAACCTCAGACACACCAATCCCATCCATCACACAATATAAACCATTCACAAATTCAATGATACCACATATATAAAATCATAAAGAAACAATTCCTAAAATAACATTCAAGTATTACCAACTATTTCTAGCACCAACAAACATTCACAATCACAAACATTCACAAACACTAATAATCATTCACCACTTCCATACGACTCTCCCCCCTAAAAGAAAGTTCCTCCTGAAACTTAATAATTAACCTTTACCGTGATAACTTCCTGAATCCTATGAAGATTCATTAGTATCTTCACTACCTTTCTTCTAGTTATGGGTCCACAACGTTTCCGCTGCGCTACTCTAATAAGCGTTTCCACCACTCTTACCTCCATTATCCTTCCCGTACCTACACTCGAAGGCTCTATGTCCTAACCTTCCACAATTAAAACACTTCACCAACCTTCCTTCACAATCTTCACCTGGATGGTTCTTTTCACATATCTTGCAATAAAAGTATCTAGTTCCTTTATCATTGATTCGTCGTCCGGAGTAATTGGGTCTGGCTTCCCCACTTGGCCTAACCTCTACTTTAGTCCTCTTATCAAAGCTCTCGGCCTTACGAGTCTCCATTCTCCTTTTCCGCCCCGTTTGTACTTCCTTCCTCCTCTGTTGTACCCTATAAAGATTAGCAGCTTTATCGTATGCCTATTGTAAAGTACTTATAGGTATTACACTCAGAGCTTCTTATAAATCCCAATTTAACCCCTCTAGGAAACGTTGAACCTTAGCAGTCTCATCAGGTACCACATGCGGAGCAAATCTAGCAAGCTCCACGAACTTAGCATGATAAGTTTTAACATCATCCATCCGCTGCCTCAATCCAGTAAATTCCTGATATTTCTTCAACCTTACATGCTCCGGATAAAATCTTTTCCTCATCACATCCTTTAACATATTCCATCCAAAACCCGGATTTCCTTTGAGTCTCTCCTCCTCCGCAGTCCACCACAGATCAGCCTCTCCTTTAAAATAAAATACAGCCCCACTTACCTTCTTTTCTTCAGGACAATCAATGATATCAAATATTTTGTCAAACTCTCTGATCCACTCTTCCAGAATCACTGGATCCTCTTCTCCCGAATAAGTACTGGGTTTCATAGCTGCTATCCTACGGGAGAAATCCTTGGGTATTTCAGCTCTAGCCTCGTGCTGCTCCAAGATTCTTCCCATACTCAGTGTCAACTCCCTCAGTTCATCCATCTGTCCTCTCCCCTCTCCATTACTCCGTCCACTCCCCTCTCCATTATTCTACACATAGATATGTTAGTTGCAATATAAATAGTTAACTATAATCAATCAAGCACACAACACATAAATATCACAGCAAATCATATTTTCACAACCACATGGTTCTTCCTAGTCTCCTAAACCTAAGCCTGGGTCACATTGCTTCCTAGTCAAACTTAAATTTTCCCCTCCAGCTAACCTATAGCTCTGATACCACTCTGTAACGCCCCGGTTTACCACCACCATTTACTTAGTTCTTTTTTTATTCTTTAGGGACATGCTATAACTGAAATAACAACTTATATTATACATGCGTCAGTCTTCTTTTTACAAAAGGTCCCCTAATACTAGCCCCGGGGGTTACCGCCACACTTACTAAAGACTAGTAAGTGTAAGGCTATTACCACCACCACCCCTACTTTAGCTATCTTACAACGCTGTTCCCCTACCAAAAGAGTGACACAACCAACCCGTCACTTTACTCCTTAGTACCAAAAGACCCCTTCCAGCCAACTACTATGTTAGCTTCTACTCCTATTTTACACCAAAAGCAAGGGGTATCAAAGACTATTACATCACTAGCGTCTTAGCATGGGACTACTTCCATGTACTCATAAACAGTGGAAACTTCATAGGTGATGGACTGACTATTGCCATTCTCCGGGTGCCTAAAACCCTATATCTACTTGTTCCACTCCTCAAGCACTATCTCGGTGACCCCAGGCTGTATACTTCCACGATAGGTGACAAACATGAAAATATAGAAAGTATCGGTGGACTCGTCCTCAATGCAGAGAAGGTGACCATCCCAGTTACCCTGAACACACAGAGTTCATATACACAGGAAAACACAAACAAATAAAATCCGTAAAAACTGAGTAACACTACCACACCCCGTAAAAACTTATTTTCTCTTTAAAACCTTTGTTTCCAACAAATATTGTCAATATAACAAATCAGAACAGATCACACACCATTTACCTGTACCAAGAATTATCAAGAGATAATTAATATCACAAACAAGATATTTTCAAATGAAGTCCACCACCACCACCACCCACCCTATGTCCTTAAGTGTGCACCCCCAATTGAAAACTTCTGCCCAATAGGAGTAGATCATAGTGGCAACTCCAATTCATTAGTAGGAGCTTATATTGTTGCCGGAACGTCGGATTGGCCTTAAAGGCTCTCACAAGAGGCATAGCCTTAGGATAACCATGATATCAACATCACACAATACTTTCCACCACCACCACAAGAGGTTATCCTTAAACACATTTACAAACCATGAGTAAGATATCATAACCAAGCTTTACACAAGTAGTAATCTCACACATCAAGCTCACCACTTGTAAAATAACCCAATAACATCATAAATACCATTAAAGCTCCAATAAATCAGAGAATCAAATAATTTCCAAGAAACCACCTTAGAAAGCTTAAAAACTATTTTTGACCAAAATCACTATTCACCAACTTAAATAACTTCCCAAAGCAGTCTCAGCCTAACATTTTATCCAGGATCCAATATTAACAACGCAAGTATCTCCCCAAAATATCAGCTCAAGATCAATTCGGAAACCCATTCAACCACTCAGAAAGGCTTAAAGCACATTTTCTCATTTTTAGCTTCTTTACCTTGTCTAACCGACTTAAATTTCTCCATTCGAATTGATTTTTCAACCATAACCATATATTCACTATTAAATACTACCCTCAAAATTTTAGCTCAAACCCATGTCGGAAACCCATCCAAACAATTCCTAAAGCTTAAAGCTCATTTTTCTCCATTTTCAAAGTTCTTTAGAGTTTTCCTACTTCCCAACCTTATTTCGACTTGATTTTCTAGGATAATCACTAAATTCTCATCCTTAGTTTACTGTAAAAAGTTTAAGAAAATAGGATATAGGATTCGTAGGTAACCAAATAGAATGACTTAAGAAGGAAAATAAGCTTAAAGGGTGAAAGTGATGTGCATAGATGTTACCTGTCCTCTCCTAGCCATTTTGATGTTCTTATACCTTGATTATAAGTTTCTTGAGCTCAAAATCTCCACCAACCAATTCGCCCACCTTGGAGTTTTGCTTGCACTCCTTAAACTTGCCTTTTTCCTTGATTTTAGCTTAATTACTACCTTAAACTTGTGTTTCTAATGGAGGAGTATTGTTGCCTAAGCTCCAATGGTGTTTTCTAGCTTAGGAGAAACAAGGTAGATGAAGAAGAATGGCCACCTTGCTCACCTACCATGGCCGACCTCCACCCCCCCTTTTTACTAAATTTCATCCTTATCCTTTAACTTATAATCATTACTTCTAGAATTGTCCATAGCCATTGATTTGTGTCAAGTGCCAAAAACCAATCCTAACCATCCATACATAACCACCTTTGAATGGATAAGGAGGGGGCAAGTTGCCTTGATCATCATTGCAAATAGTAAGGAGGTGTGAATAGTGGTGAATAGTAACCGAGATATTTTCTCTCCTTTCCTTGATATTTTTGGCCACCACCTTAGGCCATGTTTGGTTTGAGCTTTTCATGGGTATTAAGACTATATATGTAGATATGTTAATACTAGTGTGGGTTATCAAATTTCAAGAATTTCCTCGAGTCACTTCTGAGCTCTTCCGAAGCCTCGTTTGCCCAGAACCACTAAATACTGAAAAATGTAACTGAATTGTCTTATATTAAAAGAAGAAAGATATTATTGTTTCTTCTCTCAAAACACTCTCAAAAGTATCTAACACTCTTCCTAGGGTTGATAACCACTCTCAGTTCCTAAGGAATTTAGTAATTTTTGGAAATTTCAGGAATCCTGCGAAACTAAGGTTTACCGGGTGATACTCCGGGAACTAAGGTTCCTAATGTTCACCAAGCACCTCCGACTAATTATAACCTTCTCCATCTTTAGAAATTAGGGTTTCCTAAGGTTTACAGTTACGTAAGGCCCTAATCACAGTTTAGAAATTTGGGGTATTACAAGTTGTGCGTGGCCCGCTAGCTTATGGGCTGCACGCTTTCATACCAGCAATTTATTTTGCTGAGCTGTTTCATGGCTAACCATTCACAGGTACCTGAATAAAGAAGAGAATACCCGACTGAGTGTAGGTGGGTGTAACACCCCTACAACACCCCTACCAACTACCGAAAACGCAGCGGAAATAACCAACCAAACAATAACTAAACGCTTTGGTGTTACAACGCCGTTAACCACCCACGTGGTTAACTTGGCAGCATAAATACAAGTGTATCGGTCTGATGATCAGACTCCCGAGCATAGGTCCTAACATCCACATATATACATAACCAACAATACCGAGTATTTAATTTACATCACAACTACCAACTGTAAACATCCGCTACTGTTTAACAAACGGTACCAAAACGTAATGCCTCGGGAGCACAGGCGCATCCCGAGCTCAACAACCAAAATAACCAAAAGTACATCAACGACCTAGGATCTAGAGCCACTCCGCTTCTTCGATCCTCATCCTGCAGTAAAAATATGGAGCCCCCGAGGGGGTCAGCAACCTTTGCTGGTATGGTTAACGCGCAGCCCATCGGCTACCGGGATACGCGCAACCAATTGTCATGATAACATGACATTCATTTTTAAACATCCAACATATATATACCATAGCATAGCAAGGGAAATTGCATAGCACAACAACAATACATAACACCATAAAATCGGTTCTCACAAGGAACCTTCCACCATAGTTAGTATAGATAGTGAGCCTAGAGATTATTGCCAATCTCATGCTAAGCTCGTTACCAACCACGTTACCGTCCAGTTATATCGAACGGTTAACTTATACCCAAGGTGTGTCGGATATAGTAATCCCAAGCACACCGAAACAACATTTGTATGCCCCTGTGGCCCGACGTGAGTCAGTAAACTAGCTTTGGATAAGCTAAGGGAAGGTTGAAACCAAATTGGAATACAACCTATACATACACCAAGAGAGCCGAACCGGATATGACATCGACTCCCGTCCTCACACGCGTGGCCGGAACATGACCGGACTCCTCACTCCCCCGGTTAGCACTTGTTAGTGATCACACAATATATTGTTAAGTCACACACAAGCAAGTGTTTAGGTCTTGTTAGACACACCAAGGGAAAGGAGTCACAATAATACAACATAATAATATATAACAACCGTAAACTCTTTTCATGCCTTAATCTTATAAGGTCGTAACACTCAGAAAAGCAAACAACACCCAAGCCGGTGTAAACCGGTAGACAACAGACTGCAAGAAAACCATACCTTGGTCCTTGCCTCGTTTCGTTTCCACCTTGAGAGAATCCTAAACACATTAGTAACGTCGGTTAATTAACGCACTAGTCCATCATTAACTTGTTACGTCACATATCTATTTTACTTTATTTTCACACTTGTTACAACTCTTGTAACACCCCAACCGCTAATCCTATGCTTACCGTCTAATCGTCCTATTAATCCTACGAGTTCGTAGCGGAATTATTACATACTTACTACGGCGGGTGAAACAATGCCGCTAACCGCCCATACGGCTAGCTAAGCTACTATTACTTACAGTCACGGTCTGATGAACATAACGTACCGAGCTACTAGATTACTTACCAAAATACCATGTACCGAATACTTACATCAATGGATCACCGAGTATTTAAAGTATATTCAATTACAACCTTTCAAGCTTACCAAAAGAATGAGTTTCTAAGCTACTCATCTATACCCCAATCCAATACTTCATTATCCAAAAAGGTGTACCCATGGTACACCGCTAATAAAAACTGTAGCCCTGTACTACTTAGTACCCCCTCATAAATTCATTGTTTCATTCCAAAAGAAGATAAAGAAGTGAGACTCGATCTTCCATCTTCATCATCTCGAGTACCTGCGTGTAGTAAAAATGGTGCCCCAAGGGGCTCAGCAAAGCTGCATATGGACTCCGCATATACCGCGTGCTAGCTAGGCACACCGCCGACTATTTGACGTCCACTAAACATGCAGTTCATTTATTTCATACATACATGCTCTTCATACAATATACACGCTATAAATTCATTACACAATCCAAGGCAACAATACAACACACATCTTACTTACCTTCACAAGGTAGCCAAATTATGCATCCGGTTTATCGGAATGCTTTACTCTTTTACTCATTACTTACTTCTTCTCACTTACAATTACTTACTTTCAATTACTTTACTTATTCATTCTTACTTACTTACTTATACTCAAGTTAAGTCGTCGGGACCTCCGGCCTTGGGACTACAACCGTCCACATCCGGGATTTACTTGACTCACCAATCCGGGATGCTACCCACTTAAGGATTTGGGCCGCGGACCAGTTTAAGAGTCAGGAATTGGAGCCAACCTCTCGTGACTCCGCATCCTCACGCGTGGCCGAAACTATATCGGACTTCTACTCATTCCAATTTAATTACCATTTTAAGTTAGGATGGTTAGCTTGTTAGGAATAAGTTAGAAGTCCAACTCATCACAATCGGTCACAGTACAATACAACATACATACACCACATTCAAATCATCCATACATTTCATGAAGTATACAAACTAAGAATTAAAGAAAATATACACATCATACAACACTACATATTCACAAGTATGCATATTAACTCCGATTCGTGCATTTATCTTATTTGGTGATCAATTAGCACTCAACACACAAATCCGAGTAACCAAGATAGCACCGGGGCATGAGGAATCCATACCGTTCACCGTTGTACGTACTTCCAACGTCCTTCCGGTGTCACAAATCAAATCCTATTATATACATACAATTAAATGATTAATCTAACTATCATTGCTTAACTCACACCTACTATGTCCTTATACTTCTTACACTTACACTTACTTACTCATTTTTCATTACCTAAGTTTACTTTCTTACTTAGCTTTGGCATGCTTTCATACATGTACATATATATATATATATTATTTAATTTAAATATAATTTTTTTTTTATTTACCCGACCACCCGACCCTCCCTGGGTCGGACCCATGGGTCGGTCGGGTGCAGAGACTTCGATTACAGAATTTTCAAGTTCGACCGACCCAGCCAGGGTCGGTCTTGGGTCGGTCCGTTGCAGAAGATATCCAACTCGCAATTTCTACTCGACCGACCCAGGCAGGGTCGGTCCCCTGGGTCGGTCGGATGCAGAAACATTTCCGACCAAATTTCCCACTCGACCGACCCAGGCAGGGTCGGCCCACTGGGTCGGTCGGATGCAGAAGCTTCCGAGGTTACAGATTTTTGGGTCGACCGACCCTGCTAGGGTCGGCCCTAGGGTCGGTCCAGCCCAGTAACTTATTTTTAATTGCTCCTTTTGAACTCCAAATCCTTCTCAATTCACATCCAATCTTTTCCTAATCATTTTCCCAAGTTTCCTACATGCTTAGGCACCCTAAAACACTCCTTAACTCATCTACTAACTCATCACCCTTTTCTATATCCCAATTCACCCTTTGTCTCCTACATTTTCATTTCAGCACTCATATTATATCCTTCCTTAGTCACTTTTGCTACAGATTTTGATACTAATACTCCCCTTCTACAACTCCCTCTTCTAATGTCATTTCTAACACCTCTAATACATTAGAATCCATTATCTATCTCTCTCAACTTACCCTCTCTATCTATTTAAATCAAAATCTGTTACACACTCACCTTAGTCACCTAGTTTAATTCTCTAAGTGTTCTAATCCTAGGCAAATTTTGCCATAGTCTCTCTTGTATTTCTATACACTCACCACATGGTTTAGTTCATATTTCAATACTTATCTCACCTGTTACAATAACCAAGAATATACAAGCTCCCATTCATAATACCAATACCAAAACAACACTAAAATTCCTGCACTCAACACTTCCATTCCCAATCTGTTTTACAAGTTTTAAAAGTGTTCTTTAAGGTTTAAAATATTCATATTCTCTTACACATTATACCATTAATGCATTATCATTTTACAATACCAATTTTCATTACTAAAAATCTGTTACATATACAAATATCTACCAAGCTACACAATGAGTATTCTTACCTTGTTTTCCTTCTAGATTTTCTTCCTCTTCTTGTTTCTTCTTCCTCCTCTTCTCAACGGTTACAGCACTCCACAATCTAAACTACCACCCATTCACATTCACAATTTTAATACTAAACTCACCCTAAGCATTATATAAGCTCTAATCAAATTTCTAGGGTTTAGGAATCTCATTACCTTCCAAGGGTTTATGAAGTACTTGGAGCAGCTCAAGAACAAGGTTCCCCACCTTCCAAGGAGCCAAAATCGGCTGGGTACAAAGGGGCAAACAAGAGTTTAACTAGATTTTCGTTTTGCCCATAAAGCTAGGAAAAGATGGAGTTTTCAAGATATTTTTACCTTAGAGGAACAAGGAGAACAAGGGCCTTCTAATGGTGGTCTTGGAACTCCAAATGGGACATACCCATAAAAACGAAAGTGGTGTTTTTCGAATTTTGGAAAGATGAAAGTGTAGCTCTTGAGGAGAGGATTACAATGGTGGTATTTTTTATATTTTTGGAAGAGTGTGGAGAGAGTTACAAAGGAGAGAAGGTGAGTTTTTGTGTTGTTTTTCTTATTTCTCCATGGATGTCGCTGGAGGTTGAAGAAGAGAGGAAAAGAAGAGAGTGAGGGAGGAGGGAATACGTGAGTGAGGAGAATGGGTAGGAGAGAGAATTGTGAGTGAGGGAAATAAAGTATAAAGTGAGTGTTGTTTTATTATTTTGTTTGTTTGTGGGTAAAAGAGTAAAGAGAGGTGTGAGGGGGCAAAAATCGGACACCCCACCGAACTCACTTGTGGGTTTTGCAATTTATTTGCAATATTGGACACATAGGTTTGGGTTAATTATATTCTACCCCACAACTTGTCGTTTTTGACAGTTTTTACTAATCTCTCGTTTTATTGATTTTATTGGTCCTAAAGCTTCACTAATATTTATTAATGATTATTTAGTTGACCAAAATTGTTACGAGTCTATTTGACCCGCTTAAAGACACGTTTTCCCGGTTACCTCGAAAAACGCGCTTTAAGGTTCGTTAGTGATTTTAATCCGTTTTAAGGATCCGTTTTCTCTTCGGGATTTGTTCCCTTATGATTATTTACACTTATTAAGCTTCTAAATTACTTATTAGCCTAATTAATCACTATTTTTAATTACGGGGTATTTCAACTCTTCACCATTTTTGTTACCATTATAACACTCCTAACATGTCTTATATAACCTTATAATATCATTACTAACTTATTACCATTTTTAGATAACATTTCCCATCTAAAACAACAATTTTTGGTCCATACAGTGGCCCGTCCGAACTTGTGTCCGAACCTCCAAGTTCGGACGCAAGCCGTGACTTTAGACAGAAAACAGACACGCGTCCGAACTTATGTCCGGACTTCGGACGTGAGTCGAGAACGATTCTAGACAGAAATCCATGCGTCCGAACATGTGTCCGGACTTCCCAAGTTCGGACACAGTTCGAGGATTATCCTAAGGAAGAATGGGTACGTCCGAACTAGTGTCCGGACTTCCCGAGTTCGGACACTGTTCGCGAGTGAGAATCCTTTTACTCAACAGAGCCTGTCCGAACTTCCACATCCGGACGGAAGTTCGGACAAGGCATATTACTCAATTTCTAAGCCTTTAAACACTTAACCAAATTTCTCCAAAGCCTCCAACACTTATAGTATCTCCTCCTAAGGTTTCTAAGTGGTATCCCTTGCCTATTCCAATCATTATACCAAGATATTTCTTCCACACAACATCATTACTTAAACATCATTTCTTACAAGCTAAAACTCCTTATGTCATCCTTAAAATCCCTTTTTCTAAGCTTACACTTTCTCCTTATTTTACCAAAGTTTGCCTAAGTCCTTACCTAAGTCCAAAATGACTTTGGTACATACTAAAATCTCAAGATCATGCCTAAGTCCTTATTACACTCTAGAACACTTCCTAGCTCATCAAAATTCCTTTATAACATCTTGAACTCCTTATGCATTACCTAAATTTTGACATAGGTTCTCCTAGCAATTTGTTACACCTTAGCACATTGTTTTCATCATTAAACACCCAAGAACACTAAGAACACCAAGAACACTCTCATACACAAAACTTCACTCAAATCTCACTATACTAAAATGTAATACATAACTTAAATTGCATGGCACTTAGGCCCTTAAAATGCATGGCTCTTAGGCCCTTAAAGTGCTTAAATCATAAACACTGAATTTCCACAATATATATGCCTTTGACCTGCGAATACATACAACAAGACATATGTTCTTTTACTAGTCTCCTTGAGAACATTTACTAGGTCATTCACCTTTTGCTCTTTAGGTAGTTTTAACAAGCATTATAAGCTCATTTCTCCTAAGGCATTAAAACAACATTAGGTTAGTATATTTACCTCTTTCCAAACAACTTCTTTCTTGTTTCCTTATAAAACCGGTAAGGTATTTGATTCCTTGCCAAGTTCTAAACAATATACAAACATCATAATGAGTATTCAAGCTTTAAGCTTAAACTCATTGTAAACCCTAGTTTTACATTATTTCTAAAATATTAATGTAGTTGTTTTACCTTGGTCTTTGAAGAGAGTTTGGATATCTATGAAGAGAGGACTCCACCTAGTCCATGAAAGCTTGGAATGAAGCTAAAAAAGCCATATAAAGAGCTCCATCAATGTACATTTTCGGTCAAGGCAAAAACATGAAGGAAACTTGATTTTTCTTTGAGATTCTTACCTAGAAGCAAAGGAGAGTAATAATATGTAGAAATACAAGCTCAAGCTCCTTCAATGGTGGAACTCCATGGCACCGAAATGGGGCTCTTGAAGTTTTGAGAAGATAGAAATGAAGAGCTTGATGAGGGGAAGAGATTGGTGGTGTTTGTTTTTGATTTGGATAAGTGAGCTAGATTTTACAAGAGGTCAAAGCTAGAGTTTAATAATGGTGGTGTGAGTATTACCGTGAGAGAGCAGCAAGAAGGAAGGAGATGGAGTTGGAACCGTGTGAAATGGAGGAAGAATGGGAAGGTAAGTTGCTTTTGAAGATATTTGTTAATAAAGTAAAGTAAATAGTACTTAACTTGTCATCTTTATTTAACTAATAAGCTAACAAGGGTGGTGAGTCACCAACCTTAAAAACCGGCCCCCAATAGTAATATGAGGGTATTTTAGTCTTTGTTGAACATTTAATTACTTAATACAACATATGTTACAAAATAGCTTATTAAAATCACTATTCATGAAAACAAGGCACATAGAAGTGAAATTTTTGATTACCTATTGATATAGCCACCCAATGTGATATTATATAGTACACATATATATTTAAGAGTAATGATGGACATTTAGCCACTCAAAACTCATTTACAACAATTTTTCAAAAATGTGCTTTAAGACTTCTTAAAGCACATTTCGTGTTTTAACTTGTTTTCAAGCTTGGTTTTCTTTGGTAATTGATTTAATATGTTCATTAATATATAAATAAGGTCTTGGTAAGTTCATTAGGTCTTACCCAAGCTTATTCCAAGCTTAGAGCACATTTTGGCCTTTATTGACCTTAAGTTATTTAATTGTGTTCTTTATGGTTTAATTGTTTACTAATGTTTCTAAGACATTTTCTTGTCTTAATAAATCATGTTTTAATGTTTAAACAACATTCTAAGGTTTGGGGTATTTCAGTGGGGTAGATTAAGACATGGGATTATTACTGGCTGTATCATTTTACAGTATTGTACTTTTTCTATTAGCTTTTGTTATTTTTAGCGGTTTGTATTCAGCGCTCAGACTGTATCATTTGTAAGTTGTATTGGAGTTCGCGTTGTTAGTCACATGGGTGACTAACGGCGTTGTAGCACCACCCATTTAATGTATTTGTTCCGCTGCATTTCCAGTTATCTTTGGGAGCTATCATCGTACAGGTTGTGGAGTTTCGGGTTGAGGTGCTACACCTAACTCTCAAACAGAATATTCACCTGGTCCGGGTCCTTGTACAGGGGTTAAGTCCCGGACCAGACGATGGCAAAACTCTCGAACAGATTTTATGAGTGGTCCGGGAGTTGTACATGGAACCAAGTCCCGGACCAGTGTAGTAGTAATACTCTTGGCTGATTTCCTAGCATAGTCCGGGTCTTCCTATGGGGACTAAGTCCCAGACCTGCTGCTACTTCCTACAAATTTTACAGTTTTCTTCCTCTATTACATTCCTTACTTTGTCCAACCAATTCCCCATTGTTCCTACACTTAATCCCAGTTTAAGCACCTAATTAACCTTCTAAACACTTCCAAATCCATCACTAACTCATTACTACTTCTTTCCATACTAATTCACACACATTATTTTCTAAGTTTCATTTCAGCACTTGTATCCATTCTTCCTTAGTTTTGTTTTGTTACAGATTTCACTCCTCATTCTTAATAACTCCTTGTTCCACACTAATGCACTCCAATACACATTTACATCATTTTTCATCTCCACATTCACCCAGTACATCATTCTCTTCTAATCCAAAACTAAGGCAACTTAGCCACCTAAATTCACCTCTACAACACCTAGTCAATCCTAGGCTCTTTCCTCCTTAACTAAAATACTTAAGTCATCAAGTTTCTACCCAAAGTTTGACAAAGGTTCCCCTAAAATTTTAACATTGCCCAAACACCATTTCAGCTCACAACTCATTTTCAATTACCACATTATTATACACACTACAACACAATAATTCCTGCACTTACATATTTATTTCCCACGGTTTTTCCAAGCTTTTAATCATCATTCAAAAGCTCCAAAACAATTTAGTTTTCTTCTCTCTCTTTTACCACAACCCCACTACTACTCAAAACAATTCCATTTCCTCCTTTCAAGCATTCAAAATCTGTTTTCTCACTACATACAAAACTAGCTCAAAGGTGAGTTCATTTACCTTGAGCTTGCTAGTTTTTTCTTTTCTTTCTTTTCTTTCTTCCTTTCTCATTTCTTCTTCTTCTTCTTCCTTGTTCCTATTCTTGTTCTCTTGGCTCACCATTCGGTGATGCTACTACCATCCACACATACCACACTAGCTTAGCAAAACTAACCTTCACCAACCTAGAAATTTAATACACATTAAGGGTTCATAAGAGGGCATTTACCTTAGGCCTCTTGGTGGGATTTTTCGACAGCAAATAGATGAGGTTCTAGCTCCCAAAATGCACACTCAAAACCGGCTGGAATGAAGGAAAAACAAGAGTCCACGTTTGGCTTTGTTTGGCAAGGGAAAGAGCTAGAAAAAGATGTTTAAAGACTCCTTCTTACCTTAAAACAATGAGGAGGTGTTGGTGGTCAAGATTGCCTTCTTCAAGCTCCAAAAATAGGTACACCCATGGAGAAGAAAGTGGTGTTTTCTGATTTTTGAAAAGAGAGAATACTCTCCTAGGTGAGAGGAGTTCAAAGGTGCAATTTTTATTGAATTTGGACTAGGTTAGAGCACCTAACAATGGTGGAGATGAAGCTTGGGTGAGGAGGCTTCGAAATCGCCATGGCTGCTGGGGAGGAAGAAGAGAGCTCAAAGAGGGAGTGAGAAATCATAAGAGAGGGGAAGAGGGGATAGGAGAGAGACTTGCTTTTACTTTTGTACTTGTTTTACTTTAATAGTTTATCATTTAGTGAATTAGAAAAAGTAAAGAGAGTGAGAGGGGGAACAAATCGGCAGCCTCACACACCCACCTTACTTTTCTGATTTTTATTTCTAAATGGGACACATTAGTTTAGCTTATTTACACTCACACCCCATAACTTCCCGTTTTTTTCAGTTTTTTTTCTAACTAGAACCCGTTTTCCAAAATTTTCTCGTTTAAATAATTTTATTGGTTCTAGACCTTCATTAATGTTATCAATGACTATTTGGTTGACCAAAATTATTACGAGTCTATTTGACCTGCTTAAAGTCATGTTTTCCCGGTTTCCTCGAGAAACGCACTTTAAGGTTCGTTTGTGGTTTTAATCCATTTTATGGATCCGTTTCCTTCGGGAATGTTTCTACATACTATTTAGGATAAATAAGGCTTAGGAATCTACTTAGGATCCTAGTCATGGTCGCATAACTCCTATGGTTATATAACACTCATTTTTACATCTTTCGCTTTTAAGCGTTTTCCCGTTTCTTTGGTTTTATTTCCTTCTCCAATATTCCTTAGGCACTATCAGGCCCTTAAATACATATTAGAATAATTTTCACCACTATAATTAGGTTTAGGGTATTTCAATCTACCCCCTTAAGGAATTTTGCCCTCAAAGTTGTGCAAAGTTGAAGGACTACTATCTCCGCTCATTCAGACATATCTAATGCCGAAGATCATACATTCCTCATCCTTACAAATTCCCAAATCCGTTACTCAAGGTCTCTACATACAATACCATGCAAATATACTACAATCACTCTGATCCGCATTACAACCAACCATCTGGTTTTACAATACAAGGTTTATACATACATACAATGCAAAACTATCCCAAAGCTATGCAATACACACTACGATCCCGCAAGCACTCAGGTAATCTAGACACAGGACTTCTCTACGTCCCACTGCCCTTAGAATAATACAACATGATACACCACCACTGTTCTCTGGTATAGGCTTCAACCAATCCTCATTCTCAAGTTTGAAGGAAAATCCTTTCGCAACCACTAATTAGAAATCTTTCTAAAACACAACACTCCAAATTCCAATTTATGTTCATTACATCTATCCTATGCGTGAATACTTGTGACCACTTGAGGGGAGCTTCAAGAATCATTCGACCCTGATGTGATCAGCATCAGTGTTGAACTATCTTTCCACCCCAATTTGTGTTCGGTTTCCCTTGATCTGATCAGGATCAAGTTTGACTTCCCACATCAGTTTCAAACAATCAAATAATTCAATTACTTCCATTTTCTATCTTTTTACTCTTCCTAGTCATACTCACAAATTCATACATCTCCAAGGGATGGAATTCATTCCATCAATCATCCTCGATTTACTTCCAATTAATTTACTTAAGAATTCACTACCTATGGGACTCATTTCGTCAACTACTACTCTCTCCATCCATTATTCTCAATCATTTCAAATAATCTATCTAAGGAATACAATACTTGTGGAGTTCCGTCCACCAACCATTCTCAATCCTGCCTCCAAACAATCACCTAGGGAACTCAACTCCCTCTAGGTTCTACATCGGTTTCATACCGACTCATGCATCATAATGCCATGTCTAATCTCAGCTAGACACACATACTATAGGGATTCTCTTTCCCCAGGAGTTTCTCTACTCCTTTCTCTTTGTATACTCACACACGAGTTAACAAGATAGGTATCTTTTATATACATATGTTCACATTACTTGTGCGCAATACCCATAACTAGGCTATGAATGGTGCATATGTTTATTTAACATACATACCAATCATCAAACAATTCTTATTTGTGCTATTCACACTATAGTTTATGTGTTTAATACATGAAACTTACATTAAGCGGTTTTTCGCTCTACCCCCCTTAAAAGGGATTACGCCCATGTAATCTACCATATGTTATCATTGAACATTGGTTCACTTAATTCGGGCATCCTGAAGCGTTTTAGCTTACCTACGGTCTATTATTCAATGTATTCTGGTCAAAGGGTCTTAACCATACTAACGGTTTAGTCCCTGCACCAAGAATTCACATTGGAGTTTATTTAACTCATAACTGGTTTGGTTTTAGCCTATCAGGCTTCAAGGCATTGATAATTAGCCATTCTCTCGTACTTATTGGGTATATTCAACGTCTGAGCTAGGGCCCACTAGCTTCTGCTGTGCGACCCTGATAACTTTCGAGCTTAATTCGCCCTTTTGTTATTCTAGCTGTGTCATACATCTACTTCTTATCCCTCTATGTTAGGATAGGCGGTTTCTCAACCAACGCGTGGTATCTCTTACCGTACGCGAACTCATTGTCTTGTAGATTTTCTATCCATTTTCTGTAAATCTATCGTACATACTACTGTATACTTCTATAATTACTCATTTAGTTCCACCGACTTATTGTCGGTTGGGGTTGAGCTACTACGCATATGTAGTACTTCCTGTGATCATTGGTTTCTGGCTATTCACTCATGTAGTGTTAGACCAGTTTTCTTTTATTACACGACATTTCCTTTCATAAGCCTCAATCCTCATAGCGTTTATGATTTCGTTTCTGCTTTTATTCCGGAGGGATTCACAGGTTGTGATTGTTGGTGTCTCCAACGTTCTTCGTGCATCTTTGGCCGAGGCCGCATGGTTTGTTACTTGATTTACGCTAAAACTGGCGTGCGCCATGTTCGCTGTTGCGTTTGTGAGTCTCTCGTATTTGATACGGTTTGTTGTTTAGCAATCGGGTATTCTTGTCACAAGCTATTATTCCACTTATCGAGTTGATCCACTAGGTATACGCCTTCATTTCCTTGTGCAGTGGCATTAGGAATGAAAAATGTGTTCCTTGTGAGATCTTTGTTGTATGGCTCAGACTATGGGCTTTAACGCCTAGTCTATCTGCCAATTCCTGTATCTTGACTCCACTGAGTCCAGCTCATGGTTTGTTTCCCCTGTCATTGTCTAACTACCTTCTCATAGAGGTCGCTTGTTGCGCACCATGTTCTTACTCGTTATACAACATCGTTTTTACGGCGTCTGCTACTGTGGTAGCTTGCCTTTAATCATTGCCATTGTCATTGGCACCATTCCCTTGTGGTGTGAACACACCGGGAGTTTCCTATGTTCGTGTGTATGACGGTTGTCATAGCATACCGCAATGTCATTATCTTCCCAATGTGAAGATGTTTTATTTCAATTTAGGTTTCATGTGTAGGTTAGCTTACCTCACATTACTTCATCATTTATGATATAATTTGCCAAGTATCCTGGGTGACCAAGGATGAAGTAATTTATCGGGTTATAAGCTCTCTTGAGCGTTGGTCATTCACGGTGTCAAAATGTGCATTCACATTGATTGTTTTTGACGCTCACTTCCTTCTAAATCCTGGCATTGGATATAAGGTTTGATTTTGCATTCTTGTTCCCCTGTGCACATCACTGGGACATCCCAAGGAAACTTCAAGGGTTTTCTGGTCCCGTTCTCCAATTGAAGAGTATTCTATCATTGATAAGTGAAAGTTTTTGTTGAGAGGCTTATTTTCACTCATAAGTCTCATGACAAGGTATATTATGTTAGTCTCTGTTTATGTACTTCCGCCATTCATACAATGGTTCACCATATGCTCGGTTGCCTATGGTGTATACTTACTCCATCAAGTCTCTATGCTCCTTAAGCGATGTGCTTCTACAGTCCACATTACACATTCTGTGTTTGCTTCTAAACCGACCCTTCTTTGATTTTCACAGTTGCTTTCAAAGCCTCATTCTAGTCATAATGGTTTGGAAATCCCATTTCCTTATTCAATTGCCTCTTGTGAATAACTACATGCACAAGCTTTGTTGTTATGGTAGATGGAAGCCTTTTCTAAGGGTTCACATCATCACCTCATTGATGGTCTTCGGTTACCGAGAGGTACCTTCCCTCGGGTTTCTCGTAGTGTCCAAGTGTGGACTAGACCGGTGTTGGCATTATCACGATTCTTATGCCTCTATGCTACCACTGCCACAGAAGGTATAAAGGGCAATTAAAAGTATCGTCAACTGTATACTGGGCTGATGCTCCAGTGACAGTGACCCTGAGGTAACCATTACTCCAAGCCACTCATTATGTTGAGTTCAAATGAGTGGTTCAGTTGTCACTCTATTCATCGTATGAAATAATATCTCTTTCCTTATGGGTGCCATTTTCGGCAAGTCTTGTTATCAAATAGTGTGGGTTTTCCAACCGTTTAAGTTTACATAATGTATTTGGTTCATGGCTTTTAAGCTAGATTGCTGGGAGCTATGCTCCTTGCAGGCTATTTGTACATGCTTCTGCCTCTCCGCATACCATTATACGGTTGGAGGTATTACTGGGCTCCATGACAAAGTCGTTCCATTATGCTTCCGTTCATGGGAGTCGTCTTTTAGGCAATCTGGTATTACCCAGTACCTCGAGTGATTCAGGGGTTTTCCTATCAGGTGAAATCCCTTCGGTGTTCTAACCGAGTGTTCATTTTAACTCCCATGTTCTTATTTCGACGCTTCGTTCAACTGTTGACTTAGACACCCTTCGAGGATCGTTCCTTGGTGTTATTAGGTTTCGCCATTACATCTGGCTATTAATTATGAGTGTGTTCGGTCAGCTAAACTACTGGCGGTACTGTTTACCGAGCCTTCCCGTTTAGGGTTACAATGTCTCCTATTGTCGGGTAAACCATTATTACTTTCTCTAGCGTTCTAGACTAGGTCTAATACCTTCTCCAATAATGAATTATACTTCGTGGTAATCTTGTGATTGCTCATGGGAACTCTGTCCCGTTGTTAGACCTCATTGTGTTAACGTTAGGCATTTGCCTTACTATGTTAGGCTGGGTATTTGCTCCAACTATCATGCATTTGATTGAAGTCCTTGAGACATATCCAATGTTTATACTTACTAGTCTGCGCTCTTTGCACTTCCTAATCCTCATTTCTTATCTTCAGATGGATTCTCTGAGTTCCTTTATACTCATTACCTAGCTGAGTTCCTTTTCCTTGATCGTCTGAGGTGTCCAGCTGTTCTGGTTCGAACTTACTTGCCATCCGTAGAATGGAGTCAACTACTTCTCGTGTTCTGTACACCACTTGTATACATATGCGGGGTACCATACTGATACATTGCTACCTACCCGACCAACCTATAAGTAGGCTTGTCAGGCCCGCAAGCTCCCATCGGAGTGCGGTCGTCCCACATCTCATTTTTGTACACTTGTAGTGTTCGTCACACGCCTAGGTGAAGTATTCTGTTGTCGATTCCTCTTATATCGTCCTATGATAGCTTATTGTGAAACTTCTGGTTTGGTTTTAAAATCTGGGGGTTTAAAAGAATTATTTGGGTTTTAAATAAAAGTTTGGGTTTAGAAAATAAAAATCTTCATGACATCTCAATGCTGGGCGTTTCTGACCGAGTCTAGCTTCTCGTTGACTGGTATATCCTTTAGTGCAATGGTCAGGCCGTTAGGCCCTTCCATGGTTTCATTCTTTCAGTTTTTAGGATGTGTGATCATGTAGTTGCTTCATTGTGGTCACGGTACATTACTAAGTACTTATTGTTTGCTAAAGGTCTTTCTAAATAATCCTGTTATTACTGCACTTGTCGTGGCAAGTGCGTGATACTGGTGGTTTTTGGGTTAACCTGTACCGGTCACGGTACGTTTCCTTGCATATTCAGTAGCTTTGTTAGCTCCTCCCTTGATCCACTAATCCCTTACTGGGTTAATCGATCTTCTGAGTAACTTCTCAATGAGTTAGACATGGTTGTCATTGATCAGCGTGCTTCTCCAATCCTTGGAGATCCCTATTTATTTGTTTAGTGTTTTCCTTGTTGCTCGTTTCCACACGCTTACCGTGGTTACCGAGCCTTAGCTTGTTTAGGCACTACTTCTATAGTTATGTCCGATTATATCCCATGAATGTTCTCGTAGCTGTCTGAGCTATGTCGGCCAGGTATTGTAACCTCTTGGTATTATAGTTTTAGAGTTAACCACTCCCGACTACGTCCAATGTCCGGTAGTATACCATTGGTGGTATTATCTAGCTACTACTGTCCCCGTAGACTTGTGTCTCGGGTTTCATTGCTGCTCCTTTTTTTTCGTTTTGTTGCACGGTTGGTGCTACTCGTCCTGCTGCTTGACCAGTCAGGTTCTTGCGACTGCTAAGCATGTCGCCCCGTGCTGTCATAAGTTGCAGTCTCCTTATGGTTAGGGTACTCATTAGACCGCTATTAAGAGCGGGTATTGTTGTTCGACCGGGAACCATCTCCGGGACTTCCCATTCCTTGGAATCTACTATTTGTCGGATTCTTGTTTACCGCATGATGATTTCACAGCTGCCAGATCGGGTTTCCCCGAGTATGAGAGGACTTTCCTTCTCTCTGGCGTTTTTTCCCAAGTTATACAACGGGGGATGTGGAGGGTGGGTCTGGTATTGTAGGTATCCGGTACACACCGGTGGTTCCTAACTAGCGTATCTCTCACGCTATCACTCAGCCCTTAGCCCTAAGCTTCTAATTCCTAACTCGGTATTTCCAGTCATCAGAGCGATACTTCGCTCTGATACCACTTTTTGTAACACCCCTACCACTAATACTATCATTACCGTCCAATCACCTCGTACTACCATACTTACGCATCGGATAATTCATACTCATCGGCGGGTGATACAACCCACGTGACTAACAAGGCCAACTTCCACTACAACATCGGTCTGATGGACCGGAATACCCGAGTACTAAAACAATTACAATCCATACTTCAATTACAACCGAGTACAATAATTCTCCGTTCAATACATTACCCAATGCTTACCATACA
Organism: Limonium bicolor; assembly: GCA_023374045.1. Taxonomy (NCBI): domain Eukaryota; kingdom Viridiplantae; phylum Streptophyta; class Magnoliopsida; order Caryophyllales; family Plumbaginaceae; genus Limonium; species Limonium bicolor. The sequence continues at coordinate 110,125,554 of CM041780.1, forward strand.
ATATACCGAGTTTTTCTAAGTACAACACCAACATACACCATCTTCCACTTGTCTATACATACTCGTTAAGAGTCTAACATTTACCCGTTCCTCACAAATCTACATACTTTCACGTACATGAGGGTGTACCACTAGGTACACCAACGATTCGAATGGGCTACAAGCCTTATACAATTCAGTACACATCCCCAATCTACTAACTACACAAAAATAGTCTTGGTCTCATCACGACCGACATCCTTCACATGCACCTGTAAAATTAAAACAGTGCCCTAAGGGGCTCAGCAAAAGCTGCGCATAAACTTCGCATACACCGCGTGCTAACGAGGGTACGCCGACTAATTGGTCGAATACATGGAATTCGTTTTATACATGTATACATGCTATTACATACATCAATACATTCATGCAAAGCACCTACATACCAGGATACATTACACACACTCTGAAGGCAAATCATAATCCAACAGCATAGGAATACACTTCACAATTCTTACTTCATTCGTGTTAGCCAGTTACCCATCTGGGTTAATCGGATGTTCTTTACTCTTTACTCGGTACCATACGACTTGCAACAGTCTTACTCATACAATACTTACTTACTTACTTTTCCTTTACTTACTTCCTTTACTTACTTACTTTAATCATGTTAAGTCGGTGTGACCTCTGGGCAGGGACTACACCGTCCCACACCGGGCTTTAGGGTGGATCACTTATCCAGGATGCTACCCATTTTAGGGGTTTGGTCCATGGAAAAGATTAAGGCCAGGATTTGGATCCAACCTCTTGTGTCTCCTCCTCCTCATGCGTGGCCGAAACTATATCGGACTTCTACTCATTCCAATTTACCAATTTCTTAATGTTAGAAATGTTAGCTGGTTAGGAATTAGTTAGAAGTCCACTACCATATCATTCGGTCACTACAATGCACATCAAGGACACACACTTCATTCTCATCCATTCATTTCATGAATTATACAAACTAAAGGTTAAGATAAGTACCCAACAAGGAACAATATCATATAAGCACAAGTAGGTGCAATAAATCCGATTCATGCGTTTTATCTTATTTAGGTGATCAATTAGCACACAAACACACAAATCAAAGTAACCAAGGTAGCATACAGGGCATGGGAAATTTATGCCGTTCACCGTTGACTTGGACTCACCGACTCCCCTTTGCTGTTCGACTAATCGAATCCTATCATATACATGTGATTGAGTGGTTAATCATCTATAATTAACTTAACTCGTTTCATCTTTTACGTTTCCCGACTTATAATTACTATGTCTTTACAATCATATACTTTCACATTGCTTACTTACTCTTCATTACTTTTCAAACTTGTTTATACCTTTAATGACCATTAAACATCATTAATCAAGTACTAATTGTCTTATACCATCATTGTCATTCATTACCTTTCCTTAAAAGCCACTTTTTAAACTTATTTTTAATGTTTCGGGTTGGTCCGGGACCTTGTCCGGGTCTTAAGTCCCGGACCACCCTGTGGCCTAACTCTCGACAAAATATTTACCTGGTTCGGGTCCTTGTACAGGGGTTAAGTCCCGGACCAGACGATGGCAAAACTCTCGAACAGATTTTGTGAGTGGTCCGGGAGTTGTACATGGGACCAAGTCCCGGACCAGTGTAGCAGTAATACTCTCGGCTGATTTCCTAGCATGGTCCGGGTCTTCCTATGGGGACTAAGTCCCGGACCTGCTGCTACTTCCTTCAAATTTTACAATTTTCTTCCTCTGTTACATTCCTTACTTTGTCCAACCAATTCCCCATTGTTCCTACACTTAATCCCACATGTTTAAGCACCTAATTAACCTTCTAAACATCTCTAAATCCATCACTAACTCATTACTTTTTCCATACTAATTCACACACATTATTTTCTAAGTTTCATTTCAGCACTTGTATCCATTCTTCCTTAGTTTTGTTTTGTTACAGATTTCACTCCTCATTCTTACTCACTCCTTGTTCCACACTATGCACTCTAATACACAACTTACATCATTTTTCATCTCCACATTCACCCAAGTACATCATTCTCTTCTAATCCAAAACCAAGGCAACTTAGCCACCTAAATTCACCTCTACAACACCTAGTCAATCCTAGGCTCTTTCCTCCTTAACTAAAATACTTAAGTCATCAAGTTTCAACCCAAATTTTGACAGAGTTTCCCCTAAAATTTTAACATTTCCCAAACACCATTTCAGCTCACAACTCATTTTCAATTACCACATTATTATACACACTACAACACAATAATTCCTGCACTTACATATTTATATCCCATGGTTTTTCCAAGCTTTTAATCATCATTCAAAAGCTCCAAAACAATTATTTCTCTTCCTCATTATACCACAACCCAACTACTACTCAAAACAATTCCATTTCCTCCTTTCAAGCATTCAAAATCTGTTTTCTCACTACATACAAAACTAGCTCAAAGGTGAGTTCATTTACCTTGAGCTTGCTAGTTTTCTTTATTTTCTTCCTTTCTCTCTTTCTTCTTCCTTATTCCTTGTTCCTTATTCTTGTTCTTGGCTCACCAATTCGGTGATACTACAGCCATCCACACATACCACACTAGCTTAGTAAAACTAACCTTCACTAACCTAGAAATTTAATACACATTAAGGGTTCATAAGAGGGCATTTACCTTAGGCCTCTTGGTGGGATTTTGGACAGCAAATAGATGAGGTTCTAGCTCCCAAATGCACACTCAAAACCGGCTGGAATGAAGGAAATAGAAGAGTCCACGTTGGGCTTTGTTTGGCAAGGGAAAGAGCTAGAAAAAGATGAGTTTAAAAACTCCTTCTTACCTTAAAACAATGAGGAGGTGTTGATGGTCAATGTTGGGATAAAACTACACGTTAATAAACATAGATTTATAGCAAACTAATAGGCAAGTGCACCTATTCGGAGTAGTAAAACAAGTGTCATATCCACAGGAAATTGTTCAATTATCCTAGTCTTGGTAGTAAATAAAAACTGTAAAAAGGGGTTTAGCCGGAGGCAAGCTTGATTTGTTGTTGGATTAGTACAGAAATAATAAAAACAATAAAAATAGGTGAATTAAGTGATATGGATGGAAAAGGTATCCTAGGATAGCGGGGGAATTGCCTAAATTACTTAAACAGATTTATAACCTTGTCTCAATTATTTATTGGCTATTAGAGTTAATAATTGTCAGTTACGAACTCTTAGTTATAGCCTCAGTATTTTCCTGCTCAATCCGGAGTGTAAATACCAAGATTAATTCCTTTGTGGTACTTAGACTATCTCAAAATCATATGTTGATAGTTACCATAAAAATGCAGTTGTTTGTCACGCAAAGCATTTTAACAATATTTACTGAAAGGAATTAAAACAGGTTTAATAAGAGAGACAGGTGATAAATACTGATTTACGTAATATTAGAATCAAACCCCCATGCTAGGATACAAAGAAAATTACTCAGACAGTAACGGAGATAAGAAGGTAGCACAGATAGATTTTGACATTATTTCAGAGAAAGAACGGGTCTGCTCTCGCTCTCACTGCTGCTCTTTTATTTCTTTTGTTACTGCGTGAGTATGGAATTTTGTGGTGTTACGGGAGAAAATGAATGGAAGAGAATAGATGAGTGTGGTGAATGATTTCTTCAGTCTCCCGTCGTACAGGCACAGAGGCACACCCATTATGGTTGAAGGTGCTGGGTTTATATAGAGGCAGAGGATGGTTGATGATAGAGCTGGAGAGGAGACAGAACTGAGGTTGATTGGAGACACACGCGTGAGGGAATTAAGGTAGGCGCCTGATGTTGTTGATGAAGCAGTTCGACATGTCTGTAGGCGCCGCAAAGGAAGAAGCAACTTGGGGAAGACAGTCGGCGAAGAAGAAAACTGTCACGTTAATTTCTGGATTCGCGTTGTATTTACACACGTCCTCACCGTGTCCACGTTTGTGTCCAGCCATTTCTAGGCGGACAGCTCATGTCCACGTTTGTGTCCACGCTTGTTTGGCGGACACATTACTCATTACTCACATCCACGTTCGTGTCCACGCTTGTTTGGGCGGACACAAGCCACGTCCGGGTAAAGTTGGGCGGACACAATTAGCCATGTCCGGGTAAAGTTAGGCGGACACATTTAGCCTTGTCCTCCCTTAGTTGGGCGGACACAGCCATGTCCTCCCTTAGTTGGGCGGACACAACATGGACGCAAGACTTGCGAACTTTGACTGGCTCTAGATTCTTCATTTGGACTCCGTTTTTCGAGCCATCTGCGCCTATGCGTTCGTCTCTTCGTGTACTTTGCTCCTAGCTTGGTTTTTCCTCATGTTTTAACCAATAAATTTGTGAGATAACCAATAAAACATAAACTAGAGGAAAAACATACGATAAGTGAGAAATGAGCAGAAAAGTGCTGATATAATATATGAAATACACCCATAAAACATGCTCATTTAGACACTTATCACACCCCCACACTTACCTTTTGCTTGTCCTCAAGCAAAACCATGTACCCAAGCATGTAGGGAATGCTCAATATTAACACATACTATTATGAAGGGGTAGGATAAAGAAGTCAATAGTACATGATCTTAAACTTTTTAGAGGAGTGTGATCCATCACCTACTGGTGGCATAGGTGTACTCAGGGCAAAAATAAAAATTAGAGTTTCGGGGTATGATTCGGAGTACTTCAATGCTTCTTGATTTAAGGTGACTTTGAGAACTTTTACCATGGCCAACTTCTCAAGAATGGGCATTTGAGGAGAAAACAAAAGGAAAAATAGATTTATGCATTTGTTTCACTTTTGCATAAGAGATGAGAAGATAATATGTAGGCATCAAGCCTTTGTATTTTAAGAACACTCAACTCTCTTGTTGGTTACCAATGGTGTCTCGCAAGTCCCTTATTTAATTCTTGTATATATTTTGACAGAGAAGCACCCCTTAGCAATCCCTAAGAAAGAAGACAGAAAGAACCCCTGAGTAATAAAATCCAACCATTGCAGATCATTTGGTCACACCGCATAAAAATGCTCCTCAAAAGTAATCAAAATTTTAAAATTTTTGTACATTTTATACCATTTATCCCACAATTCATAACAGTATTTATTCTTAAAGAGAACAACCCACATATAAAGGGTCCACGATATTGAATTTGGACAAAAGCAAGATTAACAGAGAGATTAAGCATTTAAGCACAAAATGTCACCGAAAAGGGCATACTCCCCCACACATAAATTGAACAATGTCCTCATTGTTCACCAGAAAAAACAAGGGAAAGTTTGAGAAGACCTTTTCGGTAAGTAGATAAAATAGAGAGAACACAATGTTCACGAATAATCATTTAAGCACATACACGCTCCTCTGTAGATTTTATTTAACTAAAAGCATAATTAAAGAAACTGGTACTCCCCTGAGATTATTTTTGCTAGCGTTATAGGAGTTCCCCCACACTTGAGCTTCAGCCTCAAGTAGCGCAGCTTGGTTGCTGTGTAGACATGAAGTTGTACCTGCATAAGACACTAGAAGCAACCATACTACAAAAACAGGGTTAAAAGTTTAGCAAAAACAAAATTTAAAGAGAACCTGAAAATTAAAAGAGCATAAAAGCATATAAAAGATAAGTTCCTCCGGGTTGCCTCCCGGAAAGCTGCCCTTCTTTAACATCTTTGGCTAGACGCTTTGTCGTTAGATCGATCCTGGGGGGTGGTTATGAGGAGGAGATCCAAAGCATGACTCGATGGTATTTTTGAGTGTCCACCGGGATGCATGTTTTCTTTTCTTATCCCGTTCTTCATCCGGGATTGGTGGTGTTATCTCTGTAATAGACATGCCGTCTGGAAGGGTGATAAAGAGAAGTGGGGATGATGGTGATTGAGTGTCCCGCACAAACTTGAGATCCTTAGATTTGTTATCTGGAGACCTTCCGGATGCGAACTCCAGCTTTTCATTATAAGCTTGAAGGGTGATTGTCCCCTGGGCTACCGAAATGTGCACATTGGCTGTGGCAAGGAAAGGTCGTCCAAGGATGAGAGGTGTAGTGGAGTTCTCTTCGATGTCTAGAATGACAAAATCGCATGGGAAATATAAGTGTTCCACTTTAATGATAACATCCTCCACCACTCCACTTGGGTAAGTTACCGAACCATCCGCCAGTTGAAGGGTCATCTTGGTCTTTTTCATTTCTCCAATTCCCAGCCTTTTGAAAGTGGAGAGGGGCATCAAATTTATGGAGGCACCCATATCGCATAGGGAGTATGGAAATGAGGTGCTACCAATTGTGACTGGAATGGTGAAGCTGTCTGGATCATTACATTTCGAAGGTAGTGGTTGTTGCAGAATAGCTGAGCAAGCAACATTGAGAGGTACCGTACCGACTTCGGCCAATTTAGTTTTGTTGGAGATAAGGTGTTTGAGGAATTTGGCGTAGTTTGGCAATGAGGTCTACAAACTGTATGTTGACGTTTAGTTGTTTCAGCATTGTCAGAAACTTACCATATTCATTATCCAATTTTTGCTTTTGGAGTCGGTGGGGAAATGGTATAGGCGGTTCTTGTGGAGAAGGTTTTGAAGCTGGTGGAATAGTGAGGATGCTGGGAGATGTTTCCATTGGAATCTCAACTCTTTCTTCACTATCCTCTTTGGATTCTTCTGACCTTTGCGGGATGTGAATCTCGTCGGTTTTTCTATTGCTTCTCAAGGTTATCGCCTTAAGCTCCTCTTCTTCTTCTTCTTCTAAATCGAGCTTTTCATTTTTATAGCCGGCCTCCAACTGCTCAAGGTAGGTATTCTCGGACTGAATGCGATTTTTATAGACTTTGGCGGTGCTTTCCAATTCAGCTACATTCCTTTTGGAAGTTTCGATTGCTACTACCCACTTTGAAGGGAAGGGTGAAGTTCTGGAACCTTAGCTGTTTTGGCCACCTCCATCTTTTCTTCACTGTGCTCCTTCACATAGATGCATTTGGCTTGCTCTCTTGGATTTGGCTCTGTTCTTGATTTGGGCTCTTATTTGGCTTGGGAGAGCCCCAGGCGGTCTTCGAGCAAGATGTTCTGCAATTTGATTGAATTTACCTTCGATTTTTTGGTTGAAGGCTTCTTGTGAAGAAAGCTGGTTCTAAGTCATAGACATGTAACCCTTCCTCATCTCTTTCAGTTCTGCGTTTGGATCAGAAGAGGATGAAGATGGTTGTTGGTGTTGTTGGAAACCTGGAGGGGCACCTAGTGCTCTATAACCCATATTAGAGTTTGGTTGGGGTCGGTTTCCTGATAGGTATTGGAACTGTTGTTCTGCCCTCCTTGGTTCTGATCATTGTTTTTCCATGAGAAATTCGGGTGATTTCTCCATGGGTAGTTGTTGTTGAAGTTATTGTTGTAGGAATTACCGGGGCGGTTTCCTATGAAATTCACATCTTCGTACTGGTTTTTACCTTTGCACTGATGAGTTTCATGAGGACCGGCGCATATGGCACATCCTTCTGGTGATGAACTTGTAGGTGGGGAAGCTATTGTCTTTACAATTTCGTTGAGATGTTGTTAGCTTTTCCACCATCTTTTCAAGGGACAAGATCTGAGCCGATAAATGATCTGTAGGCTCAACATGGAGTAGGCCTGCTGCTCGTGGCGTTCTTCCTTTCGATCTCGTCCACTGTCTGGTATTGCTCGTCATGGTTTCGAGAAGGTTCATCCCTTCTTGAGGAGATTTCATCATGAAACTTCCTCCTGTAGAGGAATTCACGAGTAGTCGGTTTCCATCATCCAGGCCATTGAAGAATGATAGGCAAAGGGATTGATCGTCGAGACCATGGTGGGAACATTTCATCAACATATCCTTGAATCTGTCCCATGCGTCGTATAATGTTTCTCCTGGTTCCTGACAGAATGTGTTGATTTCTCCTATCAACTGCCTTGTTCTACTGGTTGGGTAGTATTTGGCAAGGAACTTCTGGGCCATTTGCAGCCATGTATGGATTGATCGGGAGGGAAGACTTCGGTACCACCTGTTTGCTGAATCTGACAACGAGTGAGGAAATAGTTGTAGACGGATTCTTTCTTTGACGTTGCCGGTTGACCAAAGGAATTACAGAAGTCTAGGAAGAGACTTAAATGATTTGGGGCTTCATCAGGATTTGCTCCACTAAATTTGCCTAGATCCCGGACGGCGGTGATGTAGTGGGTTTTGAAAGCCCATCGTCCGGTTTCTAGCGGTGTTAGTTCGGGGAGAACTATGGCTGATGCCCTTCCTTCGGTATCCGGTTGGTGGTAATCAGAGAGGGCACGGTGTTCTGGTTGATTTGGTTGGTTTTCATGGTCCATTCTTCTATAACTTCGTTATTAGCCATGTTTTGATTTCTCAGGTTTCTTCGTGTGTTAAATAAAGTACGCTCGGGTTCGGGTCTCGGACTGATAGGTGGAGAACCTCGGGTTCGAGTATTTGGCATGCATAGAAGATAACTTGTGGTAAACTGCGAAATTAATTAGTAAATAGAGAAAGAAAAGCAAAGATATTGGTTAGGCGGATAAACTTTAATTAGACAACACTTATATTTTTGTTGTTTTTTCTGATTATTAATTTTTTTATGACAAGAGTAAAAGAAAAGAAAATAAGTGAAACAAAAATAAACAAAAATAAGTGCAGTTTAAGTAAAAACAATAAAATAAAATAAAGAAAAAGGACAGAATTAAATCGCGGGAATTGAAATGACAAGAGAAATTAAATGACAGAAATTATAAGTTAGTAGACAGAAATTATAAGTTAGTAGACAGAAATGATAAGTTAGTAGACAGAAATTATAAGTTAGTAGACAGAAATATAAGTTAGTAGACAGAAATTATAAGTTAGTAGACAGAAATTATAAGTTAGTAGTTAGATGACAGAATTTAAATGACAAAAAATTTAAATGACAGAAAATTAAATGACAGAAAATTAAATAACAGAAAATTAAATGTTAGGAGTTAATTTACTGGAAATTAAAGGACAATGGAAATTAAATAACTGAAAAATAAATGACAATAAAATAAAGAACTGAAATTAAATGTCAGAAATTAGATGTCCGAAGTCAGATGTCCAAAGTTAGATGTCCGAAGTCAGATGTCCGAAGTTAGATGTCAGAAATTATACAAACTACAAAATAATATAAACAGAATATTATAGTATAGCAAGTGAACTACCGGAAACTAGGGAAATTGATGGAATCAATCTCCCCGGCAACGGCGCCAAAAACTTGTTGGGATAAACTACACGTTAATAAACATAGATTTATAGCAAACTAATAGGCAAGTGCACCTATTCGGAGTAGTAAAACAAGTGTCGTATCCACAGGGAAATTGTTCAATTATCCTAGTCTTGGTAGTTAATAAAAACTGTAAAAAGGGGTTTAGCCGGAGGCAAGCTTGATTTGTTGTTGGATTAGTACAGAAATAATAAAAACAGTAAAAACAGGTGAATCAAGTGATATGGATGGAAAAGGTATCCTAGGATAGCGGGGGAATTGCCTAAATTACTTAAACAGATTTATAACCTTGTCTCAATTATTTATTGTCTATTAGAGTTAATAATTGTCAGTTACGAACTCTTAGTTATAGCCTCAGTATTTTCCTGCTCAATCCGGAGTGTAAATACCAAGATTAATTCCTTTGTGGTACTTAGACTATCTCAAAATCATATGTTGATAGTTACCATAAAAATGCAGTTGTTTGTCACGCAAAGCATTTTAACAATATTTACTGAAAGGAATTAAAACAGGTTTAATAAGAGAGACAGGTGATAAATACTGATTTACGTAATATTAGAATCAAACCCCCATGCTAGGATACAAAAGAAAATTACTCAGACATTAACGGAGATAAGAAGGTAGCACAGAAAGATCAAGATTTTGACATTATTCAGAGAAAGAACGGGTCTGCTCTCGCTCTCACTGCTGCTCTTCTATTTCTTTTGTTACTGCGTGAGTATGGAATGTTGTGGTGTTACGGGAGAAAATGAATGGAAGAGAATGGATGAGTGTGGTGAATGATTTCTTCAGTCTCCCGTCGTATAGGCACAGAGGCACACCCATTATGGTTGAAGGTGCTGGGTTTATATAGAGGCAGAGGATGGTTGATGATAGAGCTGGAGAGGAGACAGAACTGAGGTTGATTGGGGACAGACGCGTGAGGGAATTAAGGTAGGCGCCTGATGTTGTTGATGAAGCAGTTCGACATGTCTGTAGGCGCCGCAAAGGAAGAAGCAACTTGGGGAAGACAGTCGGCAAAGAAGAAAACTGTCACGTTAATTTCTGGATCTGCGTTGTATTTACACACGTCCACCCCGTGTCCACGTTTGTGTCCAGCCATTTCTAGGCGGACAGCTCATGTCCACGTTTGTGTCCACGCTTGTTTGGGCGGACACATTACTCACGTCCACGTTTGTGTCCACGCTTGTTTGGGCGGACACAACCACGTCCGGGTAAAGTTGGGCGGACACAATTAGCCATGTCAGGTAAAGTTAGGCGGACACATTTAGCTTGTCCTCCCTTAGTTGGGCGGACACAGCCATGTCTCCCTTAGTTGGGCGGACACAACAACTGGACGCGAGACTTGCGAACTTTGATTGGCTCTAGATTCTTCGTTTGGACTCCGTTTTTCGAGCCGTCTGCGCCTATGCGTTCGTCTCTTCGTGTACTTTGCTCCTAGCTGGTTTTTCCTCATGTTTAACCAATAAATTTGTGAGATAACAATAAAACATAAACTAGAGGAAAAACATACGATAAGTGAGAAATGAGCAGAAAAGTGCTGATATAATATAATGAAATACACCCATAAAACATGCTCATTTAGACACTTATCAGTCAAGATGGCCTTCTTCAAGCTCCAAAAATAGGTACACCCATGGAGATGAAAGTGGTGTTTTCTGATTTTTGAAAAGAGAGGAATACTCTCCTAGGTGAGAGGAGTTCAAAGGTGCAATTTTTGTTGAATTTGGACTAGGTTAGAGCACCTAACAATGAAGGAGGATGAAGCTTGGGTGAGGAGGATTCAAAATCACCATAGCTTCTGGGGAGGAAGAAGAGAGCTCAGAGAGGGAGTGAGAAATCGTAGTAAGGGGGAAGAGGGGATAGGAGAGAGACTTGCTTTTACTTTTGTGCGTGTTTTACTTTAATAGTTTGTCATTTAGTGAATTAGATAAAGTAAAGAGAGTGAGAGGGGGGAACAAATCGGCAGCCTCACACACCCACCTTACTTTTCTGATTTTTATTTCTAAATGGGACACATTAGTTTAGCTTATTTGCACTCACACCCCACAACTTCCCGTTTTTTTCAGTTTTACTAACCGGTACCCGTTTTCCGGAATTTTCTTGTTTTAATATTTATTGTTCTAGATCTTCATTAATGTTATTAATGACTATTTGGTTGACCAAAATTATTACGAGTCTATTTGACCCGTTTAAAGTCGCGTTTTCCCGTTTCCTCGAGAAACGCGCTTTAAGGTTCGTTGTGGTTTTAATCCATTTTATGGATCCGTTTCCTTCGGGAATTGTTTCTACATACTATTTAGGCATAAATAAGGCTTAGGAATCCACTTAGGATCCTAGTCATGGTTGCATAACTCCTATGGTTATGTAACACTCATTTTTACATTTTTCGCTTTTTTAGCGTTTTCTCATTTCTTTGGTTTTATTTCCTTCACAAATATTCCTTAGGCACTATCAGGCCCTTAAATACATATTAGAATAATTTTAATCACTATAATTAGGTTCGGGGTATTTTATTGCTTGTCAATTTTCTCCACAATCGGGAGGTTTTCCTTTAAAGGTTATTGTCTATTAGTCGTTCCTTTGCGGAATTACGACTTGGTCATGTTTTATTCAAGGTAGTTGGTTCCGTCAATTTTGTTAGTTAAACTGGGATCCTACTCGTTAATTTATTCTAAGTGATTATTTATACTGGTCTAGTTTACAATTCTAACCTTAGTGTGGAGTTGACTACCTCTTGTGTTCCTTTCACCACTTGTCTATGTGTATGGGTATCGTGCTGATACATTACTACTTACTCGACTAACTCATGAATAAGTCTGTCGAGCCCAGAAGCTCCCGTGGAGTGTGGTCGTCCCATAACTCGTTTATAGACTCGTAGTGTCCGTCACACGTTCGTGAAGTATTCTGTTGTCAATCTCCCTTCTTGTTAATATTGGGGGTCTCCCGCGGGAATGTTCGGTTCCCTGGGTTTCCTGCCCAATGGGTATGGGTTCGTGTGTTGTATTGGCAGTTGTTCGTTATATTTATCCTAAAGGTATGGGTTGTAGTGTATTAATGGGAGATGGTTTTCTCCTCTTTGTTGTTGAGTATATTGTTGATAACGGTTTGTTAATTTCTTGAAGAGAATCTTTGAATTCTCGTATTGTAAGTTTGTTATTGTTTATTGTTTAGTAATTTCTTTATTGGGGTTACTCATATGCTGGGTCAACTGTTATTAATCAGATGTCATGTGCGCGGTTTGGCGCTTATTAATTAATTAGCATGTCATGCACATTGCTTGCAGTATGTACCTTAGCTCTCTTACTTCATTATATTTATGGATCACATCATTTAGCGTAACACCGGACTCCATGGCGAGGATGTGTGCATCCTTCCTTTATGGAAGTCCTTATGGTAGTTAGATTCTTGTTATCTGTCATATTAATTCAGACATTCGTTTTCTTGGTAACATACATTGCAAGGTAATCGAAGGCGGTGTCCCCGTCCTCCCGGGCTTACGCCCTGTACTAGTACATTAAGTACTTACATTAACTTACGCTATTTAGCGTCTAGTTTGGTTGATTTATATCATTGGTTACACTTGGATATTTGTATTATTGTTTAGGCGATTTGCCGTTGTTAATTCACATATTCATCATCACTGACAATCGTACTAATAGTAGACGACATGTCTTTTTGCATACACACATATTATTACTTTTTACATGGTGGAACGCCAATGGCGGTAGCCACCTTTTACTTGGAACTTATCCCATAATTAATATGATCATGATAATACACATAAGATTTAATCTTGACGCTTGTTCGTTCGTAATTGTACATGATCGTACATGGCACTCCTTGATAAAGGTAGTGCCCAGGGGTGGTAATTATTCATGCGTTACACATAAATTCGCGTTTATTGTTGTGAATGGAATGGTATTGGTAGTAACGTGTTACAGTAGAATTGTTCTCTTCACTTTTGGTCCAGCAGTGGACTGATATGTTTTACAACTTTCCTGGTGTTCGTCACAAGTTGGCGTAAACTGGTAATGGGTATTATTGGTGTTGATCATTATGTGATCATATTTCCTCTATAATTTTCTGTATGATTTATTATATACAAGGTGCTGTTAGTCACAAGTATTTCTATCTAATATTTTATTGTTAAATTATTGCTAATTGTTTGTACCTAGAACTATAACACCCCTAATACGCACATAACACTAAATGGAATCGCATCGGAAATAAATAACTAAACAGTAACTAACGCTTCGGTGCTACAACGCCGTCAACCACCCACGTGGTTGACAAGGCAGAATAAATACAAGTGTACCGGTCTGATGATCAGACTCCCGAGCATAAAACTAAACCATAAATACATCATATACAATACCGAGTATTACATACATCCTTCACTGTATTACATCACTGTTAACTGTCACAACCAAATATATATCACGCCACGGGAGCACAGGCGCATCCCGGGCCAACATCCAAAAGTACTCAAAAGTAAGCCACATCCTAGGATCTAGAGCCACTCCGCTTCTTCGATCCTCATCCTGTAGTATAAGAAATATGGATCCCCCGAGGGGGTCAGCAACCCTTGGCTGGTATGGTTAACGCGCAGCCCATCGGCTACCGGGATACGCACAACTAATTGTCATGATAACATGGCATTCATTTATATACAACATAACATGTGGCATAGCATCAATAGTGCACACACAACATCACATACATAGTGGATCTTCGTTCCACGATAACAAACCACAAGGGTCAAATAACACAAGAGCCTAGAGAATGATTCACCCTCATGTTAAGCTCGTTACACACACTCATTACCGTTCTGTTCGAACGAGTAACTTAAGTCACAGATGGTTCGGATTTAGTGACCCGAACACACCACACAAACACATGTTCCCACTAAACGATCATAAGTCAGAATAGGTAAGCTTTGGAGGAAGCTAGCGGGAGATCGAACGCCAAATTAAGGAGAACAATCTTAACAACATAAGAGTCGAATCTGATTCAGATATCTACTCTTAACTTACATGCATGACCGGACAACCGGTTTCCTCACTTCCCAGTTAACACTTGTTAGAAGTTCATGGTGGAACTTAACAACCAATACACAATAAGTGGTAAGTCATGTTAGACACACACAAGGGAATGAGTCACATCATAACATCACAATTATATGAACAACTGTAAACTCATTACATGTTTAGATCTTATAACGTCATAAACACACAGAAAAACATACAACACACAAGCCGGTGTAAACGGTAGACAACAGACTGCAAGAAAACCATACCTTGGTCCTTGCCTTGATTTGTTTCCACCGTAGGTCACTCCTATACATGATTCAAGAATGTCGGTTAATTAACTTACTTAACCTCCAAATTTACTAAGTATTTAACATGATTGTATGACATGTTTTAATGTCTATCTTACCCTAGGTTACCTTCATTATACACCCTAGGGTTAACTACATAAGTCACATTCTTTCTGTTTTTTTTTAAAGCTTTGGTATGTCCGACCCACCGTCCGACCCACAACTGGGTCGGACCCTTCCAGTGGTTTTCGGGTTTGGAAAAACTTAACTTGTCCGACCCATGTCCGACCCAACCTTCTGGGTCGGACCATTCCAGAGAAATTCATCGACCTCAGAACATACATGTCATGTCCGACCCATGTCCGACCCACCCTTTTGGGTGGACCATTACAGAACATTTTACCTCCTTACAAACATGCCCGTCCGACCCACGTCCGACTCACTCGACTGGGTCGGACCATTCCAGCAACATTTCCCTCCTTTGAAACATGACCGTCCGACCCATGTCCGACCCACCCTTCTGGGTCGGACCATTTCCAGAACAATTTCCTGACGTCTAACAGAGGTGTCCGACCCAAACTTGGTCGGACCCCTGGGTCGGACGTCCTCTAAACTTACCCAAACTTTGTCAAATCTTCACCAAACTTCTCCTAAAGCCTCTTAATGTTTCCTAACAACATTTGGTACCCTTATATCCACATACAACATCCATGAAATTTTCTAATTCCTTAAGCTTTACTTATTTCCTTGTAAAATCCTTAACACTTACAACATTTTATACTAGGTTTCTAAATGGTGTTTCTCACCTATGATATCTACTATCCCAAAATGCTTTCTCCTCATCTTAACATCATCTCTCTAAGCATTATTTCTCACAACTAACTCCTTATGTCATTCTTGAAGTCCTTTTTCAAGTTTACACTTTCTCCTTATTTTACCAAAGTTTGCCTAAGTCTTTACCTAAGTCCAAAATGACTTTGGTACATACTAAAACCTCAAGCTCATGCCTAAGTCCGTTACACTCTAGAACTCTTAAGACATTATATCTTTCTCTTATAAAACACCTAGTCATTCCTAACACTTCTAATTACCAAACCTCATGTAAACACTTAGAACTTCTGCTTCTTACCTAAATTTCGACATAGGTTCTCCTAGAACTACTAAACCAAAACATATTGTTCACCAACAAACAACCAAGAACACTAAAAATCCATCAAGCACTTTCTTATACACAAACTTCACTCATATAGCACCACATCACAATATAGTGCATAATTTAGATTGCATGGCACTTAGGCCCTTAAATGACATGGCTCTTAGGCCTTAAGATGCATAAATCATAAACACTGAATTTCCACAATATATTTGCCTTTGACCTGCAAATACACTCAACACACATATGCCTTTTACTAAGCTCTTGAGAACACTTTACTAAGTCATTCACCATTTGCTCTTTAGGTAGTTTTAACAAGCATTATAAGCTCATTTCTCCTAAGGCATTAAACAACATTAGGTTAGTAGATTTACCTCTTTTCCAAACAACTTCTTTCTTGTTTCCTTTAAAAACCGGTAAGGTATTTGATTCTTTGTCAAGTTCTAAACAATATACAAACATTATAATGAGTATTCAAGCTATAAGCTTCATCTCATTGTAAACCCTAATTTTACATTGTTTCAAAAACATTAATGTAGTTGTTTTACCTTGATCTTTGAAGAGAGTTTGAATATCTAACAAGAGAGGACTCCACCTAGTCCATGAAGAGTTGGAATGAAGCTAGAACAAAGTCACACAAAGAGCTCCTTCAATAGGTATTTTCGGTCACAACAAAAACATGAAGGAAATGAAGTTTTTATTTGAGATTCCTTACCTAGAAGCAAAGGAGAGTAACAATATGTAAAAATACAAGCTCAAGCTCCTTCAATGGTGGAACTCCTTGGCACCGAAAGTGGTCTTGGAATTTTAAGAAGATAGAAATGAAGAGCTTGATGAGAGGAAGAGATTGGTGGTGTTTGTTTTTGATTTGGACAAGTGAGCTAGATTTTACAAGAGATCAAAGATGGAGATGGTGGTGTGTACTATTGCAAACCGTGAGAGAATGAAGAAGAGAGGTTGAAGATGGTGTTGGAAACGTGGGAAATGAAGGAAAGAAATGAGAGAATGAGATAGAATTTGCTTTTGAAGATATTTATGCTTTATAAAGTAAAAAGGTACTTAAGTAGTCTTCTTTATTTTCTTAACATGCTAACAAGGGTGGTGTGTCACCAACCTTAAAAAACGGCCCCCAATAGTAGTATGAGGGTATTATAGTCTTTATTTGTCAATTTAATTACTTATACAAACATATGTTACAAAATAGCTTATAAAAATCACTATTCATGAAAACAAGGCACATAGAAGTGAAATTTTTGATTTCCCATTGATATAGACTTCCAAATGTGATACTATATAGTACACATGTTAATTAAAGAGTAATGATGGACATTTAGCCATTCAAAACTCATTTACAAGACAATTTTTCAAAAATGTGCTTTAAGACTCCTTAAAGCACATTTTGTTTTTAAACTTTTTTCAAGCTTGGTTTTCTTTGGTAATTGGTTAATATGTTCATTAGCATATAATTAAGGTCTTGGTAAGTTCATTAGGTCTTAACCAAGCTTACCCCAAGCTTAGAGCACATTTTGGCCTTTATTGACTTTAAAGCACATTTGTGTTTTCTTTTGTTTAAATTTGTTTACTAATGTTTCTAAGACTCTTTTAGTCTTAATATACCATATTTAGGTGTTTAAACAATATATTAAGGTTTGGGGTATTTCAATCTACCCCCCTTAAAAGAACTTTGTCCCCAAAGTTCATACTTCCACATATCCTAAATATTAGAACACGGGAATACTTATAAACAATACTTCCATACATCTTAACATACACTTACATAACATTGGACACTAGGTCCATACAACATAACATTGGACACAAGGTCCATACAACATCATCCACATCATTCAGACACAACGGTCTGTAACATAACAACATAACATAGACGATGTATTCAAATACACGTCGTACACACATAACCGAAACGGCTCTACCCCCCTTAAAAAGGGGTACGCCCCGTACCCTATACACATAAGGACTAAGAAGTAAACAATGACGGGTACTTCGCCTTCATCTTATCTTCCAGCTCCCAAGTGGCCTCCTCAACGTCCTGGTTAGACCAAAGAACTTTCACCAGTCTCACAGACTTATGGCGAGTGTCTCGAGTCTTAGTATCCAGAATCCGTACCGGAGTCTCCACTGATCGCATGGTCGGCTCTAAGGTTAGCCTTTCAGGCTGGCTGAAGCACATGAGACGGATGAGACATATACTTCTTCAACTGGGACACATGAAATACATCATGTACCTTGCCCAGCTCGGCGGGTAGATCTAGTCTATAGGCTACCGGGCCGATCCGCTCCGTCACAACATAAGGCCCCACATATTTTGGGCTCAACTTGCCCTTCTGGCCAAAACGAAATACTCCCTTCATGGGGATACTCTCAAAATACCTGATCGCCCACGGCGAACTCCAGGTCACGTCTGCGCACATCTGCGTACGACTTCTGTCTATCCTGAGCTGCCTTCATGTTAGCCCGGATCTGGCGAACTTCTGCCTGAACTTGTTCAAGATACTCTGGTCCTATAATGACCGTCTCACTCGACTCATCCCAGCATAATGGCGTGCGGCAGGTCTACCGTACAAGGCCTGGAAGGGAGACATCTTGATCGAAGCATGGTAACTGTTGTTGTAACTAAACTCGATCAGATGTAACTTATCAATCCAGCTGGTCTGAAAGTCAAGTGCACAAGCACGTAGCATATCCTCAAGTGTCTGAATGGTGCGCTCACTCTGACCATCGGTCTGTGGGTGAAACGCTGTACTCAACTTCAGTTCAGTACCCAATGCCTCTCGTGTAGACTTCCAATATCTGGATAAGAATCTGGTATCTCTGTCAGATACAATCGTTTTCGGTACACCATGGTCTTACAATTTCTTTATCAAAGAGTTCTGCCAGTCTTGCCACTTTCCAGGTGTCCTTCATCGGAATGAATCGGGCCACCTTGGTCAGTCGGTCAACTACAACCCATATCATATTCAGACCTCCCCTTGTAGGCGGAAGCCCTACTACGAAGTCCATGGAAATATCATGGAACTTCCACTCAGGCACTGGCATTGGCTGTACCATACCACCAGGCCGTCGGTGCTCAAACTTGACCTTCTGGCAAGTGAGACACCTCAACACATAATCACTTACATCTTTTTTCATTCCAGTCCACCAAAAATATCTTTTCATACCCTTATACATCTTTGAAGCTCCGGGGTGAATCGAAGTAGTAGAACAATGGGATTCACTCAATATGCGCTCCTTCAACTCAGCGCTACTCCTAGGTATACACAATCGGCCATTCAGCCTAATCAGGTCATCATCGTGGAGTCTGAAGTCGTACTTCTGACCCTCGAATGTGCCATCAATAAGCTTCTGCCGGATCTCCAGCATATACTGATCCGTCATCTGAGCACTCCGCACCTCTTCAACCAAGCCAGTATGAGAGACTAGCGAATGGAGAGAGTGTGCTCGGCGACTCAATGCGTCAGCTACCACATTTGCCTTACCCTCTTTATATTGCAGATTAATATCGTAGTCATTCAGAAATTCAACCCACCTTCTTTGCCTCATGTTCAACTCCTTCTGAGTGAACAAGTACTTTAAGCTTTTGTGGTCAGAATAGATCGTCACACTTACCCCATACAAATAATGTCGCCATATCTTCAATGCGAAGACAATGGCACCCAATTCTAAGTCGTGGGTAGGGTAGTTCTCCTCATGCTTCTTCAGCTGTCGGGAGGCGTATGCTACGACCTTCCCGTGTTGCATCAATACACAACCCATACCTCTACCTGATGCGTCGCAGTAGACCTCAAAACCATCTGGACCGTCTGGTATAGTCAGGACTGGTGCAGATGTCAGAGCATCCTTGAGACTCGTGAAAGAACTCTCACAGTCGACTGTCCACTCGAATGGTGCATCCTTCTTCATCAAGGAAGTCATCGGCTTCGAGACACTGGAGAAGTCCTTCACAAACCTCCTATAATAACCTGCCAGACAGAGGAAGCTCCTGATATCGGTAACTGTCTTCGGCCTAGGCCAGGTGCGCACTGCATCTATCTTTGCCGGATCAACAGCGATCCCGGCCTCAGAAATCACATGACCAAGAAAGGATACTTGGTTCAACCAAAATTCACATTTCGAAAACTTTGCATACAACTGATTCCTCCTCAATGTTTGTAACACATTTCTCAGGTGGCTTTCGTGCTCACCTTTGATTTCGAATACACAAGAATATCATCGATGAAGACTACCACTGATTTGTGCAACTGATCTTGGAACAAACGGTTCATTAAGTCCATGAACTTTGCTGGTGCATTTGACAAGCCAAACGGCATAACTGTGAACTCATAGTGCCCATACCTAGTCCTGAATGCTGTCTTTTCGATATCACTGTCACGGATGGCAATCTGATGGTATCCGGAACGTAGGTCTATCTTGGAGAATACTGATGCTCCCTCAGCTGATCAAATAGATCGTCGATGCGTGGTAAAGGGTAACGGTTCTTCACCGTAACAGCATTCAGCTCCCGATAATCAATACACAGGCGGAGGCTACCGTCCTTCTTCTTCACGAAGAGGACCGGCGCTCCCCATGGTGAAACACTAGGGCGGATAAAGCCCTTGTCAAGTAGGTCTCTCAGCTGCTCCTTGAGCTCTGTCATCTCTGCTGGAGCCATACGATAAGGTGCTTTCGCAATGGGTCCAGTGCCCGGAACTAAGTCAATCTCAAACTCAACCTCTCGTGCTGGCGGCATGCCCGGCAGTTCCTTAGGAAATACATCAGGAAACTCCGACACTACCGGCACATCAGAACTAAACTCTGGGTCTCTCTCTATGTCCTGGACATAGCAGAGGTATACATCACTCCCTCGTCGTAACTCACGATACATGGCCATGGCGGTGATGATCTGTGTCGAAGGCTCCCTGGGCCTCTGGCGGTATGATATGGTAACCCCAGATGGACTCCGAAGAAGCAGTCGATGCTCGGCACATAGGATTCTGCCCTTGTACCGCTCCAACCAGTTCATCCCGACAATCACATCAAACCAAGTCCGTCGAACTCTATCAAGTCGATCGGAAACTCTTCACCTCTGATTCGTACAACAGCATCTTGGTGGTAGCGGGTACACCTGATCCGCTCTTTCGATGGGAGAGTGACCAAGAAGTCTGACATCTCATCACCATCTAACCCCAGCCTCTTCGCAAAAGATAGCGAAATAAATGTGTGTGAGGCTCCGGAGTCGAACAAGATCGAAGCGTCCACGCCATTCACTGGAAAGGTACCGGTGAGGATTGTGCCGCTCTTGCTGGCTTCTGCCTTATTGCAGACACTCAGTGTACCTCCCGTTCCGAGTGCACAGCCTAATTCATTGGCAAACTAATAAGTACTGGGTAACAACACGGTTGATATACTTCAATAACTCCACTTTATTCATTAACACATTCTTTTACAACATTGTTGGTTTACACGGTTGACATAACTTAACACATACGTAACTTCCTTAACATATACTGGCTTAACACATTACACGATTATACAAGGCTTTAAAACTGTCTGAAGGTCAAATTCAAACGTCCGGGTTTCATGTGTGTGGCATTGATCACTGCCGACGGTGCGGTATTCAGTTTGATCTTCCTGATGCCATGGTATAGCATCCTTGACTGCCCACCCATGACTAACACATCCCCTGACTTTAGTATTAACTTCCTTGCGAGATCAGCACGCTTCTGCTCGCCATACACAAACACTGCGGTATCACCAATGGACCAAGACACCACGGGTACTCCCTTACTTAGAGACTCGGGTGACTCGTCCTTATCTTGGTGTAAACCTAACCGTCCACCTTTCTGGTAGAAGTTCACAATACACAAATCTGCTTTCACATCCGGAATTGAATCCGTTTCAACTTGTTGAGCAATTCCCACGGCGTGATTAACGACCGCATGGAACTCCTCAGGTATACTTGGTACTGCTGCTCCATCTTCAGCTCGCACTTCTTGATATGACTTGGTGTAAGGGTTCCAGTCCTTACCCATGCACATCATCTTCAATTGCATTCTTGATCCGTTCGGGTATTCGGGTGTGTAGAAACCTCCAGGTTTAGCTCCAAGTTCGTCGCATCGTCTGATGACATGGATTTGTGCTTCCGGTGTTAGGTATGCATTTAAGAGTATCATACCTGGCTGGATAACCTGACATTGCTCCATTGGAAAGTCGGTGATGTTGATGGTGGTTTCTTCAGGGTTTGGTGTGGGTGGGATTGGATAACATATATTGAAGGTTCCTTTAAGTTTAGAATTATCTAATTAGGTGACTTTCACACTATACTTTAACTCTTTACTCACATGATAATACACTTGGACTCACTAGTACACACATGCATGAGATGCGGTATGCAATCACTTATTACATTCAACAGTTTAGGCGGTACCTGGTCTAGAAGAGGGCCCTGGCGCCTCAGACCGGTCCACCACATTCAGGGCGGCCTTGCTAGGTCCCGACCCCTCCCCTTCTGGGAATCAGTGTGTCTCTGATCTGTGGGTGGCTGGTTAGCCGTCTTCGGGCCATCAATAGCTGCTGTGGCCTTACCCTTCCACTGCCCCCTGGGCTTGTTGACTCTGCTGTTGGGGTTCCGGTAACACTCGTGGTCACGGTGACCCCACTTCTCGCAGTAACGACACTGCACCTCATTTCCCTTGCAGTCCTTGCCGGGGTGGTCTCCATTGCACCACTTACAGTAATAGTGGCGCTCCGGTCCAGAGCCCGTGCTAGCTGCTATCACAATACACCATCAATACTTGTCTCACAACTTATCAACATACACTTCAACTTATCATACAAGATTAAATAATTACCCTTAGGTGGGTAAGAGCGTAGGGGTTTCGCCGCATAAGCATATGTGAGCTTCAGTGGCTCCTCAGCTGTGGTGGTTTGGGCTTGGCCCTTGTCACCCTGGTGCTGACTCTTCTGGGGCTGGGGATAAGGTTTCTTCTTCTTCTTTCCTCCCCCGTACCCCTGCGGACTCTGGCCCTCGCTCGTGGCCTTGCGCTTGTGCGCATTCTCCTCGTCCCTCAGACGGACGGTGATTCCACCTTAGCAGTGGCATGATAGCACTCCTGAATTTAGGATGTCAGTCATGCCCCGCAATACATACTCACAAACTCACATTAATACTCACTTGTAGACTACACATATTCACATCACTCTTTATTTAAATTACCTGCAAGGTAGTATACTCAGCTGGCCCCATCCCATAGCGAAGACGGTGGCTGAGACCGTTGTAGAAACGGTTTACCAGCACCCGGTTCGAGTATCCCAGGTCCGGTAACAGGTGGATAAGGCCGGTGAATACAGTGTAATACTCATCAACCGACACCTTGTCCCCCTGCCTCAGACTATCCAGCTCCAGGCGCTTGGCCTCTTGAACATGCACAGGGTAGTATTTGGCTCGCAGTAGAGCGTGTACTCCCTCCATCCAAACTGAGGATCTGCCATCCGGTCCTCTCTCACAAGCTTCCACCAGTTCTGTGCCGAACCCTTCAGGTAGTAAGCGGCAAGACGGACCTTAGCCTCTGTAGGTACAGCCAAGGTCTCGTAGGCGGTCTCCAACTCGGAGATGTACGCCTCCAGCTTACGTGGGTCGGTCTCCCATGAAATGAAGGGGGTCTCAAGTCTGCCAATGCCTTGACCCAGTTGGTCTCTCGTGGCGGTGGCGGTGGTGGTTGAACTTCGGGCATCTGCCCCTGCTGAATCGCAGCTAAGCTGGGGTACCATTTGGGCTACAGCGGCTGCTACAGCCTCAGCCATAACCTGAGCCGTAGTGTTCTCGCCCTGGTTACCCGTATCTCCATTGCCGCTCCGCGGCCTCGACCTCGCGGTCTACCTGACATCTGAATTCACATGAATTTATTAGCATTATGCTTACACACTTATCGGTTCCAACGGTTGAAACGTTTCCCGACAACAAGGTATCTCCACACTTGGTTAGTGGTTAACCTTTCCATAACTGATCACTTAGGTAACTGTAGTTAGGTTTCCTAACTCGGTATATCCCTAAGCTCGGTATTCTAGTCATCAGAGCGATACTTCGCTCTGATACCACTTTTTGTAACACCCCTTATACGCACATAACACTAAATGGAATCGCAGCGGAAATAAATAACTAAACAGTAACTAACGCTTCGGTGCTACAACGCCGTCAACCACCCACGTGGTTGACAAGGCAGAATAAATACAAGTGTACCGGTCTGATGATCAGACTCCCGGGCATAAAACTAAACCATAAATACATCATATACAATACCGAGAGTATTACATACATCCTTCACTGTATACATACATCCTTCACTGTATTACATCACTGTTAACTGTCACAACCAAATATATATCACGCCACAGGAGCACAGGCGCATCCCGGGCCAACATCCAAAAGTACTCAAAAGTAAGCCACATCCTAGGATCTAGAGCCACTCCGCTTCTTCGATCCTCATCCTGCAGTATAAGAAATATGGATCCCCCGAGGGGGTCAGCAACCCTTGGCTGGTATGGTTAACGCGCAGCCCATCGGCTACCGGGATACGCACACTAATTGTCATGATAACATGGCATTCATTATATAATAACATAACATAACATAACATGTGGCATAGCATCAATAGTGCACAGCACAACATCACATACACAGTGGATCTTCGTTCCACGATAACAAACCACAAGGGTCAAATAACACAAGAGCCTAGAGAATGATTCACCCTCATGTTAAGCTCGTTACACACACTCATTACCGTTCTGTTATTCGAACGAGTAACTTAAGTCACAGATGGTTCGGATTTAGTGACCCGAACACACCACAAAACACATGTTCCCACTAAACCGATCATAAGTCAGAATAGGTAAGCTTTGGAGGAAGCTAGCGGGAGATCGAACGCCAAATTAAGGAGAACAATCTTAACAACATAAGAGTCGAATCTGATTCAGATATCTACTCTTAACTTACATGCATGACCGGACAACCGGATTCCTCACTTCCCAGTTAACACTTGTTAGAAGTTCATGGTGGAACTTAACAACCAATACACAATAAGTGGTAAGTCATGTTAGACACACACAAGGGAATGAGTCACATCATAACATCACAATTATATGAACAACTGTAAACTCATTACATGTTTAGATCTTATAACGTCATAAACACACAGAAAAACATACAACACACAAGCCGGTGTAAACCGGTAGACAACAGACTGCAAGAAAACCATACCTTGGTCCTTGCCTTGATTTGTTTCCACCGTAGGTCACTCCTATACATGATTCAAGAATGTCGGTTAATTAACTTACTTAACCTCCAAATTTACTAAGTATTTAACATGATTGTATGACATGTTTTAATGTCTATCTTACCCTAGGTTACCTTCATTATACACCCTAGGGTTAACTACATAAGTCACATTCTTTTCTGTTTTTTTTTAAAGCTTTGGTATGTCCGACCCACCGTCCGACCCACAACTGGGTCGGACCCTTCCAGTGGTTTTCGGGTTTGGAAAAACTTAACTTGTCCGACCCATGTCCGACCCAACCTTCTGGGTTGGACCATTCCAGAGAAATTCATCGACCTCAGAACATACATGTCCGACCCATGTCCGACCCACCCTTCTGGGTCGGACCATTACAGAACATTTACCGCCTTACAAACATGCCCGTCCGACCCACGTCCGACTCACTCGACTGGGTCGGACCATTCCAGAACATTTTCCCTCCTTTGAAACATGACCGTCCGACCCATGTCCGACCCACCCTTCTGGGTCGGACCATTCCAGAACAATTTCCTGACGCCTAACAGAGGCTGTCCGACCCAAACTTGGGTCGGACCCCTGGGTCGGACGTCCTCTAAACTTACCCAAACTTTGTCAAATCTTCACCAAACTTCTCCTAAAGCCTCTTAATGTTTCCTAACAACATTTGGTACCCTTATATCCACATACAACATCCATGAAACTCATTTTCTAATTCCTTAAGCCTTTACTTATTTCCTTGTAAAATTCCTTAACACTTACAACATTTTATACTAGGTTTCTAAATGGTGTTTCTCACCTATGATATCTACTATCCCAAAATGCTTTCTCCTCATCTTAACATCATCTCTTAAGCATTATTTCTCACAACTAACTCCTTATGTCATTCTTGAAGTCCTTTTTCAAGTTTACACTTTCTCCTTATTTTACCAAAGTTTGCCTAAGTCTTTACCTAAGTCCAAAATGACTTTGGTACATACTAAAACCTCAAGCTCATGCCTAAGTCCTTGTTACACTCTAGAACGCTTAAGACATATATCTTCTCTTATAAAACACCTAGTCATTTCCTAACACTTCTAATTCACCAAACCTCATGTAAACACTTAGAACTTCTTGCTTCTTACCTAAATTTCGACATAGGTTCTCCTAGAACATTACTAAACCAAAACATATTGTTTTCACCAACAAACAACCAAGAACACTAAAAATCCATCAAGCACTTTCTTATACACAAACTTCACTCATATAGCACCACATCACAATATAGTGCATAATTTAGATTGCATGGCACTTAGGCCCTTAAATGACATGGCTCTTAGGCTTAAGATGCATAAATCATAAACACTGAATTTCCACAATGTATTTGCCTTTGACCTGCAAATACACTCAACAACACATATGCCTTTTACTAAGCTCTTGAGAACACTTTACTAAGTCATTCACCATTTGCTCTTTAGGTAGTTTTAACAAGCATTATAAGCTCATTTCTCCTAAGGCATTAAACAACATTAGGTTAGTAGATTTACCTCTTCCCAAACAACTTCTTTCTTGTTTCCTTTAAAAACCGGTAAGGTATTTGATTCTTTGTCAAGTTCAAAACAATATACAAACATTATAATGAGTATTCAAGCTATAAGCTTCATCTCATTGTAAACCCTAATTTTACATTGTTTCAAAAACATTAATGTAGTTGTTTTACCTTGATCTTTGAAGAGAGTTTGAATATCTAACAAGAGAGGACTCCACCTAGTCCATGAAGAGTTGGAATGAAGCTAGAACAAAGTCACACAAAGAGCTCCTTCAATAGGTATTTTCGGTCACAACAAAAACATGAAGGAAATGAAGTTTTATTTGAGATTCCTTACCTAGAAGCAAAGGAGAGTAACAATATGTAAAAATACAAGCTCAAGCTCCTCCAATGGTGGAACTCCTTGGAACCGAAATGGTGGTCTTGGAATTTTAAGAAGATAGAAATGAAGAGCTTGATGAGAGGAAGAGATTGGTGGTGTTTGTTTGTTTTGATTTGGACAAGTGAGCTAGATTTTACAAGAGATCAAAGATGGAGATGGTGGTGTGTACTATTGCAAACCGTGAGAGAATGAAGAAGAGAGGTTGAAGATGGTGTTTGGAAACGTGGTGGGAAATGAAGGAAAGAATGAGAGAGTGAGATAGAATTTGCTTTTGAAGATATTTATGCTTTATAAAGTAAAAAGGTACTTAAGTAGTCTTCTTTATTTTCTTAACATGCTAACAAGGGTGGTGTGTCACCAACCTTAAAAACCGGCCCCCAATAGTAGTATGAGGGTATTATAGTCTTTATTTGTCAATTTAATTACTTATACAAACATATGTTACAAAATAGCTTATAAAAATCACTATTCATGAAAACAAGGCACATAGAAGTGAAATTTTTGATTTCCCATTGATATAGACTTCCAAATGTGATACTATATAGTACACATGTTAATTAAAGAGTAATGATGGACATTTAGCCATTCAAAACTCATTTACAAGACAATTTTTCAAAAATGTGCTTTAAGACTCCTTAAAGCACATTTTGTGTTTAAACTTGTTTTCAAGCTTGGTTTTCTTTGGTAATTGGTTTAATATGTTCATTAGCATATAATTAAGGTCTTGGTAAGTTCATTAGGTCTTAACCAAGCTTACCCCAAGCTTAGAGCACATTTTGGCCTTTATTGACCTTAAAGCACATTTTGTGTTTTCTTTTGTTTAAATTTGTTTACTAATGTTTCTAAGACTCTTTTTAGTCTTAATATACCATATTTAGGTGTTTTAAACCATATATTAAGGTTTGGGGTATTTCAAGAACACTATTGTTCTGGTTTATTCCTAATGTAATTAATTGTGGCAACTTGTGAAGAGTCTCTGGAGTCATCCGACCCTGATGTGATCAACACCAGTGTTGAACTATCCTTCCACCCCAATTGTGTTCAGCTTCCCTTGATTCCTAGAAGATCAAGTTCGACCTCCCACGTCCAATTCAACCATCAGATAGTTTACTATAAAGTTATATTATGATACTTGGCCCATAAGCCGATGTTATTGAGTCGTTATTGTTATTCAGGAAGGTATTTCGTTACGGGCTGGTGTATGCCCCTTTTTATCGTATTGGTCAGACTCATCGGGTCCTTCCAAGGTTGTAGATTGTTAGTTAAGTTGACGTATTTGAACCGTACGATTGTTTAGCGGTTATTGGTAGCCATGGTGTCGTACCATTGCTCTACATAGTTTACAGAACTCATTTGTAACGATAATGGTAATTGTAACTACGGTCGTAGTTGTCTGCAGCACTTGCAGTAGCAAGTGTGCGGGGTAGACGGAATTATTAGTACATTGTTTAACTTAGCGCTTGCAGTGGCAAGCACGCCATGCAAGTGAGGTTGTCGGTTTCGGACTCATTCGTCTTACCACCTCATTGGTTGCTCAAGTACCGTTTGAATGATTGCTCCTAAAAAGGACGGTATTTGGATTGGAAAATTTTCCTAACCACATTGTTATTAGAATATCCAAGTTCTACCTCACATTAGATTTATGATAACATAAACGTTCGGAATTTTGTTTCTCCATGCATAGGTGTCGTCACGACAAGATTCTAGTGTTACAGTACTGTGTGTACACAAGATTAGGACTGGGATATGAATATGACAGGATGAGTGGACTTAAAATTCTCCACATTCACAATATAGTCTCAGTTTACAGTTTGGTATTACAATACAATAGCATGGTAGTAAAAGGTCCTTATTACGGGTGACGGTCTCGCAGAGCTCGGGATGCTCCCGATCCGCTTGCCCTGGTGTCTTGGGTGATCCTTTCCACGATGTTACAGTAGTAGTGGCGCTCGTCTCTGGCGGTGCCTATCATTACAACGCTTGGTCATTAAGGGAGGTAAGGTATTGTGTTTTTATTAACGTTGCAGGAGTAGGAATTTATTCATTCAGTGCAAAAGCATTTAGACGGTCTATTGGGCTTGGCAGCCCTCATCCCTAAATTCAGGGATTGTATTTCTCAATTGTATTATACTCATTGGGTTGTGGCGGTAGGGGTACTGTCGACGGTAGTCCATGCTGGACTTCCACACGAAAGTGGACTGTCGCCAATGTACTCATGACGTTCGTATGTCTCCTCCTGACTGAGCTCTCAGGTTGGTCCATACGGGAATAATATTCTCGGGCCTGTATGCCCCTGGCCAGCTTCTTGGCCCGCATCACCACTAGACATCGTTATTACCGTTCGTCTTTTCATTACTCGATAACTGACTACATTACAATCAACACATTTGTGCGCCCCAAGGGCTAACACTTGCAAGCCAAAGGCATTGCTAACTCATAAATTCATCAAAGCGAAGACGTTTCGTACCTCACAAATGTTTCCCGTATTCCCAAGTCCTAGGCTCACTATCTTAAATCCTATTATCTCGTCATCAGAGCGGTACTCCGCTCTGATACCACTTTTTGTAACACCCTACTCATCACGTAATAATCACTCACGTAGCATTAATTAATAACGTCTCATAGCGGAAGTATCACAGTAACAAATCTCACTCAGGTGTCACACGTCATTACTCGCCCATACGAGTAAAGAAGCAGAAATAAATTAAATAAGAATTAACACTGGAAATATATACACAACCGTAGTGATAATGAGATACTAACCTATACATCAATCTAAACCAAAGATAACTTTAACGAAAAGTGAGCGTCTATGTATTCCTGACTGTATACAACACCATTAACACTTAAAACTAACAATCATCCTAATACAGTGTGAGACCGCGTGCGGTAAATAAACTCTAACTATCCGGGTCCCGCTCTTTGGCTTCCGTGATAATCATCACCTGCACATATACCATAAAGGCCCAGCGATAAACACTGAGTATGCCAGGCCTGGACCCTATTGGTCACTTAATAGTCATGGTCGCCATTATTAAGTTCGTTACATGCTTTACCAGTTTACAGGTATATAAAGCAGTAATCACATGAATGGCGGTAAACAAAACAATTAATACAGGCACTACAATTTACACGCAATAGTATATACATAAAACACTCAATCACAACAACGATAAACACATAGCCGTTAGTAACGGTCTTTCATACAACTTCGCATACGACCCCCTAGGCCCTCACATAACTTTACATTTTGTTAGCACTGTCGGCAGTCAAGTGAGGACATCCCGAAATAACTCACACGGACGGTAGTCCCACGTACACACGAGGTGCTCATTGCCTAGAGGATCCGAAGATTCCGGGCCTTATTCACTTTTCCTTTGTAAAGGCGTCCATTTAGGTGGCCAAGGGCCTGGTGCCAACAGCAGCACACTCTGTCTGACGATCTATCTAGGCTCGATCAGGATTTAACTAGAGTAATCCTGATCCGGGTATCACTCAAGAGATCTCTACGTGTTATCAGTAGCCAATGACTAACTGGATTAAGGTAAACCATCACACTCATACACACTCCAATGTTCGACTTAGTCAGTCAGTTACCCAGTTACAGTTTTAGGTATGGAGAACATCACTTATTTGTTGGCTACCCTGTGGGTCTTACGCATGCCTAGAGTTATTCTAGGTAATATTCATGTTCGAGTCAAAGCTTTAGAGACCGACGATGTCGTGTCTCGCTTCCTAAGTATTTTACTTAGGTCATAACTACATAGCTTATAATACTTAGCGTATTATTTCAGACAATGGAAATCACAATCACATTACTCGTATATGTAGATTTATATAAGTTGATCTATAGTCGACGTAGTATTAGTCCCGAAGGACGTACGTGCATAATTAAATAATACGGGAAATTAAACACTCAAACGCTACATAACATAATTACACATACATACACACACATACATACATACACCACACCCGTTATTCAACACACATATCTGAGCCCGAGGAAGCCCTCAGGACATCTCAGATCAGACCCCTTTACATACCGTTCACCAATGACCTAGGTTGCGCAGTAGACCACTAGCTCGTCGAGCGCCGTCGTCGGTGATACGTTCTAGATATCAAACACACAATAGTCAATCCACATGACTTATTTAAGCTCGGTAAGTCCAAGCAACACAAATAATCCCGACCTTTCATCCCCGGATTTCAACAGTTATTTGTTAAAGTATCGTTATACGAACTCGTCAGTTATAATACGTATTAATCACCAACGCCCGGGTTTATTTAAAAGAGTCGGTTATAAAAACATCTTAGTTGTAGCGTTTTCAAACGTTAGGATTTATTCCTTACATCTACGAGTATACGAATATATATTCACGTTTATACTTATGTATTGATTTAACCGTTCGGTTTAGGTATACGAGTATACATTTATAATATATAGTTGCGAGTATTCATGCAATGTTAATTTGCATTGTAATTTATACTTATGCTGAAACACCCCTGAACATTTAAACGCATAAAATCATGAACGCGAGGAGATTATCCGAAAATAACGCGTTATATAATTCGGACATAAAATAATGTATGAACAATTAAGTTTAGTATATACATGTCCGAAAACATGACAACGTTATATATTAATATAGTCACGTACTTATATATGTACAAATACGAAAATACATGTACGTAACGTTACGATATTGTAACGTTGTAAATAATAACGTCGCTTAACATTATAACAAAAATAAAGTAGTCGCGTGCATAACTAATAACGCGATATAACTAATAGCGCCCCCTGTTCTTGTGAGACCTGAATCATTGCCTGGTGACTACCAGTTTTACTTACCGATTTATTTTCCCTTCCACACCACCTTCTTGTAAATCGGAAGCACTAGCTCCCTTAACCATCATCCTCACCAGACACCCTTGTCTCTTCCCCCTGCATGCTTACGACTATTCCAGAAAGTCTCCTCATTCTCCCTCTATTTGTTCACGCTGGCTCTTGAGAATCTGGAACAAGTGAGCTCGAAGAAAGAAACTAGCAAGGTAAGTCAACAACAGACTTGTGTTTTAAATCTCGCCTCTGTCCAGTTCTGTCCTAAACGCCCTGCTCAAGTTCTCTTATTTTCTATATTGGCCACATAAGATCCTCGCATGTCAACCACTGACAGAGCTCTTGGCATTCTGAAGTAAACCTCTCCAAGAACTTCTAGCGGTAAGACAATGAGACCAGAAAAAAAAATTCGGGTTGCTTAAGTCCCATTATTCTTATGTTCTGTGGCTGAAAAATTGATTAACTGACCCCCTCCTTCTCGCCTATTTTCATGCATGAACTCCCTTAGTAAGACCCTCCAGAAAACGTGCCAAAAACCTCCTAGATGCCAGCTCCAAATGCTCCCGAATATCAACCCAAGGTGAGGCCACATGACCTGTTGGTTTAATGCCTTTCATTTCTGATTTTCGGCTTCCAAACATAGTTTCTGTACTCATGTGTTCTCTCCTGGTTTGGCTTAAATACCTACAAGGGTAACGTAAGAAACAGATAGATTAATCCAAAAGAAAAGAAACTAGCTAGTGCAGTAGAAGAGGGGATACACGGAAACTGATATACAGATGCTATAACTCTTGCCTTTCTGTGTAATTAAAACCCAGAGGGTCATCACAATTTTATTGGGGTTACTGAGGAACCTAACACACTACTAATACACCCAACTAAGTAATAAACACATAGGGAGGAATAAAATCCCATCCTGATGCATCAGTAGAAAGGGAAACAGAAGAAGATGTAGCAGTTTATTTCAGTTTCTGGTTTGTTGCCCTTCAGTTCCACAGTTTTTAAATGAGGTTTTGAGAGGCGTTGTCACTTGTTGTTTTGTATCGGACAGAGGCTAAGACTGTATTAAAACACAACTTTGTAGTGCTAGGGAGATCGGTGGCATATTAGAACAGAAGTGAGAAATAGAAGATTTCAGGAGTAGTTTCAGTTTCTGAAACTTCTAGGTTCTGTACACTAAATTTCCTGAACTAATCCAGGTGTTGTATTAGCTTAGTGACCAACCTAAAAGCTTACTAAAATGTGGGGCTAAGTGTAAACAAACTGGGAGACTAGAAAAAAAAAAGGGGAAAAATACAGTTAGCAACTGAAAAGAACAGAAAGGAAATTCACAGTTCATGTCTTCTGTTTCCTGTTTTCACTTGAGTCTACTTCTTGTGTTATGAAGTGCAGTAGCTTCAACCATGTTAAATTTGGGTCTGTGTCAAACTCATAAACTGATAACACACTTGACTAAGTGGGTAAACAACCCTTACGAAACTAACAATAAGATTAAGAGATCAGAAATAAGTAACTGGGAAAGAAATTGCGAGGGTTGATTTTCAGTTTCTGAATCTTTTGGGTCTGTGTAGATATGTTTCAGTAGGATTATCAATGTTGTTGTGGGTCTGCCATGGGATTAAGACTGTACTAAAACCCTTAACTCAGAACTAAACAATTGGGGAAGAAGAGGACCAGAGCAAGGAACTAAAAGAAAAAAAGACATGACAAATCAGATCATACTACAGTTTATCAGTTATGGGATCAGTTCAAGATTTATATTGTCTTCAGTTTTCAGGTGTTGCGTAGAGAACTTCTCAGGGGTTGAAACCTTGTTTAACACAAAGCTGAGTATAAGACCATCTAGGGGGAAAACCAGAAGCCAAATTCAGGAATAGACAGAAGAAGAAAATAAGAAGGGAATGTGACAGTTTCAGATTTCAATACCTACAGTTTTGTTATGATTTCTGATTTCTAGTCTGTAGGTTTGTGTAAGAAATTTCTGTAGCTTTAGCTTATTGCCCTGGGCTATCTTAAAGCTAAAACGGCACTAAAACATATAATTAAGTAGCTGGAACAAGTTGGGGAGAACTGAGAGGTAAGTTAGATAGTAGAAGCAAACACCAAAAAGGGCATGCATCAGTGCATGATTTTAGTTTTCAGATTTCTGATTTTCTGGTGCAAAGGACTTTTAGAGATGAATTCTATGTCATTTTGGGTCTGTTGGAACTTAAAAACCATCACACACTAAACTACGTGAGTTAGTAATGAGGGAAAGTTGAAAGACAATTCATGAACAGACAAACTAACAGAAGAGAATGTTGTCAGTTTGGCCAGTTTCAGCACTGTGGATGTTTTCAGTAACTGTAATGGTGTGTTTAGGTGACTTTGAGTTGTGTCAAATTCAATAGCTTACTAACACATCTAGTTAAGCAGGCAATCAGGTTGAGGGAAAATTTAGAGTCAAACTCGTGACTAAAGAAAGGAGAAAAGAAAGAAAAAAAAACACAATAACAGCAAGATGAACATCAGTCACGAGTCCTTTTTCTTTTCTGTTTCAGTTTCAGTTGTTCTTGGGTTTAGGAGGAGTGCATTCCAGTAGTGTTATCAGGGCTATTCTGGTTTGGTTTTATGATTTAAATCCCTACTAATACTCCTACCTCAGTAGCTAAACACCTGGGGGAAACTGAAATCAATTTAAAGAGCAAGAGGAAAATAGAAGATAAGGATATATCAGTTCTTAGTTTCAGTGATTCGTTTTCTGTGGGGTTGGTGATAAGTGCAAAACATATAGACTCTTTAAGGTTTAATCACCTTATAATTTGCAGCATTTTAAGTAATGTTTCTCACTTATCTTAGGTTTTTCCTATAATTATGTTGTGATATAAACTGATGTATTATATGTGTTAAATGTAAGAAAAATGCCATATGAATAGATATAACAAAGGGGGATTAAAATAAGTCACACGACATGCACGCGCTAAACCCTCACTGTCGTGTCACGTTCGTGGTGTGTCCGCAGAAGAAAGGGCGGACAAGAAGAGAAGAGTCCATAGTCACATCCGTGGAAAATAACCCAGACAGAGGGCGGACAGGTTAGAGACGTCCAGCCTTTTAAGGACGGACAAGACACGGACAAGAAGAGAAGATTGGCGTGACCGTGGCACGTCCGTGGATAAAAGCACGGACAAGACTAAGGACAATGCTTGAGTGACGTCCGTGGAATAAAGGCCGGACAAAGGCCGGACAAGAGACAAAGCAGCGTGTGAGAGGTCCGGGGAAATAAATACGGACACAAACGCGGACGCGTGTAAATGCAACCCAGATCCAGATCCATTTGATTGACGCCCGACCGTCTTCCCCAGTTTTCTTGTGGCGCCTGCAAACACATCTATCTACTATCAGCAAATATCAGGCGCCGCCCCATTCCACTCCTTAAATCCTTCACGCGTTGTCGCAGCCTGTCTTCTTCCTCCTCCTTTCTTCTATAAAACCCACGCTCCTTCAATCTTCTTCAGTCGTCCCTTCCAAAATCCAAAGTTCATCAAATTTCACCACGACCACAACCATCATTCACAATAGAAATCACCAAATTAGCCTTACGCTGTTGTTTTCCAGAAAACCAACGAAGAAGATGATTGCCCATCTGTTCGCTCTTCTTCGTTCGGTCTGTCTATCTTATTTGTTATGTTTGTTTGTATAATTATGCGTGAGTAATAACTTAGCTTCCCGGGTTTGGAAGCGAGCCTATTTTATATAATTGTGTTGTGTAAGCTTTCCACTATAATTTATCTATGCAATATTTTGATTCTTGTCCTTATTGCGCTTTAATCTTCTTGTACAATTATTAAAGTGATATTTGTAGCCCTTTGTCAAAATGCGGTGCTGAGACAAGGTTCTAGACAAAAGAAGTCAAAACGGGTTAATGACTATAAGCGTGGCTCGCCTATAGGTTAACCTGTCTCCAATAGGAATTGTTAATAAAGCGATTAATTTATAATGACTTGGGCAAGGATTGCGGCTTGTTGTTTAAATTAGTCAGGGTTTATTGTACAAGGACCGGTCAATGAACTAATTAAGATTCCTGAGTTTATTGTTAAAGTGGGAAAGTTTATATTGATATAATTGGATAAATAGGTGAGCAGAACAACCCGGGATGTTCTTTAAAAACACAAAAAGATTTACAATTTCTATTTTTATTTTATTTTGATTAATTGTTTTTATTATTGTCTTATGAGTTAGCTTTTAATCTTACTCTTCCAAAAAATGATAAAACCTGTTTACTAGAAGTCTCTCAATTTACTACACTATCAGTTATCCACAGTGAGGTCCCCAAGAGTACGACAACCCCACAATTCCACTATTCCGCAAAACGATAGGTACACTGCCTAAGTGGTAGAAGTAGTCACATATTTCTTCCAACAAGTTTTTGGCGCCGTTGTCGGGGACCTCCGGTACGGTTAATTGATGGTGTTTAACTTTATTGAGTTTTCTGTTTATAAATATATGATATATTTTGCTACTCTTTAATTTTTGTTTCTATTATATTTTGTTTCTATTATTTTGTTAATATTTTAATTGTGAAGTATTCTGTTAATATATTAATTTTGTTTCATACTTAAGTTTTATTTTGTTCTGTCATTTAATATTCCAGCAGTTTAAATATCGCATTAATTACAGTTATTTATTTTCCAGTCATTTAAATTTCTTGTCATTTATTTTCCAGTTAGCTAACTTCTAACATTAAAATTTCTGCAATCTAACTCCTAACATTTAAATTTCGTAATCTAATTCCTAACATTTAATTTTCTGTCATTTAATTTTCTGTCGTTTTATTTCTTGTTGTTTCATTATTTTCGGTTTATTCAAATCAATCAAAAAAAGGATAGTTTAGGTGTGTCCGGACGCACTAAATAAAAGAAAAAAAAACAAACACAAAAAAAAAGAACAGGACTCACGTCTGCCCTTAGAAGGCCGGACGTAAGCCGGAAGCAAGCAAGAAAGGAGATAGAGACGTCCGCCCTTATTTGGACGGACATAAAGCCGGACGTCGAAAAAAGAACAACGCATCCGCCCTTATTTCACCGAACACAGAGCGGACGCGCGCAAGCATACAAAAAAAATTGTCTGAACTCCCGACTTTATTTCATCTTCTTCTACAAACTCGACACCTGCTTTTCTCCTCAATACCCTCAAACCTGACGCCGATCACCACCACACTCCACAACCAGCACCCTCCTCGACGAAACAGCCCGCCATTAACGCCGCCCTCCAACGCCAACAACCACCGTAGCAGCAACCGGCGACGAAGCGCAACCACGGGAGTAGCTTCCAAAACCGAAACCGATCTTCAAACAGGTTTTAATTTCTTTTATTTCGAATCTGGGTTGAAATTGGTAGATTAGGCTGGTTGCTGGACAGATTATGTTAGTATTCTGATGATTTGAGTTCAAAAATTGTGACATTGGTATGAGATTTGGTGGATTTGGGTGAAAATTGAAAATCTGTTCGCAACACCCGTTGATTTAGGGTTCTTGTTCTTTTCGGGTCTGCATCCGGTCATGCGTCCGGCCATACAGAACCGGACGTGTATATATATTAAAAAAAAAATTTGAAAAAAATTATAAATTGTTTAGCCGATGCATTGTGGTGCTCTATTTCGGTATTAATTTAATTGTTATGCTGTTATTGTTTATTTACTCTTAATTTCAAAATTTATTAGTATGGTTCGTACTCGTGGTGCACACTCTGGTGCTACTAGGGGCAACTGCCCCGGTGCGTCATCTTCTGCACCTCCTCCCCAGCCGACTCTTTGGGATGATGGTTTTATTTCAGCAGAGGCTCATGCCTAGTATGATCAGGGTAAGGACTTTGTGATGGAGCGAATAGCGCCTGAGGTGATCGAGGCCACAGGGGTGGACACCCTGTTTGCTAGTTTTGGACTTTCACGGGTCCTGAAGATGGGTGAGGGACTCTTCTTTCCAACCATGGTTAGAGAGTTCTATGCGAATGCCCGGGCGGGCAACCTGAGGATTACTTCTTTCATCCGCCATCTCCCTATCGAGATCACACCAGAGACCTTCTCCACTATACTGCAGATGGCGGTTAGCCTAGACCATATTAGAGGATTCACAGAGGATCACCTGCACAGATCAAAGGCGAGGTGGCTCCAGGATGTAGGTCGGACGACCCGACGTAGAGGGGAGGAGCACAAGGATGTCCTCCCTTACACGAGTTTCCCCACCATGCTACAGAGACTACTCTTGGAGATCCTTAGTCATCAGATCCGGCCCCATGCCGCTTTCGATGCTTCTGATGAGGATTGTGCTTTATTGGACTACTTCCTCTCGCCATCTCCACCCGCTCAGCGCGTCTCTATTCCACACATCATGTTCAGCCAGTTACATAAGGTGGTGTACTAACTTCGGACGAAGAAGAAGATCACTCCTATTTTTCCCTTCTTCATCCAGCACCACCTTTGCTTTGTCCTTCCAGAGGGCTTCACACATGGATTAGAGGTCCGGATGGGAGAGCGCCCAGTCACATTGCAGACTGTGAGACGCTGGAGCTTTATGCGCTTAGATGACGGTACCTGGGTCAGAGGTCGCACTGGCCAGTCTTCCACCGCTTCATCCACTGCAGCAGGGCCTTCTACAGGAGCTACACCTTCAGCTGATCCCGAGCCACCTTCCACAGCATAAGGAGCTGAGCCCTACGAGCGATGACCACCGTGATGCAGGCGCCAGCTCCTGTTCCGATACCTCCTATCTCGTCAGAGCTGCAGACCCAGTTTCAGGCCTTCCATCAGATGCAGCAGCAGATGCACCAGCGGTTTGAGAGCTTTGAGCAGACACAACATAGGGTGCTGGCTGAGCAGACCGCGCTCCGCGAGGCCCAGACTCAGATGACACAGCGCTTAGACCGGAGTGACGATTTGCATGCACAAACAGCTCGGCAACTTGAGCGGTCGAATGAGCAGCAGGTGCAGACGGCTCAGCTCATACAGCATCTCCTCGCTCAGATAGGCCAGGGACCGCAGCAGCCACCACAGTGATCATTCTTTCATTTTATTTAGTTTTATATATCTCTCTTGTTCACTAACTTATAGAATCTTGTCTTACTTTTTGGTAATCGGGAGGTAATAGTTCACTTTTATTTTCTTGGTAATGCTTTTATTTTATGCAGTGCATTTTAATTTATGTATTTCCTCTTACTCCATCTACATCTTATATTTTTCTTGTTAATGCTTTTATTTTATGTATTTTACATGCGATTTATGGTGCCACTTGAGTTCTGCTGGCTATACAGGTTTTTCTTTTCCGAATAAATTCTACATTCAAACATATAGCTGAACTCACATATGGACAGCAACCTCAGTTTTCTGGCAATTTTTTATGTCTCCCCGGTTGGACACTTGCATGAACTTAAGTGTGAGGAACGTTTCACCCCTACCAAAGCTTTAAGTGTGAGGAAGGACACCTTCCTCAATCTACGATACAAGGGGAGTCTCAGTTCCTTCTTTATTATATTAATGTTCAACCTATCTTACGTTAAAGCTTCTTTATTAATTTAATCCTTCATGAGTCTGGCATATTTTGAAAGGTCCTTTTCTTGAATTTATTTTGAACAATGAGGACATTGTGTGAGAGGAAGTAGAGACCTTTCCCTGAAAATATGCCAGTTGTTCGTTAATGCCACACTCGCTTTTTGCCACTCTAATTGCCAACATTTTTTTAAAAAAAATGAGATAAAATAATTGTAGAAGTGTCTGAAATTAAGCCAAGTGACAACTGAAAGCATCGTTTTATTTAAAGGAGTTTGTATAAAAATATTTTTAATCAAAATACTTTATTTTCACTGAAAATACGATAGATCTGCTAATTGTAAAAATCATATTAGCTTAGCTTGGGATTTTGGAAATGATTGGAAAGTTAGGAAAGAAAAGGATAAAGGCAAGGTACTCCGCTGTTTATAAATTTTTCTAAACCAAAAACAGGCCTCGTCTATCCGGTTATTAAGTTCTCCGGGGTGCCTTAACACCTATCTACCTAAGGTCTCGTGATCTGGGATAGAAGACCCAACACCGCTACAAGGATAGAGAGAAAAGTCTGGGGTACAGAAAAAATAATGCAATAAAAAAAATGTTTGTTTAGTGTATACATTTCTGCATAAAAAAAATGAAAGCAATAAATTGCAATTTTTATTTATAAACATGAGTACGTGGTGTTGAAAGGTACTGCGGAATAAGGCATTACTTCACACCCCTTGTCATCGCAGGTTAGAAAATTGAAATTGGAGGAAAATCCCAGGCTAATCTAACTTGTTTTCTGCAATCTAGTTTTTCTATGCTTTTATAAAATTGCTCTTTTTCAGTGTTTGCAAAAACCTACTTCTGAGAGCAGAATTATTCTTTCAATTGTCACTTTGTCTAATTCCCTTCTACACTTATTTAATCTTGTTTTATACTACGGCTTAGAGATAGTTACACTCCTTATTTTGCTTGAGGACAAGCAAAAGCTTAAGTGTGAGGAAGTTTGATAAGTGCAAAACATATAGACTCTTTAGGGTTTAATCACCTTATAATTTGCAGCATTTTAAGTAATGTTCCTCACTTATCTTGGGTTTTTCCTATAATTATGTTGTGATATAAACTGATGTATTATATGTGTTAAATGTAGGAAAAATGCCATATAAATAGATATAACAAAGGGGGATTAAAATAAGTCACACGACATGCACGCGCTAAAGCCTCACTGCCGTGTCACGTCCGTGGTGTGTCCGCAGAAGAAAGGGCGGACAAGAAGAGAAGAGTCCATAGTCACGTCCGTGGAAAATAACCCGGACAGAGGGCGGACAGGTTAGAGACGTCCGGCCTTTTAAGGACGGACAAGACACGGACAAGAAGAGAAGATTGGCGTGACCGTGGCACGTCCGTGGATAAAAGCACGGACAAGACTAAGGACAATGCTTGAGTGACGTCCGTGGAATAAAGGCCGGACAAAGGCCGGACAAGAGACAGAGCAGCGTGTGAGAGGTCCGGGGAAATAAACACGGACACAAACGCGGACGCGTGTAAATGCAACCCAGATCCAGATCCAATTGATTGACGCCCCGACCGTCTTCCCCAGTTTTCTTGCGGCGCCTGCAAACACATCTATCTACTATCAGCAAATATCAGGCGCCGCCCCATTCCACTCCTTAAATCCTTCACACGTTGTCGCAGTCTGTCTTCTTCCTCCTCCTTTCTTCTATAAAACCCACGCTCCTTCAATCTTCTTCAGTCGTCCCTTCCAAAATCCAAAGTTCATCAAATTTCACCACGACCACAACCATCGTTCACAACAGAAATCACCAAATTAGCCTTACGCTGTTGTTCTCCAGAAAACCAACGAAGAAGACGATTGCCCATCTGTTCGCTCTTCTTCGTTCGGTTTGTCTATCTTATTTGTTATGTTTGTTTGTATAATTATGCGTGAGTAATAACTTAGCTTCCCGGGTTTGGAAGCGAGCCTATTTTATATAATTGTGTTATGTAAGCTTTCCACTATAATTTATTTATGCAATATTTTGATTCTTGTCCTTAATGCGCTTTAATCTTTGTACAATTATTAAAGTGATATTTGTAGCTCTTTGTCAAAATGCGGTGCTGAGACAAGGTTCTAGACAAAAGAAGTCAAAACGGGTTAATAACTAGAAGCGAGGCTCGCCTATAGGTTAACCTGTCTCCAATAGGAATTGTTAATAAAGCGATTAATTTATAATGAATTGGGCAAGGATTGTGGCTTGTTGTTTAAATTAGTCAGGGTTTATTGTACAAGGACCGGTCAATGAACTAATTAAGATTCCTGAGTTTATTGTTAAAGTGGGAAAGTTTATATTGATATAATTGGATAAAATAGGTGAGCAGAACAACCCGGGATGTTCTTTAAAAACACAAAAAGATTTACAATTTCTATTTTTATTCTGTTTTGATTAATTGTTTTTATTATTGTCTTATGAGTTAGCTTTTAATCTTACTCTTCCAGAAAATGATAAAACCTGTTTACTAGAAGTCTCAGTCAATTTACTACACTATCAGTTATCCACAGCGAGGTCCCCAAGAGTATGACAACCCCACAATTCCACTATTCCGCAAAACGATAGGTACACTGCCTAAGTGGTAGAAGTAGTCACATATTTCTTCCAACAGTTGGTTCCCTGTATAAACAAGTTTCAGGGAATTAGGGAAGATGTAGTGGCTTTATAATGAATCTACAATATTTCTAATATGCTTAACCTAGTTGGTGTATTAATTTGGGAGGTTAGAAGTCAATAAAACTATATAAAAAAAAGAGAGAAGAGGAGGAAGTGATGCCCAGAACTGGTGTCGTGTTGGTACTCCTGTTTCTGTATACCCGAAATTCTAAGGTATGACTAATGTTGCAGTGGGTTTGGAACTAATGCAAGACCTTGCCAAAGGAGTGAACTAGGTGGGTACATTCACTTAGAAGATTAGAAATTAGTTAATAACTTAACAGGAAGGAATGAAGAAGAGATATACAATTGTATTCTCAGAAGCTCTATTAACTGTTGTTTCTATGTGACCACAATACAGAGGGTTTAAGTGGGTTGTGAGGGGTTTAAATT
This sequence comes from Limonium bicolor, assembly GCA_023374045.1. Lineage (NCBI taxonomy): Eukaryota > Viridiplantae > Streptophyta > Magnoliopsida > Caryophyllales > Plumbaginaceae > Limonium > Limonium bicolor. Next base: position 110,167,910 of record CM041780.1, read on the forward strand.
GGACTTAAAACCTTGCTAAACCAACTACCTAAGAGTGTGAACATCGTGGGAAGAATTAGGAGGCAGCTTAATGCATTAAACAGTGAGGTTAATGTAAGTTGCACAGGGATGTTGTTGCAGTTTCTTTCTCAGTAGTTTCTGAAAGCTGGAGCGTCTGTCTAACTTAGTTACAAGGAGCATAAATACATTGAGTTAGCTTGCTAAATAGACACGACCTGGATAATGCACCTGGTAACTCTGTAAGAAGAACTGGGTGGAAATAGAAAACTGATAAATGAACTAGGAAGGGGGAATAGAAGGGATATATAGCATGTGGTCAGTTTCGGTAAACTTGTACCTTCTGTACAACAGATTTACAGGGGTGTTATGAGTGTGTTGCTAGTTGGATAATGCACCCAAAACCATCCAAAATTCACCTAGCTAAGTTTATGAAACATGTCAAGAAGGTTGAACACCAGCTTGCCACATTTAAGGAGAAGTTAGATAAGGTAATTCATGAGAATTGTGTTTCAGATTTGGAAACTTTAAGGGTTCAGTATAAACAGGTTTTTGAAGGTATTTTTAAGACTAGGTTGTCATGATATTAAGGTTAAGACATTGCCAACCTACATAGCTAAGGAGGGAACACATCTCCGGGAATTAAAATCCACCTGAGTTAAACTTATCACATGATTGATGCTTATAATACTCTAAAGCATTAGCCCGAGGAAAAGACATAGTTAACATGTAAAACGTCGATGTAAATACCTTAGGAGTAAGATAAGGGCTAAGGTTAATACTTGGTGAATCCTAAGGGATAAAATCAGTTGAACCTTCAACAAAGAATTCACCTAGGGAACAACCCCGATAAAATGTGATAAACTAGGAGAATGTCACAAGGGTCATCACATGAAATTATAAATTGACAAATTGTTCTTAATTAAAGTTAGGGCTGTAACGAACACCAACCGGGACCCCGTGTGTGTGATACAACCCTTGCTTCTGATCTAGGTATGAATATGTGTGGTCCGTATGTTGCCGTGTTATACGGCTTGTTTGCTGTGTGCCTTGTGTGAAAATGACCATAAGATTAAAGCATGAAATTGGATTGCTTGCTTATCTTGCTTGTGATTGCTATATCATTGTTGCATATTATATGCGCGCACACAGTAGTTTAGTCCCTTTCTCGTTTATGGAACTTTGAGATGGAACTTGACGAACTACGTAAACAAAACAAAGAACTATACAAAGAGAAAACTCCTCTCTAACTATAGAGGACTACTAACAACACCCACCATGGTGTCAAGCTATTAATGATAATGATAAGTAAATATCAGCTGGTGGAACATGAGGATAATCCGAGAAGATGACTTCTCGGGCCACGCGGTAGGGACGCTCGGGAGTTGGTATCTGCATCAGATCCTTCGACCGACTATTAGTGGAGCACATCCTGGGGTTGAGAGGTGACCCCTCTTCCTCGACGCATGACGCCGGGAATGGAGGATAGCTATGGAGAAGACGTTCTCCATCTTGTGGTGATAAGAGAATTTACACACATCCTTAAAGAGATAAGGAACAATTGACACCTACATGATAAGGTCACGGGATCTAAACTATATCCCCAGACCTGGTGCAAGGAAAAAGAAAGGAAATACACACCATGGGAATAAAGGAAAACATGTGTTATGAGACCAAGCAAATAAGAAAATTCACAAATGTGAATCTTTAAGAAACATGGGTTGAATAGCACCTACATAATAAAGTCTCGGGATCTAACCTATATCCCCTGACTCGGTACAAGGGAAGGAAGGTAAACTTGTGTAATGGGAACAAGAAAACAATACGTAATCTCATGAATGATTCCATAGTGAGGATCAGCGGTATGATATACCTATGCACACACCTAATTATTTTCGTGATTACTGTTGCTATACTAGCAGCTTGTTGTGCTTGGTTGCGTGTTTGATGTTGCTATGATGCGAGCATGTTATGCTTGGTTACTTGTTGCTTATGCTTGCTACCTTCAAGTGTGTATGATATCATGATGTATTATGGTGTGCTTTACTGCTTTATTATAGCATGTAAATTGGACTTAATAATATTTGACCAAGTAGTTGTGTAGCCCGGCAACATACGGGCTACACATATTCATACTCAGCGTAGTTTGCTGAGTCCTTTACAACCCATTTTTTTACAAGTATTGAACTGGATGATAACGGAGCGTAGGCGGGATGGCTATCATGGGGGTAGTCTATCTGGGCATAACTTTCGAGTTTGGGATAGTATGTTTAATGTATGGGTTGTTACTAAACCTGGGTTGTACTTTACGGTTTATGATTTAGTAATTATGTTGTAGACACTCGGTATTTGGAATTGTATGTTGCATTGTATATGATTTTTGGTTGAGGGCTGTTTCCAGTCATGCAGACCGTAACTTGGTGTTGGTAATGTGGTCTGTCAACCACGTGGGTGGTTGGCATCTGTAGCACCCGGATGATGTTGAGAATCCGCTGCGTAGACTTCTCGTGTAAACGTTAGGCGTGTCGTTTAATTGTTGGGTGTGATTCGGGGGTGTTACAGAAAGTGGTATCAGAGCGTAGTTACGCTCTGATGACTGGAACAGAGGAGTACCGAGTATAGGAAAACCTGAATTCGGGGAAACGGGGTTAAGGGTTAGTATGTGAGGCGCGTTAGTTAGGGTTCTTCCCCAGTAATTACTGGATACCTAACAGACACCTACACCCAACCTGTGAGCCTCGATTTTAAACCCTATCCTATGTTGATTAAAGTTGATTAGGATCTAACCGGGTTTTAGGTCCACTTATAGTCTAAGATTAATAACTATGTCATATAACAATAATTATTAAATCCTAGGCTAGCTCACTGGAACCTATTATGAGTCGCCACCTAATTTTGACCTAGATTAAATTAGGAAAGGAGAGTTCGGGTTCGGGGGCTTGATATTCGACTTAATTAGGGTTCAATTACTTTCATTACCCTTCCTAGGTCGTTTTTCCTCTACTTGGTTTATTTACGACTTATTACGAGTCGTTTTAACCTAAGTGCGCGAGCTTCTGTTTTTTTGTGTTTTTTAGCATTTTTTGACAGAAAACTAAAGTGGAAATTAAAATTACCTAAACTAGGGTTTCGGAGGCAGAATTAGGTCAAATTTTGTTTCCGTCCGTGGCCACGGACCTAATGTCCGAGACCACGGACCCTAGTTAACCTATATGAAAATAAAAGTCGAATTAAACAGAAAACAGAAAGTTGTAAAGTCCGGGGCCACGGACAGGCCGTCCGTGGGCCCGGACATTATTAGAAAAACCTAAATTTTTAAAATTTAAAAATCTCGCCGCCGTCCGTGGGCGTCCGGGCTTACGGACAAGGAGTCCGGGACCCCGGACATGACGTCCGTGGGTGCGGACCGCCCTCGGATGGCGGCGTTAAGGCTGTTCCCGAAGGTGTTTTCGACTCAAATTTTATGGGTATGCAGCCTGAAAGATGTACAATGCGTTAGTGATCGAAAGTTCTCAATTTGAATTCGAATTATGCACGAAACTTGGTAAACAAGTTATTGGACAGAAGCTTGAATAAACAGCAATACAGAAGCGTACGAAGGTTAGTTTGAGCCCAAATTTTGAGGCAAGGCAGATAATACCGTGGAGAATTAGGGAAGTGGAGTTTCTACCTGTTTTACCTTCGGATTCACAATGTTTCTTCACACCGGGATTCGTCGAGTGCTCCGTTGATGGCAGACCCGAGAGGATTTCGACCCAAGCTTCTGGTTGTTGGTTGTTCTTGCTGTTCTTCACGTTTTGGTGGTGTTTTTGTGGGGTTTTGATGACTATTGATGCTTTGGGGATTGGAAAACGTGTTTAGATGGTGATTTCGGGGGATTTTCGGTATGATTTGGGTGGCCGGGTGTTGGAAAACGTGAGAGAGAGAGAGAGGAGGCTATCTTTTCTGACTCTCTAGGGTTCTTGAGCATATGAAGTTCTCCTTTGATCAAGGGATAAGGCTCCTTATATAGGCTTCCTTAAAGATAGAAAAAATCCGGTAAAAACCGAGATTTACCGACGTTTTAGCTTGAGGGCTTCCAAAAAGAATTTGATTATGAAATTTTACACATGGGTAAAGGATGATATTTCTGATTTTTATAAAGTGGAATCGAATTTTTTGGATATTGGAATATTTTTAAATTCAATTTCTCGTCAGATTCAATCAGAAATTGCTAGAAAATTATTGGAAATTCGAAAAATCAAAATTCCAACGCCATTGTGCTTAAAATGTCATCCTCTATCATGGGTTAAAATTTCAAAGCATTTTGAGTTGATTTGACCCTTATTTGGAGGAGAGAGAAAGCCTATAGGGGGCTTAGGAGCCTTGAAAAATTACGAAAATGCCCCTGGAGATGACTAAGTTGTCCCTAGTACTCTGAAACGTGCCGATCGAACTGGGAACCCTTGCTACTAGCCTATTAGTAGAGACTTTCTTCCGGGGGGTTGAAATTTTGGGTATAACAGATTGCCCCCCGTCAACTAGGCTTTGTAATAAAGATGAAAAGACTAGTTGATGCTTGAGTGATACCCCAAAATTTTGGATCCTAAAAGACCTCGTATGCTATTTGAAATCTAGCAAGTTGTGTCGAGCTATTCTAAGGCGCTGACTACCTAAGGTGATGAAAATGATGTCAAGCTATTCTAAGGCGTTGACTACCTAAAATGATGAAAATGGAGTAATGTCAAGCGATTCTAAGGCGTTGACCACCTGAAAGATGAAGTAATGTCAAGCGATTCTAAGGCGTTGACAACCTAAAGGATGAAGTAATGTCAAGCGATTCTAAGGCGTTGACAACCTAAAGGATGAAGTAATGTCAAGCGATTCTAAGGTGTTACAACCTAAAAGATGAAGTACTGTATAAATGCAAGAATGTTGATGATGCTCGGATGCTTCTAGGGACCGAAACCCGTTCCAATGCTCCTGGCTGGACCCAATGTGGACTTATTGCCATCGCCCCCAAGCCGGTGTGCAGGGATAACTCCTGGTAAAAACCCTGGGGACTTATTGCCATCGCCCACCATTCGTTGATCCCAAAATAAGTTGACATCGCATAGGAGGATTTATTGCCATCACCTCGCCAACTTTTCTGTCGCCAGGTCTTGTGACGCGCCTGGATAATGCAGATGGATGATATGAAGATGATGCAAATGAAAGTGATGCAAATGTAGATGATGAAAATGATGCAAATGCAAATGTAGATGATGAAAATGATGCAAATGATATGGATGATATGAAAATGACGTTCGGATGCTTCTGGGGACCGAAACCCGTTCTAATGCTCCTTGTTGGTATACTATGGGGACTTATTGCCTCTGCCCACCAACTGGGGTGCTGGGATAACTTCTAGACTACCAAGGGGACTTATTGCCACTGCCCACTAGTTGTTTCTCCCAAGAAGTTGACATGAAGATGGGGACTTATTGCCTCTGCCCCGCCAACTTAGATCACGCTCTGTCTCATACTTGTCTCGCACTGAAGATGATACTAGGTCTCGTACTGGTCTCGCAATGGATGACACTCGGTCTCGCACTGATGAAGGTGATGGGTCTCGCACTGATGAAGATGATGGGTCTCGCACTGATGAAGATGCATGGTCTCGCACTGAAGTCTCGTACTGGAAGATGAAAAAGCTGGATCTCGCATTGATTCTGGGTCTCGAACTAAAATAAGTTAGGACGATAATGGTCTCGTGCAAATGAAAAAACTGATCACTGGAGTGCCAAACATGGCAATGATGATAAGATGTATGCAATCAAAAATATATGAAAGATACTCGTTCAAAACAGGAATTTGTTAGAAAAGGTGCCAACCATGGCAATGTTGAGGTGTTATGTAGAATGCAACTAGAGTGTTTGTTGGAAGCTTGCCCAAAACAAGGAACTGTTGAAAGTTGTGCCAAACATGGCAATGCTTGAGAAAGACTCTGCTGAAAAAGGAAAGTGAAATTATCATTTCCTGACCATAGATTTCGGACTTTTAATTTATCTCCTAGGAGATGAACATGCCATCGGTGGGGTATGGTGTATGATGTAAAGGTAAGGGCTTATGAGGGCTTGTGTAGTGGTTTGGGCTTGTGTGGTGTACGGTGTGAAAGTAAGGGCTTATGTGGGCCTGAGGTGTTTGACGTGGAGGTAAGGGCTTTCGTGGGCCTGTGTAGGAATGGTGGTGGTGATGTTTGAGCTCTGGGTTCCAATCGGTGTTGTCATAGCAATTGTTGGAACCAACAATTGCCCCCAGTATTTTCCCTTAAGACAATCTGAGCTAGAGTTCATAGCAATCGATCGGAACGATCGATTGCCCCCAGTATTTTCTTTTATTAAATGTGCGAACGAGTCTCGTACTCACAGGGTCAAGGCTTATGTTTTTATGTGGTGCTTCCTAACCTACACTCGGCGTGTTTGGTGTTTGCACTCGTTCCTCACCTATGGTCACAACTTCTAGACCATTGAATTCGATATTTGATGAATTTACGCATTTGATCTGTTACTTTCACGTGATTGGACACACAACTATCAAGTCGGAAGTCTTTAAAGCTTATAACGTGGCCATGGGGTGTGATGAAAGACAACGGGACCATGGAGGGATGTTTGAGGTATGTGGAGCTTAAATGGGTGACCAAAGCTGCAACTTGCGTTTTCTCCCAAAATTATCTTCCTTGTCTTTGAAGTAATTTGGCTGCTTCGTGTTGACGTTGTTTTTGAGCTTCTGGACTTGGACTTTTGAAGCTTTCCTATACACCATTTCTCTTTTCGTCATCTGGATTTCTTCGAGGCACTTCGGGTTTGCCTTTTCGTTTTATCCTTTCTTGACTCTGCCTTCGGGGTTCTTGTGTTTCCCGGTTTTGGGCTTCGAGAGTTGTTTTGATGTGAGCTCTTTGGATCCTGTGTCACTCTGGGACCATTTGCGGATCACTTTGTCATGCTGATAGCGGCATCGCTTCTTTGGACTGATGAGAATGTTATCTGAGAGTCGGGTTCCTCGCTTCCTTTGGTCACCGGGTCGGACATTCATCATTGGCGGGGTTATTTTGTGGAGCTCGTAATATCAAAAGGGATATATGAAAGGCTCAGCGGGGGTGCCTAGGGTTTAATGACAGGGTTTACAAGCTTTTGGCTATGTGGTGCTGTACCTAGGTGCTTCGTCATTCCTGATAGTTGTGTATCCGCTCTTTGTTACTTTTCGCAGGTCTAAGAGTAAATTTACAAATTATCTCCTTCGGTCGGAGTTATGCCATTTACCTTTTCCTTTGTATGTGGTCTCACCGGAGTCGTGTAAAAATGACACGCTCGTTCACTCATGGTTTTTCCGCTCAAGACACTTTCGCGAATTTCACTTAGAGACTAGTTCACACGCTTAAACGAAAGATTAAAGATGACGATCCTGAACTCAGATTGCCCCCAGTATTGACCTGGGGTTTATGACAACACTTAAACAGATGTGAATTTTGGAATGCCTTGTGGATATTTTGGAATGGACTGTGGGACTTAGAAGGGCATGTTCAAAATTTCGGAAACAAAACAAGTCTTTGCATGCCATTGTCGGGAAATAATTATTTCATGAACCATTTTCTCAAAAGAAACTTGTGTGAAACAAAATCTTTTTTTTGTTACCCCTTTAGACTCGAAAAAGTCATCCATTTGTGAACATGAGGAAGAAGATGAAAAATCGATACTTCTTATTGGTGGTTTGAAAACGATCATTCTTTGAAAACTTTGAACGATGCACTTGAAAGATGAATGTTTTAACAAGTTATGCAGTAGAATGCATGGGAACCCTAAACTTTCCATTGAATTCGAGCTCTGCTGAACTGTCTGATGTCGGCATGCTGAAGACCCGAGCTCTTGACTGCCAGGATGTCGCTAAGATGACCGTGACTGTCCTCTTCTTGGACTCTGTGTGGGCTCCGTGAAGAGTCTGAACTAGGAACGCCTATAAGTTGCGCACGAGGCACTTGGGCCTGAATGTGAGGTACATGGCTTGAAACGGTTTCACGAATGTGGATTGGCACTCGGGCCTGGATGACTTCATGGATGTGGATAGGCACTCGGGCCTGGATGAATTGAAGGTGAGGCACACAGGCCATGATGATTCATAAGTGGGTTGGCACTTGGGCCGAATGTGTTTGTGAGATTGTGGCACTTTAGCCGGATTGTTGTGAAGATGTGCCGCTTGGGCCGGAATGTTGGGAAGATGTGGCGCTTGGGCCAGAGTGTTTGAAAGTACGGTGCTTGGGCCAAAGAGTGTTTGAGGATGTGGCGCTTGGGCCGAATGTGTTTGAGAATGTGGCACTTGGGCCGAAATGATTAGGGATTGTGGCGCTTGGGCCGGAAAGTGTTTGGGCTAGAAGTAAGACATATGGGCCTGAGGGACTTCTAGACTAGAATGGATGTGTGGGCCTGAAGGCCCTTAATCTGGAAGTGATACATACAAGCTGAAGGAAGCCATATGAACTATGAATGGGCCACTGGGCTGAGAGAGAAACTTTGAAGTCTAAGACTTGTTTGATGTCCCTGCTGGGCCTTGAGGCCAGAAACTAGAATGAATGAGTTATGAAAAATTATCTTGAATTCGAGTGAGTTGAAACCTAAACAAATGGTTTTGAGTGGGCCTAAAAGGTATGACACCTAGATCTAGGGCTTTGGGCCAGGGCCCAAACAAAAAGTTCACCTAGACTAGAATGGGCCTTGGGCCGAAATGGAAAAACCTGATTGATTTTCATGTCTTATGGACTGCTTTAGGTAGATTGGCTTTTCATAGGCCTAGAACTAAATTGATAATTCAAATTAGGCTGAAAGAGAAATCACCTAAATCTAAACTTTTGGGCTGAAGCCCGAGCAAATAACTCACACATTCTAATCAAGCAAGGCCTTTGGGCCGCAAACAATAAAGCCGCGATATCGGGTTGGGCTGAGTTGATGTAGGAAAAGTTCCTATCAATCTCTAGGTTGGGTAGTGGGCCGATCATACAAGCAAACAAGGCCCACACAAATTCAACATGTCCTCACTAGACGTTTAAATCAAACCGGGTATGGATCGATCCGGAGAGGTGCTTGGGGCGGGCCCAGGTCACCACAAAGGAATAGGGCTTGCACGCTATTCCCTTTGGGCTTCCCCACTCTTTTCACATCACCTGAAGGTGTGCGTCTACGGTCGGGTCTTTGACTGACCAAACAAAGGGCTAGGTAAGGGCACTGCCAGGAAAACGCTTGGGGCTAAAGCCCAGGTATTAAGGGGGTGTGGTTAGACGACACCCTCCTCTTTTCCCCCGCTTATTCACATCACCTAAAAGGTGTGAGTCCCTGACAGGGGACCCTCAAACGGGTCCCGGGGTGAAATTGGTTTGTGTGGACCCTCGCTCTCATATGATGCCAAGGTGCAGAAAATTAAAGTGCGCACGAAAGTAAACAACAAGTAATAAAGCCATAAATAAACATTTTCGAGTTAAGCCCTCTTTCTTAAAATTAAAACAAGTTAAAATTAAGAAGTATGTCCCCAGCAGAGTCGCCAGTCTGTGAGCCTCGATTTTAAACCCTATCCTATGTTGATTAAAGTTGATTAGGATCTAACCGGGTTTTAGGTCCACTTATAGTCTAAGATTAATAACTATGTCATATAACAATAATTATTAAATCCTAGGCTAGCTCACTGGAACCTATTATGAGTCGCCACCTAATTTTGACCTAGATTAAATTAGGAAAGGAGAGTTCGGGTTCGGGGGCTTGATATTCGACTTAATTAGGGTTCAATTACTTTCATTACCCTTCCTAGGTCGTTTTTCCTCTACTTGGTTTATTTACGGCTTATTACGAGTCGTTTTAACCTAAGTGCGCGAGCTTCTGTTTTTTTGTGTTTTTTAGCATTTTTTGACAGAAAACTAAAGTGGAAATTAAAATTACCTAAACTAGGGTTTCGGAGGCAGAATTAGGTCAAATTTTGTTTCCGTCCGTGGCCACGGACCTAATGTCCGAGACCACGGACCCTAGTTAACCTATATGAAAATAAAAGTCGAATTAAACAGAAAACAGAAAGTTGTAAAGTCCGGGGCCACGGACAGGCCGTCCGTGGGCCCGGACATTATTAGAAAAACCTAAATTTTTAAAATTTAAAAATCTCGCCGCCGTCCGTGGGCGTCCGGGCTTACGGACAAGGAGTCCGGGACCCCGGACATGACGTCCGTGGGTGCGGACCGCCCTCGGACGGCGGCGTTAAGGCTGTTCCCGAAGGTGTTTTCGACTCAAATTTTATGGGTGTGCAGCCTGAAAGATATACAATGCGTTAGTGATCAAAAGTTCTCAATTTGAATTCGAATTATGCACGAAACTTGGTAAACAAGTTATTGGACAGAAGCTTGAATAAACAGCAATACAGACACTACTACAAAAAATGCTATTGACAACTGTTAAAAAAGCCAAAGACAACTGTTATTAACAGTTGTAACAGAACCAGTTGTCTTAGGTATACTTGACAAAAGACAACTGTTAAATAACAGTTGTCTTATGGCGCCAATTAACTACTGTTAATGTACCTACTACAACTGTTATTAACGGTTGTAGTAGATATACATAAGAGGACTGTTAATAACAGTTGTAATAGGCCTTACTTATTTCTCACTTTCGACACCAATCACAACTGTTTTTAACAGTTGTCTTTGACACATTTTAAAACAAATTTTCCTATCTTTCAACAACTGTTCTTTAACAGTTGTCTTTGGTCCTTTTAGAAGTTTTTTACCATACACAACTATTATGTTACCAGTTGTCTTAAACAACTACTATGATATTCATCTATTTGTCACCTGTTAATAAATGCATTCATATGCTCACAATAACATTCACAAACCTACATAACAACACTTATAGTTCCAAATCAACATTCATAATTCTGAATCAACATAGCAACATCCATTGTTCCAAATCTGTTTAGCAACATTCATAGCATCAACTCTGTTTAGCAACATAACCCACATAGAACATGATTCAGTACATCCTCATTCTACTCTAGTCATGGAAAATAGCACCATGTGTAGCAAAATCTACTCAAAATCTGAATCTAACTGCATTTGAACATATGATGCCCACTGCTCTCGAATAACATCTATCTCGTCTTGCTTGTATGCTCGGCCGTTGTACCCGCAAAAGTACTACAAAACAGAATACCAAATTCTATTAGTTCATTAGCATATACATGTGTTAAATGCTTCAACTTATAATGAACTTGTGAAAAATAGAATAATGTATTATGGTCATTCAGAAATACATAATAACGTAGAATAGCATATAAATGAGAAAGCAGCCATAACACTAAAGGTAAATCTTAGTGGGCATGTTGCTCATTGACTTGAGAAAGACATAACAATTTAAAACAAGAAATGCTCTTCAAAAGACATTATGGTTTCAGCTAAAATTAGATCCTCATGGACTCATGAAACTTACTCCGACGGACTAAACACCACAAACACCCAAAATCAATATTTATTTACTAGACATCACCAGCAATTGTAAGTAACCTGCATAAATAACCTGGACAGTTGCATTACATACATAGATGGACACAACATAAACGAGTCAAAGGCAATATTGAGCATACATTATGCTGAATAGAAATCATCAATGAGAGAGTAGTACATGAAGGGATTCAGCTTTGTAGTAAAAAAAATCAGCAAGAGAGAGGCATCAAGAAGGAGAGAAAGAGGTGCCAGAGCTTTAAAAGAAAGGTTGACAGCTGAAAGGCTGGCTGCTGCTATTTAAGACGAAGAGAAGGGATAAGAAATTTGATTGTTTGCTAATTTACTTAGGAAAGCTCTCAATGTATTCTGAAACTAAGTATTTAAGGAAGCAAGTACTACTACTACTACTGGGTAGTGCAGTTGCATTTAAGTTGATTTTTTGTCAGTTAAATTATTAAAAAAAGCCCTGGAGAAATAGCAAGAACGTATGTATAGAAAATTGATGATGGAGCTGTTGCCGCTGTTGACATCCATACACTACTCTCACTCTCATAAAACAATATAAACTACCACATTTGTGTGATATATCATACGGAAACAACATATAGCAGAGACCGTGAACATAAGCTTCATTTTTAATCAGTGAACTAAAATATGCAATTACCTTCAATATAAATGCATCATCAACATAGAAAAGCTAAGTAATGTCGATTGAGTACCAATTAATTAAACACCCCCCTATGTTCTGTTATAACACATACACAACAAAAATTCCAGTGTTACTCCTTCACTCCAGTTAGAACAGAAGTGTAAAAGAGTCTCACCAATTACCACAATGGAAGAGCATGATAGAAACTAAGTATGCAGCCACCAGTACATTCACAGCATTTTGAACCTAAGAGCACAATGAAATGAAAAGTAGTTTTACAAATGTCAACACAGTGGATGAATGTGATAGAGCACATATTAGGTTGTGAAATAAAGAACATGAACAACGCTAAAATCTTCAAATTCATCTTTATAAAACAAACCCAAATCCTATCGTCATCATTCACTCCAACTAGCAAAGATAGGAAAAGAAGTCCCGCCGGTAGTGAATGTTGTCGAAAAGTGATGTAGATACTTAGTTCTTAACCGTTAGCAATGACTTTCATATTAGATAGTGCAAGATTGTTTTTAAACAACCAGAGAACACAGGTTAATGAAAATGAAGAAATCTTACCGATTGCATAGGTAACGGAGAACAAGAAGGGGGCTTCAGATTGCCGCAAGCTTCAAAGTTGCAGCAAGCTTCAGAGTCTCAACAAGTTCATATAGAAGAGAAAATATTTACAAAGAGCACCAAGAACACATGTTAGGGTTAGAAATAAAGAAGAAAAATCAGCTAACAACAGTTATATCAATTTTAGGCCAGGAAACTTAAATCTTTATAAACCCATCACGCTATCCATTTTGAAATAGCAGAGTATAAAATAATTGATTGTATTCCCACTAAGAACAAAAGTTAGGGTTAGGAAATAATGAATAATAATATCAAGTATCATGGAAATTAGGCACCACCGTTTACTAATCTTCACGCCATCAATTGGGTGTGTGATTTTGTTATTTTGTCCGCTCAATTTCAGGCAGCAATCTGTACAGACTACCAAGAATTGACTACCAAAATGGATTTTGGTTTTTCTTTGGGAAAAAAGATTTGTCCGATAAAGGGAAAAATCACAAACCACAAACGAGAAAACCCAGACAAATTAGCAAGGAAACATCAACCGAATTTCATGCAGAGACTAAAAGAATTAGGAAAAAAACAAAATTTTGGGTAATGGTAATTACCGAAGATGGCGGTAGCATTTTGGTGAACTCAACTGTTTCCATAAATGACTTGTACTTCTTCTCACATGACAGCTCATCATGGGCATGTTTAGATGCATAAACCAGCATCCCTTTCAACCCAGCACAAAAGAACTCGAGTTAGGGTTGCGAATTATATTTATGAGAATAACAATTGGGAACCCAGAACTCCACTTAGCAAGAAAATGAAAACGATTCTCACCATTGCGTTTGCAGTAGAAGAACGAGATGGAGTCACAAGTACCCAGTTGTATGTAGATTCACAATAAATTTATCAGCTCAAGTGAGCGCAAGTTTTTCTCAGAATACAGAGGAATGCAAGTTAAGGTTGGGAAGAGAAAAAAAAAATAGAAGTCGCACCGATTGTAGTTAGAAGAACGACAAGGAGGTTCTAGCGTGTAGAGGCAGCAGATTCGTAAGGAGCTAAAGCACGCTTGAGAAGAGAGGTTTTTATTAGAGTAACGTCAATGGAGCAGGTAAGAAATACAAAATACAACTTGGGAGTTTTGCATAACAGTGAAATCCAGGGAGCTAGCCCGATGAGATGAGGGTGGGAGATTTACATAAAAGTGAAATTCAGGGAGCTACCCCGATGAGGAATTGAATTTGCATAACAGTGAAATTCAAAATGCTACCCAATGAGGGTTTGAATGTTCATAATAGTGAAACCCACGGTCCAATAGATTTAGGGTTGCATCAGTGATGTAGCAAAACATGAAACTCTGGGTGAAGAGAAGATGAACAAACCTGGCAGAGAAACTTCGACCAACTTCGCTTCGACTTCTAGGGACGAGGTTTAATGGCTGCTACCCGATGAAGAGGATGAAGTCTTCGTTGCGGGATGAAGAGGAAGAGAGAGGTAGCTGCTAACGAATTTTTCTTTCGAGTGTGTGGGTGATAGATAGTTTGTGCTAGCTTTTGTTTGTTCTGGATCGAGTAAAGTGAGTTGGGATATATTTACAGAAACACAAAAAGATTTCGAGGGTATATAGGTCTTTATGCCCCAAAAACACTTATTCTTCCGGCCCTGTCTGATTATGCCCTTTTAACAGTTGTCTTTGGTACACTAAAGACTACTACAAATTTAACAGTTGTTTTATCTAACCTTTCTTCATTTAATTCATCTATTTTGCATCAAAGACTACTCTAATGTATAACAGTTGTCTTTTAACAGTAGTAGAAAAGTAAATTTGTAGTAGTGAGAAGCGTACGAAGGTTAGTTTGAGCCCAAATTTTGAGGCAAGGCAGATAATACCGTGGAGAATTAGGGAAGTGGAGTTTCTACCTGTTTTACCTTCGGATTCACAATGTTTCTTCACACCGGGATTCGTCGAGTGCTCCGTTGATGGCAGACCCGAGAGGATTTCGACCCAAGCTTCTGGTTGTTGGTTGTTCATGCTGTTCTTCATGTTTTGGTGGTGTTTTTGTGGGGTTTTGATGACTATTGATGCTTTGGGGATTGGAAAACGTGTTTAGATGGTGATTTCGGGGGATTTTCGGTATGATTTGGGTGGCCGGATGTTGGAAAACGTGAGAGAGAGAGAGGAGGCTATCTTTTCTGACTCTCTAGGGTTCTTGAGCATATGAAGTTCTCCTTTGATCAAGGGATAAGGCTCCTTATATAGGCTTCCTTAAAGATAGAAAAAATCCGGTAAAAACCGAGATTTACCGACGTTTTAGCTTGAGGGCTTCCAAAAAGAATTTGATTATGAAATTTTACACATGGGTAAAGGATGATATTTCTGATTTTTATAAAGTGGAATCAAATTTTTTTGATATTGGAATATTTTTAAATTCAATTTCTCGTCAGATTCAATCAGAAATTGCTAGAAAATTATTGGAAATTCGAAAAATCAAAATTCCAACGCCATTGTGCTTAAAATGTCATCCTCTATCATGGGTTAAAATTTCAAAGCATTTTGAGTTGATTTGACCCTTATTTGGAGGAGAGAGAAAGCCTATAGGGGGCTTAGGAGCCTTGAAAAATTACGAAAATCCCCTGGAGATGACTAAGCTGTCCCTAGTACTCTGAAACGTGCCGATCGAACTGGGAACCCTTGCTACTAGCCTATTAGTAGAGACTTTCTTCCGGGGGGGTTGAAATTTTGGGTATAACACAACCTCTACGTCCCTAGAGTCCACTTCAAGTCATAGAAAGAACGCCGGAGAGGTAGAAAGCCTCCTCACTCTCGGGAAAACCCGATCCGGCATCTACTTAATGTTATACAATCAACCCGTGAAGAAAAGACTATACTATACAATAGACGTTGCCAAAGGGATAATACCCATAGAGGGACCAACTTTAGCGGCAACTTGGGTCGATATGCTTAGCAGTCGATAGGACCCTACCTCACAAGCAAAGAGGACCGAAATACCCTAAAATTTATGAAAAAAATAAAGCTCAAATAAGCAATTAATTAAGATAAGGATGGGATTGAAAGAAATTATACAATTCATACACTTGAGAGGCTAATTCTAGTAAACCTTTCTTGAAACAACGAAATAAGAGAATATATTTGAGACAAAATTACAAAATAAAATTGGTACAAGTTACAATGCTTAATGAAGCAGGACCATTCTTTACACTAAGATATAATATTTCGGGATTCAATTAATTCCCTGCTCTTCTCACGTTCCTCTTCGTTCTCTACATTTCCTGAAAGGCACAACACCTCAACTGACGATCGGTATGCATCGCCACAACCTCCTTATTTCCTCTTCTTACTCAAGTATCCTTCTGCATTCCTTGATCTCAAACAATTGAAATCGGTGACCATAACTGGGTCCCTTTCTGTTTCACCCACCGATGAATGAGGAGCATACATACCAGCGCCGCCTTCACTCTCTCCTTGTTCGAATTGTTGACCCCTTCAGAACCCAACAACCATCTCGTGTAGGTTAAACTTCGCATGTTATTTTTCTACTCTACCACAATACAATACCACAACATTAACTAGGGCAACAATTGCTACAATATCTAGTCGCTAGTCTAGCATGCAACAAATATCCTCAAATAGCCACCATCACCATACATTACCCATCTCACCATTTGTACATGATTATCCAATTATGTGACTACTGTGACCTCATCATAAAGCTCAAGTCCTCTAGCTTGATACCTACTGTTCCTCGCTGCTTCTTGCTAAACAGTTTTCTCGACCAATTTTTGTCGTTCCTTGAGATCAAAACACGCATTGGCATTAGGACCCCAAACAGATCCCTCAAACATTGTAAGTAACCATTATTATGAGGCATCGGTTGCCCACCCAGGCATAACCCAAATGGGAGCGAGTGTGTCAGTATGTTTCAAACAATTATCGAGTACCATAATCAGGGAGATCAAATTAAAGAATATGGATACAATGTAAAATTAAGTTCCAAGGGAATACCATAGAGGGCTATAGTATTCAGCTTAACAAAAACGAACCCTCGAAATTTTCTTTTCAACCTTCACTATGACTATGAAGGGAATGGTACAAAGCCGCACTAATTAATACAATGAAAACTCTAGTACCAATAAAGGTTATGCTCACAAGATATACGTACCAATGAGCACCTAGTGCCATATTCAGGTGAGGTTTAACTGAGTGTTCAATACATGCATAAAACTTGTCCCGGTAGACTTATATGTAATAGACTTACAAAGCATTACATTTGTAAATCTAACCACGGTCCAATGCAAGACCTTTCAACAAGTTATTGGTCTAAGCCTTACTATAACCTTAGTCAAGATTGTCACAATGTTTCTGAGTAATAACCTCACTCAACTACCACATAACGTACCCAATATAACCTAACCAAATATAGATTCGGTGACTACATCGAGGCAACCTTGGAAGAGTAAGACTAATAGACCCTCGACCGAAGGTAAACTACGCCAAGTAAAGCGTAACTAAATAAACACGAGGAACTCTGAATAAGAGTTAGCAAACTATACATATACCGATGTATGTACATGTATAAATCAAGAAGACACAATTTCTGTAGAACTCAAGGAGTTAAATCGGATGCAAATAAAGAATATCATGACTAAGTAACTCAACTACATCCAACTCGAGTTAACACTACAGATTAAAGACCAAAAATAAATAGTGAGATCTCTATAGTAATAACTATGGATTAAGCACCATTAGTTGGTGGACCCGCGAGTAGGGAGTCAAACAACTTCAAATAAGAGAAACACACGAGAAAAAATGGAACTAGAGTAAATAAATTGAGCTGAATTGCCAACAAAATAAACTGATGGCTCAGATCATTTGTAAGCGAGGAGAAAATAGTAATAATATGATAACTTGGAAATATAGTATCGTATAGCCCAATGGCTAACATTAGAAGTTGTTAAACTGCACGTATATGTACACATGGTACGACGATTGGGATGAAAAGAACTTACGACATCAGGAGGACATAAATGTATGTGTCAATATACCATTAAATCTATGGAAACAATCATATGTGATTATACATATCAGTCAAAAGGGTATTGTGATACAAGTACGACCTTGGAACGTATAACACATAAGTATACATATATTTTGGATACAAGAATGAGCGGATATATATATATATATATATATATATATATATATTATATATATATATATATATATATATATATATATATATGTACACATTTAGATGTATATATAGTTGGAGAATTTAAAGAATTAACTTAAAGGCTTAGGTCTAAATACCAATCCATGAATTGATTGCTAGTTAACTAGGAACAATTGGGATAAGAACTTAAATTGGTTAAATTGATTGAGCGTTAACCGGACGTGCAAGGTTGAGCTCGACCCTGGCCAGGTCAAATGACACTAAGCACAAATTGGGGTGAAGAGGTAGTCCAACACTTACGATGATCATGTCAGTGTTGGATGATTCTCGAAACCTCCTACAAGTGGACACATAAACTACAAATAGGTGGGAAAATTTATAAGTCAAGATTAGAAAAGTATGAAGGAAGCGGTGTTGATGTTAGATGATAAAATGGTATAGAATCCATGGATACATGATTCGAACCTTAGAGGGTAAACACATGGTTAACAAATATGTGAAAATTTGAAATGATGTGATGTTACTAAAAACCTAAAACTTACCACATAAAATATATACCATCTCCATCAGATGCAATATACTAAACAGAGCTAGCCAACAAGCTGCTGCTTGATACAATCATAAGAACAATGATGATGATGATAAGGGAACTAAATATCCTATGTTAAACAATTTACAATCATAGAGACTTGAACATATACAATTCGGCAACCTTTAGACTTAACCTAAAGGAGGTCAACCAGCAGTGTCAAGGCCGTAATTGGGCTGGAAGATAAAGGTTACTTAAAGATGAAGAAAAGTCTAATTTGGCTGTATGCATCAAGGGAGAAAATAGGTAACAATGATAGGAGAGTAAACTAGCTAACTACATATAATTATGATCGGTAATATCAACCAAACATGTTGTCGTAACAACGACACGCTTGTAACATTAAAAAACATCAGGCACTAAACCATTACTACAAAGCATATATATGAATATAAACCTAAAGGGCAGCTAGGAAGAATAACGCAGACGCTTAAAAGCGCGCTAAAAGAATTAATATCCGACCACCAAAGAAAATGGATAGACAAATTACAAGCCACCAAAATTGTGCATAAGTTCAAATGCCCCTCGGCATTCAAGAGGCCTTTATTCCTAAATGATAAGGATACAATTAAGACATGCACCGCCTTGGAAGGCATAGTAGAGGAAAACTAAACCAAAAGGAAATCAGAGTCGCACAGCTGAAGCTGGTGGACCGTACCTCACACCTTCCAGTGAATGACAAGTAACTCATCTGCCCATACCTTAGACCCAGAGAGGCTAAACCTGAATCCGTTAGTAGATCGACATATGTATCGATAAAAGTCTTTTGATACACATAACTAAGCCATTAACATGGTTAAGACCTTCGATGGGAACATAAAGAGAACTACATTACATGGAAACTAGAATACACCTTAAGACTTAAACATCTTGAACCAAGGTTCAAGAATGATATAGTGGGGATTACGTGGGCGTAATCCATTTTTAAGGGGGGTAGGCGTGTTGCGTTTTGCTGTGTTGTTACGCATTTGATGTGTGGTTTTGGTTGTTATGTCTGTGAACTGTGTACAGATTGTTTTGGATGCATCGTGGTTGTGAATGAATGAATAACTGGTCCTCTTAATTACATATGAGCATAGTCATGGATATTACTGGTGCATTGAAATATTATTGACAACGTAGTGAAGCCATAGATGTGGCATATTATTGAGAACCTGGTGAAGCCACAGATGTGGTGTGGTGCTCATAAGCACAAATGGTGAAATAGAACTGTGTAATTTGTGGGACGTGATCCCTTGGCTAGTGATAACGAATTTAGGACTTGATCCCCTTGAGTGGCCAAAACACGAACATTAACTAACAAGACAAGACTTCAGGTCGAAGTATCTTTAAGGGGGGTAGGTTGAAACACCCCTAAACATTTAAAAGCATAAAATCATGAACGCGAGGAGATTATCCGAAAATAACGCGTTATATAATTCGGACATAAAATAATGTATGAACAATTAAGTTTAGTATATACATGTCCGAAAACATGACAACATTATATATTAATATAGTCACGTACTTATATATGTACGAATACGAAAGTACATGTACGTAACGTTACGATATTGTAACGTTGTAAATAATAACGTCGCTTAACATCATAACTAAAATAAAGTAGTCGCATGCATAACTAATAACGCGATATAACTAATAACGCCCCCTGTTCTTGTGAGTCCCGAATCATTGCCTGGTGACTACCAGTTTTACTTACCGATTTATTTTCCCTTCCATACCACCTTCTTGTAAATTGGACGCACTAGCTCCCTTAACCATCATCCTCACCAGACACCCTTGTCTCTTCCCCCTGCATGCTCACGACTATTCCAGAAAGTCTCCTTATTCTCCCTCTATTTGTTCACGCTGGCTCTTGAGAATCTGGAACAAGTGAGCTCGAAAAAAGAAACTAGCAAGGTAAGTCAACAACAGACTTGTGTTTTAAATCTCGCCTCTGTCCAGTTCTGTCCTAAACGCCCTGCTCAAGTTCTCTTATTTTCTGTATTGGCCACATAAGATCCTCGCATGTCAACCACTGGCAGAGCTCTTGGCATTCTGAAGCAAACCTCTCTAAGAACTTCTTACGGTAAGACAATGAGACCAGAAAAAAAAATTCTGGTTGCTTAAGTCCTATTATTCTTATGTTCTGTGGCTGAAAAATTGATTAACTGACCCCCCCCTCCTTCTCCCCTGTTTTCATGCATGAACTCCCTTAGTAAGACCCTCCAGAAAACGTGCCAAAAACCTCCTGGAAGCTAGCTCCAAATGCACCCGAATATCAACCCAAGGTGAGGCCACATGACCTGTTGGTTTAATGTCTTTCATTTCTGATTTTTGGCTTCCAAACATAGTTTCTATACTCATGTGTTCTCTCCTGGTTTGGCTTAAATACCTGCAAGGGTAACGTAAGAAACAAATAGATTAATCCAAAAGAAAAAAACTAGCTAGTGCAGTAGAAGAGGGGATACACGGAACTGATATACAGATGCTATAACTCTTGCCTTTTTGTGTAATTAAAACCCAGAGGGTCATCACGATTTTATTGGGGTTACTGAGGAACCTAACACACTACTATAACACCAAACTAAGTAATAAACACATAGGGAGGAATAAAAGCCCAACCTGATGCATCAGTATAAAGGGAAACAGAAGAAGATGTAGCAGTTCTATTTCAGATTCAGGTTTTGTTGCCCTTCAGTTCCACAGTTTTTAAATGAGGTTTTGAGAGGCGTTGTCACTTGTTGTTTTGTATCGGACTGAGGCTAAGACTGTATTAAAACACAACCTTGTAGTGCTAGGGAGATCGGTGGCATATTAGAACAGAAGTGAAAAATAGAAGATTTCAGGAGTAGTTTCAGTTTCTGAAACTTCTAGGTTCTGTACACTAAATTTCCTGAACTAATACAGGTGTTGTATTAGCTTAGTGACCAGATCATACTACAGTTTATCAGTTTTGGGATCAGTTCAAGATTTCTATTTCTTCAGTTTTCAGGTGTTGCGTAGAGAACTTCTCAGGGGTTGAAACCTTGCTTAACACAAAGCTAAGTATAAGACCATCTAGGGGAAAACCAGAAGCCAAATTCAGGAATAGACAGAAGAAGAAAATAAGAAGGGAATGTGACAGTTTCAGATTTCAATACCTACAGTTTTGTTATGATTTCTGATTTCTAGTCTGCAGGTTTTTGTAAGAACTTTTTGTAGCTTTAGCTTATTGCCCTGGGCTGTCTTAAAGCTAAAACGGCACTAAAACATATAATTAAGTAGCTGGAACAAGTTGGGGAGAACTGAGAGGTAAGTTAGATAGCAGAAGCAAACACCAAAAAGGGCATGCATCAGTGCATGATTTTAGTTTTCAGATTTCTGATTTTCTGGTGCAAAGGACTTTCAGCGATGAATTCTATGTCATTTTGGGTCTGTTGGAACTTAAAAACCATCACACACTAAACTACGTGAGTTACTAATGATGGAAAGTTGAAAGACAATTCGTGAAGAGACAAACTAACAGAAGAGAATGTTATCAGTTTGGCCAGTTTCAGCAGTGTGGATGTTTTCAGTAACTGTAATGGTGTGTTTAGGTGACTTTGAGCTGTGTCGAATTCAGTAGCTTACTAACACATCTAGTTAAGCAGGCAATCAGGTTGAGGGAAAATTTAGAGTCAAACTCGTGACTAAAGAATGGAGAACAGAAAGAAAAAAACACAATAATAGCAAGATGAACATCAGTCACGAGTCCTGTTTCTTTTCTGTTTCGGTTTCAGTTGTTCTTGGGTTTAGGAGGAGTACATTCCAGTAGTGTTATCAGGGCTATTCTGGTTTGGTTTTGTGATTTAACTCCCTACTAATACTCTTACCTCAGTAGCTAAACACCTGGGGGAAACTGAAATCAATTTAAAGAGCAAGAGGAAAATAGAAGACAAGGATATATCAGTTCTTAGTTTCAGTGATTCGTTTTCTGTGGGGTTGGTTCCCTGTATAAACAAGTTTCAGAGAATTAGAGAAGATGTAGTGGCTTTATAATGAATCTACAATATTTCTAATATGCTTAACCCAAGTTGGTGTATTAATTTGGGAGGTTAGAAGTCAGTAAAACTATATAAAAAAAAAGAGAAGAGGAGGAAGTGATGCCCAGAACTGGTGTCGTGTTGGTACTCCTGTTTCTGTATACCCGAAATTCTAAGGTATGACTAATGTTGCAGTGGGTTAGGAACTAATGCAAGACCTTTCCAAAGGAGTGAAATAGGTGGGTACATTCACTTAGAAGATTAGAATTTAGTTAATAACTTAACAAGGAAGGATTGAAGAAGAGATATACAATTGTATTATCATAAGCTCTATTAACTGTTGTTTCTGTGTGACCACAATACAGAGGGTTTAAGTGGGTTGTGAGGGGTTTAAATTGGACTTAAAACCTTGCTAAACCAACTACCTAAGAGTGTGAACATCGTGGGAAGAATTAGGAGGCAGCTTAATGCATTAAACAGTGAGGTTAATGTAAGTTGCATAGGGATGTTGTTGCAGTTTCTTTCTCAGTAGTTTTTGAAAGCTGGAGCGTCTGTCTAACTGAGTTACAAGGAGCATAAATACATTGAGTTAGCTTGCTAAATAGACACGACCTGGCTAATGCACCTGGTAACTCTGTAAGAAGAACTGGGTGGAAATAGAAAACTGATAAATGAACTAGGAAGGGGGAATAGAAGGGATATATAGCATGTGGTCAGTTTCGGTAAACTTGTACCTTCTGTACAACTTATTTACAGGGGTGTTATGAGTGTGTTGCTAGTTTGATAATTCACCCAAAACCCTCCAAAATGCACCTAGCTAAGTTTATGAAACATGTCAAGAAGGTTGAACACCGGCTTGCCACATTTAAGGAGAAGTTAGATAAGGTAATTCATGAGAATTGTGTTTCAGATTTGGAAACTTTAAGGGTTCAGTATAAACAGGTTTTTGAAGGTATTTTTAAGACTAGGTTGTCACGATATTAAGGTAAAGACATTGCCAACCTACATAGCTAAGGAGGGAACACATCTCCGGGGAATTAAAATCCACCTGAGTTAAACTTATCACATGATTGATGCTTATAATACTCTAAAGCATTAGCCCGAGGAAAAGACTTAGTTAACGTGTAAAACATCGATGTAAATACCTTAGGAGTAAGCTAAGGGCTAAGGTTAATACTTGGTGAATCCTAAAGGCTAAAATCAGTTGAACCTTCAACAAAGAATTCACCTAGGGAACAACCCCGATAAAATGTGATAAACTAGGAGAATGTCACAAGGGTCATCACATGAAATTATAAACTGACAAATTGTTCTTAATTAACGTTAGGGCCGTAACGAACACCAACCGGGACCTCGTGTGTGTGAGACAACCCTTGATTCTGATCCAGGTATGGATATGTGTGGTCCATATGTTACCGTGTTACACGGCTTGTTTGTAGTCTGCCTTGTGTGAAAATGACCATAAGATTAAAGCATGAAATTGGATTGCTTTCTTATCTTGCTTGTGATTGCTATATCATTGTTGCATATTATATGCGCGCACACAGTAGTTTAGTCCCTTTCCCGTTTATGGAACTTTGAGATGGAACTTGACGAACTACGTAAACAAAACAAAGAACTATACAAAGAGAAAACTCCTCTCTAACTATAGAGGACTACTAACGACACCCACTATGGTGTCAAGCTATTAATGATAATGATAGGTAAATATCAGCTGGTGGAACATGAGGATAATCCGGGAAGATGACTTCTCGGGCCATGCGGTAGGGACGCTCGGGAGTTGGTATCTGCATCAGATCCTTCGACCGACTATTAGTGGAGCACATCTTGGGGTCTAGAGGTGACCCCTCTTCCTCGACGCATGACGCTGGGAATGGAGGATAGCTATGGAGAAGACGTTCTCCATCTTGTGGTGATAAGAGAATTCACACACATCCTTAAAGAGATAAGGAACAATTGGCACCTACATGATAAGGTCACGGGATCTAAACTATATCCCCAGACCTGGTGCAAGGAAAAAGAAAGGAAATACACACCATGGGAATAAAGGAAAACATGTGTTATGAGACCAAGCAAATAAGAAAATTCACAAATGTGAATCTTTAAGAAACAAGGGCTGAATAGCACCTACATAATAAAGTCTCAGGATCTAACCTATATCCCCTGACTCGGTACAAGGGAAGGAAGGTAAACTTGTGTAATGGGAACAAGAAAACAATACGTAATCTCATGAATGATTCCATAGAGAGGATCAGCAGTATGATATACCTATGTACACACCTAATTATTTACATGATTGCTGTTGCTATACTAGCAGCTTGTTGTGCTTGGTTGCGTGTTTGATGTTGCTATGATGCGAGCATGTTATGCTTGGTTACTTGTTGCTTATGCTTGCTACCTTCAAGTGTGTATGATATCATGATGTATTATGGTGTGCTTTACTGCTTTATTATAGCATGTAAATTGGACTTAATAATATTTGACCAAGTAGTTGTGTAGCCCGGCAACATACGGGCTACACATATTCATACTCAGCGTAGTTTGCTGAGTCCTTTACAACCCATTTTTTTACAGGTATTGAACTGGATGATAACGGAGCGTAGGCGGGATGGCTATCATGGGGGTAGTCTATCTGGCATAACTTTCGAGTTTGGGATAGTATGTTTAATGTATGGGTTGTTACTAAACCCGGGTTGTACTTTACGGTTTATGATTTAGTAATTATGTTGTAGACACTCGGTATTTGGAATTGTATCTTGCATTGATATAAGTTTTGGTTCAGGGCTGTTTCCAGTCATGCAGACCGTAACTTGGTGTTGGTAATGTGGTCTGTCAACCACGTGGGTGGTTGGCATCTGTAGCACCCGGATGATGTTGAGAATCCGCTGCGTAGACTTCTCGTGTAAACGTTAGGCGTGTCGTTTAATTGTTGGGTGTGATTCGGGGGTGTTACAGAAAGTGGTATCAGAGCGTAGTTACGCTCTGATGACTGGAACAGAGGAGTACCGAGTATAGGAAAACCTGAATTCGGGGAAACGGGGTTAAGGGTTAGTATGTGAGGCGCGTTAGTTAGGGTTCTTCTCCAGTAATTACTGGATACCTAACAGACACCTACACCCAACCTCTACGTCCCTAGAGTCCACTTCAAGTCATAGAAAGAACGCCGGAGAGGTAGAAAGCCTCCTCACTCTCGGGAAAACCCGATCCGGCATCTACTTAATGTTATACAATCCACCCGTGAAGAAAAGACTACTATACAATAGACGTTGCCAAAGGGATAATACTCATAGAGGGACCAACTTTACAGCAACTTGGGTCGACATGCTTAGCAGTCGATAGGACCCTACCTCACAAGCAAAGAGGACCGAAATACCCTAAAATTTATGAAATAAATAAAGCTCAAATAAGCAATTAATTAAGCTAAGGATGGGATTGAATGAAATTATACAATTCATACACTTGAGAGGCTAATTCTAGTAAACCTTTCTTGAAACAACGAAATAAGAGAATATAGTTGAGACAAAATTACACAATAAAATTGGTACAAGTTACAATGCTTAATGAAGCCGGACCATTCTATACACTAAGATATAATATTTCGGGATTCAATTAATTCCCTGCTCTTCTCACGTTCCTCTTCGTTCTCTACATTTCCTGAAAGGCACAACGCCTCAACTGACGATCGGTATGCATCGCCACCACCTCCTTATTTCCTCTTCTTACTCAAGTATCCTTCTGCATTCCTTGATCTTAAACAATTGAAATCGGTGACCATAAATGGGTCCCTTTCTGTTTCTACCACCGATGAATGAGGAACATACATACCAGCGCCGCCTTCACTCTCTCCTTGTTCGAATTGTTGACCCCTTCAGAACCCAACAACCGTCCCATGTAGGTTAAACTTCGCATGTTATTTTTCTACTCTACCACAATACAATACCACACCATTAACTAGGGCAACAATTGCTACAATATCTAGTCGCTAGTCTAGCATGCAACATATATCCTCAAATAGCCACCATCACCATACATTACCCATCTCACCATTTGTACATGATTATCCAATTATGTGACTACTGTGACCTCATCATAAAGCTCAAGTCCTCTAGCTTGATACCTACTGTTCCTCGCTGCTTCTTGCTAAATAGTTTTCTCGACCAATTGTTGTCGTTCCTTGAGATCAAAACACGCATTGGCATTAGGACCCCAAACATATCCATCAAACATTGTAAGTAACCATTATTATTAGGCATCGGTTGCCCACCCAGGCATAACCCAAATGGGAGCGAGTGTGTCAGTATGTTTCAAACAATTATTGAGTACCATATCAGGGAGATCAAATTAAAGAATATGGATACAATGTAAAATTAAGTTCCAAGGGAATACCATAGAGGGCTATAGTATTCAGCTTAACAAAAACGAACCCTCAAAATTTTCTTTTCGTCCTTCCCTATGACTATGAAGGGAATGGTACAAAGCCGCCCTAATTAATACAATGAAAACTCTAGTACCAATAAAGGTTATGCTCACAAGATATACGTACCAAAGAGCACCTAGTGCCATATTCAGGTGAGGTTTAACTGAGTGTTCAATACATGCATAAAACTTGTCCCGGTAGACTTATGTAATAGACTTACAAAGCATTACATTTGTAAATCTAACCACGGTCCAATGCAAGACCTTTCAACAAGTTATTGGTCTAAGCCTTACTATAACCTTAGTCAAGATTGTCACAATGTTTCCGAATAATAACCTCACTCAACTACCACATAACGTAGTCAATATAACCTAACCAAATATAGATTCGGTGACTACATCGAGGCAACCTTGGAAGAGTAAGACTAATAGACCCTCGACCGAAGGTAAACTACGCCAAGTAAAGCGTAAATAAATAAACGCGAGGAACTCTGAATAAGAGTTAGCAAACTATACATATACCGATGTATGTACATGTATAAATCAAGAAGACACAATTTCTGTAGAACTCAAGGAGTTAAATCGGATGCAAATAAAGAATATCATGACTAAGTAACTCAACTACATCCAACTCGAGTTAACACTACAGATTAAAGACCAAAAATAAATAGTGAGATCTCTATAGTAATAACTATGGATTAAGCACCATTAGTTGGTGGACCCGCGAGTAGGGAGTCAAACAACTTCAAATAAGAGAAACAAACGAGAAAAAATGGAAACTAGAGTAAATAAATTGAGCTGAATTGCCAACAAAATAAACTGATGGCTAAGATCATTTGTAAGCGAGGAGAAAATAGTAATAATATGATAACTTGGAAATATAGTATCGTATAGCCCAATGGATAACATTAGAAGTTGTTAAACTACACGTATATGTACACATGGTACGACGATTGGGATGAAAAGAACTTACGACATCAGGAGGACATAAATGTATGTGTCAATATACCATTAAATCTATGGAAACGATCATATGTGAGTATACATATCAGTCAAAAGGGTATTGTGATACAAGTACGACCTTGGAACGTATAACACATAAGTATACATATATTTTGGATACAAGAATGAGCGGATATATATATGTACACATTTAGATGTATATATAGTTGGAGAATTTAAAGAATTAACTTAAAGGCTTAGGTCTAAATACCAATCCATGAATTGATTGCTAGTTAACTAGGAACAATTGGGATAAGAACTTAAATTGGTTAAATTGATTGAACGTTAACCGGACGTGCAAGGTTGAGCTCGACCCTGGCCAGGTCAAATGACACTAAGCACAAATTGGGGTGAAGAGGTAGTCCAACACTTACGCTGATCACGTCAGTGTTGGATGATTCTCGAAACCTCCTACAAGTGGACACATAAACTACAAATAGGTGGGAAAATTTATAAGTCAAGATTAGAAAAGTATGAAGGAAGCGGTGTTGATGTTAGATGATAAAATGGTATAGAAACCATGGATACATGATTCGAACCTTAGAGGGTAAACACATGGTAATCAAATATGTGAAAATTTGAAATGATGTGATGTTACTAAAAACCTAAAACTTACCACATAAAATATATACCATCTCCATCAGATGCAATATACTAAACAGAGCTAGCCAACAAGCTGCTGCTTGATACAATCATAAGAACAATGATGATGATGATAAGGGAACTAAATATCCTATGTTAAACAATTTACAATCATAGAGACTTGAACATATACAATTCGGCAACCTTTAGACTTAAACTAAAGGAGGTCAACCAGCAGTGTCAAGGCCGTAATTGGGCTGGAAGATAAAGGTTACTTAAAGACGAAGAAAAGTCTAATTTGGCTGTACGCATCAAGGGAGAAATAGGTAACAATGATAGGAGAGTAAACTAGCTAACTACATATAGTTATGATCGGTAATATCAACCAAACATGTTGTCGTAACAATGACACGCTTGTAACATTGAAAAACACCTGGCACTAAACCATTACTACAAAGCATATATATGAATATAAACCTAAAGGGCAGCTAGGAAGAATAACGCAGACGCTTAAAAGCTAGCTAAAAGAATGAATATCCTACCACCAAAGAAAATGGATAGACAGATTACAAGCCACCAAAATTGCGCATAAGTTCAAATGCCCCGCGACAGTCAAGAGGCCTTTATTCCTAAATGATAAGGATACAATTAAGACATGCACCGCCTTGGAAGGCATAGTAGAGGAAAACTAAACCTAAAGGAAATCAGAGTCGCACAGCAGAAGCTGATGGACCGTACCTCACACCTTCCAGTGAATGACAAGTAACTCATCTGCCCATACCTTAGACCCAGAGAGGCTAAACCTGAATCCATTAGTAGATCGACATATGTACCGATAAAAGTCTTTTGATACACATAACTAAACCATTAACATGGTTAAGACCTTCGATGGGAACATAAAGAGAACTACATTACATGGAAACTAGAATACACCTTAAGACTTAAACATCTTGAACCAAGGTTCAAGAATGATATAGTGGGGATTACGTGGGCGTAATCCATTTTTAAGGGGGGTAGGCGTGTTGCGTTTTGCTGTGTTGTTACACGTTTGATGTGTGGTTTTGGTTGTTATGTCTGTGAACTGTGTACGGATTGTTTTGGATGCATCGTGGTTGTGAATGAATGAATAACTGGTCCTCTTAATTACATATGAGCATAGTCATGGATATTACTGGTGCATTGAAATATTATTGACAACGTAGTGAAGCCACAGATGTGGCATATTATTGAGAACCTGGTGAAGCCACAGATGTGGCGTGGTGCTCATAAGCACAAATGGTGAAATAGAACTGTGTAATTTGCGGGACGTGATCCCTTGGCTAGTGATAACGAATTTGGGACTTGATCCCCTTGAGTGGCCAAAACACGAACATTAACTAACGAGACAAGACTTCAGGTCGAAGTATCTTTAAGGGGGGTAGGTTGAAACACCCCTGAACATTTAAACGCATAAAATCATGAACGCGAGGAGATTATCCGAAAATAACGCATTATATAATTCGGACATAAAATAATGTATGAACAATTAAGTTTAGTATATACATGTCCGAAAACATGACAACATTATATATTAATATAGTCACGTACTTATATATGTACGAATAAGAAAATACATGTACGTAACGTTACGATATTGTAACGTTGTAAATAATAACGTCGCTTAACATCATAACAAAAATAAAGTAGTCGCGTGCATAACTAATAACGCGATATAACTAATAACGCCCCCTGTTCTTGTGAGTCCCGAATCATTGCCTGGTGACTACCAGTTTTACTTACCGATTTATTTTCCCTACCATACCACCTTCTTGTAAATCGGAAGCACTAGCTCCCTTAACCATCATCCTCACCAGACACCCTTGTCTCTTCCCCCTGCATGCTCACGACTATTCCAGAAAGTCTCCTCATTCTCCCTCTATTTGTTCACGCTGGCTCTTGAGAATCTGGAAAAAGTGAGCTCGAAAAAAGAAACTAGCAAGGTAAGTCAACAACAGACTTGTGTTTTAAATCTCGCCTCTGTCCAGTTCTGTCCTAAACGCCCTGCTCAAGTTCTCTTATTTTCTGTATTGGCCACATAAGATCCTCGCATGTCAACCACTGACAGAGCTCTTGGCATTCTGAAGCAAACCTCTCTAAGAACTTCTAACGGTAAGACAATGAGACCAGAAAAAAAAATTCTGGTTGCTTAAGTCCCATTATTCTTATGTTCTGTGGCTGAAAAATTTATTAACTGACCCCCCTCCTTCTCCTCTGTTTTCATGCATGAACTCCCTTAGTAAGACCCTCCAGAAAACGTGCCAAAAACCTCCAGAAAGCTAGCTCCAAATGCACCCGAATATCAACCCAAGGTGAGGCCACATGACCTGTTGGTTTATTGCCTTTCATTTCTGATTTTTGGCTTCCAAACATAGTTTCTATACTCATGTGTTCTCTCCTGGTTTGGCTTAAATACCTGCAAGGGTAACGTAAGAAACAGATAGATTAATCCAAAAGAAAAGAAACTAGCTAGTGCAGTAGAAGAGGGGATACACGGAAACTGATATACAGATGCTATAACTCTTGCCTTTCTGTGTAATTAAAACCCAGAGGGTCATCACGATTTTATTGGGGTTACTGAGGAACCTAACACACTACTAATACACCAAACTAAGTAATAAACACATAGGGAGGAATAAAAGCCCAACCTGATGCATCAGTATAAAGGGAAACAGAAGAAGATGTTGCAGTTCTATTTCAGATTCAGGTTTTGTTGCCCTTCAATTCCATAGTTTTTAAATGAGGTTTTGAGAGGCGTTGTCACTTGTTGTTTTGTATCGGACTGAGGCTAAGACTGTATTAAAACACAACCTTGTAGTGCTAGGGAGATCGGTGGCATATTAGAACAGAAGTGAGAAATAGAAGATTTCAGGAGTAGTTTCAGTTTCTGAAACTTCTAGGTTCTGTACACTAAATTTCCTGAACTAATCCAGGTGTTATATTAGCTTAGTGACCAGATCATACTACAGTTTATCAGTTTTGGGATCAGTTCAAGATTTCTATTTCTTCAGTTTTCAGGTGTTGCGTAGAGAACTTCTCAGAGGTTGAAACCTTGCTTAACACAAAGCTAAGTATAAGACCATCTAGGGGAAAACCAGAAGCCAAATTCAGGAATAGAAAGAAGAAGAAAATAAGAAGGGAATGTGACAGTTTCAGATTTCAATACCTACAGTTTTGTTCTGATTTCTGATTTCTAGTCTGCAGGTTTGTGTAAGAAATTTCTGTAGCTTTAGCTTATTGCCCTGGGCTGTCTTAAAGCTAAAATGGCACTAAAACATATAATTAAGTAGCTGGAACAAGTTGGGGAGAACTGAGAGGTAAGTTAGATAGCAGAAGCAAACACCAAAAAGGGCATGCATCAGTGCATGATTTTAGTTTTCAGATTTCTGATTTTCTAGTGCAAAGGACTTTCAGAGATAAATTCTATGTCATTTTGGGTCGGTTGGAACTTAAAAACCATCACACACTAAACTACGTGAGTTACTAATGAGGGAAAGTTGAAAGACAATTCGTGAACAGACAAACCAACAGAAGAGAATGTTATTAGTTTGGCCAGTTTCAGCAGTGTGGATGTTTTCAGTAACTGTAATGGTGTGTTTAGGTGACTTTGAGTTGTGTCGAATTCAGTAGCTTACTAACACATCTAGTTAAGCAGGCAATCAGGTTGAGGGAAAATTTAGAGTCAAACTCGTGACTAAAGAAAGGAGAACAGAAAGAAAAAAAACACAATAACAGCAGGATGAACATCGTCACGAGTCCTGTTTCTTTTCTGTTTCTTTCAGTTGTTATTGGGTTTAGGAGGAGTACATTCAAGTAGTGTTATCAGGGCTATTCTGGTTTGGTTTTGTGATTTAACTCCCTACTAATACTCCTACCTCAGTAGCTAAACACCTGGGGGAAACTGAAATCAATTTAAAGAGCAAGAGGAAAATAGAAGACAAGGATATATCAGTTCTTAGTTTCAGTGATTCGTTTTCTGTGTGGTTGGTTCCCTGTATAAACAAGTTTCTGAGAATTAGGGAAGATGTAGTGGCTTTATAATGAATCTACAATATTTCTAATATGCTTAACCCAAGTTGGTGTATTAATTTGGGAGGTTATAAGTCAGTATAACTATATAAAAAAAAAGAGAAGAGGAGGAAGTGATGCCCAGAACTGGTGTCGTGTTGGTACTCCTGTTTCTGTATACCGAAATTCTAAGGTATGACTAATGTTGCAGTGGGTTAGGAACTAATGCAAGACCTTTCCAAAGGAGTGAAATAGGTGGGTACATTCACTTAGAAGATTAGAAATTAGTTAATAACTTAATAGGAAGGAATGAAGAAGAGATATACAATTGTATTCTCAGCAGCTCTATTAACTGTTGTTTCTGTGTGACCACAATACAGAGGGTTTAAGTGGGTTGTGAGGGGTTTAAATTGGACTTAAAACCTTACTAAACCAACTACCTAAGAGTGTGAACATCATGGGAAGAATTAGGAGGCAGCTTAAAGCATTAAACAGTGAGGTTAATGTAAGTTGCACAGGGATGTTGTTGCAGTTTCTTTCTCAGTAGTTTCTGAAAGCTGGAGTGTCTGTCTAAATGAGTTACAAGGAGCATAAATACATTGATTTAGCTTGCTAAATAGACACGACCTGGCTAATGCACTTGGTAACTCTGTAAGATGAACTGGATGGAAATAGAAAACTGATAAATGAACTAGGAAGGGGGAATAGAAGGGATATATAGCATGTGGTCAGTTTCGGTAAACTTGTACCTTCTGTACAATTGATTTACAGGGTGTTATGAGTGTGTTGCTAGTTGGATAATGCACCCAAAACCCTCCAAAATGCACCTAGCTAAGTTTATGAAAAATGTCGAGAAGGTTGAACACCAGCTTGCCACATTTAAGGAGAAGTTAGATAAGGTAATTCATGAGAATTGTGTTTCAGATTTGGAAACTTTAAGGGTTCAGTATAAACAGGTTTTTGAAGGTATTTTTAAGACTAGGTTGTCACGATATTAAGGTTAAGACATTGACAACCTACATAGCTAAGGAGGGAACACATCTCAGGGGAATTAAAATTCACCTGAGTTAAACTTATCACATGATTAATGCTTATAATACTCTAAAGCATTAGCCCGAGGAAAAACTTAGTTAACGTGTAAAACGTCGATGTAAATACCCTAGGAGTAAGCTAAGGGCTAAGGTTAATACTTGGTGAATCCTAAGGGCTAAAATCAGTTGAACCTTCAACAAAGAATTCACCTAGGGAACAACCCCGATAAAATGTGATAAACTAGGAGAATGTCACAAGGGTCATCACATGAAATTATAAACTGACAAATTGTTCTTAATTAACGCTAGGGCCGTAACGAACGCCAACCGGGACCCCGTGTGTGTGAGACAACCCTTGCTTCTGATCCAGGTATGGATATGTGTGGTCCGTATGTTGCCGTGTTACACGGATTGTTTGTTGTGTGCCTTGTGTGAAAATGACCATAAGATTAAAGCATGAAATTGGATTGCTTGCTTATCTTGCTTGTGATTGCTATATCATTGTTGCATATTATATGCGCGCACACAGTAGTTTAGTCCCTTTCTCGTTTATGGAACTTTGAGATGGAACTTGACGAACTACGTAAACAAAACAAAGAACTATACAAAGAGAAAACTCCTCTCTAACTATAGACGACTACTAACGACACCCACTATGGTGTCAAGCTATTAATGATAATGATAAGTAAATATCAGCTGGTGGAACATGAGGATAATCCGGGAAGATGACTTCTCGGGCCACGCGGTAGGGACGCTCGGGAGTTGGTATCTGCATCAGATCCTTCGACCGACTATTCATGGAGCACATCCTGGGGTCTAGAGGTGACCCCTCTTCCTCAACGCATGACGCCGGGAATGGAGGATAGCTACGGAGAAGACGTTCTCCATCTTGTGGTGATAAGAGAATTCACACACAGCCTTAAAGAGATAAGGAACAATTGGCACCTACATGATAAGGTCACGGGATCTAAACTATATCCCTAGACCTGGTGCATGGAAAAAGAAAGGAAATACACACCATGGGAATAAAGGAAAACATGTGTTATGAGACCAAGCAAATAAGAAAATTCACAAATGTGAATCTTTAAGAAACAAGGGCTAAATAGCACCTACATAATAAAGTCTCGGATCTAACCTATATCCCCTGACTCGGTACAAGGGAAGGAAGGTAAACTTGTGTAATGGGAACAAGAAAACAATACGTAATCTCATGAATGATTCCATAGTGAGGATCAGCGTATGATATACCTATGCACACACCTAATTATTTATGTGATTGTTGTTGCTATACTAGCAGCTTGTTGTGCTTGGTTGCGTGTTTGATGTTGATATGATGCGAGCATGTTATGCTTGGTTACTTGTTGCTTATGCTTGCTACCTTCAAGTGTGTATGATATCATGATGTATTATGGTGTGCTTTACTGCTTTATTATAGCATGTAAATTGGACTTAATAATATTTAACCAAGTAGTTGTGTAGCCCGGCAACATACGGGCTACACATATTCATACTCAGCGTAGTTTGCTGAGTCCTTTACAACCCAATTTTTTTACAGGTATTGAACTGGATGATAACGGAGCGTAGGCGGGATGGCTATCATGGGGGTAGTCTATCTGGGCATAACTTTCGAGTTTGGGATAGTATGTTTAATGTATGGGTTGTTACTAAACCCGGGTTGTACTTTACGGTTTATGATTTAGTAATTATGTTGTACACTCGGTATTTGGAATTGTATCTTGCATTGTATATAAGTTTTGGTTCAGGGCTGTTTCCAGTCATGCAGACCATAACTTGGTGTTGGTAATGTGGTCTGTCAACCACGTGGGTGGTTGCATCTGTAGCACCCGGTGATGGAGAATCCGCTGCGTAGACCGGGTACACGGGGGTCGGTGGGTTAGCCACCCATGTGGCTAACCAGGCCTTTCTTACATACCGTAACGGTCTGATGAACTGGAACAACCGAGTACTCCATACAAATACAATACTCAATTCATATCTCTACTATACCGAGTCTACAATATACGGATGCCGATAACATACTCGGACTTACACCTCGTTCAAACGCATAAGTAATTACAATCTAACTACCCATGCTCACAGCAGTCCCCGTCCTACTCTCTCGAACGGTGGTCAGCTTCAAGTACCTGCACACTAAAAACGTTCCCCCTAGGGGGTTAGCTTACGCTGCGCATGAAATTCGCATATACCGCGTGCTAACCGCGGTACGCCGACTACTTTGGGTCGGATATACATGGAGTTCATTTTAATCAAACAACATGCATCATGGCAATACAATATATATGTAATCACACAAGGAATCTACATCCAATCACGGAACGATTCCTAACTAACATAACAATGTTGTTAGTGGTAACTGGTTACTCTTAGGCATTGAGGGTTATTCCTCACTATGCCTTGTTTACGTATTCAATGCCTTACCCGCTCTCTCGGGTTACTTATTCGTATACACACCCATTCTCTTGGGCTACTCTTCATATACTTACCCATTCTCTCGGGTTACACATTCATATACTCACCCCTTTCTCTCGGGTTATTTATACTCATTATCTCACCCACACACTCTTGGGTTATTTATAACTCACCCCACTCTTGGGTCATTCATACTCAAGCTCTTGTAGATTCTCGAGACACTATAGGTCTCCTACGTCACGCTTGATACTCTTATACATACTAAGCCAAAACTCATGGCTCTCTAGCATAGTCTTACTTCCCCGGTTTCGACCCTACTCTGGGTCTAGCATGGTGGGAAGGTTCAACTAGCTCACGGAACTCTCTCTTAGTTCCTATCTCTTTTACTTAGGTCCGACTACTCTCGGACTACTCTCGTTCCCGTCACTCCTCTCTCGGAGTTATAATAATATCATGTATGTTAGTCTAGAAGCATCATTCTCGATGTTTCTAATGACTTTGGGAACTTTACTTAAATTCGGGTAATTTTTAGGTTTAAAGGTTACCCTCACAATCATATGCTTATACATTTGGATATTTTCTTATACCGGGTAAAATCCTCATATAAGAGGTCGACCGTATCTCAAGGGAGTCACATAGTCCCTTAGGTCTCTTTTACCTTTCTTATATGTTACATTATTGGACTAACTTCAATCCTCTCCATGGAGGTCATTTATCTCTCCACTCATATTTATTTCGTGGATTGTTTCAATAAGGTTCTCTAACCGTTATTGGGTATTTACTCAACCCGTACATCTCCTCACATTTTAGGGAGTTCATTTGTTTGTGTTATCGTTATTCTTTAATCGATAGCTTGTGTGTGTTTGCATATTACCATTGGTTATGTGACTACCCGTTCAACGGGTTTCTAGTCAATCAGTACTCACTAAGTCGTCTATGCACTAAGTTAGACCACGCCGGCATACAATATGTTAGCTCATTCAACATACAACAATGCATGCATAATCAAACAAGGGATTATTTTCATGCTTTAATCTTGATTAAGCCGGCACACAAACACACAATCAGAGTAACTCGGTTAGCATACGGGGCATGAGAAAATCATACCTTTCACCGGGATTTTACTTTTACCGTGTCACCTCACCTCACCTTGCTTGGTGTGGAGGTGATTTTTCGGTATGAGGGGGGTCTATCTAAATATGGTCTGACTAAAAGCCTAGATCCTAGAAATTGCCATTCTGTGGAGGGTGGAAACCCGTTATTCTGGCAACCCTCAAATACCTACTAAATCGTCCGTCTTTCCCAGAAAGCATAAGGGGAGTGTAAGTGAACACTACACCCGCTCTCGATGGGCCCCACGCGGACTTATGCCTCTATAAGGCGGAATTGACTAGAGTCGCCACCTAGTTTGACCTATGATAACTAGGAAGGAAGAGAGGGAGGGTTCTAAGAACCGTTGGTTGACTCTGAATTTGTTGCCTACGGATAGGACTTATCTGGTCAGGTCAGAGATTCTATTGTGGGTTCGCACTGGGTTACACCCCTTGGAAGTGGCAATGACCACAACCTTGGATTGGTGCCCGAGGAAACCTCGGTCTCCAATTGTCGGGATTACCTTCTTTCAAAACCTTT
The DNA here is from genome assembly GCA_023374045.1 of Limonium bicolor. Lineage (NCBI taxonomy): Eukaryota > Viridiplantae > Streptophyta > Magnoliopsida > Caryophyllales > Plumbaginaceae > Limonium > Limonium bicolor. Next base: position 110,205,509 of record CM041780.1, read on the forward strand.
TTAGAGAGATTCATTTAAAAGCCGAAGATAGGATTAGGATAGGAGGAGAGAAAACGAGTGGATGAGGCGAGCTTTTCTGCCAAGCTGACGCCAAATGAAGGGATTGGTGAATTCGGATCAGTACAGAATGAAGATTCGAGGAGAGTCTTAGATTGAGTGAATATACAAGACTTGAAATCTAATGGTTTGGAGTTTGTGGGATTCGAAGAAGGTTTAAGCGTTTTGAGAGATATGAGAGCCGCCTTAGAAGGGGAAAAGATGGCTTTTGTATGGAATGGGGTCGCACCCTAGATGGGCTGCCTACGTACTCAACTCCATGTTGAGATCAGACCTTACGTAGTTCACGCATTAGGATGATTGGGTTTTTTGATGTAATCGAGGGTCGGGAGTGCACGAGGTTGTTTGGAGGTGAGCTGGTTGAGTAAAAAAGGGTATTTTAATTGATGTGGGGTCGCACCCTTTGTGGGTTTTGGACGTTTTGATGTTTGTGGAGCTTGAAGATACTTGAGGTGTTCGAGATTTTAGAAAGGTTCGAAGTTTCAAAAAGTTTCGGGTTTGGATGCTAGTCTGCGAGACGCTCGGGTCTGTGAGATGTTTGGTGAAAAGAGATATCGAGGTGCTCGGGCCTGTGAGACGTTTGAATCTTAAAATGGTGGAGAGATTGAAGTGTTCGAGTCTGTGAGGCGCTCGGGCCTATGAGACTATGGAAGCTTAAGAGAAGCTAGAATTTGCAAGAGGATTTGAGTTTAAGGTGAAATGGAGTTTGAATGATGACCTGAGTGTGTGAGGCAATTGGAATTTGGGAGAGATCCTGGGTTTTTTGGGTTCGAGGTTCGAAAAGAGTTGAGGTTTTGGGATATTTCGGGATTTGAAATGAGATGATGATGGTTGAGTTGTTTGGAGGAATGATTGTCAAAATCGTCTCTCTTAAAGTTTAAAACTGAAAAGTCATTTTGGTTGTAAAAGGGCGGATGATCCCGAGGGATTACCCTATGTACCCCCTCGAACACGACACTTAATTAATGGTAAGTGCCGAAGCTCGAAAGATGGGGCAATGAATTTATGTCGAAAAATAGGATTTAGAGAGAAACACCATGAATGGGATGTTCTCGGTCAGACCCTAATAACGTCTCTAACTCCCGGGTTTTAAAACGTTAAAAAACCGAAAACCTTGAAATTGAGCGGAAGGGAGTTAGACGATTCTAAAATCCCGACTGCAACTAGGAAGGTCGTTACTTCCCTAGCACCCGCCTTGTAAAATCTAGGCTGCAATTAGGGGAGGTTTGTCACCCTAATGCCCCGCCTAAAGAGGTCCAGACTGCGACAAGGGAGGTTATGACCCCAGTGCCCTGCCCCGGATTTTTATTTTGGAAAGGGAGACAAGTAATGCCTAACCAGGAAGAAAACGTTTGAAGGTGTTAGACATCCCATGTTCCCCGAAAACAGTTCAGTTTGAGTTTGAAAACTGAGTTTGAAAACTTTTGAAGTTGTTCGGAATTCTCGATGAAGAAACACTGATTTTGCGAAATGTTCTTAGGAGAAAACTTTCTGTATATGTGAGAAGAACTTTCTGCGTTTGAGAAGAGTTTTCTGTGATGTGAGAAGAGTTTTTCCTTTAAAATTCCACAAAATGGTTTCTTTTGAAAACTTGATGAAATTCAAATAAAGTGATTGTTTGAAATTTGAGAAGAGAGATTTTTGGGGTTTGGATGGGATTTACAAGTCGAGTTTGAATCAGGATTTGAATTGAATAGGGCTGAATGAATTGGGTTTGAGTTGAATTGGGTTTGAATTAAATTTGGGTCGGGATTGGAAGATAGGCCGAGTCAAAGTTCGGGTTGGTCAAACTTGAACTGGTCAAACTTGGGTCAAAGTCGATGCTCAGTCAAGGTCAAAGTGGGATTGGTCAAATTTCGGGTCAAAGTTGGATTGGTCAATGTTCGGGTCAAAGTTGGATTAGTCAATGTTCAGTCAAAATTGGGCTCGATGGGCCGAGTGGGCTTGATGGGCCGAGTGGGCTTGATGGGCCGAGTGGGCTTGATGGCCTTGTTTAGGCTTTGGCCTCGAAGTGGGCTTAGGCCTTGAAATGGGATTTATGAACTGTGGGCTGAAGTGGGATTTGAATTGGGCCTTGGAATTAAATTGGGCCCGCTCTGGGCTTTATTGGAAATTGGGTTGAAATTTGGACCTTATCTAGAGTTGGGCCAAAAGAGGGCCTTGCTTGAAGTTGGGCCGAAATTGGGCCTTGCTTGGATTAGCTGAAGTGGCCCCTTTTTTATGTGGGCTTTATTTGTGATTGGGCTGAAAAAATGTTGTTGGGCTGACTTGTGAGATGTTAACAAGTGAGAGGAATTGATTTATTGGTTTGTTTATTAACTCTTGATTAGGGGTGTGTCGAAGGCACAGGAGGATTCCATCCACATAAAACGGATGAGAGATCCGCTAGGCATGGGGTGGTTTCACATCCTAAGCCCTCCTAAAATGGCCTTAAGAGCTTGTTTTTTTTTTGAAGTTTTTGTTCTTATATACATATAAAGGTGGTTTGAGTGTTTTTTGAAGTTATAGAAGATTATTGCCCCACGAAACGAATGAGAGATTCGTTAGGTGTGGAGCGATAATACATCCAAAACTTTTCTGTCAGTAAAAAGGTTCTATAGGGTAAATAACTAGGGCTTAGATAGAGGTCAGGATTAACGAATCAATCAATTGCAGGGTTGCGATAAGGGCATAGAAGCGAGATAACACGTGTACAATGGAGCATATACAATGGAGCAAAAGCGACGAAAGCATAACAAAGGCAAAACAGAACCGCTATAAAAATTGAAGATGATATAACGAGAATAGCATAATAAAGCAAGACTTTGCAACTAAATGAGTTGGATTCAAGTGAAGACTAGATTAGAATCATGCTTTTTGAATCAATTTCAAAAATGAATCTATACGCAAGGAGCAAACAGCAAACAGCAAACAACAAACAACAATGCTAGAAATGTAGACAAGTTGTCGGTCATGATCAAAAGGAACTTTAAGTAATATAGAAAACCAACCTACAGGGTGGCCTGCCCCCGGTTTATCATTCAAATCAAATGTAAGATAAGCTCCCAGCCGAGTAAGCTCATGATCCCGTCTCAGCTATGTGCACAAACAGGATTTCCAACCCATGAGAAGATTCCAAGGCCATGGTCCATAAGTTCGGTCAATGTGTAAGCATAAACGTCAATCCTCAAGCCGGAGAAGTGCAAGCTTCAACTCAAAGTCCAACCGATTGTGAGTGTACCTCGATCAAGCCCCAAAGCAAAACGGGTCAAGACAAGTTTACAAGTCAAACAGATTTCTCAAATTGATGACAAAAACAAAGCCACAATAGGGTGCATATGAATTCCATTCAAGCATAACCAAAGATGCCCAAAGATTATCAAGCATATATAGGATCAACACGTCATGAAGTCATGGGAAAAAACACAATACGAACCCAAAACACACATATAGCAATTTAATTATTGTCTAGGTTCGAATTATGTATGGGCTATATCCAACCTAAACAGCAGTAAACATATTCGAATACGCTTGCAATGCAAAATAAACCCCGGTTTTGCCAGATTCAAAAGCAAATAAATAAAATGAACAAAGCTATCCAATACGCCCCAGGTTTTCGCAAGCTCATGCCTAATTGGATCGAATCAAACAGTACTCAAGTGATTTTCAAATCTGTGAGATTTATTAAGCCCAGTGTGAACTAGAAACGTCAGCAAAATTCACTGGGTCAAAGCACATTACAACCAGAAATGAATGTTTACATCTGAATCAAACGGTGAATGTAAGGGAACAGCAACCAGAACAAATGATTTCTACCACCGGGAAATTCACCGGTTTCGACTCAAAATAATGCACAGTTCATTACATGTAAGCAAAGACGTACAGATTAGTGCTTTAGCAAACCGAACGCCAACAAACACATTAAGAGATGAAAAACGTTCAGATCAAAATCAAATGAAAAATAGCAAAGGTCTCAGAGGTGGACACCGGCAAAGAACTAGACTATGGTCCGAATGAGCTCATTTCAGCTGAGAGATTCAAAAAGCAGTGAGAGCACGGGTAAACATGACATACCTTCTTGAATCGAACCCTGGGCTTAGAAAGTAAGACGAGTTAGAGAGTCGCAAATCGAAGGCAACTAAGGAGGGGGCACTCAGTGGCTGGCGCGGATGTTCGAGTTCCAAAATGGAACAAAGTTTGGCTGAATCACCAGAAATGAATTGAGAGCATGGCAATATTGTTCCGGGATGATAGCTTGAACTTTGCCGGATAACAGGGGGACTCACGACTATGATCGATTCATGAGTACCGACTGATGAATGAGGATTCAGAGAAGAGAAAATCGCAAGAGGGGGGGATTGTGAGAGACCTTTTTGCGTTCTTAGAGATGAACATGAAAGAGAGGTGAGGGTCGGTTTCCATTTTCACTTCGGTTTTCCTTTTGAGAAGAAAAGAAAATATATATATATATATGTAGGAGGAGCTACTGATAATCGAACACTGTGAGGAGGAGATGGCTTATTTTTCCTTGTGGTATCTCGGTTTATGAGGAGGCTGGGTCAATTTTTGGACCTTAGTTCTTCTGTCTGATTTTAGAGGATGGACATCGATTGGGAAAGTCGAATGTCAAGATGGACGCGGCTATTGTGTATGATGAGTTGTAGTTTAAGCGTTTTTTTTTGGGATAGGTGGAGGAAGAAGAAGACGACTGGAAGAGTGTGGATTCGAGTCTGCTCGGGTGTTTGACAGAAACAGCTAGGATCGGGCCGAAGATAGCTGAATTTACGATGGGGAGTTGGTGGTTTCACGATGGTTTTCTTTGTGAAAGAAAGTCTCAAGGATGAATTGCGCTTCTGGGTTTTTCGAAAGTCCTCATTGCTCAGGTGGAGGATTCTAGCGGAAGGGATGAAGTGTAGGTCAGTAGTAACGGAAAGTAAGAGGTGGGATATGGCCAGCTTTTATGGGTTTTGAATACGAAGGGAAGAAGGAGGAAACAGGTAGCATGTATTTTTTTCGCCGGCAAGGTTGCAAATTACCGTCGGTGAATGGACTGGTGAGAGAATAAAGCAGTTTGTTCCTTGTTCAACAGGTAAGTTGCGAAATTACCGATCGGGAAGAGAATGAGGAGGTGCAAAAACAATATGTTTCCAGGTCACCGGGGGTTACAAAATTACCGACGTGAAGCAGTCCAAGAAAGTTGAAGTTGTATGCTCCTGTTATGTTTTGTTTGCCAGTAGATTGCAGAATTGCCGTGAGGAAAAGAAATGGAGATAGCAGAGCATATTGTTCCTCGTTGCCAGTATGGGTGAGGGGATTAATCGGTAGACAATGGGAAGAACAACAAAGGAGTATGTATGAACAGAGGAGAGCTTTTTTTTTTGGGATTGGTGTCGGCTACCGCCCTGTCCTCTTTTTTCTAAGGGTTTGCTTGTTGTTTTATAGGCTGAGAATGTGGGTTTAGGGTTTATGAGTGGGTTTGAGTGGGCTTCTTGAAAACATGGGCTGAAAATAGAGTGGGTTTAAGGAATTGGGCTAGAACTATGTGTGGATTGAATTTGTAAGATGAAAATGAACATGCATAAATAGAAATGAAAATAAAAATGCTAATGTTAATAGTAGAATAAAATAAAATATAAAAAAAAGCGAATAGATGAATAAATAAACAAAAGGAACATGAACAAAAATAAAATAGTAAAATAAGTGAATAAGCAAAGAGGGATGGTTTTGAAACCGGACTGTCGTCGGAAATTCATTTTGAAGAATCTTGTTTTTATGAAATGCTTTGAAAAAGATTATAAAAACAATGGTTTTGTTTTGGCACGCAAGTTAATACGTATTGAGAAAGAAAGGCGACGACCCCCCTTATTTTATTCATTATCTCGGAATTTGCTTTAGGGGTGAGAATTTTGGTTTGTCTACACTGGTTCACACACGATCCACTGATAACATTCAAATGTTTATTAACATCAAAAGCATTACGGTATGTAAAACTAATACCCGTACTTAACCCGTTTTATCCCGTTATCTCGGTTTTACACTTGTTAATTTGAGTTCTCATTTCTCACTCTCTTCTAACACTTTTACACTTCTTAGGGCCTTTACATGTCACCAAACAAGGCCTTAACATCTTTATAAATCATTAACATTCAAACCCCTATCATTTAACCCCTTTAAAACACTCACGGGGCAATTCTGGGGGTGGTCGGGACTTGTTCCATACCCTAAGTCCCGGACCAATCACAAAACAACCTCTCGGCCAAAAATAATGCATGGTCCGGGACCTTGTACCTAGGCCAAGTCCCGGACCAATATGGGTGTGTACTCTCGGCTTAAATTCTATATGTGGTCCGGGACTTGGGCATGGAGTTAAGTCCCGGACCAGACAAGCAGAACACTCTCGGGGGTAATTTTAGGGTGGTCCGGGACTTGGTCCTGGACCTAAGTCCCGGACCCTGCTACAGATTTTGTAAATTTTACAATTTCTTCATCTGTTACAGGTTCTCTCTTTGCCCATTAATTAACCAACCTTCACCAACTAAAATCTTCATGTTTTAGTGACTAATTACCCACCTAAACCACTTTCAACCACACACCAAGTACAACTCACCAATCTAGTTAATTTTACTTAGATTCTTTACACTCACAACCTTGTTTTCTCTCTTGTTTTCTAACAGATTGTAAAGGTTTTGGCTATTACTTTAAACCATTCAAACCTCTCATACTGAAGCCATTCCAAGCATTCACATGGCATTATTTTTACTCCTAATGCACTCTTCTTCAAAGTTGGTTTTCCAAACCATTAACCACTCACCTAAATCTCCTTAACACACTAGCTCCTTCCTTTAATAAAAACACTCAAGTCCATAATCTCCTAAACAAATTTTGACAGCACTTGGCTACTTCTTAGCATTCTCACCACAATTAAATCAGCTCAAACACTTCTTCTCCCCTGTTTGGTTTAAACATCAAAACCACAATATACCAAATTTCACTTGTTCACACATATGTACTAGTTTAGACTCAAGCTTAATTCCCACACTTAAGCAACATTAAAACAGCTTCATTCATCATTAAATTGTAGTATCTCAACTACACTAATACAAGGTCATCCACACCACTTACAAAAATCTGTTTTGCAAGAAGATAAACTAACTCAATGTGAGTTTTTACCTTGTTTGTTTTCTGTTTTCTTTCTCTTCCTCCTCTTTCTCTTGCTCTCTCTTTCTCTTCTTGTTTCCTCACCACACAAGGGCTATTGATTGCCAACTACAATCACCGCCCATTACCACATTCAACCATCAATTTATTTTCCTCCACAAAACCTAATGTATATATTAAGTGCTAGTTTTCAAACTTAAATCTAGATTTTACCTTAGAGAACCCAAATGAGTAGCTTGACAATCAAATGGAGCAGTTTCCAAACCCCCACAAAAACGTGCGGATCGGCTGAAATGAGGAGGGTTTTCAACGTGAGAGAAAAATAATCTCACAAATGGAAGAACAAGCTTGAAATGATCTCAATACTTACTTATTATAAACCTCAAGGCTTTAAGGAAGAGAAGAAGGGTTGAAATCAACTCTTCAAACTTCAAAGCTCCAACGTCAATGGAGATGAAGGTGGAGGAATCGAAACTTTGTTGGGTGGAAATCGAAGCTCTCACCGAGAGGAGTTCAACGGTACCAATTTGTGTGATTTGGTGGAGAAATGAGCAAGTTAGAGGAGATTGAAGATGGAGGTGTTGTGCTGTGTGGAATCGCGCGTACAGAGGAAGAAGGAGAAGTTGCAAAGCTCTGGAGTGAATCGTGAATGAAGAATAGAAGGTGAGTGGTATGTTTTTTTATTTCACTTTTTACTTTATACTATTTGCTTTATTACTTATTTGTCCTCTTATTACTTAATAGCTAATAAGCTATTAATAAGTGTATAAATATTAATTAAAACCGGCCCACATTAATTAATAGCCCGGGTCATTTTTCGTCTTTTCGAATTTAACGCGTTTCTCCCGGTTTAGTCACTATTCATTTACCGGGTCGTTTTCCGGAATTTTCTCGTTTAATTAATTTAATGGTTATTAAGCTTCCATTAATACTTAATTATAGTTATTTAATCAACTATAATTTTTTATGGGTCCGTTTGACCACTTAAGGTTGCGTTTTCGGGTTTTCTCGAAAAGCGTGCTTAAAACTCCGTTAGCATTTTTAATCCATTATTTGGATCCGTTTTCTTCGGGAATCATTCCCGTGTACTAATTAGGCCTAACTAAGCCTTATGAATCCACCTCGGACCCTCTCGAGATCATATATCTCTTACACTCATTTAACGCGCATTTTAGCGTTTTTCGCTTTTCAAGCGTTTTCTCTTTTCTTTTGGTTTTATTCTTTTTACCAATACTCTCTAGGCACAATTAGGCCCTTTAGTAATTTATTAGAGTAATTAAATCACCATTACTAGGTCCGGGGTATTAAAATCTACCCCCCTTAAGGAACTTTGTCCTCAAGTTGGTGAATCTAATATGCTTAGTCTCATGGCATTCAATGCCAAGGTTATAGTACATGTATAACCTTACTGACTCCACAAGTCAGTCTCATTACATATACACATACCACACATATATCACAGCATGTATAGCAATCAAAAATACTCTTTGTATTCTCTCCATGGAATCGGTCCGAAGACAAGAAGGCACTGCAGTCCTCGAATCCATACGATAATATACTACTGATCCCTCAGGTACCGGTCACGTTGAACACTTACTCTTTCTGGTTCACGGCCGTTTCATGACAAATGGGCACTTACTCTCTCTGGCCCACGGTCCCTTCGGTTATGATCAAACATTACACATATACATATCCTCAGGCACTCTGGTTGACTCACTCAACACAGGAACATCTCAGGGTACTCTCCCCGTCCGCTGCCTTTGGAAAAATCACACACTGACACGCCCCAACCGGTCACTTAGGACCGCCACACGTACGGTGTAATGGTTTCAAAACTAAACTCGCCCACCGTTCTACCGGTCATCAAGACTTAAGGCTCAGCCATCGGCGGGCGATAGCGGTTTCAAACCAGTTTTTTTTTTTGTTTCCATCTTCACACTTGAAGAAAATTCTTTTTTTAAATCTGTTTTGAAAATTCTTTTTAAAACATCACAACTCCAAATCAGAATTATGGTAGCTGTATCTTTCTTAGCGTGATTACTTGTGACCATTATAGGGAGCTTCAGGAATCATCTAACCCTGATGTGATCAGCATCAGTGTTGAACTATCCTTCCACCCCAATTTGTGTTCGGTTTCCTTGATCGCTAGCAGATCAAGTTCCACCTCCCACATCAGTTTCAAACAATCAGATAGTCAAACATTTTGTGTTTTCTATCTTTTACTCTTTCTAGTTATATTCACGAAACAATTCGTTTCAATTAATCTCTAGTTCCTAGTACTTAGGTCATTTGTGATTCTCATTGCTTCACTACTTTACCTAGGTATTCCATACTTATGGCTTCTTTTACCCAAATTGTTGCTCAATTTAAAACACATAACATACAACTCCAAAGGATGGAACTCACTCCATCTATCATTCTCAAATAAAATCACCTAGGGAACTCACTCCCTCTTAGGTTACACATCGGTTTCATGCCGATTCATACTCATATAACTCATGTCTAATCTCACTAGACATATACTATAGGATTCTCATTCCCCAGGAGTTTCTCTACTCCTCTTTTCATGAATATTACCTACTCATTACTTGCATCTCTCATGCACAATACTTATACTTACACAATGAATGGGTACACTGTTTATGTAACATGAGGTCCAAACATCAAAACAATTTCTTTTGTGCTATGCACATAGTAGTTTACGAACTATACTTAAAACATACTCTAAGCGGTTTCTCGCCCTACCCCCCTTAAAAGGGGTTACCCCGCGTAACCAACCAATGTTATCACTGAACATTGGTTCATTAATTCGAGTATTATGAAGTGTTTTAACTTCAGTATGGTTAATTAACTCATAACCGGGTTTGGTTTTAGCCTCTAAGGCTTCAAGGGGTTTATGACATAGGTATACTTAACCTGAATCACGGTCCACAAGCTTCTGCTGCGTGACCTGATAACTAGAGCTTAATTCGCTCTTTGGTATTCTCAATGTATTTCAATCGTCGCTTGGTATCTCTTACCGTATGCGAATTCGATGAATTTTAGATTGTCTCTCCAGTTCTCTGGGAATTACTTCGTAAACACTGTATACCTTTGTGATTATTCACATATTTTTCCCGACTTATTGTCGGTTGAGGTCAAGCTACTACTTAGCATGTAGTGCTTCCTCGTTTAATATTGGCTCATGGATTATGTTTGTTTCTTGGTTCTGTACCAGAGTTCTTCATTCATACCACTCTGCATTTACCATTCATCGATCCTGGGCCCTGTGGGTTACTGCTCACGTTCCTCGTGCATCTTTGGCCAACGACCGCACGGTTTTCTTTCTAAATTCTCACTCAACAGGCTTCATTGACTTCTCAATTCCTGGCTCTCCCACTCGATCAATACCGCACAAGTGCAATACCAAACACTCAGTCATACAGAGTGCAGAGCGTAAACCCTTGACAGTAAATCTCTCATGGGATAGAATGATTATGTCCCCTTTACCACATTTGCTCATCAGCTTCATATCACTAACCGAATATACTCTTACAATGGTCGCTTACTGCGTACCTTGTTCTTTCTCATTTCTATGGCATCCGCTACTACTTTAGCTTCTGCCCAGGTGTTCTCGCCATTTACACGATGGCTTGCCATTCACTTGGCTCAACAATATACGCTATTCATTAAATCTCTCTGCGCGCTTGCGCACTGCTTACTCTGCAGTTCATACTGTACACATACAGTGTTCACTACTCATCCGATTACTCTATCGGTTTCCTTTATTGCTATCAAGGTTCCTCTTTATACTCTATTATTGTTCATATACTCATTGGCAATATACACATGCTCAAGTTTTGCTACACCGCTCTAGCGGTTTCACATTACATACTTAGGTGGTAGCCTTTCTCTGGAGGATTCACGTAAATGCCGCTCCATAGGCCCCATAATAACAAGTGGTATCCCCACTCTAAGGTAGTGGTTCATTCTCCACTGTAACTCTTATGCCTTTATGCATATGTTTTACAACGTTTGGATCTACGTATTGTAGTTGGTTTTATCGGCTTACAAGCCACCTTGCCTCGAGTCATGCTCCATGCGGGCTGTTTATATAGGTTTTTGCTTCTCCGTATACCATTAAATGGTTTGGAGGTATTACTGGGTTTTTCGATAAGGTTGTTTCAACACTCTTGCATACATGGAAGGCCCTTAAGTAACTTGATATTTGTTGATGCCCTCTGGCAATCTAGGGTATCCCGTGTACCGTGGGATCCCTTCGGGTTCTACCCGAGTGTTTGCTTAAACACTTGTGTTCTCAACACGATATTTCGTTCAACTACTGTTGACTCCGGCACCCTTCTCGGATTGCTCCTGGGTGTTACTGAGTAATGCCATTACATTTGGCTTGTACTCATGGTTATGTTCAGTTGTGACTTCGCCTTGCGGCTATGTATAACTCAAACTATCCCGTTTAGGGTTGTAATGTCTCCCGTTATTGGGTTGAGTATTAGTACTTTTCCTTTACCTACTTGATTAGGTCATTATTCTCTTAGTGAGATATACTGTGGGAATTCTTTCCCGTTTATCAAACATTGATATGATCAATTAAGGCATTCATTGCTTACACTGGTATTCACTCAGTTATTAGGTATTTCCTGAGACATATCCAATGTCTGTACTTAATACTCTGTGCTTCTCGCACTTCTCCATGCTATGTCCTTAGGTCCGTCACCTTATTGGTTTCTTGGCTTCCTTATATTGGTAAGCTTCCTTGTGTTCTTCAATCATTCGAGGTGTCCAACTGTCTTGGTTTGAATTGGCTCTTTCGTCCGTAGTATGGAGTGGCTACTTCCCGTGCTCCGTACTCTACTTGTATACATACATGGAGTATCTTATTGATATGTTACCACTTACCCGACTAACTCATAACTGGTCTGTCAGGCCCGCAAGCTCCTTTGGAGTGCGGTTGTTCCATGCCTCGTTTGTGTACACTTGTAGTGTCGGTCACGCCTAAGTGAAGTATTCTGTTGCCAACTCCTCTTATAAGGTCCTATAATAACTTATCGTGGTTCTCTGGTTTGGTTTAAAAATTCGGGGGTTTTTGGAAAATTTTATGTTCTGAAAGGAAGTTCAAGTTTTAAAAGTGAGTTCTTCATGGCATTTCAATGCCGGCTGTTCCTTACCGAGTCCAGCTTCTCGTTGACTGGTATGTTCTTTATATAATGATCAGGCCGTTATGCCTTTTCAAGGTTTTGTTTCAGAATTCTTTAGGGTTTGTGGTGCTATGTCGGCTTCCTTAGCCATCCACGTACTCTGCTAAGTACTTATTGTGTGTCAAAGTTCCTCTTAGCTGTCCGTTATACTGCACTTGCCGAGGCAAGTGCGCGGTACAGGCGGTTTTTGGGTTAACTCATACCGGTCACGGTATTGTTCACATTGTATCTGGTAGCCTCGTTGGCTCTTCCTTGATCCTCTAGTTGGATAAGTGCTCCTTGGAGCTGATTCTCATTCATCTTAATTGTGGTTACCGAGGTTTAACTTATTTAGGTACCACTTTGGTAGTCCCATTCGGGTATATCCCGTAGCTATGCTCGTAGCTGTCTAAGCTGTGCCCGTTAGGTATTGCAACCTCTTCGGGTGTGGCAGGGTGGGTGTACCTACTCTCAACTACGTTCTTAACTGGTTGGTGTACCCTTAGTAGTATTACATATCATGGCGGTCCGTAGACATGTGTCCCGGTTCTCGTTATTTCTCATGAGTCCGCCTTGTTGCACGGTTGGTGCTTTCTTCTGGCTGCTGCTCGGCCAGCTAGGTTCTCGCGACTGCTAAGCATGTCGCCCCAAGTTGCCACAGATTTCGGTCTCCTTGGATTAGGATTTCTCGATCTCTCGCCATTATGTGCGGTTATTGTCATTCCAGCGGGATCCGTCTCCGGGCTTTCCGGTTCTCGGGACTTACCGCATGACAGGTTCTGGTTCATATTGAGATATTTATTAACTGCCAGACTGGGTTTCCCATCTCTCTGGTGTTCTTCCCGAGCTTTTAATGCGGGGGTTGTGGAGGGCGGGTTTGGTATTGTAGGTATCCAGAACATACTGGAAGTTCCTATCTAGCGCATCTCTCACGCTACCTCTCAACCCATAGCCCTAAGTCTCTAATTCCTAACTCGGTATCTCCTAAGCTCGGTATTTCCAGTCATCAGAGCGATACTTCGCTCTGATACCATTTTTGTAACACCCCAACCGTTAATCTCATCCTTACCTCTTAAACCGTTACCAATTACTCCTACTCACGCAGCGGAACTCTAATTACAACGAGGGGTGAAACAACGCCGTTAGCCACCCATGTGGCTAACCAGGCCTTTCTTACATACCGTAACGGTCTGATGAACTGGAACAACCGAGTACTCCATACTACAATACTCAATTCATATCTCTACTATACCGAGTCTACAATATACGGATGCCGATAACATACTCGGACTTACACCTCGTTCAAACGCATAAGTAATTACAATCTAACTACCCATGCTCACAGCAGTCCCCGTCCTACTCTCTCGAACGGTGGTCAGCTTCAAGTACCTGCACACTAAAAACGTTCCCCCTAGGGGGTCAGCTTACGCTGCGCATGAAATTCGCATATACCGCGTGCTAACCGCGGTACGCCGACTACTTTGGGTCGGATATACATGGAGTTCATTTTAATCAAACAACATGCATCATGGCAATACAATATATATGTATATCACACAAGGAATCTACATCCAATCACGGAACACGATTCCTAACTAACATAACAATGTTGTTAGTGGTAACTGGTTACTCTTAGGCATTGAGGGTTATTCCTCACTATGCCTTGTTTACGTATTCAATGCCTCACCCGCTCTCTCGGGTTACTTATTCGTATACACACCCATTCTCTTGGGCTACTCATTCATATACTTACCCATTCTCTCGGGTTACACATTCATATACTCACCCCTTTCTCTCGGGTTATTTATACTCATTATCTCACCCACACTCTTGGGTTATTTATAACTCACCCACACTCTTGGGTCATTCATACTCAAGCTCTTGTAGATTCTCGAGACTACAGGTCTCCTACGTCACGCTTGTTACTCTTATACATAAGCCAAAACTCATGGCTCTCTAGCATAGTCTTACTTCCCCGGTTTCGACCCTACTCTGGGTCTAGCATGGTGGGAAGGTTCAACTAGCTCACGGAACTCTCTCTTAGTTCCTATCTCTTTTACTTAGGTCCGACTACTCTCGGACTACTCTCGTTCCCGTACACTCCTCTCTCGGAGTTATAATAATATCATGTATGTTAGTCTAGAAGCATCATTCTCGATGTTTCTAATGACTTTGGGAACTTTACTTAAATTCGGGTAATTTTTAGGTTTAAAGGTTACCCTCACAATCATATGCTTATACATTTGGATATTTTCTTATACCGGGTAAAATCCTCATATAAGAGGTCGACCGTATCTCAAGGGAGTCACATAGTCCCTTAGGTCTCTTTTACCTTTCTTATATGTTACATTATTGGACTAACTTCAATCCTCTCCATGGAGGTCATTTATCTCTCCACTCATATTTATTTCGTGGATTGTTTCAATAAGGTTCTCTAACCGTTATTGGGTATTTACTCAACCCGTACATCTCCTCACATTTTAGGGAGTTCATTTGTTTGTGTTATCGTTATTCTTTAATCGATAGCTTGTGTGTGTTTGCATATTACCATTGGTTATGTGACTACCCGTTCAACGGGTTTCTAGTCAATCAGTACTCACTAAGAGTCGGTCTATGCACTAAGTTAGACCACGCCGGCATACAAGTATGTTAGCTCATTCAACATACAACAAAGCATGCATAATCAAACAAGGGATTATTTTCATGCTTTAATCTTGATTAAGCCGGCACACAAACACACAAATCAGAGTAACTCGGTTAGCATACGGGGCATGAGAAAATCATACCTTTCACCGGGATTTTACTTTTACCGTGTCACCTCACCTTGCTTGGTTCACACACGATCCACTGATAACATTCAAATGTTTTATTAACATCAAAGCATTACGGTATGTAAAACTAATACTCCCGTACTTAACCCCGTTTTATCCCGTTATCTCGGTTTTACACTTGTTAATTTGAGTTCTCATTTCTCACTCTCTTCTAACACTTTCTTACACTTCTTAGGGCCTTTACATGTCACCAAACAAGGCCTTAACATCTTATAACATCATTAACATTCAAACCCCTATCATTTAACCCCTTTAAAACACTCACGGGGCAATTCTGGGGGTGGTCCGGGACTTGTTCCATACCCTAAGTCCCGGACCAATCACAAAACAACCTCTCGGCCAAAAAATGCATGGTCCGGGACCTTGTACCTAGGCCAAGTCCCGGACCAATATGGGTGTGTACTCTCGGCTTAAATTCTATATGTGGTCCGGGACTTGGGCATGGAGTTAAGTCCGGACCAGACAAGCAGAACACTCTCGGGGTAATTTTAGGGGTGGTCCGGGACTTGGTCCTGGACCTAAGTCCCGGACCCTGCTACAGATTTTGTAAATTTTACAGTTTCTTCATCTGTTACAGGTTCTCTCTTTGCCCATTAATTAACCAACCTTCACCAACTAAAATCTTCATGTTTTAGTGACTAATTACCCACCTAAACCACTTTCAACCACACACCAAGTACACTCACCAATCTAGTTAATTTTACTTAGATTCTTTTACACTCACAACCTTGTTTTCTCTCTTGTTTTCTAACAGATTGTAACAGGTTTTGGCTATTACTTTAAACCATTCAAACCTCTCATACTGAAGCCATTCCAAGCATTCACATGGCATTATTTTTACTCCTAATGCACTCTTCTTCAAAGTTTGGTTTTCCAAACCATTAACCACTCACCTAAATCTCCTTAACACACCTAGCTCCTTCCTTTAATAAAACACTCAAGTCCATAATCTCCTAAACAAATTTTGACAGCACTTGGCTACTTCTTAGCATTCTCACCACAATTAAATCAGCTCACAACACTTCTTCTCCCCTGTTTGGTTTAAACATCAAAACCACAATATACCAAATTTCACTTGTTCACACATATGTACTAGTTTAGACTCAAGCTTAATTCCCACACTTAAGCAACATTAAAACAGCTTCATTCATCATTAAATTGTAGTATCTCAACTACACTAATACAAGGTCATCCACACCACTTACAAAATCTGTTTTGCAAGAAGATAAACTAACTCAAGGTGAGTTTTTACCTTGTTTGTTTTCTGTTTTCTTTCTCTTCCTCCTCTTTCTCTTGCTCTCTCTTTCTCTTCTTGTTTTCCTCACCACACAAGGGCTATTGATTGCCAACTACAATCACCGCCCATTACACACATTCAACCATCAATTTATTTTTCCTCCACAAAACCTAATGTATATATATTAAGTGCTAGTTTCAAACTTAAATCTAGATTTTACCTTAGAGAACCCAATAAGTAGATCTTGACAACCAAATGGCGGTCTTCAATCAAATGGAGCAGTTTCCACACCCCACAAAAACGTGCGGATCGGCTGAAATGAGGAGGGTTTTCAAACGTGAGAGAAAATAATCTCACAAATGAAGACAAGCTTGAAATGATCTCAATACTTACTTATTAATACCTCAAGGCATTAAGGAAAGAAAAGTTGAAATCAACTCTTCAACTTCAAAAGCTCCACGTCAATGGAGATGAAGGTGAGGAATCGAAACTTTGTTGGGTGGAATCGAGCTCTCACCGGAGGAGTTCACGGTACCAATTTCGTGTGATTTGGTGAGAAAGCAGTTAGAGGAGATTGAATGGAGGTGTTGTGCTGTGTGGAATCGCGCGTACAGAGGAAGAAGGAAGTTGCAAAGCTCTGGAGTGAATCGTGATGAAGAATAGAAGTGAGTGGTATGTTTTTTTTATTTCACTTTTACTTTATACTATTTGCTTTATTACTTATTTGTCCCTCTTATTACTTAACTAGCTAATAAGCTATTAATAAGTGTATACATATTATTAAAACCGGCCCACATTAATTATAGCCCGGGTCTTTTTCGTCTTTTCGAATTTAACGCGTTTCGTCTCCCGGTTTAGTCACTATTCTTTACCGGGTCCGTTTTCCCGGAATTTTCTCGTTAATTAATTTAATGGTTATTAAGCTTCCATTAATACTTAATTATAGTTATTTAATCAACTATAATTTTTTTTATGGTCCGTTTGCCACTTAAGGTTGCGTTTTCGGGTTTTTCTCGAAAGCGTGCTTAAAACTCCGTTAGCATTTTTAATCCATTATTGGATCCTTTTCCTTCGGGAATCATTCCCGTGTACTATTAGGCCTAACTAAGCCTAGAATCCACCTCGACCCTCTCGAGATCATTATCTCTTACACTCATTTAACGCGCATTTTAGCGTTTTTTCGCTTTTAGCGTTTTCTCTTTTCTTTTGGTTTTATTCTTTTTACCAATACTCTCTAGGCACAATTAGGCCCTTTAGTAATTTATTAGAGTAATTAAATCACCATTACTAGGTCCGGGGTATTAAAGTAACTTGGTGTTGGTAATGTGGTCTGTCAACCACGTGGGTGGTTGGCATCTGTAGCACCCGGATGATGTTGAGAATCCGCTGCGTAGACTTCTCGTTAAACGTTAGGCGTGTCGTTTAATTGTTGGGTGTGATTCGGGGGGGTGTTACAGAAAGTGGTATCAGAGCGTAGTTTACGCTCTGATGACTGGAACAGAGGAGTACCGAGTATAGGAAAACCTGAATTCGGGGAAACGGGGTTAAGGGTTAGTATGTGAGGCGCGTTAGTTAGGGTTCTTCCCCAGTAATTACTGGATACCTAACAGACACCTACACCCAACCTCTACGTCCCTAGAGTCCACTTCAAGTCATAGAAAGAACGCCGGAGAGGTAGAAAGCCTCCTCACTCTCGGGAAAACCCGATCCGGCATCTACTTAATGTTATACAATCCATCCACCGTGAAGAAAAGACTATACTATACAAAAGACGTTGCCAAAGGGATAATACTCATAGAGGGACCAACTTTAGCAGCAACTTGGGTCGACATGCTTAGCAGTCGATAGGACCCTACCTCACAAGCAAAGAGGACCGAAATACCCTAAAATTTATGAATAAATAAAGCTCAAATAAGCAATAATTAAGCTAGGATGGGATTGAATGAAATTATACAATTCATACACTTGAGAGGCTAATTCTAGTAAACCTTTCTTGAAACAACGAATAAGAGAATATAGTTGAGACAAAATTACACAATAAAATTGGTACAAGTTACAATGCTTAATGAAGCCGGACCATTCTATACACTAAGATATAATATTTCGGGATTCAATTAATTCCCTGCTCTTCTCACGTTCCTCTTCGTTCTCTACATTTCCTGAAAGGCACAACGCCTCAACTGACGATCGGTATGCATCGCCACCACCTCCTTATTTCCTCTTCTTACTCAAGTATCCTTCTGCATTCCTTGATCTTAAACAATTGAAATCGGTGACCATAAATGGGTCCCTTTCTGTTTCTACCACCGATGAATGAGGAACATACATACCAGCGCCGCCTTCACTCTCTCCTTGTTCGAATTGTTGACCCCTTCAGAACCCAACAACCGTCCCATGTAGGTTAAACTTCGCATGTTATTTTTCTACTCTACCACAATACAATACCACACCATTAACTAGGGCAACAATTGCTACAATATCTAGTCGCTAGTCTAGCATGCAACATATATCCTCAAATAGCCACCATCACCATACATTACCCATCTCACCATTTGTACATGATTATCCAATTATGTGACTACTGTGACCTCATCATAAAGCTCAAGTCCTCTAGCTTGATACCTACTGTTCCTCGCTGCTTCTTGCTAAATAGTTTTCTCGACCAATTGTTGTCGTTCCTTGAGATCAAAACACGCATTGGCATTAGGACCCCAAACATATCCATCAAACATTGTAAGTAACCATTATTATTAGGCATCGGTTGCCCACCCAGGCATAACCCAAATGGGAGCGAGTGTGTCAGTATGTTTCAAACAATTATTGAGTACCATATCAGGGAGATCAAATTAAAGAATATGGATACAATGTAAAATTAAGTTCCAAGGGAATACCATAGAGGGCTATAGTATTCAGCTTAACAAAAACGAACCCTCAAAATTTTCTTTTCGTCCTTCCCTATGACTATGAAGGGAATGGTACAAAGCCGCCCTAATTAATACAATGAAAACTCTAGTACCAATAAAGGTTATGCTCACAAGATATACGTACCAAAGAGCACCTAGTGCCATATTCAGGTGAGGTTTAACTGAGTGTTCAATACATGCATAAAACTTGTCCCGGTAGACTTATATGTAATAGACTTACAAAGCATTACATTTGTAAATCTAACCACGGTCCAATGCAAGACCTTTCAACAAGTTATTGGTCTAAGCCTTACTATAACCTTAGTCAAGATTGTCACAATGTTTCCGAATAATAACCTCACTCAACTACCACATAACGTAGTCAATATAACCTAACCAAATATAGATTCGGTGACTACATCGAGGCAACCTTGGAAGAGTAAGACTAATAGACCCTCGACCGAAGGTAAACTACGCCAAGTAAAGCGTAAATAAATAAACGCGAGGAACTCTGAATAAGAGTTAGCAAACTATACATATACCGATGTATGTACATGTATAAATCAAGAAGACACAATTTCTGTAGAACTCAAGGAGTTAAATCGGATGCAAATAAAGAATATCATGACTAAGTAACTCAACTACATCCAACTCGAGTTAACACTACAGATTAAAGACCAAAAATAAATAGTGAGATCTCTATAGTAATAACTATGGATTAAGCACCATTAGTTGGTGGACCCGCGAGTAGGGAGTCAAACAACTTCAAATAAGAGAAACAAACGAGAAAAAATGGAAACTAGAGTAAATAAATTGAGCTGAATTGCCAACAAAATAAACTGATGGCTAAGATCATTTGTAAGCGAGGAGAAAATAGTAATAATATGATAACTTGGAAATATAGTATCGTATAGCCCAATGGATAACATTAGAAGTTGTTAAACTACACGTATATGTACACATGGTACGACGATTGGGATGAAAAGAACTTACGACATCAGGAGGACATAAATGTATGTGTCAATATACCATTAAATCTATGGAAACGATCATATGTGAGTATACATATCAGTCAAAAGGGTATTGTG
This sequence comes from Limonium bicolor, assembly GCA_023374045.1. Taxonomy (NCBI): domain Eukaryota; kingdom Viridiplantae; phylum Streptophyta; class Magnoliopsida; order Caryophyllales; family Plumbaginaceae; genus Limonium; species Limonium bicolor. Next base: position 110,225,936 of record CM041780.1, read on the forward strand.
ATACAAGTACGACCTTGGAACGTATAACACATAAGTATACATATATTTTGGATACAAGAATGAGCGGATATATATATGTACACATTTAGATGTATATATAGTTGGAGAATTTAAAGAATTAACTTAAAGGCTTAGGTCTAAATACCAATCCATGAATTGATTGCTAGTTAACTAGGAACAATTGGGATAAGAACTTAAATTGGTTAAATTGATTGAGCGTTAACCGGACGTGCAAGGTTGAGCTCGACCCTGGCCAGGTCAAATGACACTAAGCACAAATTGGGGTGAAGAGGTAGTCCAACACTTACGCTGATCACGTCAGTTTGGATGATTCTCGAAACCTCCTACAAGTGGACACATAAACTACAAATAGGTGGGAAAATTTATAAGTCAAGATTAGAAAAGTATGAAGGAAGCGGTGTTGATGTTAGATGATAAAATGGTATAGAAACCATGGATACATGATTCGAACCTTAGAGGGTAAACACATGGTAATCAAATATGTGAAAATTTGAAATGATGTGATGTTACTAAAAACCTAAAACTTACCACATAAAATATATACCATCTCCATCAGATGCAATATACTAAACAGAGCTAGCCAACAAGCTGCTGCTTGATACAATCATAAGAACAATGATGATGATGATAAGGGAACTAAATATCCTATGTTAAACAATTTACAATCATAGAGACTTGAACATATACAATTCGGCAACCTTTAGACTTAAACTAAAGGAGGTCAACCAGCAGTGTCAAGGCCGTAATTGGGCTGGAAGATAAAGGTTACTTAAAGACGAAGAAAAGTCTAATTTGGCTGTACGCATCAAGGGAGAAAATAGGTAACAATGATAGGAGAGTAAACTAGCTAACTACATATAGTTATGATCGGTAATATCAACCAAACATGTTGTCGTAACAATGACACGCTTGTAACATTGAAAAACACCTGGCACTAAACCATTACTACAAAGCATATATATGAATATAAACCTAAAGGGCAGCTAGGAAGAATAACGCAGACGCTTAAAAGCTAGCTAAAAGAATGAATATCCTACCACCAAAGAAAATGGATAGACAGATTACAAGCCACCAAAATTGCGCATAAGTTCAAATGCCCCGCGACAGTCAAGAGGCCTTTATTCCTAAATGATAAGGATACAATTAAGACATGCACCGCCTTGGAAGGCATAGTAGAGGAAAACTAAACCTAAAGGAAATCAGAGTCGCACAGCAGAAGCTGATGGACCGTACCTCACACCTTCCAGTGAATGACAAGTAACTCATCTGCCCATACCTTAGACCCAGAGAGGCTAAACCTGAATCCATTAGTAGATCGACATATGTACCGATAAAAGTCTTTTGATACACATACTAAACCATTAACATGGTTAAGACCTTCGATGGGAACATAAAGAGAACTACATTACATGGAAACTAGAATACACCTTAAGACTTAAACATCTTGAACCAAGGTTCAAGAATGATATAGTGGGGATTACGTGGGCGTAATCCATTTTTAAGGGGGGTAGGCGTGTTGCGTTTTGCTGTGTTGTTACACGTTTGATGTGTGGTTTTGGTTGTTATGTCTGTGAACTGTACGGATTGTTTTGGATGCATCGTGGTTGTGAATGAATGAATAACTGGTCCTCTTAATTACATATGAGCATAGTCATGGATATTACTGGTGCATTGAAATATTATTGACAACGTAGTGAAGCCACAGATGTGGCATATTATTGAGAACCTGGTGAAGCCACAGATGTGGCGTGGTGCTCATAAGCACAAATGGTGAAATAGAACTGTGTAATTTGCGGGACGTGATCCCTTGGCTAGTGATAACGAATTTGGGACTTGATCCCCTTGAGTGGCCAAAACACGAACATTAACTAACGAGACAAGACTTCAGGTCGAAGTATCTTTAAGGGGGGTAGGTTGAAACACCCCTGAACATTTAAACGCATAAAATCATGAACGCGAGGAGATTATCCGAAAATAACGCATTATATAATTCGGACATAAAATAATGTATGAACAATTAAGTTTAGTATATACATGTCCGAAAACATGACAACATTATATATTAATATAGTCACGTACTTATATATGTACGAATAAGAAAATACATGTACGTAACGTTACGATATTGTAACGTTGTAAATAATAACGTCGCTTAACATCATAACAAAAATAAAGTAGTCGCGTGCATAACTAATAACGCGATATAACTAATAACGCCCCCTGTTCTTGTGAGTCCCGAATCATTGCCTGGTGACTACCAGTTTTACTTACCGATTTATTTTCCCTACCATACCACCTTCTTGTAAATCGGAAGCACTAGCTCCCTTAACCATCATCCTCACCAGACACCCTTGTCTCTTCCCCCTGCATGCTCACGACTATTCCAGAAAGTCTCCTCATTCTCCCTCTATTAGTTCACGCTGGCTCTTGAGAATCTGGAACAAGTGAGCTCGAAAAAAGAAACTAGCAAGGTAAGTCAACAACAGACTTGTGTTTTAAATCTCGCCTCTGTCCAGTTCTGTCCTAAACGCCCTGCTCAAGTTCTCTTATTTTCTGTATTGGCCACATAAGATCCTCGCATGTCAACCACTGGCAGAGCTCTTGGCATTCTGAAGCAAACCTCTCTAAGAACTTCTTACGGTAAGACAATGAGACCAGAAAAAAAAATTCTGGTTGCTTAAGTCCTATTATTCTTATGTTCTGTGGCTGAAAAATTGATTAACTGACCCCCCCTCCTTCTCCCCTGTTTTCATGCATGAACTCCCTTAGTAAGACCCTCCAGAAAACGTGCCAAAAACCTCCTGGAAGCTAGCTCCAAATGCACCCGAATATCAACCCAAGGTGAGGCCACATGACCTGTTGGTTTAATGTCTTTCATTTCTGATTTTTGGCTTCCAAACATAGTTTCTATACTCATGTGTTCTCTCCTGGTTTGGCTTAAATACCTGCAAGGGTAACGTAAGAAACAAATAGATTAATCCAAAAGAAAAAAAAACTAGCTAGTGCAGTAGAAGAGGGGATACACGGAAACTGATATACAGATGCTATAACTCTTGCCTTTTTGTGTAATTAAAACCCAGAGGGTCATCACGATTTTATTGGGGTTACTGAGGAACCTAACACACTACTATAACACCAAACTAAGTAATAAACACATAGGGAGGAATAAAAGCCCAACCTGATGCATCAGTATAAAGGGAAACAGAAGAAGATGTAGCAGTTCTATTTCAGATTCAGGTTTTGTTGCCCTTCAGTTCCACAGTTTTTAAATGAGGTTTTGAGAGGCGTTGTCACTTGTTGTTTTGTATCGGACTGAGGCTAAGACTGTATTAAAACACAACCTTGTAGTGCTAGGGAGATCGGTGGCATATTAGAACAGAAGTGAAAAATAGAAGATTTCAAATGTAGTTTCAGTTTCTGAAACTTCTAGGTTCTGTACACTAAATTTCCTGAACTAATACAGGTGTTGTATTAGCTTAGTGACCAGATCATACTACAGTTTATCAGTTTTGGGATCAGTTCAAGATTTCTATTTCTTCAGTTTTCAGGTGTTGCGTAGAGAACTTCTCAGGGGTTGAAACCTTGCTTAACACAAAGCTAAGTATAAGACCATCTAGGGGGAAAACCAGAAGCCAAATTCAGGAATAGACAGAAGAAGAAAATAAGAAGGGAATGTGACAGTTTCAGATTTCAATACCTACAGTTTTGTTATGATTTCTGATTTCTAGTCTGCAGGTTTTTGTAAGAACTTTTTGTAGCTTTAGCTTATTGCCCTGGGCTGTCTTAAAGCTAAAACGGCACTAAAACATATAATTAAGTAGCTGGAACAAGTTGGGGAGAACTGAGAGGTAAGTTAGATAGCAGAAGCAAACACCAAAAAGGGCATGCATCAGTGCATGATTTTAGTTTTCAGATTTCTGATTTTCTGGTGCAAAGGACTTTCAGCGATGAATTCTATGTCATTTTGGGTCTGTTGGAACTTAAAAACCATCACACACTAAACTACGTGAGTTACTAATGATGGAAAGTTGAAAGACAATTCGTGAAGAGACAAACTAACAGAAGAGAATGTTATCAGTTTGGCCAGTTTCAGCAGTGTGGATGTTTTCAGTAACTGTAATGGTGTGTTTAGGTGACTTTGAGCTGTGTCGAATTCAGTAGCTTACTAACACATCTAGTTAAGCAGGCAATCAGGTTGAGGGAAAATTTAGAGTCAAACTCGTGACTAAAGAATGGAGAACAGAAAGAAAAAAAACACAATAACAGCAAGATGAACATCAGTCATGAGTCCTGTTTCTTTTCTGTTTCGGTTTCAGTTGTTCTTGGGTTTAGGAGGAGTACATTCCAGTAGTGTTATCAGGGCTATTCTGGTTTGGTTTTGTGATTTAACTCCCTACTAATACTCTTACCTCAGTAGCTAAACACCTGGGGGAAACTGAAATCAATTTAAAGAGCAAGAGGAAAATAGAAGACAAGGATATATCAGTTCTTAGTTTCAGTGATTCGTTTTCTGTGGGGTTGGTTCCCTGTATAAACAAGTTTCAGAGAATTAGAGAAGATGTAGTGGCTTTATAATGAATCTACAATATTTCTAATATGCTTAACCCAAGTTGGTGTATTAATTTGGGAGGTTAGAAGTTAGTAAAACTATATAAAAAAAAAAGAGAAGAGGAGGAAGTGATGCCCAGAACTGGTGTCGTGTTGGTACTCCTGTTTCTGTATACCCGAAATTCTAAGGTATGACTAATGTTGCAGTGGGTTAGGAACTAATGCAAGACCTTTCCAAAGGAGTGAAATAGGTGGGTACATTCACTTAGAAGATTAGAATTTAGTTAATAACTTAACAGAAGGATTGAAGAAGAGATATACAATTGTATTATCATAAGCTCTATTAACTGTTGTTTCTGTGTGACCACAATACAGAGGGTTTAAGTGGGTTGTGAGGGGTTTAAATTGGACTTAAAACCTTGCTAAACCAACTACCTAAGAGTGTGAACATCGTGGGAAGAATTAGGAGGCAGCTTAATGCATTAAACAGTGAGGTTAATGTAAGTTGCATAGGGATGTTGTTGCAGTTTCTTTCTCAGTAGTTTTTGAAAGCTGGAGCGTCTGTCTAACTGAGTTACAAGGAGCATAAATACATTGAGTTAGCTTGCTAAATAGACACGACCTGGCTAATGCACCTGGTAACTCTGTAAGAAGAACTGGGTGGAAATAGAAAACTGATAAATGAACTAGGAAGGGGGAATAGAAGGGATATATAGCATGTGGTCAGTTTCGGTAAACTTGTACCTTCTGTACAACTTATTTACAGGGGTGTTATGAGTGTGTTGCTAGTTTGATAATTCACCCAAAACCCTCCAAAATGCACCTAGCTAAGTTTATGAAACATGTCAAGAAGGTTGAACACCGGCTTGCCACATTTAAGGAGAAGTTAGATAAGGTAATTCATGAGAATTGTGTTTCAGATTTGGAAACTTTAAGGGTTCAGTATAAACAGGTTTTTGAAGGTATTTTTAAGACTAGGTTGTCACGATATTAAGGTAAAGACATTGCCAACCTACATAGCTAAGGAGGGAACACATCTCCGGGGAATTAAAATCCACCTGAGTTAAACTTATCACATGATTGATGCTTATAATACTCTAAAGCATTAGCCCGAGGAAAAGACTTAGTTAACGTGTAAAACATCGATGTAAATACCTTAGGAGTAAGCTAAGGGCTAAGGTTAATACTTGGTGAATCCTAAAGGCTAAAATCAGTTGAACCTTCAACAAAGAATTCACCTAGGGAACAACCCCGATAAAATGTGATAAACTAGGAGAATGTCACAAGGGTCATCACATGAAATTATAAACTGACAAATTGTTCTTAATTAACGTTAGGGCCGTAACGAACACCAACCGGGACCTCGTGTGTGTGAGACAACCCTTGATTCTGATCCAGGTATGGATATGTGTGGTCCATATGTTACCGTGTTACACGGCTTGTTTGTAGTCTGCCTTGTGTGAAAATGACCATAAGATTAAAGCATGAAATTGGATTGCTTTCTTATCTTGCTTGTGATTGCTATATCATTGTTGCATATTATATGCGCGCACACAGTAGTTTAGTCCCTTTCCCGTTTATGGAACTTTGAGATGGAACTTGACGAACTACGTAAACAAAACAAAGAACTATACAAAGAGAAAACTCCTCTCTAACTATAGAGGACTACTAACGACACCCACTATGGTGTCAAGCTATTAATGATAATGATAGGTAAATATCAGCTGGTGGAACATGAGGATAATCCGGGAAGATGACTTCTCGGGCCATGCGGTAGGGACGCTCGGGAGTTGGTATCTGCATCAGATCCTTCGACCGACTATTAGTGGAGCACATCTTGGGGTCTAGAGGTGACCCCTCTTCCTCGACGCATGACGCTGGGAATGGAGGATAGCTATGGAGAAGACGTTCTCCATTTGTGGTGATAAGAGAATTCACACACATCCTTAAAGAGATAAGGAACAATTGGCACCTACATGATAAGGTCACGGGATCTAAACTATATCCCCAGACCTGGTGCAAGGAAAAAGAAAGGAAATACACACCATGGGAATAAAGGAAAACATGTGTTATGAGACCAAGCAAATAAGAAAATTCACAAATGTGAATCTTTAAGAAACAAGGGCTGAATAGCACCTACATAATAAAGTCTCAGGATCTAACCTATATCCCCTGACTCGGTACAAGGGAAGGAAGGTAAACTTGTGTAATGGGAACAAGAAAACAATACGTAATCTCATGAATGATTCCATAGAGAGGATCAGCAGTATGATATACCTATGTACACACCTAATTATTTACATGATTGCTGTTGCTATACTAGCAGCTTGTTGTGCTTGGTTGCGTGTTTGATGTTGCTATGATGCGAGCATGTTATGCTTGGTTACTTGTTGCTTATGCTTGCTACCTTCAAGTGTGTATGATATCATGATGTATTATGGTGTGCTTTACTGCTTTATTATAGCATGTAAATTGGACTTAATAATATTTGACCAAGTAGTTGTGTAGCCCGGCAACATACGGGCTACACATATTCATACTCAGCGTAGTTTGCTGAGTCCTTTACAACCCATTTTTTTACAGGTATTGAACTGGATGATAACGGAGCGTAGGCGGGATGGCTATCATGGGGGTAGTCTATCTGGCATAACTTTCGAGTTTGGGATAGTATGTTTAATGTATGGGTTGTTACTAAACCCGGGTTGTACTTTACGGTTTATGATTTAGTAATTATGTTGTAGACACTCGGTATTTGGAATTGTATCTTGCATTGTATATAAGTTTTGGTTCAGGGCTGTTTCCAGTCATGCAGACCGTAACTTGGTGTTGGTAATGTGGTCTGTCAACCACGTGGGTGGTTGGCATCTGTAGCACCCGGATGATGTTGAGAATCCGCTGCGTAGACTTCTCGTGTAAACGTTAGGCGTGTCGTTTAATTGTTGGGTGTGATTCGGGGGTGTTACAGAAAGTGGTATCAGAGCGTAGTTACGCTCTGATGACTGGAACAGAGGAGTACCGAGTATAGGAAAACCTGAATTCGGGGAAACGGGGTTAAGGGTTAGTATGTGAGGCGCGTTAGTTAGGGTTCTTCTCCAGTAATTACTGGATACCTAACAGACACCTACACCCAACCTCTACGTCCCTAGAGTCCACTTCAAGTCATAGAAAGAACGCCGGAGAGGTAGAAAGCCTCCTCACTCTCGGGAAAACCCGATCCGGCATCTACTTAATGTTATACAATCCACCCGTGAAGAAAAGACTATACTATACAATAGACGTTGCCAAAGGGATAATACTCATAGAGGGACCAACTTTAGCAGCAACTTGGGTCGACATGCTTAGCAGTCGATAGGACCCTACCTCACAAGCAAAGAGGACCGAAATACCCTAAAATTTATGAAATAAATAAAGCTCAAATAAGCAATTAATTAAGCTAAGGATGGGATTGAATGAAATTATACAATTCATACACTTGAGAGGCTAATTCTAGTAAACCTTTCTTGAAACAACGAAATAAGAGAATATAGTTGAGACAAAATTACACAATAAAATTGGTACAAGTTACAATGCTTAATGAAGCCGGACCATTCTATACACTAAGATATAATATTTCGGGATTCAATTAATTCCCTGCTCTTCTCACGTTCCTCTTCGTTCTCTACATTTCCTGAAAGGCACAACGCCTCAACTGACGATCGGTATGCATCGCCACCACCTCCTTATTTCCTCTTCTTACTCAAGTATCCTTCTGCATTCCTTGATCTTAAACAATTGAAATCGGTGACCATAAATGGGTCCCTTTCTGTTTCTACCACCGATGAATGAGGAACATACATACCAGCGCCGCCTTCACTCTCTCCTTGTTCGAATTGTTGACCCCTTCAGAACCCAACAACCGTCCCATGTAGGTTAAACTTCGCATGTTATTTTTCTACTCTACCACAATACAATACCACACCATTAACTAGGGCAACAATTGCTACAATATCTAGTCGCTAGTCTAGCATGCAACATATATCCTCAAATAGCCACCATCACCATACATTACCCATCTCACCATTTGTACATGATTATCCAATTATGTGACTACTGTGACCTCATCATAAAGCTCAAGTCCTCTAGCTTGATACCTACTGTTCCTCGCTGCTTCTTGCTAAATAGTTTTCTCGACCAATTGTTGTCGTTCCTTGAGATCAAAACACGCATTGGCATTAGGACCCCAAACATATCCATCAAACATTGTAAGTAACCATTATTATTAGGCATCGGTTGCCCACCCAGGCATAACCCAAATGGGAGCGAGTGTGTCAGTATGTTTCAAACAATTATTGAGTACCATATCAGGGAGATCAAATTAAAGAATATGGATACAATGTAAAATTAAGTTCCAAGGGAATACCATAGAGGGCTATAGTATTCAGCTTAACAAAAACGAACCCTCAAAATTTTCTTTTCGTCCTTCCCTATGACTATGAAGGGAATGGTACAAAGCCGCCCTAATTAATACAATGAAAACTCTAGTACCAATAAAGGTTATGCTCACAAGATATACGTACCAAAGAGCACCTAGTGCCATATTCAGGTGAGGTTTAACTGAGTGTTCAATACATGCATAAAACTTGTCCCGGTAGACTTATATGTAATAGACTTACAAAGCATTACATTTGTAAATCTAACCACGGTCCAATGCAAGACCTTTCAACAAGTTATTGGTCTAAGCCTTACTATAACCTTAGTCAAGATTGTCACAATGTTTCCGAATAATAACCTCACTCAACTACCACATAACGTAGTCAATATAACCTAACCAAATATAGATTCGGTGACTACATCGAGGCAACCTTGGAAGAGTAAGACTAATAGACCCTCGACCGAAGGTAAACTACGCCAAGTAAAGCGTAAATAAATAAACGCGAGGAACTCTGAATAAGAGTTAGCAAACTATACATATACCGATGTATGTACATGTATAAATCAAGAAGACACAATTTCTGTAGAACTCAAGGAGTTAAATCGGATGCAAATAAAGAATATCATGACTAAGTAACTCAACTACATCCAACTCGAGTTAACACTACAGATTAAAGACCAAAAATAAATAGTGAGATCTCTATAGTAATAACTATGGATTAAGCACCATTAGTTGGTGGACCCGCGAGTAGGGAGTCAAACAACTTCAAATAAGAGAAACAAACGAGAAAAAATGGAAACTAGAGTAAATAAATTGAGCTGAATTGCCAACAAAATAAACTGATGGCTAAGATCATTTGTAAGCGAGGAGAAAATAGTAATAATATGATAACTTGGAAATATAGTATCGTATAGCCCAATGGATAACATTAGAAGTTGTTAAACTACACGTATATGTACACATGGTACGACGATTGGGATGAAAAGAACTTACGACATCAGGAGGACATAAATGTATGTGTCAATATACCATTAAATCTATGGAAACGATCATATGTGAGTATACATATCAGTCAAAAGGGTATTGTGATACAAGTACGACCTTGGAACGTATAACACATAAGTATACATATATTTTGGATACAAGAATGAGCGGATATATATATGTACACATTTAGATGTATATATGTTGGAGAATTTAAAGAATTAACTTAAAGGCTTAGGTCTAAATACCAATCCATGAATTGATTGCTAGTTAACTAGGAACAATTGGGATAAGAACTTAAATTGGTTAAATTGATTGAGCGTTAACCGGACGTGCAAGGTTGAGCTCGACCCTGGCCAGGTCAAATGACACTAAGCACAAATTGGGGTGAAGAGGTAGTCCAACACTTACGCTGATCACGTCAGTGTTGGATGATTCTCGAAACCTCCTACAAGTGGACACATAAACTACAAATAGGTGGGAAAATTTATAAGTCAAGATTAGAAAAGTATGAAGGAAGCGGTGTTGATGTTAGATGATAAAATGGTATAGAAACCATGGATACATGATTCGAACCTTAGAGGGTAAACACATGGTAATCAAATATGTGAAAATTTGAAATGATGTGATGTTACTAAAAACCTAAAACTTACCACATAAAATATATACCATCTCCATCAGATGCAATATACTAAACAGAGCTAGCCAACAAGCTGCTGCTTGATACAATCATAAGAACAATGATGATGATGATAAGGGAACTAAATATCCTATGTTAAACAATTTACAATCATAGAGACTTGAACATATACAATTCGGCAACCTTTAGACTTAAACTAAAGGAGGTCAACCAGCAGTGTCAAGGCCGTAATTGGGCTGGAAGATAAAGGTTACTTAAAGACGAAGAAAAGTCTAATTTGGCTGTACGCATCAAGGGAGAAAATAGGTAACAATGATAGGAGAGTAAACTAGCTAACTACATATAGTTATGATCGGTAATATCAACCAAACATGTTGTCGTAACAATGACACGCTTGTAACATTGAAAAACACCTGGCACTAAACCATTACTACAAAGCATATATATGAATATAAACCTAAAGGGCAGCTAGGAAGAATAACGCAGACGCTTAAAAGCTAGCTAAAAGAATGAATATCCTACCACCAAAGAAAATGGATAGACAGATTACAAGCCACCAAAATTGCGCATAAGTTCAAATGCCCCGCGACAGTCAAGAGGCCTTTATTCCTAAATGATAAGGATACAATTAAGACATGCACCGCCTTGGAAGGCATAGTAGAGGAAAACTAAACCTAAAGGAAATCAGAGTCGCACAGCAGAAGCTGATGGACCGTACCTCACACCTTCCAGTGAATGACAAGTAACTCATCTGCCCATACCTTAGACCCAGAGAGGCTAAACCTGAATCCATTAGTAGATCGACATATGTACCGATAAAAGTCTTTTGATACACATAACTAAACCATTAACATGGTTAAGACCTTCGATGGGAACATAAAGAGAACTACATTACATGGAAACTAGAATACACCTTAAGACTTAAACATCTTGAACCAAGGTTCAAGAATGATATAGTGGGGATTACGTGGGCGTAATCCATTTTTAAGGGGGGTAGGCGTGTTGCGTTTTGCTGTGTTGTTACACGTTTGATGTGTGGTTTTGGTTGTTATGTCTGTGAACTGTGTACGGATTGTTTTGGATGCATCGTGGTTGTGAATGAATGAATAACTGGTCCTCTTAATTACATATGAGCATAGTCATGGATATTACTGGTGCATTGAAATATTATTGACAACGTAGTGAAGCCACAGATGTGGCATATTATTGAGAACCTGGTGAAGCCACAGATGTGGCGTGGTGCTCATAAGCACAAATGGTGAAATAGAACTGTGTAATTTGCGGGACGTGATCCCTTGGCTAGTGATAACGAATTTGGGACTTGATCCCCTTGAGTGGCCAAAACACGAACATTAACTAACGAGACAAGACTTCAGGTCGAAGTATCTTTAAGGGGGGTAGGTTGAAACACCCCTGAACATTTAAACGCATAAAATCATGAACGCGAGGAGATTATCCGAAAATAACGCATTAATAATTCGGACATAAAATAATGTATGAACAATTAAGTTTAGTATATACATGTCCGAAAACATGACAACATTATAATTAATATAGTCACGTACTTATATATGTACGAATAAGAAAATACATGTACGTAACGTTACGATATTGTAACGTTGTAAATAATAACGTCGCTTAACATCATAACAAAAATAAAGTAGTCGCGTGCATAACTAATAACGCGATATAACTAATAACGCCCCCTGTTCTTGTGAGTCCCGAATCATTGCCTGGTGACTACCAGTTTTACTTACCGATTTATTTTCCCTACCATACCACCTTCTTGTAAATCGGAAGCACTAGCTCCCTTAACCATCATCCTCACCAGACACCCTTGTCTCTTCCCCCTGCATGCTCACGACTATTCCAGAAAGTCTCCTCATTCTCCCTCTATTTGTTCACGCTGGCTCTTGAGAATCTGGAAAAAGTGAGCTCGAAAAAAGAAACTAGCAAGGTAAGTCAACAACAGACTTGTTTTTAAATCTCGCCTCTGTCCAGTTCTGTCCTAAACGCCCTGCTCAAGTTCTCTTATTTTCTGTATTGGCCACATAAGATCCTCGCATGTCAACCACTGACAGAGCTCTTGGCATTCTGAAGCAAACCTCTCTAAGAACTTCTAACGGTAAGACAATGAGACCAGAAAAAAAAATTCTGGTTGCTTAAGTCCCATTATTCTTATGTTCTGTGGCTGAAAAATTTATTAACTGACCCCCCTCCTTCTCCTCTGTTTTCATGCATGAACTCCCTTAGTAAGACCCTCCAGAAAACGTGCCAAAAACCTCCTGAAAGCTAGCTCCAAATGCACCCGAATATCAACCCAAGGTGAGGCCACATGACCTGTTGGTTTATTGCCTTTCATTTCTGATTTTTGGCTTCCAAACATAGTTTCTATACTCATGTGTTCTCTCCTGGTTTGGCTTAAATACCTGCAAGGGTAACGTAAGAAACAGATAGATTAATCCAAAAGAAAAGAAACTAGCTAGTGCAGTAGAAGAGGGGATACACGGAAACTGATATACAGATGCTATAACTCTTGCCTTTCTGTGTAATTAAAACCCAGAGGGTCATCACGATTTTATTGGGGTTACTGAGGAACCTAACACACTAATACACCAAACTAAGTAATAAACACATAGGGAGGAATAAAAGCCCAACCTGATGCATCAGTATAAAGGGAAAGAAGAAGATGTTGCAGTTCTATTTCAGATTCAGGTTTTGTTGCCCTTCAATTCCATAGTTTTTAAATGAGGTTTTGAGAGGCGTTGTCACTTGTTGTTTTGTATCGGACTGAGGCTAAGACTGTATTAAAACACAACCTTGTAGTGCTAGGGAGATCGGTGGCATATTAGAACAGAAGTGAGAAATAGAAGATTTCAGGAGTAGTTTCAGTTTCTGAAACTTCTAGGTTCTGTACACTAAATTTCCTGAACTAATCCAGGTGTTATATTAGCTTAGTGACCAGATCATACTACAGTTTATCAGTTTTGGGATCAGTTCAAGATTTCTATTTCTTCAGTTTTCAGGTGTTGCGTAGAGAACTTCTCAGAGGTTGAAACCTTGCTTAACACAAAGCTAAGTATAAGACCATCTAGGGGAAAACCAGAAGCCAAATTCAGGAATAGAAAGAAGAAGAAAATAAGAAGGGAATGTGACAGTTTCAGATTTCAATACCTACAGTTTTGTTCTGATTTCTGATTTCTAGTCTGCAGGTTTGTGTAAGAAATTTCTGTAGCTTTAGCTTATTGCCCTGGGCTGTCTTAAAGCTAAAATGGCACTAAAACATATAATTAAGTAGCTGGAACAAGTTGGGGAGAACTGAGAGGTAAGTTAGATAGCAGAAGCAAACACCAAAAAGGGCATGCATCAGTGCATGATTTTAGTTTTCAGATTTCTGATTTCTAGTGCAAAGGACTTTCAGAGATAAATTCTATGTCATTTTGGGTCGGTTGGAACTTAAAAACCATCACACACTAAACTACGTGAGTTACTAATGAGGGAAAGTTGAAAGACAATTCGTGAACAGACAAACCAACAGAAGAGAATGTTATTAGTTTGGCCAGTTTCAGCAGTGTGGATGTTTTCAGTAACTGTAATGGTGTGTTTAGGTGACTTTGAGCTGTGTCGAATTCAGTAGCTTACTAACACATCTAGTTAAGCAGGCAATCAGGTTGAGGGAAAATTTAGAGTCAAACTCGTGACTAAAGAAAGGAGAACAGAAAGAAAAAAAACACAATAACAGCAGGATGAACATCGGTCACGAGTCCTGTTTCTTTTCTATTTCTGTTTCAGTTGTTATTGGGTTTAGGAGGAGTACATTCAAGTAGTGTTATCAGGGCTATTCTGGTTTGGTTTTGTGATTTAACTCCCTACTAATACTCCTACCTCAGTAGCTAAACACCTGGGGGAAACTGAAATCAATTTAAAGAGCAAGAGGAAAATAGAAGACAAGGATATATCAGTTCTTAGTTTCAGTGATTCGTTTTCTGTGTGGTTGGTTCCCTGTATAAACAAGTTTCTGAGAATTAGGGAAGATGTAGTGGCTTTATAATGAATCTACAATATTTCTAATATGCTTAACCCAAGTTGGTGTATAAATTTGGGAGGTTATAAGTCAGTATAACTATATAAAAAAAAAGAGAAGAGGAGGAAGTGATGCCCAGAACTGGTGTCGTGTTGGTACTCCTGTTTCTGTATACCGAAATTCTAAGGTATGACTAATGTTGCAGTGGGTTAGGAACTAATGCAAGACCTTTCCAAAGGAGTGAAATAGGTGGGTACATTCACTTAGAAGATTAGAAATTAGTTAATAACTTAATAGGAAGGAATGAAGAAGAGATATACAATTGTATTCTCAGCAGCTCTATTAACTGTTGTTTCTGTGTGACCACAATACAGAGGGTTTAAGTGGGTTGTGAGGGGTTTAAATTGGACTTAAAACCTTACTAAACCAACTACCTAAGAGTGTGAACATCATGGGAAGAATTAGGAGGCAGCTTAAAGCATTAAACAGTGAGGTTAATGTAAGTTGCACAGGGATGTTGTTGCAGTTTCTTTCTCAATAGTTTCTGAAAGCTGGAGTGTCTGTCTAAATGAGTTACAAGGAGCATAAATACATTGATTTAGCTTGCTAAATAGACACGACCTGGCTAATGCACTTGGTAACTCTGTAAGATGAACTGGATGGAAATAGAAAACTGATAAATGAACTAGGAAGGGGGAATAGAAGGGATATATAGCATGTGGTCAGTTTCGGTAAACTTGTACCTTCTGTACAATTGATTTACAGGGGTGTTATGAGTGTGTTGCTAGTTGGATAATGCACCCAAAACCCTCCAAAATGCACCTAGCTAAGTTTATGAAAAATGTCGAGAAGGTTGAACACCAGCTTGCCACATTTAAGGAGAAGTTAGATAAGGTAATTCATGAGAATTGTGTTTCAGATTTGGAAACTTTAAGGGTTCAGTATAAACAGGTTTTTGAAGGTATTTTTAAGACTAGGTTGTCACGATATTAAGGTTAAGACATTGACAACCTACATAGCTAAGGAGGGAACACATCTCAGGGGAATTAAAATTCACCTGAGTTAAACTTATCACATGATTAATGCTTATAATACTCTAAAGCATTAGCCCGAGGAAAAGACTTAGTTAACGTGTAAAACGTCGATGTAAATACCCTAGGAGTAAGCTAAGGGCTAAGGTTAATACTTGGTGAATCCTAAGGGCTAAAATCAGTTGAACCTTCAACAGAGAATTCACCTAGGCAACAACCCCGATAAAATGTGATAAACTAGGAGAATGTCACAAGGGTCATCACATGAAATTATAAACTGACAAATTGTTCTTAATTAACGCTAGGGCCGTAACGAACGCCAACCGGGACCCCGTGTGTGTGAGACAACCCTTGCTTCTGATCCAGGTATGGATATGTGTGGTCCGTATGTTGCCGTGTTACACGGATTGTTTGTTGTGTGCCTTGTGTGAAAATGACCATAAGATTAAAGCATGAAATTGGATTGCTTGCTTATCTTGCTTGTGATTGCTATATCATTGTTGCATATTATATGCGCGCACACAGTAGTTTAGTCCCTTTCTCGTTTATGGAACTTTGAGATGGAACTTGACGAACTACGTAAACAAAACAAAGAACTATACAAAGAGAAAACTCCTCTCTAACTATAGACGACTACTAACGACACCCACTATGGTGTCAAGCTATTAATGATAATGATAAGTAAATATCAGCTGGTGGAACATGAGGATAATCCGGGAAGATGACTTCTCGGGCCACGCGGTAGGGACGCTCGGGAGTTGGTATCTGCATCAGATCCTTCGACCGACTATTCATGGAGCACATCCTGGGGTCTAGAGGTGACCCCTCTTCCTCAACGCATGACGCCGGGAATGGAGGATAGCTACGGAGAAGACGTTCTCCATCTTGTGGTGATAAGAGAATTCACACACAGCCTTAAAGAGATAAGGAACAATTGGCACCTACATGATAAGGTCACGGGATCTAAACTATATCCCTAGACCTGGTGCATGGAAAAAGAAAGGAAATACACACCATGGGAATAAAGGAAAACATGTGTTATGAGACCAAGCAAATAAGAAAATTCACAAATGTGAATCTTTAAGAAACAAGGGCTAAATAGCACCTACATAATAAAGTCTCGGGATCTAACCTATATCCCCTGACTCGGTACAAGGGAAGGAAGGTAAACTTGTGTAATGGGAACAAGAAAACAATACGTAATCTCATGAATGATTCCATAGTGAGGATCAGCGGTATGATATACCTATGCACACACCTAATTATTTATGTGATTGTTGTTGCTATACTAGCAGCTTGTTGTGCTTGGTTGCGTGTTTGATGTTGATATGATGCGAGCATGTTATGCTTGGTTACTTGTTGCTTATGCTTGCTACCTTCAAGTGTGTATGATATCATGATGTATTATGGTGTGCTTTACTGCTTTATTATAGCATGTAAATTGGACTTAATAATATTTAACCAAGTAGTTGTGTAGCCCGGCAACATACGGGCTACACATATTCATACTCAGCGTAGTTTGCTGAGTCCTTTACAACCCAATTTTTTTACAGGTATTGAACTGGATGATAACGGAGCGTAGGCGGGATGGCTATCATGGGGGTAGTCTATCTGGGCATAACTTTCGAGTTTGGGATAGTATGTTTAATGTATGGGTTGTTACTAAACCCGGGTTGTACTTTACGGTTTATGATTTAGTAATTATGTTGTAGACACTCGGTATTTGGAATTGTATCTTGCATTGTATATAAGTTTTGGTTCAGGGCTGTTTCCAGTCATGCAGACCATAACTTGGTGTTGGTAATGTGGTCTGTCAACCACGTGGGTGGTTGGCATCTGCAGCACACGGATGATGTTGAGAATCCGCTACGTAGACTTCTCGTGTAAACGTTTGGCGTGTCGTTTAATTGTTGGGTGTGATTCGGGGGTGTTACAGAAAGTGGTATCAGAGCGTAGTTACGCTCTAATGACTGGAACTGTAACACCTCATCCAGCAATAACACATTTAACAACAATCTGCAGCGGAAAATGTACTTCATCACATTACTTAACTCGTTGGTGTTACACGCCGTTAACCACCCACGTGGCTAACAAGGCTATTACATATACATTGTATCGGTCTGATGGACTAGATTCCCGAGCGACTACACATTACTATCCCTTTCCCTTAACAACTAAACATACACATACCTTCCAAATGTACCGAGTATTTACAAACTGATGCCGATAACAATTTCGGTCTTACTACACCTACTGTACATTTATAACTTAAATGATTACCCAGGTACAAACGACTACCCCGTCCTACTCTCGAACGGCTCCCAGCTCCTTGTACCTGAAATAGGAAAAAGAAGAGAAAAGGGTGGCTCCCCAGGGGCTCAGCACCTTTGCTGGTATGGTAATCCCGCAGCCCGCATGCTACCGGGCCACGCACAACTAATTGTCGTCTTAGCATGTGGTTGATTATATTTGAATCATGCATGTAAACTATAAACACACAACACATAACATTCCACCTCAATGGGCTCAACAAACAGATAACACATCCTTACTTGATAAGTCACTCATTTTGTTCATTAACCCTAGAGTGTTTCTCCTCTAATGGAGCTACTTCCTTAATAGACGACACTTACCCGTTAATCGGGTTATCCTTAAACGCCTCTTATCACAAATTGGGATTCATATCCATGATCCACATACTCCACATTTTACAACATATAACATACACCACATAACAATTCTTTTCACGTTTCAACGTGCACATAACAACATCGCAATGGGAATTTCAGTACAACAACAACACATAACATAACGGGAACGGTTCTCTTAGGAACCGACCCAAACATAGTTAATTCACTGGTGAGCCTAAAGAATGATGTCACCCTCATGATAAACTCGTTATACAACACTCATTACCGTCCTAATAGTCGGACGAGTAACTTAAGTTAAGATGGTTCGGATATGGTGACCTGAACACACCACATAAACACATGTTCCCCCTAAACCGATCATAAGTCAGAATAGCTAAGCTTTGGAGTAAGCTAATGGGAGATCATAACCCATGAGGGAAACAACCATAACAGAGAGGAGGGTAAGGCTAAAAAGGATACCCACTCCCAAACAACGCGCGACCGGAACAACCGGATTCCTCACCCCTGTTAGTACATACTTACTTTTAGATATTAGTTAGAGCCCCACTATGGAGTCTATCACATCCACACGCCATACAGTATTACAACCGGGTTAAACATACGAGGGAGGTCCTTACATACACACACAAATATCACACAATTAACACACGCATAGCCGTGGTTAGAACGTCCCATGGTTCGGGTCGTTTAATCCGAATACCGAACTCTCATGTGATCCTACACTCAGTTAGCTAAGGTTTAACACTTTGGAGGTTAAATGGTATCGGAGTTGAACACGCCACATAAATGAATTACTATAAACTCATTACATGTTTTATCTTACAACGTGGCAAACATACAGAAAAACACATTGGCATACAAGCCGGTGTAATCCGGTAGGACACAGGTTGCAAGAAAACCATACCTGTCACCGGAGTCCACTCTATCATGTCCACTTATGTTCCTCAAATAATTCACGAACAACTGGTAACATTAAAGTTGCCTTCATTAACATTGGGGGTAACATGTTTGCGTAACGTTGAACGACTATGGTTAACGCCGTTAACTAGTTAAGTAACTTAACGTTTTTAACTTGTTTTACTTCCACATTTTACTACAACTTTTCACTCACTTAACTGTCATTATAACTCAACTAACATGTCCTTAACAACCTTATAACATCATTACTTATCAATCCCTATCATTACACATCATTTTCATACCTTAAACAACATTTTTAGAGTGGTCCGGGACTTGGTCCTTACCTTAAGTCTCGGACCAACACTTAAGCAATTCTCGGCTAGTTTTAATAGGGTGGTCCAAGACCTTGTACTGACCCCAAGTCCCGGACCAAGACAGTCTTCTTACTCTCGGCCCCTTTTGTGTATGGTCCGGGACATCACCCAATTCCTAGGTCCCGAACCACTGTAACAGAATCCCCAAATTGACATTTTCAAGTCTTGTTTCATCTATTTTCTTCATCCATTGATTACCCAAACTCCACACATGATCTTAGGCATATTCTAATACCAAAATATCACTTTGATTCACCTTAAAACATTGTCCAACTTGTCACTCATTTTTCTTATAAATCTCTTAACACTTGTAACATTTCTCTTTTGGTTTTCTAAGTGGTATTTCACCTATAATGACCATTATACCAAGATGTTTCCTCTACACCTTAACATCATCACCCAAGCATCTTTTCTTACTAATTAAATTTCCTTGTTCACACCTTCTTAAAATTCCTTTCTCAATCCTTACCTAACATCATTCATTCCTTGTACATCAACATTACCTAAACCTAAAACAAACTTCTCCAAGACTTTATTACATCACAAAAACACTCATTGAATTCCTAGAACTTCCAAGACAATACCTAAGTCCTTGTAACACTCTACAACACCTTAATACATGTTTTCTTCCCTAATAAACATTCATCCATTCCTCACATTTCCTAGTTCACCAAAGCTCATTTAAACACTTAAATCTTCTTGTACATTGTCCAAATTTTGCCATAGGTTCTCATAGCATATTGTCATACCAAAACACATTGTTTTTCACCATTAGACATTCAAGAACACCTAAATCCATCAAGAACCTTCTCACACACAAAACTTCACCAAATTTTACACTACATCACAATATAGTGCATTGAAACGAAACAGTATATCAATCCTAGTATCCTTCGATCTTCTGTCCTGCATTACCTGGTCTCAGTTACAGAGTCTCACAAGAGTAGAGAGAGAGAGTGAGCTTCTATTGGAATTGTATGTGAGTTTGACTGCCAAATGTTGCGTATCTTATTTCATGGGGGTACACCCCTATTTATAGTATTTTGGGCCTGGTTTTTATGGTGCCAGCCTGTATTTTACATGTATAAATACGGTTCTACCCTCTCCTAGCATCTTTGACTGACCACAGACGGTCAGTCGTACAATACTTTGCTTTGCCTAAGTCCTATCCTCATCCGGCTGGAGACGGCCGGATGCCCTATGCGCTTCCACTTCCAACCGGCCAAAGCGGCCGGATGCTCTATGTAACCCGTTTTGGCTTGACACCATTTCTTCCCTTCTCATCAGTCCCACAAGTTCTATCTTTCTGAATTTTGGTGAAGAAAATAGAACTTCTGTGTCTTGTATTTTGATGAAAAATTTTGCGACTGAGATTTTTTGGTTCGTCTATGCTTCGTCTTTTCCTTATCCCAGTCCCACAAGTTCTTTTTCTTCATACTTGGAGAAAAGGAACTTCTTATCGGTCACGTGCATAGGTCGTGGTTCGAACCTGCTTCGTACTCTCTTTTTGAATTTGCTCCGCCTGTTCTCGGTGTAGAATGCGTGTGGCTCTTTCTCTTCCCCTGCAAAGAAAGGATACTTTCTGTTCGCACAAGTATATATATTATTTATTTGAGCGGGAAAAAACTTTCCTTAAAGCCCGAATTTTGGGCTTCCTCTTCTTTCTTCTACTGCCCCTTTGCTTCGACTGTTCTTCTTCTCTCGCCTCCCTGTCGTCGTGTGCTACCTCGTCTTTTATTGCCGTCGCCGCCCTCTGATCCTTCATCAATCTTGACAATGTCTTCTTCCTCCGCAAAACAGAGTAAACTCGCTGCCAAATTTCCGCCCGCCACCGAGGCAATTCAGGGCTCTCGCTCTTCTAATGGCTTTCGCCCCTCGTATCTGAAGTCACAAGACCCTTCCTATCTGGGCGTCAACCTTCTCCTTCCTCTCTTAACTACTCCTCCCTTTGCGATTGTCTCAGGGATGTCGAAGCCCCGCTTGGCACGCAGATTTTCCTGCCATCTTCCGACTCTCACCCTAACGACGACTTTGGCCGCGGGTACGTAGTTTTCGCTGATTTTTTCCGCTCCGGTCTAACCATTCCCCCGCACCCTTTTGTACTGGGCTTCCTCCTTCGCCGCTGCTGCACTCTCGCTCACCTTCACCCAAAGGCCATTTCGCACCTCCACGCCTTTGTTTCTCTTTGCGAGTGAAGCAAAATCCGGCCGGAGGGTACCGATTTCGTCCGATTCTTCACAGTTAGGGTTGACCCGGATAGCTTAACCCTCATCGCGAAGGCCGGGTACACCCTCTTTGACTACAAGAAGGCTCACGAGTGGGGGTCACGGTGGTTCGTCATTGTTCCCCCATCCGGCCGAGTGTTGGGCGTCCCATACTGTGCTGAGGTTATCAAAGGTCAGCTAATCAGCCCCCAGACCCCTCCGGCTGAGCTGCCCATTTCGAAGGTTCTGAGGGCATTTAGCAAGGAACCGCCGACTGTCGAGGCGTTTTTTACAAAGGCACGTTTGTCTTCTCTGAAGACATATCACAGTAGGCGTCCTCAACCCTTAGTACAAATTCTGTCATTCCTATCGGTCTTCTTATTGTTTGATATGTTGTATGTAGATTTCTTCCAGAAGGGGGACAAGATCGGCCCCTTTCACAGCTGGAACTTCGTCACCTTCAAGAGTGGGGACGGAAAAATCAATTACTACGTCACGCTGGATGCGGCTACTGATGCGGCCGAGCAGCTTTTGGAGAGTGCTCCTCCGGCAAAGTGCTTCAGGCAAGAAGTCAGAGATGACCAAGCCGGTCTCTCAAAGAAAAAGAAGAGGCTAGAATCTCCTGAACGTGCCGACGCCGGGCTGTCAGGTACATGGCACGTGAGCCCCAAGTCTAGGCGTCGTGTCTTCCTTCCCCTCACCCCTGGTTCGGGTTTAGATCTTGGTTCTCGCCTGGGGCGGGAGTCCGGTCATCCGACTCCTATTTGCGAGCAATTTCCTGATTTGACAAGTTACTTTTCCTCAGATCCCGCTCAGGAAAATACCCTGGAGGCCACAGGCTTCCGCGTTGGTCCTTCGGCTGAAGAAGGTTTTGGTTGCTCCGTCGCTTTTCTTGTTCCTTACTCCTCTTCCCTTTTTTAGTATCCTTTCATTTCCAGTTTCATCCTTCTGGTCCTAACTGTTTTTATTATTGCGGCAGTCCCTGCTCCTGCCAAGAAAAGACTAAAAAAGAAAACCACATCAAAACCGAAGGTCACAGAGCCAGAGGTATCAGGGCAAACCTCCGGTGATCCCGAAGTTTAAGGATCATTCTTCATTGATGTTGCTGCGGCCACGGACGTGGCAAGGGATAGAGCAACGGAGTATCGTCAGGTGCCGGAGGATCCTGAGCTCCGGAGTAAGCAGAGGGAGGACTACATAGCTTCTTCCTCTTCCTCCCCTCCTCCTCCCGCTCAGGAGTCCTACACTGGAACTTGCTGTTCTTCCTTAGAATATTGAAGAACGGGATTGACTTTTCTTGAAGTTTAGAACAAAACCTACTTAATGCTGTGAGTCTTCCGTTCAAAGCTTGGACATCTTTGATATTTCTTGGAGGAGAAAGGTCAAGGATTGCCTGACTTTTTCCGGATCGACCTCAATACCTCGTTGCCCAACAATGAAACCAAGAAACCTCCCTTTGGTTACACCAAACACGCACTTTTCTGGATTTAGTTTGATTTGGTATTTATCCAGAGTGTCGAATGTTTCTTCTAAATCCTTCATGTGTTGCTCCTTTGATGGACTTTTTACAACTATATCATCAACGTAAGCCTCCACATTTCGAGCAATTTGCTGACAAAATACTTTGTCAATCATTCGTTGAAAAGTGGCCCCTGCATTCTTTAGGCCGAAGGGCATTACCTTGTAACAGAATGTTCCAGCTGAAGTAATAAAGGATGTCTTTTTCGAATCGTCTTCTTTCATTTTTATTTGATTATAACCGGAGAAAGCATCCAGAAAACTTAACACAGAACTCTGGGCAGTTGAAACCACCAATCTATCTATTGATGGTAGGGGATAGAAATCTTTAGGACATGCCTTATTTAAGTCTGTGAAATCCACACACATTCTCCATTTTCCATTTGCTTTTTTCACCATAACAACATTAGCCAACCATCGCGGGTACGCAACCTCCCTGATGAATCCGGCCTTGAGAAGTTTTTGGACCTCGGTTCTTGCGGCTAAATCTCTTTCTTCCCCTATTACCCTTTTCCTTTACCTGACTGCCGGATGTTTAGGGTCTACCCTGAGCTCATGCCGGATAACGCTTGGGTCTATACCAGGTATCTCCTCCGTGCTCCAAGCGAATGTTGCCCTTCTTTTTTCCAGGAACCTCATTAAGTGAGTTTGCTCTCCACTGTCAAACGCAGTTCCTATTTTAAAAAATTTAGAAGGGTCAGATTTTAAATGTACCTCTCTGGGGGGATCCTGGACTGCCCGACATCCTTCCTTTTCTTCACTTGGCCCTAGGGAAGAAGGCAATTTTCCCTTGAACTCCTTGTCCGATCCCACAGTTTTAACCACCTCCTCACTAGGAAGGCCGTCCATAATGCGGACTTCACACATTCGGGCCATCTTTTGGCTTCCTCTTATTGTAACCACCTTCCCGTGTAAGGTTAAATATTTCATTTTTAAGTGATGAGTGCTGTGGATGGCTTTGAAAGCATTGATTCCTGGCCTTCCAAGGTACATGTTATATCCAGAAAGACCTGGCACAATAAAAGCCGTGTCTCTCTGTCCTTCTTTCGTCTCCTTGGCCCAGGGTCATTGTGAAATCTATACTGCCGGAAGACGTGGTAGAGACACCTCCTACAAATCCTCCCAGAACCGCCGAATAGGGCTTGATCCGGTCCTCAGGCACCTCCAACTTCCTAACCGCTTCGGCTGATATAACATGTGCTCCGGCCCCACTATCGATTAAAATTCCCTTCATCATCCGATCGTTTACCTGTTCACGAATGACAAGTGGATCGTTGTGCGGGTATAGCACTCCATCTTCATCCTCGTCGAAGAAAATTGGAGGAAAACTTTCTTTTTTGGCGATTTTCTTCTCCAGGAGTTCTTGATGTACTTGATGAATGTGCCTTTTTCTTTCATTAGGGGTTAGTGGTCCTACCTCTGAAAAAAGTCCTGTGAGTTTCCTTAGAGAAAGTTTTGTTAGCCTTCCCATTGGGAAAAGAAGGGGGTTGCTAAGAGTAAAAATGCAAAAAGAATGGGAATTTTTTTCTTCCTTTGGTAACATGATTTTTGACAATCTATGTGATGTAAATTTTCATCTTAAAGCAGGCTACAAATTGTAACTCCGAATATTATCCTGAATGAAAGGGGAAAAAACTTTATTCCTCTTCACAAACCTGTGATCATTCCCACTGATTTGCTGGGATCAAGCCTGGGGTGAACCTCTTCCTCTTGTGTGCCCTCGAGGTGCATTCTGGGTACTACCCTGTTGGCCGCCGTACTGCCTTTGTGTTCCGGCTGCCTGCTTTCCTTTCTTCTTATTTTCCTTGATGATTCGAAGTTCTTTGGCCAAGGTAGCACAGTTTACAGTCCGGTGGCTGCAGTTCCCGTGGTACTCACAGAATGCAACCGGAATTTCCCCCTGCGGCGGCCTTCTAGGCTGAGGAAGGTACCCTTCTCTTACTGCGGCAGCATATTTCCCCGGGTCAATGTAGACAATGGTTCTTGCCCCCTGGTGCTGTGCTCCCTGAGAGGAAGATCCGGCAGTGGACTTGCCATAATATGGCTTGTACCTTGACCCTCCCCTTCCGGCATTTCCTCCATGCCCCTCCTTTTTTTCCGGCGCCCCTGCGGTTTTGAAGCTGTCCGCTAGCTCCTTAGCCTTGTTTTCCGCTATCTCAGATTTCAAAAAATCATGGATCATTTCAGCTAATTCTCCATGAGTTTTCGGCGCCTTCGTTGCGATCTTTCCAGCAAGTCGTGGCTGAGCTAGGCCGTTACCAAAGGCCTTAATCAAGATTTTCTCGTCGACATCATCAATCTCCGCGACCTTCTTATGAAAGCGCTCGCTGTACTCCTTCACGGTTTCCCCTTTTCGCTGCTTAACGTCCATCAATTCTATTGTTTCTTTTTTAACCCTCTTACTCGCAGCAAAGTATTGCTGGAAATCCTCGGTCAACTGCTTGAAGCTAGTGATGGACTGTGGCGGTCTCGTGGAGATCCATCCCAACGCTCTCTTCGAAATCGTTCCAGGGAACAAATTGCAGTGGGCGAGGGAGCTGATCCCCTGAGTGTTCATGGCAAACATGAACTTCTTAATATGTTGGGCAGGATCTCCAGTCCCATCATATTTCTCAATCGCCGTGGCGACGAAGTGCGGCGGGAGCTTTGCTTTTCTTATCCGCTCTGAGAAGGGGTACAAGCTCATGTCTATCTGGTCATCTTCTTCCATCTCTTCTTCGCTAATGATTGAATTGCGCTTCCTGTCCTTGCTTTCCTCGCCATTACTGCCTTTGGAATCTCTGTTTCTCAGTTGTTCAATGGCCTCAGTCATTTCATCTCATTTTCTCTGATACTCCTCGTCCCTTTGCATTAGTTCCTGCTGCAAAGTCTCATTTCCTTCTACAATTTTTTCGTCGATGGATCTGACTAGCCCCTTTAGCATGTCCTCGAGATCTTTTTTGGAGATGGCTTCTGGCATCTCCGAACTCATTCCCTCTTCAGAGCGATTGTTATCTTCGGTAGCGTTCTTCAGTGTTTTCTTCAATCTTGAAGCCATCTTTCGTGTTCCGATCCTGCAAAAAATGTCATTAGTTATTTCAGAACTTTCGCTACAAATCGTTGCAGATTACTCCCCTGTTTCTAGGTGGTCTCGTGGTTGCTTCTTGCTGTTCGTTTCCCACAGACGGTGCCAAATGAAACAAAACAGTATATCAATCCTAGTATCCTTCGATCTTCTGTCCTGCATTACCTGGTCTCAGTTACAGAGTCTCACAAGAGTAGAGAGAGAGAGTGAGCTTCTATTGGAATTGTATGTGAGTTTGACTGCCAAATGTTGCGTATCTTATTTCATGGGGGTACACCCCTATTTATAGTATTTTGGGCTTGGTTTTTATGGTGCCAGCCTGTATTTTACATGTATAAATACGGTTCTACCCTCTCCTAGCATCTTTGACTGACCACAGACGGTCAGTCGTACAATACTTTGCTTTGCCTAAGTCCTATCCTCATCCGGCTGGAGACGGCCGGATGCCCTATGCGCTTCCACTTCCATCCGGCCAAAGCGGCCGGATGCTCTATGTAACCCGTTTTGGCTTGACACCATTTATTCCCTTCTCATGCATAATCAAATTGCTTGGCACTTAGGCCCTTAAATAACATGGCTCTTAGGCCCTTAAATAACATAAACCTTAAACACTGAATTTCCCACATAATATATTGCCTTTAGCCTGCAAATACACTCAACATCACATATGCCCTTTAATAATCTCCTTAAGAACAATTCACTAGCTCTTTTCCCATTGGCTCCTTAGGTATTTTATTAAGAAAATCAAGCTCATTTTTCCTAAGGCATTTAAGCTGCATTGAGATAGTTTGTTTACCTCTTTTCCTCTCAAACTTCTTTCTTGTTTCCTTGAACCGAAAATTAGCAAGGAGTTTGATCACTTGTCAACTTTCTAATCAATATACATATAAGGGTAATGAGCATTAAGTTTCATACTTAAACTCACATATAAACCCTAAATTTACATAAGTGTTCTAAACACTTAAAATAGAAGTTTACCTTAGAATTTGAAAGAGAACTTGAATATGTAACAAGAGGGTTTCCACCAAGCCCTTGAATGATTGGAATGAAGCTAAAACAAAGCAAAAGAAAACACCATGAAGAAGGTGATTTCGGTCACTTATGAAAACAAAAGGAAATGAAGTTTTTCTTTGACTTTCCTTACCTTGAAGCAAAGGAGAATAACAAGGCATGAAAAGGTAAGCTCAAGCCCCATCAATGGTGAATCTCCATGGCACCGGAATGAGGCTTTTGAAGATTTGAAAAGATAGAAGTGTAGAGCTTGGCTTAACTAAGGCAAATATGGTCTTAGAATTTGATTTGGAGCATGAAGTCATGAGTTACAAGCATTCAAAGATGGAGAATGGCTACTTGCTGTAGCAAAACCGATGGAGAAGGATGGAGGAGGTTGGAGATGGTGGGAACCAAGGAGGAAAGAAGAGAATGAGGTGAGAGAGTATACTTTGAAGATATTATAAGTTGTAAAGTAAATCGTGAATTTACTTGCTTTTTCATTACTTATTTACTTATTAACTAACAAGGTGGTGACTCAACTTGATAAAAACCAGCCCCCATCATATACTTAGGGGTAGTTTGGTCTTTGTTGACCAATTAACTTACTTATATTGACTTATGTCATAAACTAGCTTTTTTTATTACTATTCACAAAAACAAGGCACATTCTTGTGAAATTTTTTATTTCCCATTGATTTAGACCTCCAAATGTGATACTAAGTATTACACATGTTAATTAAAGAGTAATGATGGACATTTAGTCATTCAAAACTCATTTACAAGACAATTTTTCAAAAATGTGCTTTAAGACTCCTTAAAGCACATTTTGTGTTTTAACTTGTTTTCAAGCTTGGTTTTCTTTAGTAATTGATTTAATATGTTCATTAACATATTTATAAGGTATAGGTATGACCTTTAGGTCTTATACAAATTTATCCAAAGCTTAGAGCACATTTTTGCCCATATTGACTTTAAGGCATTTATTTGTGTTTTGTTCGGTTTAATGGTCTACCAAGGTTTCCTAAGGATTTAATTAGCCTTATATAATCATAATTGAATATTTTTAAGTCTTGGTAGGCTCTTTGGGTCCTAACCAAGTTCACTTCCAAGCTTAGAGCATGTTTTTGCTCAAACTGTGTCTTAGTGTTTTATTGTGTTTTACTATGGTTTAAATTGTTCACTGATGTTTCTAAGGCACTTTTTAGCCTTTATATACCATAGTTTAACATTTAAACAATATATCAAGGTTTGGGGTATTTCAATCTACCCCCCTTAAAAGAACTTCGTCCTCGAAGTTTACACTTCCCACACATCTTTTGGATTAGAACGCAGGAATCACTTGGAAGTAAACTTCCATAACCAAACATACTTTACATCACAACCTCGGACTTAATGGTCCGGGTACATATACACATCCATACATAACATAACATACTCACATGATAACCTCAGACTCAATGGTCCGGGTATCTTAAAACATTTGCACATACATACAACCCTTAGACTCTTAGGTCTGGGTACCATAACAACATTTAGACCCATAGGTCTTGATAACATAACAGCCTTTAGACACATAGGTCTATGTAACACAACACATTTAGACTCATAGGTCTTAATAACATACACTTTTAGAACTCAATGTCAAAATAATCTTTATTACACATACCACACAACATGTCTTAGCATGTATGGCAACCAAAAATATCTTTTGCATACACTGTGATCCCGCAGAACCCGGTCGCGATGGACACCTTCTGGTCCCCGTCCCTTTGGGAGATCAAAACAATCACTTAATCTTTAACATATATACTTCTCATGTCACCGGTCCGAAGACAAAGGCTCATGCGTCCTCGGCTCGTGAGCAAGTACTACAAAAATATTCTTTACTAGGTTAAGTATAAGAGAATCCTTTATTTCAAAATATTAATCGATTGTTTTGGAAATACCAATTGAAAATCCTTTTTGAAAACGCAACACAACTCCAAGTCCAACTTATGCTCTTTGCTTCTTTTCTTAGCGTGGTTATTTGTGACCACTTATAGGGAGCTTCAAGAATCATCCAACCCTGATGTGATCAGCATCAGTGTTGAACTATCCTTCCACCCCAATTCGTGTTCGGCTTCCCTTGATCTCATGAAAATCAAGTTTCACCTCCCACTTCAATTTCAAGCATCAGGTAAATCACTCATTTCCAATTTTCTATCTTTTAAGTCATTCTAATCATAATCATACATCTCCAAGGGATAGAACTCCGTCTATCAGTTATCTCCATTCACTTAAATCTAGCTACCTAGGGAATCTTATTCTCACTAGGTTCTATGTCGGTTTCATACCCTCTCATGAATCACTATATTGTATATACACATATATTTTATCAAAATACAACACACAGTTTCACATTATACACTGTCGGGGTTTTGTTCCCCGGGAGTTTCTCTACTCCCCACACTTGTACTATCACACACAACTGTTAACAAATAAACACACTTATCACAATGGTATTTGCATCTTCTGTGCACAATTACCACAATTAAACCATGAATGAATGCGTATGTTTACGTAACACACACACCAATCATCAAAAAAAATTATTTTGTGCTATGCACAACATAAGTCACGTACACTTGTACGGTAATACACACTAAGTGGTTTTGCGCTCTACCCCCCTTAAGAGGGATTACGCCCACGTAATCAATCACTTAATCATTGGTTTAAAAAGTTCTACCGTCGTGAAGTGTTTCAACTTCCACGCGTCCTGTTATACGATGTGTTCTGGTTAGAGGATCTTGACCATATTGGCGGTTTAGTCCCTAAACCAAGAATTCTCATTGGAGTTTGCTTTAACTCTTAACTGGTTTCGATTCTGGCCTGTGAGGCTTCTAGGCGTTAATAATTAGCCATTTACTCATATTCGTTATTCACGTTGTACACTTGAATCACTGCTTCACTAGTGTCTGCTGTGCAACTCTGACAACTATAGGGCGTAGTTTGCCCCATTCATTACTCTTACTGTATTGTACATCTCCAATTATCGTCTTTATCTTGGTAATAACAGTTTCTCGACTGACGCGTGGTATCTCTTACTGTGAGCGAATTCGGTGAGTTTCACGACTTTCCAACCACTTCTCTAATAACTTACTGCGTAAACCGCTACGTATTTCACAATGATTGATTTGTTCCCTTCCGACTTACTGTCGGTTGAGATTGAGCTGCTACCTAATGTGTAGCGCTCTCTTGGTTATTTCCAACATTTGGGGTATATTCCATACCGATATTTGGCAGTTAGTGCTGCTGTAGTCACTTACTGTTAATCATGCCTCCACATTTGGTTTTGTACATGTATTCTTTCATTGGTGCGGCATTGCATTTCCTATGCATCGGCCATTATAACATTATTCCTCCATAATTAACATGTTTCCAATTCCTAGCTATCCCACTCGATCATTACTGTGCAAGTGCAATACCAAAACACTCAGTCATACAGAGTGCAGAGGCGTAAACTCTTGACAGTAAATCTCTCATGCGATTCGCAACGGAATTCACACTGTGTTTCATTGAGATTCTGATCTCGTAATACTGGCTACTGGCTTACTACCTAGTTATTTGCTATCACTTATCGGTTAACAATACTTATACAACGGTCGCTTGTTGCGCACCGTGCTCCTACTCATTGCATAACACTAACTTACATGGTGTATTTACTGTCACATTAACTTCCACACATATACTTACATCCTTCGTATTATGGTTCGCCATTCATTTGGATGACTACCGAATGCTCCTTGAGCGTTGCTTATTCGAGTTACAAGCCGGCGTTATTCAGCTCGGTGCTTCACTTATACTCACATGCTTCTAAACTATCTGTTCTCTCGCAATGATAACATGGTCAATCCTTAACATGTTTCTTGAACTTGGTTCACATAACTACCGCTGTTGCGGTCTCACAATGTTAAGAGGTATCCCCACTCTCTTAGCAGTGGTTCGTTATCCGCTTCACGTACTTATATTACATAGACTTCTACAATTAATTCAAATTTACATAACACATTTGTTTATGGCTTAGTAGCCTTACTGCCTCGAGCTCTGCTCATTGTAGGTTACTCATACACATTTACTTCCCTGTACAACATTACATGGTTTGGATATCATATTATGCTCCATGACAAGGTCGTTGCATTCCGTTTCCTTTCATGGGATGCCCCTTAGGATTGTCAGTCCGTCTCCTGACAACTTATGTCTAAACTGGGTGTTAGTTTCAACCCTTGTGTTTCAGTCACGTTATTTCGTGCAACAATTGTTGATGCGAACACCCTTCAAGGATTGCTCCTGGGTGTTGCTATGTTATGCCATCACATCTGGCTTGCACTTATTGGTACCTTTAGTTAATTACGTCGTTTTACGTTCTTTGCTGGGTTTTCTATCCTCGTCTGTGAAGAACGATATTCCCTGGTAATCCAGGTGATCATTCCGGGAGTTTCATCCCGTTCATTGCACATTAATGTGTCCACATTAGGCATCTGCTTGCCATGCACAGGCTGGGTCACCATTCCAGCTATCATGTTTACCCCTCGGGATTCTTAAGACATATGTGATGTCTTTACATAACAGTTAGTGCACTTCGCACCTCCTGACTCTTAAACATTTCCTTGAAAGGAATTCACTAATTCCTTTAGTCTCGTTAACTTAACTGAGTTCCTTTACTTCAACCATTCATGGTAATCCTTAGCTCTTGTTTGACTTATACTGCTGACCGTAGTACGGAGTCGACTACTTCCCGTGTTTCGGACTCTACTCGTATACATATATGGGGTACCATGCTGATACATTGCTACTTACCCAACTAACCCATAAGTAGGCATGTCAGGCCCACAAGCTCCTCACGGAGTGTGGTCGTCCCACATTACAGTTGGTACACTCGTAGTGTCCGTCACACGCCTAGGTGAAGTATTCTGTTGTCAACTCCCTTGTATTGTCTTGTGACAATATACATTTTGTGCTTCCTGAACTTAATCAAGGGAAAGTCTATCCACTGTTGTATTACCATGAACTCAATCCATTCCCTCGGGTTGTTACCCTTGGGTTTACCGGTTTCCTTTCCGGTTATTCAAAAGTAAACTGGGTATAACTTACCTACCGTGTGGCACTGAGGCCGGTGTAGGTCCTCTGGTTTGGTTTTTAAAAGAAGGTAGAAAATGAGTATGGGTTTGAAAGAAAATTTGGTTTTGAAAAGAAAAGAGTTTGAATAAATCTGGGTTTGAAAGAAAATTCTCGTGGTTCACAACGTCTTCTTGCCTCAACCAAATCTAGCTTCTTGCTGACTGGTGTACTTCCAATTACAAAGGTTAGGCTGTTAAGCCCTTCCAAAGTTATAATGATCACACTTAACTTCGTGGTACTTTACCAAGTACTTTGTAGTTGTTAAAACTTCCCCGAACAGCCCTGTTATAGCAGCACTTGCCATGGCAAGTGCGCCATGCTAACTGGCTATCGTTCAACACATACCGGTTTGTGGTATTGTTTTTACCCGCACTGTCATCAGTGCCTTGTTGGCCCTCGCTTGATCCTACATCTTGACAATTAACCCTGGGCGACTTTTCACTGTATTCACATGATAATTATTAACTGGGGTGTCTCCCATTCTTGGAGACCCCTTTTTACTTAGTATTGTTTTCTCTTCGTAGCCCGTTCCACGTATTTGTCGTGGTCACTCGAGATTGTGTCTCTTGTTTGGGCACTACATTGTAGTTCCTTTGTCGGTTGGTATACCGTTGGTGTATCATTTAACAACTGTGGTTCCGTAGACTCTCGTCCCGGGTTCCATTATTTCCCTTCTTGCCTGTTCACGGTCGGTGCGTTGCAGCTAGTTATTCTCGACTGCTCAGCATGTCAACCCAGGTTGCCGGAATTCCATTCTTCTATCACAGATTCTTCACTCTTCGCTATGAAATGTGGTTAACATTGTTTAGTGGGAACCGTCTCCGGGATTCCCAGTTTTCGGATCTACCGTATGACATTCTCCGTACCCACAGTGGTATTTTAATAATCCAGATCGGGTATTCCGAGTAAGAGAGGACTTCCATCTCTCTGGCGTTGTTTCCCAAGTTATAAAACAGGATTTTGGAGGGCGGGAAGGATATTGTAGGTTTCCAGTCCACACTGGTATACCTAACTAGCGTTATCTCTCACGCTATCACTCACTCAACCCTTAACCCCAAAGTACTTAAATCCTAACTCGGTACTTCCTAAGCTCGGTAATTCAGTCATCAGAGCGATCTCTTCACTCTGATACCCTTTTTGTAACACCCCATCCAACAACCCACACTTAACAACAATCTGCAGCTGAAAATGTACTTCATCACATTACTTAACTCGTTGGTGTTACCGCCGTTACCACCCATGTGGCTAACAAGGCTATTACATATACATTGTATCGGTCTGATGGACATGATTCCCGAGCGACTACACATTCTATCCCTTTCATTAACAACTAACATACACATATCTTCGAACTGTACCGAGTATTTACAAACTGATGCCAATAACAATTTCGGTCTTACTACTACACCTACTGTACATTTATGACTTAAATGATTACCCGGTACAAAAGACTACCACCGTCCTACTCTCGAACGGCTCCCAGCTCCTTGTACCTGAAATAGGAAAAAGAGAAAAGGGTGGCCCCCCAGGGGCTCAGCACCTTTTGCTGGTATGGTAATCCTGCAGCCCGCATGCTACCGGGCCACGCACAACTAATTGTCGTCTTAGCATGCAGTTGATTATATTTGAATCATGCATGTAAACTATAAACACACAACACATAACATTCCACCTCAATGGGCTCAACAAACAGATAACACATCCTTACTTGATAAGTCACTCATTGTGTTCATTAACCCTAGAGTGTTTCTCCTCTAATGGAGCTACTTCCTTAATAGACGACACTTACCCGTTAATCGGGTTATCCTTAAACGCCTCTTATCACAAACTGGGATTCATATCCATGATCCACATACTCCACATTTTAATTCACTGGTGAGCCTAGAGAATGATGTCACACTCATGATAAACTCGTTATACAACACTCATTACCGTCCTAATAGTCGGACGAGTAACTTAAGTTAAGATGGTTCGGATATGGTGACCCGAACACACCACATAAACACATGTTCCCCCTAAACCGATCATAAGTCAGAATAGCTAAGCTTTGGAGTAAGCTAATGGGAGATCATAACCTGTGAGGGAAACAACCATAACAGAGAGGAGGGTAAGGCTAAAAAGGATACCCACTCCCAAACAACGCGCGACCGGAACAACCGGATTCCTCACCTCTGTTAGTACATACTTACTTTTAGATATTAGTTAGAGCCCCACTATGGAGTCTATCACATCCACACGCCATACAGTATTACAACCGGGTTAAACATACGAGGTTGGTCCTTACATACACACACAAATATCACACAATTAACACACGCATAGCCGTGGTTAGAACGTCCCATGGTTCGGGTCGTTTAATCCGAATACCGAACTCTCATGTGATCCTAGACTCAGTTAGCTAAGGTTTAACACTTTGGAGGTTAAATGGTATCGGAGTTGAACACGCCACATAAATGAATTACTATAAACTCATTACATGTTTTATCTTACAACGTGGCAAACATACAGAAAACACATTGGCATACAAGCCGGTGTAATCCGGTAGGACACAGGTTGCAAGAAAACCATACCTGTCACCGGAGTCCACTCTATCATGTCCACTTATGTTCCTCGAACAATTCACGAACAACTGGTAACATTAAAGTTGCCTTCATTAACATTGGGGGTAACATGTTTGCGTAACGTTGAACGACTATGGTTAACGCCATTAACTAGCTAAGTAACTTAACGTTTTTAACTTGTTTTACTTCCACATTTTACTACAACTTTTCACTCACTTAATTGTCATTATAACTCACCTAACATGTCCTTACAACCTTATAACATCATTACTTATCAATCCCCATCATTACACATCATTTTCATACCTTAAACAACATTTTTAGAGTGGTCCGGGACTTGGTCCTTACCTTAAGTCCCAGACCAACACTTAAGCAATTCTCGGCTAGTTTTAATAGGGTGGTCCGGGACCTTGTACTGACCCCAAGTCTCGGACCAAGACAGTCTTCTTACTCTCGGCCCTTTTTTGTGTATGGTCCGGGACATCACCCAATTCCTAGGTCCCGGACCACTGTAAAGAATCCACAAATTGACATTTTCAAGTCTTGTTTCATCTATTTTCTTCATCCATTGATTACCCAAACTCCACACATGATCTTAGGCATATTCTAATACCAAAATATCACTTTGATTCACCTAAAACATTGTCCAACTTGTCACTCATTTTTCTTATAAATCTCTTGACATTGTAACATTTCTTTTTTGGTTTTCTAAGTGGTATTTCACCTATATGACCATTATACCAAGATGTATCCTCTACACCTTAACATCATCACCAAGCATCTTTTCTTACTAATTAAATTTCCTTGTTCACACCTTCTTAAAATTCCTTCTCAATCCTTACCTAACATCATCATTCCTTGTACATCAACATTACCTAAACCTAAAACAAACTTCTCCAAGACTTTATTACATCACAAAAACACTCATTGAATTCCTAGAACTTCCAAGACAATACCTAAGTCCTTGTAACACTCTACAACACCTTAATACATGTTTTCTTCCCTAATAAACATTCATCTATTCCTCACATTTCCTAGTTCACCAAAGCTCATTTAAACACTTAAATCTTCTTGTACATTGTCCAAATTTTAGCATAGGTTCTCCTAGCATATTGTCATACCAAAACACATGTTTTCACCATTAGACATTCAAGAACACCTAAATCCATCAAGAACCTTCTCACACACAAAACTTCACCAAATTTTACACTACATCACAATATAGTGCATAATCAAATTGCTTGGCACTTAGGCCCTTAAATAACATAAACTTAAACACTGAATTTCCCACATAATATATTGCCTTTAACCTGCAAATACACTCAACATCACATTGCCCTTTAATAATCTCCTTAAGAACAATTCACTAGCTCTTTTCCCATTGGCTCCTTAGGTATTTTATTAAGCAAATCAAGCTCATTTTTCCTAAGGCATTTAAGCTGCATTGAGATAGTTTGTTTACCTCTTTTCCTCTCAAACTTCTTTCTTGTTTCCTTGAACCGAAAATCAGCAAGGAGTTTGATCACTTGTCAACTTTCTAATCAATATACATATAAGGGTAATGAGCTTTAAGTTTCATACTTAAACTCACATATAAACCCTAAATTTACATAAGTGTTCTAAACACTTAAAATAGAAGTTTACCTTAGAATTTGAAAGAGAACTTGAATATGTAACAAGAGAGGTTTCCACCAAGCCCTTGAATGATTGGAATGAAGCTAAAACAAAGCAAAAGAAAACACCATGAAGAAGGTGATTTCGGTCACTTATGAAAATAAAAGGAAATGAAGTTTTTCTTTGACTTTCCTTACCTTGAAGCAAAGGAGAATAACAAGGCATGAAAAGGTAAGCTCAAGCCCCATCAATGGTGAATCTCCATGGCACCGGAATGAGGCTTTTGAAGATTTGAAAAGATAGAAGTGTAGAGCTTGGCTTAACTAAGGCAAATATGGTCTTAGAATTTTATTTGGAGCATGGAGTCATGAGTTACAAGCATTCAAAGATGGAGAATGGCTACTTGCTGTAGCAAAACTGATGGAGAAGGATGGAGGAGGTTGGAGATGGTGGGAACCAAGGAGGAAAGAAGAGAATGAGGTGAGAGAGTATACTTTGAAGATATTATAAGTGTAAAGTAAATAGTGAATTTACTTGCTTTTTCATTACTTATTACTTATTAACTAACAAGGTGGTGACTCACCTTGATAAAAACCGGCCCCCATCATCTACTTAGGGGTAGTTTGGTCTTTGTTGACCAATTAACTTACTTATATTGACTTATGTCATAAACTAGCATTTTTGTTACTATTCACAAAAAACAGGCACATTCTTGTGAAATTTTTGATTTCCCATTGATTTAGACCTCCAAATGTGATACTAAGTAGTACACATGTTAATTAAAAGAGTAATGATGGACATTTAGCCATTCAAAACTCATTTACAAGACAATTTTGCAAAATGCTTTAAGACTCCTTAAAGCACATTTTGTGTTTTAACTTGTTTTCAAGCTTGGTTTTCTTTAGTAATTGATTTAATATGTTCATTAACATATTTATAAGGTATAGGTATGACCTTTAGGTCTTATACAAATTTATCCAAAGCTTAGAGCACATTTTTGCCCATATTGACTTTAAGGCATTTATTTGTTGTTTTTTTCGGTTTAATGGTCTACCAAGGTTTCCTAAGGACTTAATTAGCCTTATATAATCATAATTTAATATTATTAAGTCTTGGTAGGCTCTTGGGTCCTAACCAAGTTCACTTCCAAGCTTAGAGCATGTTTTTGCTCAAACTGTGTCTTAGTGTTTTATTGTGTTTTACTATGGTTTAAATTGTTCACTGATGTTTCTAAGGCACTTTTTAGCCTTTATATACCATAGTTTAACATTTAAACAACATATCAAGGTTTGGGGTATTTCAGGAACAGAGGAGTACCGAGTATAGGAAAACCTGAATTCGGGGAAACGGGGTTAAGGGTTAGTATGTGAGGCGCATTAGTTAGGGTTCTTCCCCAGTAATTACTGGATACCTAACAGACACCTACACCCAACCTCTACGTCCCTAGAGTCCACTTCAAGTCATAGAAAGAACACCGGAGAGGTAGAAAGCCTCCCCACTCTCGGGAAAACCCGATCTGGCATCTACTAAATGTTATACAATCAACCCGTGAAGAAAAGACTATACTATACAATAGACGTTGCCAAAGGGATAATACCCATAGAGGGACCAACTTTAGCGGCAACTTGGGTCGACATGCTTAGCAGTCGATAGGACCCTACCTCACAAGCAAAGAGGACCGAAATACCCTAAAATTTATGAAATAAATAAAGCTCAAATAAGCAATTAATTAAGCTAAGGGTGGGATTGAAAGAAATTATAAAATTCATACACTTGAGAGGCTAATTCTAGTAAACCTTTCTTGAAACAACGAAATAAGAGAATATAGTTGAGACAAAATTACACAATAAAATTGGTACAAGTTACAATGCTTAATGAAGCAGGACCATTCTATACACTAAGATATAATATTTCGGGATTCAATTAATTCCCTGCTCTTCTCACGTTCCTCTTCGTTCTCTACATTTCTTGAAAGGCACAACGCCTCAACTGACGATCGGTATGCATCGCCACCACCTCCTTATTTCCTCTTCTTACTCAAGTATCCTTCTACATTCCTTGATCTCGAACAATTGAAATCGGTGACCATAACTGGGTCCCTTTCTGTTTCTACCACCGATGAATAAGGAGCATACATACCAGCGCCGCCTTCACTCTCTCCTTGTTCGAATTGTTGACCCCTTCAGAACCCAACAACCGTCCCGTGTAGGTTAAACTTCGCATGTTATTTTTCTACTCTACCACAATACAATACCACACCATTAACTAGGGCAACAATTGCTACAATATCTAGTCGCTAGTCTAGCATGCAACATATATCCTCAAATAGCCACCATCACCATACATTACCCATCTCACCATTTGTACATGATTATCCAATTATGTGACTACTGTGACCTCATCATAAAGCTCAAGTCCTCTAGCTTGATACCTACTGTTCCTCGCTGCTTCTTGCTAAACAGTTTTCTCGACCAATTGTTGTCGTTCCTTGAGATCAAAACACGCATTGGCATTAGGACCCCAAACATATCCCTCAAACATTGTAAGTAACCATTATTATGAGGCATCGGTTGCCCACCCAGGCATAACCCAAATGGGAGCGAGTGTGTCAGTATGTTTCAAACAATTATCGAGTACCATAATCAGGGAGATCAAATTAAAGAATATGGATACAATGTAAAATTAAGTTCCAAGGGAATACCATAGAGGGCTATAGTATTCAGCTTAACAAAAACGAACCCTCGAAATTTTCTTTTCGTCCTTCACTATGACTATGAAGGGAATGGTACAAAGCCGCACTAATTAATACAATGAAAACTCTAGTACCAATAAAGGTTATGCTCACAAGATATACGTACCAAAGAGCACCTAGTGCCATATTCAGGTGAGGTTTAACTGAGTGTTCAATACACGCATAAAACTTGTCCAGGTAGACTTATATGTAATAGACTTACAAAGCATTACATTTGTAAATCTAACCACGGTCCAATGCAAGACCTTCAACAAGTTATTGTCTAAGCCTTACTATAACCTTAGTCAAGATTGTCACAATGTTTCCGTAGAGTAATAACTCACTCAACTACCACATAACGTAGTCAATATAACCTAACCAAATATAGATTCGGTGACTACATCGAGGCAACCTTGGAAGAGTAAGACTAATAGACCCTCGACCGAAGGTAAACTACGCCAAGTAAAGCGTAACTAAATAAACGCGAGGAACTCTGAAAAGAGTTAGAAAAACTATACATATACCGATGTATGTACATGTATAAATCAAGAAGACACAATTCTGTAGAACTCAAGGAGTTAAATCGGATGCAAATAAAGAATATCATGACTAAGTAACTCAACTACATCCAACTCGAGTTAACACTACAGATTAAAGACCAAAAATAAATAGTGAGATCTCTATAGTAATAACTATGGATTAAGCACCATTAGTTGGTGGACCCGCGAGAGTAGGGAGTCAAACAACTTCAAATAAGAGAAACACACGAGAAAAAATGGAAACTAGAATAATAAATTGAGCTGAATTGCCAAACAAAATAAACTGATGGCTAAGATCATTTGTAAGCAAGGAGAAAATAGTAATAATATGAAACTTGGAAATATAGGATCTATAGCCCAATGGCTAACATTAGAAGTTGTTAAACTACACGTATAGTACACATGGTACGACGATTGGGATGAAAAGAACTTACGACATCAGGAGGACATAAATGTATGTGTCAATATACCATTAAATCTATGGAAACGATCATATGTGAGATACATATCAGTCAAAAGGGTATTGTGATACAAGTACGACTGGAACGTATAACACATAAGTATACATATATTTTGGATACAAGAATGAGCGGATATATATTGTACATTTAGATGTATATATAGTTGGAGAATTTAAAGAGTTAACTTAAAGGCTTAGGTCTAAATACCAATCCATGAATTGATTGCTAGTTAACTAGGAACAATTGGGATAAGAACTTAAATTGGTTAAATTGATTGAACGTTAACGGCGTGCAAGGTTGAGCTCGACCCTGGCCAGGTCAAATGACACTAAGCACAAATTGGGGGTGAAGAGAGTAGTCCAACACTTACGCTGATCACGTCAGTGTTGGATGATTCTCGAAACCTCCTACAAGTGGACACATAAACTACAAAAGGTGGGAAAATTTATAAGTCAAGATTAGAAAAGTATGAAGGAAGCGGTGTTGATGTTAGATGATAAAATGGTATAGAATCCATGGATACATGATTCGAACCTTAGAGGGTAAAACACATGGTAAACAAATATGTGAAAATT
Source organism: Limonium bicolor (assembly GCA_023374045.1). NCBI lineage: Eukaryota > Viridiplantae > Streptophyta > Magnoliopsida > Caryophyllales > Plumbaginaceae > Limonium > Limonium bicolor. The sequence continues at coordinate 110,266,937 of CM041780.1, forward strand.
TGAAATGATGTGATGTACTAAAAACCTAAAACTTACCACATAAAAATATATACCATCTCCATCAGATGCAATATACTAAACAGAGATAGCCAACAAGCTGCTGCTTGATACAATCATAAGAACAATGATGATGATGATAAGGAACTAAATATCCTATGTTAAACAATTTACAATCATAGAGACTTGAACATATAAATTCGGTAACCTTTACACTTAAACTAAAGGAGGTCAACCAGCAGTGTCAAGGCCGTAATTGGGCTGGAAGATAAAGGTTACTTAAAGACGAAGAAAAGTCTAATTTGGTTGTACGCATCAAGGGAGAAAATAGGTAACAATGATAGGAGAGTAAACTAGCTAACTACATATAATTATGATCGGTAATATCAACCAAACATGTTGTCGTAACAACGACACGCTTGTAAACATTGAAAAACACCAGCACTAAAACCATTACTACAAAGCATATATATGAATATAAACCTAAAGGGCAGCTAGGAAGAATAACGCAGACGCTTAAAAGCGCGCTAAAAGAATGAATATCCGACCACCAAAGAAAATGGATAGACAGATTACAAGTGTAACGCCCCGGTTTACCACCACCATTTACTTAGCCTTTTTTTTCCTTCTCTTTTGATTCTAGAGAGACATGTTATAACTAAAGTAACTGCTTATATTATACATGCGTCAGTCTTTTTTTTACAAAGGTCCCCTAATACTATCACCGGGGGTTACCGCCACACTTACTAGCCACTAGTAAGTGTAAGGCTATTACCACCACCACCCCTACGCTAGCTATCTTACATCGCTGTTACTATCAAAAGAGTGACACAACCAACCCGTCACTTTACACCTTAGTACCAAAAGACCCCTTCCAGCCAACTACTATGTTAGCTCCTACTCCTATTTTACACCAAAAGTAAAGGGGTATCAAAAGGCTATTACATCGCTAGCATCTAACTAGGGACCACTTGCATATACTCGTACACTGTGGAAACATCATGAGTGATGGACTGACTGGTGCCATTTTCCGGGTGCCTAAAACCTTGTATCTTCTTGTTCCACTCTTCATAAATTATCTCGGTGACCCCAGGCTGTAAACTTCTACGATAGGTGACAAACATGAATATATAGAAAGTATCGGTGGACTCGTCCTCAGTGCAGAGAAGTGTCCATCCCAGTTACCCTGAATTCACAGAATACATATACACAGGAAAACACAACCAAATAAAATCAGTAAAAACTGAGTAACACTACCACACCCCGTAAAAACTTATTTTCTCTTTAAAACCTTTGTTCCCAGCAAATATTAACAAATATAACAAATCAGAATAGATCACACACCATTTACCTGTACCATGAATTATCAAGAGATAATTAATATCAAATACAAGATATTTCCAAATGAAGTCCACCACCACCACCCACCCTATGTCCTTAAGTGTGCACACCCCCTATTGAAAACTTCTGTCCAATAGGAGTAGATCATAGTGGCAGCTCCAATTTCATTAGTAGGAGCTTATATTGTTGCCGGAACGTCGGCTTGGCCTTAAAGGCTCTCACAAGAGGCATAGCCTTAGGATAACCATGATATCAACATCACACAATACTTTCCACCACCACCACAAGAGGTTATCCTTAAACACATTTGCAAACCATGAGTAAGATATCATAACCAAGCTTTACACAAGTAGTAATTCACACATCAAGCTCACCACTTGTAAAATAACCTTAATAACATAAACAATACCATTCAAGCTCCAATAAATCAGAGAATCAAACAATTCCAAGAAACCACCTTAGAAAGCTTAAATTCTTATTTTTAGCCAAAATCACTATTCACCAACTTAAACAACTTCCCAAAGAGTCTCGGCCTAAAATTTAACCATGATCCAATATCAACAACACAAGTATCTCCTCAAAATTTCAGCTCAAGATCAATTCGGAAACCCATTCAAACATTCGGAAAGGCTTAAAGCACATTTTCTCATTTTTAGCTTCTTTACCTTGTCTAACCGACTTAAATTTCTCCATTCGACTTGATTTTTCAACCATAACCATATATTCACTATTCAAGACTACCCTCAAAATTTTAGCTCAAACCCATGTCGGAAACCCATCCAAACAATTTCTAAAGCTTAAAGCTCATTTTTCTTCATTTTCAAAGTTCTTTAGTGTTTTCCTACTTCCCAACCTTATTTCGACTTGATTTTCTAGGATTTTCTCTAACTATTCATCCCTAGTTTACTGTATAAATTTTAAGAAAATAGAAGATAGTATTCGTAGATAACAAAACAGAATGACTTAAGAAGGAAAATAAGCTTAAAGGGTGAAAGTGATGTGCATAGATGTTACCTGTCCTCTCCTAGCCATTTTGGAGCTTTTCTACCTTGATTATAAGTTGCTTGAGCTCAAAATCTCCAACAACCAAGTCGCCCTCCTTGGATTTTGGCTTCCACTCCTTAAACTTGCCTTTTTCCTTGATTTTAGCTTAATTACTACCTTAGATTTGTGTTTCCAATGAAGGAGTGTTGTTGCCTATGCTCCAATGGTGTTTTCTAGCTTAGGAGAAGCAAGGTAGATGAAGAGGAATGGCCACCTTGCTCACCTACCATGGCCGACCTCCACCCCCCCTTTTATACTTGATTTTTCATCCTTATCTTACTATTTGTAATTATGACTTCTAGAATTGTCCATAGCCATAGATTTGTGTTAGGTGACAAAAACCAATCCTAACCACTCATGCCAAACCGCCATTGAATGGATAAGGAGGGGGCAAGTTGATTTTGAATCATTGGCAAATAGTAAGGAGGTGTGAATAGTAAGGAGGTGTGAATAGTAACCGAGATATTTTTCTCCTCCTTCCTTGATATTTTCGGCCCCATCTTAGGCCATGTTTGGCTTGAGCTTTTTATGGGAATTAAGACTATATGTGTAGGTATGTTAATACTAGTGTGGGTTATCAAGTTTAAGGAATTTCCTCGGGTCACTTTTGAGCTCTCCTTAAGCCCCGTTTGCCCAGAACCACTAAATACTGAAAAATGTAACTAGATTGTCTTATATTAAAGAAGAAAGATATGATTGTTTCTTTCCTCAAAACACTCTCAAAAGTATCTAACACACTTCCTAAGGTTGATACCCACTCTCAGTTCCTGAGGAATTCAGTAATTTTCAGGAATTTCAGAAATCCTGCGAAACTAAGGTTTACCGGGTGATACTCCGGGAACTAAATTTCTAATGTTCACCAAGCACCTCCAACTAATTATAACCTTCTCCATCTTTAGAAATTAGGGTTTCCTAAGGTTTACAATTAAATAAGACCTTAATCACAGTTTAAGAAATTTGGGGTATTACATCCTCCCCCCGTTAAACAAAGCTTCCCCGAAGCTCAATTCACCTCACAAAACAATACATTCACATACTCCAAGAAATTAAAACAATACTCCACACAATAATTCTCAGTTAACCTCATCAACCACAAATGATTCAGCAACATCACACAAAACCTCAGACACACCAATCACACAATATAAACCATCACAAATTCGACGATACCACATATAAAATCTTAAGAGGACAACTCCTAAAATAACATTCAAGTATTACCAACCATTTCTGGCACCAACAAACATTCACAATCACAAACATTCACAAACACTAGTAGTCATTCACCACTTACCATACGACTCTCCCCCCTAAAAAGAAAGTTTCTCCTGAAACTTTAATTGCTGACCTTAATCAAAGAGTTCTGGGTGTTGAGTTCTCATCTTGCTCTCTAGTTCCCATGTAGCTTCTTGAACTCCATGATGAGTCCATAAAACTTTAACCAAATCCACAGACTTCCCTCGGGTCTCCCTTGTCTTACGATCCAAAATTTTAATTGGGTGTTCCTCATAAGTCAAATTAGGTGCAACTTCTACCTCGTTCGGTTGCAACACATGTGATTCGTCTGGAACGTACCGTTTCAATTGTGATACGTGAAACACGTTGTGGACCCTATCCAAGTTCATCGGCAAAGCTAATCGGTAAGCCAAATTTCCAACCTTTTCCAATATTTCATACGGACCGATGTACTTAGGAGCAAGTTTTCCTTTCGCCAAATCGTACCACGCTCTTAGTGGGTGAAACCTTCAGAAATACCTTGTCCCCCACATTGAATTCAACTGGCCTTCTATGCAAATCAGCATAAGACTTTTGCCTATCTTGTGCGGCTTTCAATCTCTGCCGAATGTTCTTAACCTGTTGAGCCATCTCCTCTGTTAACTCAGGCCCAACCCAAACCACCTCCTGCGCATCATTCCAACACAACGGAGTACGACACTTTCTACCATATAAGGCTTCATACGGGGCCATATGGATACTTGAGTGGTAACTGTTGTTATAAGAAAATTCAATCAAGTGCAACTTGTCACTCCATGACCCTTGATAATCCATCGCACAAGCCCGCAACATATCCTCCAAGGTTTGAATAGTTCTCTCCGTCTGCCCATCAGTCTGTGGGTGGTAAGCTGTACTAAGGCTCAATTTTGTTCCCATGGCTTTTTGAAATTGCTGCCAAAATCTTGAGACAAACCTAGAATCTCTATCCGAAATAATTTCCATAGGGACTCCGTGATACTTAACCACATTTCTAATATATGCTTCCACCAGCTGTTCCATAGACCAAGTACTTTTCATTGGAATTAGTCTAGTAGTCTTGGTCAACCGATCCACAATCACCCAAATCTGATCCATCCCACCTCTGGTCGGTGGTAATCCCACTATGAAATCCATAGATATCGAATCCCATTTCCACATGGGTATATCCAACGATTGCAACATGCCTCCTGTTTTCTTATGCTCAAATTTAACTTTTTGACATGTTAGACACTTCGACACATGTTCAGCTACCTCCTTTTTCATGCCTGGCCACCAAAACTTTTCTTCAAATCTTTATACAACTTGTTTCCTCCCGGATGTATGGAATATGCAGAATTATGGCTTCCTGCATCAACTTCCTTTTAATATGCCACATGAATCTGGTATACACCATCTTCCACGAAATCTCAGACTACCATCATCATGAATCTTAAAATCTGGGGCTTCCCTTTTCCACCTTCTCCTTTATTTTCCGTATTCTCATCCTCTTGTTGATGATGCAAAATTTCCTTATAAATGTCAAGGAATACGTTCATACTAGACAAAATTTCTCTATCCACCTCCCCGTTGTTACCACCTCAAGGTTCAACCTTTTGAAATCTTGTACCAATTCATCATGTATATATCCAATTAGCTTCTCCCTCGTGACTCCTCTTCGACTTAAGGCGTCTGCCACCACGTTGGCTTTGCCTTCATGGTATAAAATCTCCAGGTCATAATCCTTAATAAGTTCCAACCATCTCCTTTGCCTCATATTAAGCTCTTTTTGAGTGAAGATATATTTCAAGCTCTTGTGATCCGTATAAATCTTACAAGAAGTTCCATACAAGTAGTGCCTCCAAATTTTCAAGGCAAAAACTACAGCTGCAAGTTCCAAATCATGAGTAGGATACCTGGTCTCATAGCTCTTCAATTGTCGTGAGGCATAGGCAATGACCTTGCCATTCTGCATCAACACACACCCTAAACCATATTTAGACGCGTCACTATATACTTCAAAACCGTCTGTACCACAGGGCAACGTAAGAACTGGTGCTGTGGTTAACTTCTCTTCAAAATCTGGAAAGCTTTTTCACAATCCTCATCCCACTTATAACGCACTTCCTTTTTCATCAGATTTGTGAGCGGTCTCGCAATTTTAGCGAAGTCTTGAACAAACTTCCTATAGTATCCAGCTAGCCCAAGAAAACTTCTAACTTCTCGTACATTCGTTGGCCTGGGCCAATCCTTAACAGCCTGAATTTTAGCCGGGTCAACCGAAATTCCATCACCGGTTACCACATGACCTAAAAACGATACTTCCTTGAGCCAAAAATCACACTTAGATAATTTGGCATACAGCTTCTTCTCCTTAAAACTTGTAGAACTTGCCGCAGATGATCAGCATGTTGCTCCTCATCCTTGAGTACACCAATATGTCATCAATAAATACCACTACAAACTTATCCAGGAATTGGCTGAAAACCCGATTCATTAAGTCCATAAATACCGCTGGCGCATTTGTTAGCCCGAATGGCATCACCACAAATTCATAATGTCCATACCTCGTTCGAAAGGCTGTCTTTGGTATGTCCTTCTCTGCTATCTTTAACTGATGATAGCCTGACCTTAAGTCGATCTTAGAAAATACTTTAGCTCCTTGTAGCTGGTCGAACAAATCATCAATCCTAGGCAAGGGATATTTATTCTTGATTGTAACGTTATTTAACTCCCTGTAATCAATGCAAAGACGCAAAGTTCCATCCTTCTTTCTTACAAACAAAACTGGGGCTCCCCACGGAGAAGCACTCGGTCGAATATAACCTTTTTCTAAAAGTTCCTCCAATTGTTTCTTTAACTCATTCATCTCATTCGGGGCCATCCTATAAGGGTGCTTAGAAATTGGAGCTGTTCCTGGTACTAAATCAATAGTAAACTCAATCTCACGGTCGGGTGGAAGTCCAGGAATTTCTTCTGGAAAAACATCTGGAAATTCCCTGACTACTGGAAGATCCTCAAGTGCGGATGGCTTCTGTTCTTGCGCCAATTTTCCTCTTGAACATAACACAATAAACTGGCTCTCCTTTTCGCAACTCCTTTAAAAATTTTAAGGCAGGTAGGACTTTTACCCTTTGCTTAGCTCCTTCGCATGTGTACGACACTCTCTTTCCTTTCTTCCCACATAAGCTAATCTTTTGTTTTTCACAATCTATGCGCCCCTTGTGCTTACTTAACCAATCCATCCCCAAGATTATATCAAAATCCTTCAAATCAAACTCTACCAGATCCATCTCAAATTCTCTACCCTCTATGGTTATTTTTACTCCTTCCATTTCCTAGTGCATCCTACCACTCTTCCCGTAGGTGTAGAAACAGAAATTTCAACTTCTATATCAGGGACTACTCCTACTTCTTCAAGAATTCGGAGGATATAAAAGAACAGGTTGCACCGGAATCAAATAATACTTTAGCACTAGTTCCAAGAACGGAAAAAGTACCTGTAATGACGTCCCCTTCTTGTTGAGATTCAGCCTCCGTCTTGCTGATTACGTTGATATACCCCTGATTCTTGTAGCCTCCTCCTGGGGTACTACCACTTCCGTATTGTATTTGCTTCCCCTGACTATTCCCTTGTCCACTCATGTTACCTCTTGGACCATTATAATTATTCCTCTGTTCATTTTGATTATTCAGCTGTACTCCTCCTTGGTTGCCACGATTGTTCTGGTGTTGAGATTTCCAGTTGTAGCAGGTCTTGCTACCTGATCAGTTCCTCCTTCCATCCTTCTTACCCTACACTCATAGGCCCTGTGGCCTAACTTCCCACAGTTAAAACACCTTACCAACCTTCCTTCGCAATCTTCACCTGGGTGATTCCTTCCACAAATCTTGCAATAAAAGTATCTAGTTCCTTTATCATTGAATCGTCGTCCCGGATAATTGGGTCTGGATCCCCCACTTGGTCTAACTTCTACTTTAGCCCTCTTATCAAAGCTCTCGGCCTTACGAGTCTCCATTCTCCTTTTCCGCCCCGTTTGTACTTCCTTCCTTCTCTGTTGTACTCTATAAAGATTAGCAGCTTTATCGTACGCCTCTTGTAAAGTAGTTATAGGTATTACACTCAGAGCTTCTTGTAAATCCCAATTTAACCCTTCCAAGAAACGTTGAACCTTAGCAGTCTCATCGGGTACCACATGCGGAGCAAATCTAGCAAGCTCCACAAACTTAGCATGATAAGTTTTAACATCATCCATTCGCCTGCTGAAATACCCCAAACCTAGTTATGTTGTTTAAACACCTAAATGGGTGTAATAAGACTAAAAAGAGTCTTAGAAACCTTAGTAAACAAAAGGAAACACAAATGTGCTTTAAAGTCAATAAGAGCTAAATGTGCTCTAAGCTTGGGATAAACTTGAGTAAGGCCTAATGAGCTTACCAAGACCTCATTTATACACTAATTAACATATAAAACCAATTACCAAAGAAAACCAAGCTTGAAAACAAGTTAAAACACAAAATGTGCTTTAAGAAGTCTTAAAGCACGTTTTTGAAAAATTGTCTGTAAATGAGTTTTGAATGGCTAAATGTCCATCTTACTCTTCTTAAATATACATGTGTACTATATAGATCACATTTGGGTGGCTATATTAGTGGGAAATCAAAAATTTCACTTCTAAGTGCCTTGTTTAGGTGAATAGTGATTTTTATAAGCTATTTTATAACATATGTTGTTTTAAGTAATTAATTGATAAACAAAGACTAAAATGCCCTCACACTAATAAAGGGGCCGGTTTTTATATGTGTGGTGACTCACCACTCTCTAGTTAATGTAACAAGTAATTAAAGCAAACTAAGTAAAACTACTTTTTACTTATACTACAAATATCTCCTTAAAAGTAATTTCTATCTTCATTCTCTCATTTCTTTCCTTCACTCACACGGTTCCCACCTCTCTTCTTCCTTCTTCCTTGTTCTCTCTCGGTGATACTACTACCACCATGGAAGTTCCAACTTTGACCACTTGCTAAATCAAGCTCACTTGTCCAATCAAAAACAAACACCACCAATCTCTTCCTCTCATCAAGCTCTTCATTCCTATCTTCTCAAAACTCCAAGAGCTCCATTTCGGTGCCAAGGTGTTCCACCATGAAGGAGCTTGAGCTTGTATTTTGACATATTGTTGATCTCCTTTGCTTCTAGGTAAGGAATCTCAAAGAAAAATCATGTTTCCTCCAGTTTTTACCTTGACCGAAAATACACATTGATATAGCTCTTTGTGTGACTTTGTTCTAGCTCCATTTCAACTCTTCATGGACTAGGTGGAGTCCTCTCTTGTATATATCCAAACTCTCTTCAAAGATCAAGGTAAAACAACTACATTAATGTTTTTGAAACAATGTCAAATTAGGGTTTACAATGAGATGAAGCCTATAGCTTGAATACTCATTATAATGTTTGTATATTGTCTAGAACTTGACAAGGAATCAAAATACCAACGGTTTTGTAAAGAAACAAGAAGGAAGTGTGGTGGAAAAAGAGGTAAATCTACTACTTAATGTTGTATAATGCCTTAGGAGAAATGAGCTATAATTGCTTGTTAAAACTACCTAAAGAGCACATGGTAAATGACCTAGTAATGTTCTCAAGGAGATAGTAAAATAACATATGTCTTGTTGTATGTAATCGCAGGTTAAAGGCATATATATTGTGGAAATTCAGTGTTTAAGATTTAGCACTTTAAGGGCCTAAGAGCCATGCATTTAAGGGCCTAAGAGCCATGCATTTAAGGGCCTAAGTGCCATGCATTTAAGTTATGCACTATATTGTGATGTAATGTGAATTTGGTGAAGTTGTGTAAGAAGGTGTTTGGTGTTTTAGTGTTCTATGATGAAATAATGTGCTAAGGTGTAACAAAATGCTAGGAGAAGCTATGTCGAAATTTAGGAAAATGCATAAGGAGTCAAGATGTTGTAAAGGAATTATGATGAACTAGGAAGTGTTCTAGAGGGTAATAAGGACTTAGGCATAATCTTGAGGTTTTAGTATGTACCAAAGTCATTTGGACTTAGGTAGGACTTAGGCAAACTTTGGTAAAATAAGGAGAAAGTGTGAACTTGGAAAAGAATTATCAAGATGGATATAAGGAGTTAGTTGATTGTGAGGGTGATGCTTGGGAGATGATGTTAAAATAAGGAGGAGAAAGCATTTTGGGATGATAGCTATCATAGGTATGAAACACCACTTGAAAAACTTGGAGAAAACATTGTAAGTGTAGGAATTTGTGAAGAAATGGGTAAAGGCTAAGGATATTAGATAAGGAGTTTTAAGAGTGTTTAAGGGTGTCTTAAGTTGTGTTTAAAGTGCCCAAATGAGGTTAGGGAGTACTAGGTTATATGGGGTGAAGTTTGGAGTTGAATGGTGAAAAGGAAAACATAGATTTGGGGCCGACCGGACTTGCGACCGGACTTGCAAGCTCGGTCGGGGACCTGTTTACCTGCGAGAATTAGTTTCTGGAATGGACGGGCATGGGACCGGACATGGACAAGTCCGGTCGGGCTAATTTACAAAGAGAATAAACACTCTGGATAGACCGGACATAGGACCGGACATACAAGTCGGTCGGAGTAGAAAATTTTGTATGGATTGAGTTACTGGAATCGACCGGACATAGGAACCGGACTTGGCAAGTCCGGTCGGGCTGAATTTCCGAGGGGAGAGAAACTCTCTGGAATCGACCGGACATGGACAAGTCCGGTCGGCAAGTCCGGTCGGACCTAAAACTTGTAAAAAAAAAAACAAAACAGAAAGAATGTGACTTATGTAGTTAACCCTTAGGGTGTATAATGAAGGTACCTAGGGTAAGATAGGCATTAAAACATGTCATACAAACATGTTAAATACTTAGTAAGTTTGAAGTTAAATAAATAATTAACCGACATTACTAATGTGTTTAGGATTCTCTCAAGGTGGAAATCAGTCGAGGCAAGGACCAAGGTATGGTTTTCTTGCAGTCTGTTGCCTACCGGTTTACACCGGCTGTGTGTGGTTGTTTTCTGTGTGTTTACGACTTTGTAAGATTAAACCATGTAAAGAGCTTACAGTTGTTAAATATTATTATGTGTTAAGTGTGACTCTCTCTCCCCTTGTGGGGTCTAACAAGATTTGACCTATGATCGTGAATTGTGTGTTGTGTTCATTGATGAACTACTAACAAGGGTTAACGGGGGAAGTGAGGATTCCGGTCTGTTCCGGCCACGTGTGTGAGTATGGGAGTCGATGTCATAACCGGTTCGATTCTCTCTGTATGTTATGGTTAAGTTTCCAATTTGGTTTCTAACTTCCCTTTAGCTTAACCAAGGCTATTTTACTGACTCACGTCGGGCCACAGGGGCATACTATGTGTTTTGTTTCGGTGTGCTTGGATCACTATATCCGAGGCACCTTGTGTTAAGTTAACCGTTCAATCTAACCGGACGGTAACGAGTTGTGTAACGAGCAAGGTATGAGCATGGCAACACTCTCTAAGCTCTCAATGGGGACTAACTGTGTTGGTTCTCTTCCAAAGGAATTGTATGTTTGTGATGTGTGTTATGGTGTGTACAATACCTGTGTTATGTTATATATGTATATGTTGTGTGTTTTAAAATAAATATCATGTCATCATGACAATTGGTTGCGCGTATCCGGTAGCCGATGGGCTGCGCGTTAGCCATACCAGCAAAGGTGGACCCCCTCGGGGGCTCCATATTTTATTGCAGGATGAGGATCGAAGAGGCAGAGTGGCTCTAGATCCTAGAGAGTAGTTTACTTTTGGAGTACTTTTGGATGTTTGCCCGGGATGCGCCTGTGCTCCCGTGCGTATTATATACTTGTTATGGTGGATACAGTGATGGTATACAGTGAAGGATTTTGTAAACACTCGGTATTATGTTGATGTATATATGGTTGTTAGTTCTATGCTCGGGAGTCTGATCATCAGACCGGTACATTTGTATTTATTCAGCCTTGTTAACCACGTGGGTGGTTGACGGCATTGTAGCACCAATCGTTTAGTTATCGTTTAGTTGTTTATTTTCCGCTGCGATTCCAAGTATAGTTATGTGCGTAGTAGGGGTGTTACACTGCCTCAATCCAGTAAATTCCTGATATTTTTGCAACCTTACTGCTCGGATAAAATCTTTTCCTCATCGCATCTTTCAAAATTCCACCCAAAACCCGGATTTCCTTTAAGTCTCTCCTCCTCCGCAGTCCACACAGATCAGCCTCACCTTTAAAATAAAATACAGCCCCACTTACCTTCTTTTCTTCAGGGCAATCAATAATATCAAATATTTGTCAAACTCTCTGATCCACTCTTCTAGAAATACTGGATCTTTCTCCTGTGTAAGTACTGGGTTTCATAGCTGCTATCCTCCGGGAGAAATCCTTGGGTATTTCAGCTCTAGCCTCGTGCTGCTCCAGGATTCTTCCCATCCTCAGTGTCAACTCCCTCAGTTCATCCATCTGTCCCTTCCCCTCTCCATTACTCCGTCCACTCCCCTCTCCATTATTCTACACAGAGATATGTTAGTTGCAATATAAATAGTTAACTATAATCAATCAAGCACACAGCACACAAATATCGCAGCAAACATATTTTCAGAACCACATGGTTCTGCCTAGACTCCTAAACCTAAGCCTGGGTCACTTGCTTCCTAGCCAAACTTAAATTTTCCCTCCAGCTAACTATAGCTCTGATACCACTCTGTAACGCCCCGGTTTACCACCACCATTTACTTAGCCTTTTTTTCCTTCTCTTTTGATTCTAGAGAGACAGTTATAACTAAAGTAACTGCTTATATTATACATGCGCAGTCTTTTTTTACAAAGGTCCCCTAATACTATCACCGGGGGTTACCGCCACACTTACTAGCCACTAGTAAGTGTAAGGCTATTACCACCACCACCCTACGCTAGCTATCTTACATCGCTGCTGTTACTAGCAAAGAGTGACACAACCAACCCGTCACTTACACCTTAGTACCAAAAGACCCCTTCCAGCCGAATACTATGTTAGCTCCTACTCCTATTTTACACCAAAAGTAAAGGGGTATCAAAGGCTATTACATCGCTAGCATCTAACTAGGGACCACTTGCATATACTCGTACACTGTGGAAACATCATGAGTGATGGACTGACAGGTGCCTTTTCCGGGTGCCTAAAACCTTGTATCTTCTTGTTCCACTCTTCATAAATTATCTTGGTGCCCCAGGCTGTAAACTTCTACGATAGGTGACAACATGAATATATAGAAACTATTGGTGGACTCGTCCTCAGTGCAGAGAAGATGTCCATCTCAGTTACCCTGAATTCACAGAATACATATACACAGGAAAACACAACCAATAAAATCAGTAAAACTGAGTAACACTACCACATCCCGTAAAAACTTATTTCTCTTAAACCTTTGTTCCCAGTAAATATTAACAATATAACAAATCAGAATAGATCACACACCATTTACCTGCACCATGATTATCAAGAGATAATTAATATCAAATACAAGATATTTCCAAATGAAGTCCACCACCACCACCACCCACCCTATGTCCTTAGTGTGCACACCCCCCTATTGAAAACTTCTGTCCAATAGGAGTAGATCATAGTGGCAGCTCCAGTTTCATTAGTAGGAGCTTATATTGTTGCCGGAAGTCGGTGGCCTTAAAGGCTCTCACAAGAGGATAGCCTTAGGATAACCATGATATCAACATCACACAATACTTTCCACCACCACCACAAGAGGTTATCCTTAAACACATTTGCAAACCATGAGTAAGATATCAAACCAAGCTTTACACAAGTAGTAATTCACACATCAAGCTCACCACTTGTAAAATAACCTTAATAACATCATAACAATACCATTCAAGCTCCAAAAATCAGAGAATCAAACAATCCAAGAAACCACCTTAGAAGCTTAATTCTTATTTTTAGCCAAAATCACTATTCACCAACTTAACAACTTCCCAAAGGAGTATCGGCCTAAACTTTAACCATGATCCAATATCACAACACAAGATCTCCTCAAAATTTCAACTCAAGATCAATTCGGAAACCTATTCAAACATTCGGAAAGGCTTAAAGCCATTTCTCATTTTTATTTTTAGCTTCCTTACCTTGTCTAACCGACTTAAATTTCTCCATTCGACTTGATTTTTTCAAACATAACCATATATTCACTATTCAAGACTACCCTAAAATTTTAGCTCAAACCCATGTTGGAAACCCATCCAAACAATTTCTAAAGCTTAAAGCTCATTTTTCTTCATTTTCAAAGTTCTTAGTGTTTTTTCCTACTTCCCAACCTTATTTCGACTTAATTTTCTAGGATGTTCTCTAACTATTCATCCCTAGTTTACTGTAGAAATTTTAAGAAAATAGGAGATCGGATTCGTAGATAACAAAACAGAATGACTTAAGAAGGAAAATAAGCTTAAAGTTGTGAAAGTGATTGGCATAGATGTTACCTGTCCTCTCCTAGCCATTTTGGAGCTTTTCTAACCTTGATTATAAGTTTGTGAGCTCAAAATCTTCAACAACCAAGTCGCCCTCCTTGGATTTTGGCTTCCACTCCTTAAACTTGCCGTTTTCCTTGATTTTAGCTTAATTTCTACCTTAGATTTGTGTGTTTCCAATGGAGGAGTGTTGTGCCTATGCTCCAATGGTGTTTCTAGCTTAGGAAGAAGCAATGTAGATGAATAGGAAGGGCCACCTTGCTCACCTACCATGGCCGACCTCCCCCCCCCTTTTATACTTGATTTTTCATTCCTTATCTTAACTATTTGTAATTTGACTTCTAGAATTGTCCATAGCCATAGATTTGTGTAGGTGACAAAACCAATCCTAACCAATCATGCCAAACCGCCATTGAATGATAAGGAGGGGCAAGTTGATTTGCAATCATTGGCAAATAGTAAGGAGGGTGAATAGTAAGGAGTGTGAATAGTAACCGAGATATTTTTCTCCTCCTTCCTTGATATTTTCGGCCCCATCTTAGGCCATGTTTGGCTTGAGCTTTTTATGGGAATTAAGACTATATGTGTAGGTATGTTAATACTAGTGTGGGTTATCAAGTTTAAGGAATTTCCCTGTTGTCCCGTTATTCTTACCTTTACTCTTGTGAGCTTAAGTTCTTACCTCCACAATCAACCTAGCACTTGTTTATACTTCTTAGGAACTTTATAAGTCACCAAAAAAGGCCTAAAAGTCATCTAAAACCATTACTAATCAATTCCCCATCATTAGAAGCCTTAAAACCACTTTCGGTTACATTCTGGGGGTGGTCCGCGACTTGGTCCGGACCCAAAGTCCCGGGCCAATGTATTTCCTTGCTTTTGGCCATAAAAATAGAGTGGTCCGGGACCTTGTACCTGGCTTAAGTCCCGGACCAAGTGTAGTTTGTACTCTCTGCTTCATTTTAAGTGTGGTTCGGGACTTTGTCCAAGGACCAAGTCCCGGACCCTGCTAAAAAGCTGCTAAATGGTCATTTTTTAACCCCTATTCCAACCTTAATCCACACTCAATCTTTTCCTAATCTTTCCACATATTTTCTAACATGTTTAAACACCTTAAACACTCCTTAAACCTCCTCTAATCATTGGTCAAACCTCCACCCAATTGTTGTTCAATTCTACCAATTTCCATTTTCAACACCTTTGCACACTAGTGCATTACTAAGCTTCTCTTAATGGTTTACACTTTGCCCTCAAGCATTTTGACCATACTAAATCCTTCCTAACCATTTGCATTTCATTACACAAGTTCAAACCTTCATTTTCAAGGTCATTCACACTAGGTCTTTTCCTAGAATTTCAAAACACTAAAACACCATCTTTGCTATAGATTTTTACATCACTTCAATCCATCCTCCAACTACCATTTCAAGGTGATTACTCTACTCAACTCGACCCTACAAACACCTAACTCCTCCCATTCATAAAGTCACCTAAAAACACTCCATTTCTACCGAAATTTTGCCATAACTCACGTACAATCCTAACATTGCCCAAGTGCACCATTCCTCACCTAAATCAATTCAAAGCTAACCACATCCCTAGTGGATCCTACCAGCACACAAGCTTTATTCAAAACTCAATAAACACAACATAATGTAATAACTTAAATTGCTTGGCTTCAAGGCCCATAAATCACAATCAAATTCACAATTCTCTCTTCTCACTACAAAACACATTTCCAACTCAATTTGGTTCATTCTTTTAATTCTCCCATCCCAATTCTAAAAGAAATCAAGATGTACATTAAGGTAGATTTCTTACCTTAAACTCATAAATTCCTCTTCTTTTCCAATCTCCTCCTCTTCTCTTTCTTGATCAAAATCGGCCAAGTTGGGCAAACTACTTGCCAACCTCAAAATCAATACCCAAATGGGGAATTAGGCACTAAGCATTACTCATAGACTTACTAATTAAGCTAGGATACAAGGAAAGGTGCTTAAAGCACAATTTTAGGGTTTTACCTTTGGTGCTCTAGAAGTGGATTTCAACCATGAATCAAGGGAGGATTTTCAACCACCATTGGGGACTTGAATCAATGCTCCAAAAAAATATGAAAGCAAGGCATCAAAAGGGGTGAAAATTGGCTAGGTAAGGAGGAGGAGAAATGGGTTTTTCTTTGAACTTTCTTACCTTAAACCAAAGAGGAGATCTCCAAGCTCAAGAAGCTCCAGCTTTCTCTTCAAATGGGGTGTACCCATGAAATTCAACTTCAATGTTTTGGGATTTTGAAAAGAGATAAATGAAGCTCTTGATGAGGGGAGTCCGAATATGTGATTTATTTTTCATTTGGAGCATGGAGTTGGCTAGAGCAAGGTGAGGAAGTGGGCTGCCATGGAAGGCTTGCAAAATCGCCAGAAATGGAGTAAGGGAGGAGGGAGAATACTGTGGGAGAAGGAATAAAGGGGAGGAAGAGAGAAATAGGAGGGGAGAGAGAGAGAAAAGCACTTTTCTACTTTTCTTCTTTTTGCTTTTTGACTCTTTAATTAAAGAGCTAGTTAGTTGAGAGGGGGAGCTGATTACCCATATAAAACTGTCCCCCTATAATAACATAAGCTGGGGCGTTTTTCGTCTTTTACAAGAAACGCTCGTTAATTTACCCAGTTTGGCACTATTCACTAACAGGGCCCGTTTTCCGAATTTTTCTCGTTTCTTTAATTTTAATGGTTCTTAAGCTTCCATTAATGTTTAATTATAGTTATTTGATTTAATATAATTATTACGGGTCCATTTGACCATTCAAAGTCACGTTTCCGGTTTTCTCGAAAAACGTGCTCTAAAGCTTCATTAGCATTTTTAATCCATTTTATGGATCCGTTTTCTTCGGGAATTGTTCCCACATATCAATTAGGCATAAATAAGCCTTAGGAATCCATCTAGGATCCTAACCGAGGTCGTATTCCTCCTATGGTCACATAACGCTCAATTTTACGTTTTATGCTTTTTAAGTGTTTTCTCTTTTCTTTTGTATTTATTTTCTTCACCAAAATTCTTGAGGCACCATTAGGCCTTTAAATACCATATTAGAATAATTTAATCACCATATTTAAGTTCGGGGTATTTCACTCCCTGTTTGATTGTTTTCCTTCTTGGAATTCAATCTCCCACGAGCCTCATAAATGGCTCTCCTACCTTGACTTAAGATCGGGGGTAGGGGGATATGTGTACGGTGTGTTCGGGTCTATATTATATCCGACACATCTTAAGTAAAGTATACGTTCTCTAAGAAGAATGATAATATATTATGTAATAAGCTCGACATGAGGATGAAGATATTCTCTAGGCTCTATATAAGTTGGCTAACTTTTATTTCGGTCTGAGTCCTCACGTGACTCATTTCTAAGTTATGTTGTGTGTATGTTATTGTGTGATGTGTGTCGACATATTCATGTACGTTGATCACTAAATCCATCCCCATGTTATTATGAGGAGTAATTACGTGTAGCCCGACTGAACGGGTAAGTGTTGACTAATAAGATTGAGGTTCCATTAAGGTAGAAACCCTCATGGGATAAGGACACAATAATGTAATCTAACAAACATTGAGTTGTTAACCTTACTGTTTGTATTCCATTGTTTGGTTATGTGTTGATTGTGAGCATGATGTGTGTTTATAGCGTTTCATGCATGATTTTCCGCTCCAAGAAGAAGGATGTCCTCAAAGAAACTTCCTCAAAGTAAGTGGCCGACATACGACCGACATGAGCTGTAACAGAATCACCGCCCCCTCGCCTATCCAAAGAATTGGAAAATCAACTTGTGCGTAGGGTGACAGATGAAGGAGAAGTGTACCAGGATGAAATTCTATATATAAGCCACCATCTACCTAAGATTCATCACTGCATCCAGGCCGAAATTCTAAAACCCAAGATTCTTCCAACTCCTACCTCCACGGAAAAACAAACCATGTCTTCTCCTGCTCCATCACCTACTATCGGCACCAAACATTTCAAAGCCAAAAATACCAAAGTTCCCAAAAACCAAGATCTCTCCACTACTACGACAAGTCACATAGCACGCAAAACTCATGCCTCCAAACGAGCCAGAACACAGGAGGAAACTCCTCAAAGTACCCATTCAACGCCTGAAGGAGCAACTCGCAAGTTGCACTTCACCGAAGACGAGGAAGCAACTCCCTCAGTAGTCGTCAAAGCAGTCGCTCGACAGGATAGAAAAGGAGGAAGTGCAAAGTGATGAAAAATCACAACAGGACGCTCAAACGGAAGAAAAAGGTCAAGAAAAGGACGTGACAGAACCTGACTTAGAAGTTGAAGCAAAAATCATTGAGGTATTTGGAGAACCAGTCGTTGACAGGTCCATGACATCTCGTGATACCAGTCACGATGCTGATAATGATACGGAGTCCTCTCCAATCATACCAACACTCGAACAACGACAGAAGGCAGAGAAAGAGAAAGGGAAGCAAAAACTGGTTCTCTCACCGCATGGTCAAGCGCTGAAAGAGCTCTTCCAAGCTAAGAAGAAGGCTGTGAAGCCATAGCCACCTCAAGCACTCAAGCGTCTAAAGAAGCTCAAAGAGCAGAAACCAGCGATGATTAGAGCAGAAAACGTCAGCGACAAGTCCTGTCCCGTCTTACCAAAGACGTTGGATTGGGACTGATGGAGGAAATGGGTCTTGGAAAGATTCAGGAGCTCCTAGAATTTCAAGGATGGGTAGACTTCTTCCAAGAGCCTATCCCCGTCTACACTGAGCTGCTCAAAGAGCATATGACGTATCTTGGACCACTCCAGGACGACGACAACAACGAATATCTCATCTCCACAATCTACGGTGTCACCATCAATATCACCAAGTATTAGATCTGCAAGACCTTTGGTTTGGAACCAAAAGGACTCGTGGTTCCCAAAGAAACCACCTGGAATGATTCGGGACACCAAGGAGGAAAAATTGTCCAGCTATTCAACCCCGGGGCTTAATGCCATAGAAATGTCTATCCCCGACAGGGTGCTCTTCAGTATCCTCACCCACAACATCACCCCACGTAACCAACGCACTCACATCGTCAATGCAAGAGATGTGAGATTGCTCTATGCTATGAAGACCAAGGAGAAAATAGACCTTCCAGCCATGATTCTGCCCACTATAGAGGAGAGTAGATATGTCAACCAAGGTCTTGTGCATGGTGGAGTGGTAACAAAAGCGCTACAAGAAAATGGAGTGGACACCGACAGGTTCCACGAATGCACGCGCACCGCTCAGGACACCATCTGTTCAGAAATGTTGTCCAAAACGAGGATAAAAACAAAGGGGGATAAGCTTGTAGTTGCTCGAAGCCTAGAAAGAGCGAGGACTCAAGGTCGGAGCCTCAACCAACTGCAAGAGCATCATCACTCAAAAGGAAGAGGAGTCTCTCACTGGTCCACGACAGGTCGGGGACCAGTCCGGATACTTCAGCTCGGGACGTTCTTCAGCGTGTAAGAGTAACTCTTACCCTTGTGCAGGTTGTCTCCTCTGAACCAAGTGTTCATCACATGGTTCAAGGAGCAATAGATTTTATAGACTCTCACATAGCCTGAGTGTTCATTGTCTCCTAGAGACTCGAGTGAAACCGTGAGAGCTAGATTTAGGATTAGATTTTATTTTCCATTAATGTTTTATTTTCCTTTGACAATCTGTTTCAAAGTAACTTTTGATATTAATGAAAATGCAACTACTTCTTGTCAACTTGAATGCTTGTGATGGTTCTGAAATAATTTATTGTATTGGATGCTTCTAAGTTGATTAAAAATTGCAAAATGATCGAGATATTTAGTCCCATCCATTCCACTAATCCAATCTCGGACCTTGACACCTAAAAAGCCTATAAACATAGCCCACAAGACGTAGCACCTCATTTATCACCACTCACCAATCAGTCGTTGAGCATATCCAAAGTGTCTATAAAACTTGCTTACTCTATCTGCCACTCACACTCATTCATTCACATCTCACAAAATGGCACAAACTCCACAAAGTTCATCAAGTTCGAATGAGAAAACAATGCACTCCACAATTCGCAAGTTCACGGCCAAAGAAATACGTTGCTCAAAGCTATGTTCAACCAGACTCCGACTCACTTACAGCTTGGTTTATCACCTCAAGTGTCACTCTATCACATACACATTCTCCACACTGCATGGAGTTCACAATAGATTCTGATGAGTCAGACCTTTCAACCACAGCTGAATCACCTTTGATCCAACCTACCCCAAGGCCATCTTGAATCACAGCTTCTTTTTCGGAGGAAGAACCCTTTGGCCCAGAAGATTATGAATGGGATAACCAACTACGTCACTCCATCTAAATTATCTTAATCATGTTTGTGGTTTATACTCTATGGAATGTCATGGCCTTTACAACATCTTACGTCGGGTAGTTGCTCCCTATTTGCTGTATGGCAAGGGGGGAAAGAAAAAGTATATGTACTTGAGAGAATAAGTCTATCGTCTTGTATTATGTATCATCTAAATGAAAACTTTATCTCCTTTGGTTATAGTATAACATAAAAGTTGTCACTTATTGTGCATAAAATCTGTCACTTATTGCTATCATTCATTAATGTTTTTCATACTTAAAACCCTTAACAAACTCAGGGAGAATCCTTCTTAGGGGGAATCTCTCAATTTATGAATTGCCAAGTACATATAAGTGTATAGGTTGCCATCATCAAAAAGGGGGAAATTGTTAAGACAAGATCCTTTAGTTTTGATGCTAGCAAACCTTGAATTGTCTATCTAATGTGTTTGTCAAGATTCATGATTCAGATAGACAGGTAAATGAGTGGCTTGGCACGCAAGGTTGCAAGCGCACTCAATCCACGACATGTGCCCAACCATTCGGGCACCTGTCTGCGAGAGCTCCATAGAACTTCTAGCAAAGACAACCAGTCAGACACCGCACGAAGATATCTCTCATGCTTAAAGATGAAAAACAAAGACAAAAGACTACAAAGGATCGACGCATTCAGATAAGACACATACATCCACATAAGCAACTTGTTCACGAAAAGTTCACGACAAAAGGGGAAGATCATTAATGCACAAGATAACAAGGCTATCAATGAACATCATTACATAGCCATAATAAATTCAGAAGAGGGCATTTATGAGCATTTAATGAGCCAAACAGAATAAGGCAAGTGGGGCATACAAGTGGTGATCGACCTATCAAGAGGGTTGCTGCCAACTTGACCAACCATGAGGCGACACGTAGTCCAGACGCCTCCAGATCAAGTTGAAGACTCTCTGTAAGTCTATTGTGGTTGTTATATGAATAATCGAAGTTGTAGTCGACTCCTAGAAGTCTAGGGACTAATAGGACGGTAGTTACATCCTAACAACCGTGTATATATACTTGCATTTATTCCTTATGTAAGTATGCCTGTATGAGAGAAAAGAAAGAGATAATCTGGGCAAGTGTGGATCAGACTTAGGAGTGTGTGTAAGTGCTAGAGAGTTGGTGAGCTAGATAGGACTGGATTAGAGTATCAATACATTGGGTATTTGATAGACCGACAGGTCGGGGAACGGTCGGTGAACCGTAGGCCGATAGTCAGGAGAGGGTTGAGGACTTTAGGGGTAAAGTCAAAACTGTCCCGGGAGTCCGTGTGTGGGACAAGGGAGATTGAGTGAATTTCGTGTGTGTAAATTCTCAATCGAAATGGGTTTTCTAGTTTAAGTTTATCTCACGTCCATTCCTTAACTATCAAGTTTTATTAGAGTCCACGAT
This sequence comes from Limonium bicolor, assembly GCA_023374045.1. NCBI lineage: Eukaryota > Viridiplantae > Streptophyta > Magnoliopsida > Caryophyllales > Plumbaginaceae > Limonium > Limonium bicolor. The sequence continues at coordinate 110,288,832 of CM041780.1, forward strand.
ACGTCCAAGGCACGTCGGGGACGCATCAGGAGTGCTTGCTAGTTTCAAAAATAACTTAGGAACAAACTAAACTACCAAGTACTACAAGTATAAACTAGGTCCCTTTCCCATTTTTTTCCCATGCTCTTGGTGAACCCATCCCTCCTACAGCAGCTCAGCCTCTCCTCTTTCTCCTTTACGATAGCAGTCCCTTCCTCCTCTCTTCTCATCTTCAAGCTTCAAGAACCTCCATTAATGGTGGAAAAACAAGGTAAACCCATTCCTCCTCCTTCGTTGTACCTACGGTTTCTTTGAGCATGATTCCCACCAGTTTTTCCTCCACTTTCTCAAGGCATAGAACCCCGTCTTGAAGGCTTGCAACTCGGCTGAAAAACTGTTGATGGAGAAATATGTGACTACTTCTACCACATAGGCAGTGTACCTATCGTTTTGCGGGTATAGTGATTAAATGGGGTTGTCGATCTCAGGGACCTCGTATAATTAATTGACAAATATTTGATTAACTGGGAAATTAAGTTAAACTAAAGAAAACAGGAAATATCACTTTTTCGGTTTTGATTAATTAATTAAAAAGAAACTAAACTACAAGGACAATTAAGACAACTTAAATAAACACAGAGGGATTTAAAGAGTGGTGAATGTGATCAATAGAAAAGCGCACCCCGGGTTGTTTGCTTACCTATTCCTTTTATATCTGTTACTAAATTTTTCCTTTAATTTTACTGCAATAACTCAGAAACTTTAATTAATTCATTAACGACTAAGTATAATGAATCCTAACCAATTGTTAGACCTAGCAGCAGGCTAATGCTCTAGACCGGACACAATTAATCGCATAAAGAGCAGTTTCTATTGGAGTCTAATTAACCTATAGGCCGGATCAGGCTTCTAGCTGTTAATTAGGTTCAACTTCCTTCGTCTAGTTATTTATCTCAGCTCTCGCATTTTAATAAAATAACTACAAGGGTTGTTATAATTACTGGCCAAATAATTAAAACACTTGAAGGACAGGAATTGAACTGTTGCAGTTAACTAAATTTATTTAAAGAAATACATAACAGAATTTAGGAAATAGGTTCGCTTCCCAACCCGGGAAGCTAAAATACTTACTCGCTCATCGTTACAGAAACAACGATAACAGAAAAGGAATGCATTAAATAAATTAAAGAAAGGGTAAGAGGTAACTCCAGTTTAGAAGTTCACTCCGGTTCCTCGCTTCAACTTCGTCTTGCGCTGCCCCTGACTGCTAATTTATTTCTGTAGAGCTGGTGCGTAACAGTGGAAATAAAATAAAGAGTGGGGTGTATGTATTACGTGGGAATTTAATGGAGTGGATGGATGATGAATTTTGATGAAGTGAATGGAGTACGATTGTGGGAGACTGCGTGGGTGAACGGATTAATTCGTGGACTGATAAATGGATGGATTGCTGGATGGATCGTGTATTTTAGCTTCCAGTAGTGTGGGTTTATATAGGCGGAGGTCATGGGAAACAGACAAAGGAGAAGTGACAGGAATTGTGAGCTACTGAGTAGATGGCGGTGGAGTTGGTGCAGATCCGTGGAGATTTCAATCAGAGATTTCATCGGGCAGAGCAATTGATTTCAGACAGATTTAATTGATGATCTGCAGCAGCCATTGATTGAAGAGCCGGCGTCACGCTCGCGCAAATTAAGGTGGGCGATCGCAATTAATGAAGTAGTTCGACTGCGACGGCGTGAAGAAGGAAGAAGAAAACTCTGTTCGGAATTCTGTTTTGTCCGCGACCAAACCAGGCGGACCTCTCTTCCGCGTCCGCGAGGCGGTTGTTTCTCTCTTGTCCGCGACTTATGAGGCGGACGCCTCTGTTGTGTCCGCGCCTCTCCTGTCCGCCATATATATATATATATATATATATATATATATAATATATATATAGTCCAATCTTGAATCGGCTCCAGATTATTCGTTATAAGTCCGTTTGACTCGCCGTTTGTTGCGTTGGAAAGCTTGTGAAGTAAACTACTTGATTCCAACACTTTTTCCTACATTTAACACATAAAATATATCAATTCATATCAAAACATAAACCTAGGAAAATCGTCAGATAAGTGAGAAATATTACTTAAAATACTGCAAATTATAAGGTAATTAAACCCTTAAAAGTCTATATATTTCGCACTTATCAAACTTCCTCACACTTATCTTTTGCTTGTCCTCAAGCAAATAAAGAACAAACTTTCTCTAAGGTTACAGTATCAAACTCCGGGATTCAACAATCGTGGAAGGAAATCAAGCTAAATGGCAATCAAAAGAATAATCCTGCTCTTAGATGTAGGTTTTTGTAAACAGTGAAACAGAAAATTTTTAATAAGAGCATGGATAAGTCAGATTGTAAAAATTGAACATAGATTAGCTTGGAACCTTCCACCAATTTCTTTTCTCTAACCTTTGGATGACAAGGGGTGTGAAGTAACACCTTATTCCGTGATACCTTTCAACACCACATACTCATGATCAAAATATGAAAAATTGTGACAATTATTCAGCATTAAGAGTTTTGCATGTTCATTTTTTCTTTTTCTCTTCTCTTTGTTTTTTTTTTCATTTGCACAATTGTTTTCATCCCCCAGACTTTTCTCTTCACCCATGTAGCGGTTTTGGGCCTTCTATCCCAGATCACAAGACCTTAGGTAGATGGGTGATAAGGCACCCCAAGGACTTAATAACCGAATGAACGAGGCCTGTTTTGGTTCAGAAAACTTCATTATATGATCAGAGGAGTACCTTGCCTTATCCTTTCCATACCAAACTTTCACTTAGTCCCATGATTGCCAAGCTAAGGTAACTCAATTTCCACAATCAGCTTATCCACCAGATTTCAGTGAAAATAGATTTAATTTTGAAGAAAGAAATTGATACATACAAACAACGTCAAGCAGAACGATTCTTGAGGTTGTCATCAGGCTCGATTTCAAAAACTTCCACAAAAAATTTTAGCCCGAAAATTCAACATGTATTGGCCTTTAGAGAAGCTTACTATCATAATTAGAGAACAATAAAAATCAAGTGTGGCATTAGGTACTACTGGCATATTTTCAGGGAAAGGTCTAAACTTCCTCACACTTAAGAGGAGCAATGTCCTCATTGTTCATAAAATAATCAAGAAAAGACCTTTCAAAATATGCCAGACTCATGAATCAACAGTTAAAGCTCGAGTGGCTGAACATAAATATTAAAAATAAAGGAACTGAGACTCCCCTGATATCGTGAGATTGAGGAAGGTGCCCTTCCTCACACTTAAAGCATTGGCGGTGGGGTGATGTTCCTCACACTTGAGTCTAAGCAAGGGTTCAGCTTGGAGTGATTGCAACAAACGGTTTACCTACACACACTGTCAAATACCAAAATAACGCTAGGAAGCGTTGCGTTAATAGCACAGGTACAAGTATCTCCTTCCTCTTCTTTCTTCCTCGCCCCCCTTTTTTTTTATTATTATATATATCACAATATATTAGAGAGAAATAGATGCGTAGCTTATAAAACATGAATTTGAAAATTACCCCTGGGTTGCCTCCCAGTCAGCTGCCCTCTTTATAGTCATTGGCTGGACTTTGTGAAGTAGCTAACCTGCAGTTGGATCTTTAAGAGATATTTCATATGTAGCAGCTTGATCCAGTGTAGTACCCAGAAATTTCTTGACTCTTGACCCATTGACTTTAAATGTTTCCCCCTTTGCATTGGCGAGTTCAATCGCACCGAATGGGGAAATGCTAATAATAGGGTAAGGTCCTGACCAGTATGATTTCAGCTTACCTGGGAAGAATCTGAGCCTGGAGTTGAAAAGTAGGACTTGGTCCCCCACCTTGAGTTCCGATTGGCAATCATCTTGTCATGCCAGCGCTTGGTACGTTCCTTATATATTACAGCATTCTCGTAAGATTCGTTCCTGAGTTCCTCCAACTCTGTCAACTGGAACTTGCGTTTATCACCGGCTTGCTGTAGGTCAAAATTAAGAGCTTTCAAGCCCAATATGACTTGTATTCTAATTCCACAGGCAAGTGGCATGCCTTCCCAAAAACCAACTTGTAGGGAGACATGCCAATTGGTGTCTTGAAAGCAGTGCGGTAGGCCCAGAGCGCTTCATCTAATCGAAGTGACCAATCCTTTCGAGAAGAGTTCACCGTCTTTTGCAAGATCCACTTGAGCTCTCGGTTCGTCACTTCGGCCTGCCCATTTGTTTGAGGATGGTAGGGTAAGGAAACCTTATGTCGAACCCCATATTTCTTTAATAGTGCTTCAAACTGGCGGTTACAGAAATGGGAGCCACCGTCACTGATTATGGCTCGAGGAACGCCGAATCGAGTGAAAATATTTTTCTTCAGGAACTTCACAACAATTTTAGCATCATTAGTAGAACAGGCAAGGGCTTCCGCCCATTTTGAAACATAATCAACAGCTACTAAGATGTAAAGATTACCGAAAGAGTTTGGGAAGGGACCCATAAAATCAATACCCCAGACGTCAAATAGCTCAACTTCTAACATGTTATTCAGTGGTAGCTCATTTCGACGAGATAGATTACCTTGCCTTTGACACCGATCACATGTCGAAACAAACATGACAATCCTTGTGAAGGGTGTTCCAGAAAAAACCTGATTCTAGTATTTTTGCAGCGGTTCGAGTGGCGCCATGATGTCCACCGGCTTCTCTGGAATGGCAATGGAGGAGAATATTTCTGACCTCTGACTTCTGGACACATCTCCTAATGATACCATCTGCACAGACTTTAAACAGATAAGGGTCATCCCAAAAATAATGTTTGACAATGGAAAAGAACCTCTTTCTCTGCTGATAAGTCATATCAGCTGGAACAATCTTCCTAACAAGGTAGTTAGCGATATCAGCAAACCATGGATCCTCAACATCTTCAGCTGCAAATGCTGACTCATCGGGGAAGGACTCGTTGATGGGAGTCCCATCATCAGATGCTCCATTCTGGACAGATGATCAGCTACCACATTTTGTGTTCCCTTTTTGTCCCTGATCTCAATATCAAATTCTTGCAATAGGAGAATCCACCTAATTAACCTGGGTTTGACTCTGCCTTAGCAAACAAATACTTAAGAGCAGAGTGGTCAGTATGCACAATAATTTTGCCACCCAGTAAATAAGATCGAAACTTATCTAGAGCAAAAACTACAGCTAGTAATTCTTTTTCTGTGGTCGCATAATTTTTCTGGGCATCATTTAAAGTTCGACTTGCATAATATACTACCCGAAGAATTTTATCAACCTTCTGACATAACACGGCTCCCACAGCGTAATCACTAGCGTCACACATTATCTCAAAAGGGAGTGACCAATCAGGAGACACAACGACAGGTGCAGAAATTAGCTTTTCTTTTAATGAATTAAAAGCTGTCAGACATTCTTCAGAAAAATGGAACTTAACATCCTTCGCCAGTAGATCACACAGAGGTTTAGAGATTTTGGAAAAATCTTTGATGAATCTTCTATAAAAACCTGCGTGTCCAAGAAAACTACGAATATCTCTAACAGAAGATGGTGGTGGGAGCTTTTCAATTACCTCGACTTTAGCCCGATCTACCTCAATACCTTTTGAAGAAATTTTGTGGCCCAGGACGATTCCTTCTCGAACCATGAAGTGGCATTTTTCCCAATTTAACACCAGATTGGTTTCTTCACACCTGGACACAAGATCAAGGTTTTCTAGACAGGATTCAAATGTTAGACCATAAACAGAAAAATCGTCCATAAAAACCTCAATGCATTTCTCAATATATTCAGCAAAGATGGCCATCATACAACGTTGAAACGTAGCAGGAGCATTACATAATCCAAATGGCATTCTTTTATAACTATAGGTTCCATACGGACAGGTAAAAGTTGTCTTATCCTGATCCTCAGGAGCTATAGGGATTTGAAAATAACCTGAAAAGCCATCCAGAAAGCAGTAGTAGTCATGTCCAGCTAGTCTTTCCAACATTTGATCAATGAAAGGTAATGGAAAATGGTCCTTACGAGTGGCGTCATTTAATTTTCTATAATCAATACAAACCCGCCATCCTGTAGTGGGACGCTGGGTAATCAGCTCACCCTTTTCATTAGGAACCACAGTGATTCCTCCTTTCTTTGGTACTACCTGAACTGGACTTACCCATTTACTGTCTGAAATAGGGTAAATAATGCCTGCATCGAGTAGTTTGATTACCTCTTTCTTAACTACCTCTTTTAGGACTGGGTTAAGACGTCGCTGAGGCTGAGCCAATGGTCGGTAGTTATCTTCCATATAGATTCGGTGAGAACACAACTGAGGGCTGATTCCTTTAATATCTGCTATCGACCAACCAATAGCTGATGTGTGATTGCGCAACTCCAGTAGTTGCTTCTCTTGAGTTCCTGTCAAGTCAGAAGAGATTATAACAGGTAATTCCGATGGTTCATTAAGAAAAGAATATTTCAAATGAGAGGGAAGAGGTTTCATCTCCACTGTAGGAGGTTTTTCAATAGATGGTCTTGGCCGGTCAGCACTTCGCTCGACTTTCTCAAATTGCTGCTGGTACTTGTGGAAGTGTGGCCGCCTTTTGTTTAACTCCTCAGCCATGAGGGCCATATCTGGATCCTCATCATCAGCTTCAAGATGCCATAAGACATCTTTCCAGGACTTCCTCTTCTTCTCTGCTTAAAATAGTTTCCTGCACTAAAGAGTCAATAATATCTATAGCAAAGCAGGATTGAACAGTGGCAGGACGCTTCATGTTGCGTGTCATGTCGAAAACAACCTGCTCATCATGAAATCTTAGAATAATCTTCCCTCCTTCCACATCAATGAGAGTGCGGGCAGTTCTCATAAACGGTCTGCCCAAAATTAGTGGTACATCTGTATCTTCCTCCATATCAATGATGATAAAATCAGCAGGGAAGTAAATTTATCAATAGAAACTACCAGGTCCTCAACTTTTCCTTTAGGATAAATTATGGAACGGTCTGCTAGTTGTAACTGAACAGATGTGGGAGCACATTGACCTACACCTAATTTCTTGAAAATAGATAAAGGCATCAAATTAATACTTGCTCCTAAATCACATAAACCGTTACCGCAATCAACCTTCTCGATAGCGCATGGAATGATGGGAAGACCCGGATCTCCTAACTTGGGTGGCAGTTTCTTCAGGAGAACTGCAGATACTCTTTCTGTCAACTTGACTGTGTCAGACTCTAGCAAAGAACGCCTGTTAGACAAAATATCCTTCATAAATTTAGCATACATAGGCATTTGAGACAAAGCATCAGAAAAAGGGATATTAATAGTTAATTTCTTAAAGATATTAAGAAATTTCCCATATTGCTCGTCCATGTTCTTTTTCTTTAGTCTGTTAGGGAATGGAATAGGAGGATTATAAGAGAGTTGAGAAGGTTTAATAGTGAGAGATTCAGGAGACTCCTTCTCCTTGGGATTTGTTGTTTCCTCCACTTCAGGTTGAGATTCAGCTGGCTTATTAAAATCTTCTTCAACTTCTGGAACATCAGAAACTAGTTCCTTGCCGCTTCTCAGAGTTACTGCTTTTGCATGCTCCCTTGGGTTAGGGTCAGGCTGACTGGGAAGTGACCCCGTCGGTCGCTGTGCCAGCTGTTGTGAAATTTGACTCATTTGCCTCTCTAGGCTCAGGTTGATAGAAGCTTGATCAGCGTTTTTAGCGGCTTGTTCAGAAAGTTTAGCTTCTATTTCGGCAATCCTGGAGTTTGTAGTTTGGCCTTGTTTAAGGATTTCTGCCAGCATATTCTCAATTTTACCACTGCCTCCTTGAGAATTTTGGGATTGCTCCTGCTGTCTAAAGTAAGGTGGTCTATTTTGATTGAACCCAAAATTACCTATAGACTGATCATTACCCCTCCATGGAGGTTGTTGATTGTTCCTCCAATTATTCTGATTGAAATTGTTAGGATAGGGGTTACCTGGTCTGTTGTTGATCGATTTTAGCTCTTCGGGGTTACCTGCAAAGCTAGGACCTTCACAGTTGAACGTTTCGTGGGCTCCTCCACAATTCTCACAGCAAGGATTCAGGAAAGGCGAAGAAGTAGCTGCCTTCGCGGTTTGCTGTTGCGTCTGGTTTACAGCTAACTTTTCCACAACTTTAGTAAGAGCTGTTAGTTGAGCGGATAAATGATCCTGTGGGGGAATATTATACATACCTGCTTTTGGCTCACCTCTCCCCTTGTTCTTGCACCACTGTCTGGTACTAGCGGTCATGGTGTCCAAAAGCTCCATCGCTTCATCCCCAGTTCTTGCCATAAAGTTTCCTCCAGATGAGGAACTTAGTACCATTTGTTTGAATCATTTAATCCCTTAAAGAATGACAGTACTAGTTCTTCGCTACTCATACCATGGTGTGGGCATTGAATCTGCAGCTCCTTGAATCTATCCCAAGAATCATACAGGGACTCACCTGGTTCTTGACAAAAGTTTGTGATTTCAGCGATCTTTTCCCTTGTCTTTGACGGTGGATAGTACTTCGCCAGGAACTTGTTTGCCAAGTCAGCCCAAGTGTGGATGCTACCCGGTTGCAGACTCCTTAGCCACCTGGACGCTCCGTCTTTCAGAGAATAGGGGAACAGCTGTAGACGAATGCGCTCGTTCAGGTTCCCCGTCTTGTTGAATGTATTGCAGAAGTCCAGGAATGCAGAGATGTGGTGTGGGGCATCATCTGAGTCAAGTCCGCTGAATTGTCCCTGGTGGTACAACGTGGTGATGAAGCTCGTCTTGAATTGCCAGGCGTCGAGCTCAGTTTGCGTCACTTGAGGGAGGACGATAGCAGAAGATCGTCCTTCTACTGATGGTTGCTGGTACTCCCCCAGAGTTTGTCTGGTCGTCATGGCAAACTGTAGTTGTCGCCTGCTGTGGAGAACTCTTTCGATCTCTGGCTGAAATTCAGCTATAGGTTCTCCTGCAGATCGGTCCGACGCATAAGAGACGAGTTGGTATGAATATGGAAAAACTAGATTAACTATATACGTGGCAAAAATAAAGAGAAAATATTAAACAGAAAAAAAAATAAAAGAATGAAAAATTTAACTTATCCCAATTAAATAATAATTGTCAATTAACCGTGCCGGAGGTCCCCGGCAACGGCGCCAAAAACTTGATGGAGAAATATGTGACTACTTCTACCACATAGGCAGTGTACCTATCGTTTTGCGGGTATAGTGATTAAATGGGGTTGTCGATCTCAGGGACCTCGTATAATTAATTGACAAATATTTGATTAACTGGGAAATTAAGTTAAACTAAAGAAAACAGGAAATATCACTTTTTCGGTTTTGAAATTAATTAAAAAGAAACTAAACTACAAGGACAATTAAGACAACTTAAATAAACACAGAGGGATTTAAAGAGTGGTGAATGTGATAAATAGAAAAGCGCACCCCGGGTTGTTTGCTTACCTATTCCTTTTATATCTGTTACTAAATTCTTCCTTTAATTTTACTGCAATAACTCAGAAACTTTAATTAATTCATTAACGACTAAGTATAATGAATCCTAACCAATTGTTAGACCTAGCAGCAGGCTAATGCTCTAGACCGGACACAATTAATCGCATAAAGAGCAGTTTCTATTGGAGTCTAATTAACCTATAGGCCGGATCAGGCTTCTAGCTGTTAATTAGGTTCAACTTCCTTCGTCTAGTTATTTATCTCAGCTCTCGCATTTTAATAAAATAACTACAAGGGTTGTTTAACTACCGGCCAAATAATTAAAACACTTGAAGGACAGGAATTGAACTGTTGCAGTTAACTAAATTTATTTAAAGAAATACATAACAGAATTTAGGAAATAGGTTCGCTTCCCAACCCGGGAAGCTAAAATACTTACTCGCTCATCGTTACAGAAACAACGATAACAGAAAAGGAATGCATTAAATAAATTAAAGTAAGGGTAAGAGATAACTCCAGTTTAGAAGTTCACTCCGGTTCCTCGCTTCAACTTCGTCGCTGCCCGTCTGCTAATTTATTTCTGTAGAGCTGGTGCGTAATAGTGGAAATAAAAAAAGTGGGTGTGTGTATTACGTGGGAATTTAATGGAGTGGATGGGGATTATTTTGATGAAGTGAATGGAGTGCGATGTGGGAGAGCGTGGGTGAACGGATTAATTGTGGACTGATAAATGGATGGATTGTGGATGGATCGTGTATTTTAGCTTCCAGTAGTGTGGGTTTATATAGGCGGAGGACATGGGAAACAGACAAAGGAGAAGTGACAGGAATGTGAGTCGGATGGCGGTGGAGTTGGTGCAGATCCGTGAAGATTGAGATTTCATCGGGCAGCAATTGATTTCAGACAGATTTAATTGATGATCTGCAGCAGCCATTGATTGAAGAGCCGGCGTCACGCGCGCAAATTAAGGTGGGCGATCGCAATTAATGAAGTAGTTCGACGCGGCGTGAAGAAGAAGAAGAAGAAAAACTCTGTTCGGAATTCTGTTTTGTCCGCGACCAAACCAGGCGGATCTCTTCCGCGTCCGCGAGGCGGTTGTTTCTCTCTTGTCCGCGACTTATGAGGCGGACGCCTCTGTTGTGTCCGCGCCTCTCCTGTCCGCCAGTTTATATATATAATATAGTCCAATCTTGAATCGGCTCCAGATTATTCGTTATAAGTCCGTTTGACTCGCCGTTTGTTGCGTTGGAAAGCTTGTGAAGTAAACTACTTGATTCCAACACTTTTTCCTACATTTAGCACATAAAATATATCATTTCATATCAAAACATAAACCTAGGAAAATCGTCAGATAAGTGAGAAATATTACTTAAAATACTGCAAATTATAAGGTAATTAAACCCTAAAAAGTCTATATATTTCGCACTTATCAACTGTCCAAGGAACAAGGACTCATTTGAATCTCAAAAGGTAAGAAATATACCTTAAAACACCTTCCTCCTTCCTTCATAATACAAGTCCGAAAATGGACATTCTTTCACTCTTCCTTACACCATCTTAGGCTTTACATGAAGGTGGTTTAAGCTTCAGTTTTGAGCTAAGGATCTCTCCCAAAAAGCTTCTCTAAACACCCATTAAAGAGCTCTAAGATAGAGGTAAAATCGTGACTCTTACATGGTTGTTTAAGCTTTGTTTTACCTTGCTTTTCTCACCCAAACTGAGGCTACACCTTCCTTGCTGTAGGCGACATAAAACACCATGTAAATCTCAGCAAGGTAAAGAGTACTCATAGTTCAAAATGCATTTAAACTCCTTAAAATAATTACCTAGAATAATTATTAACTAAGCATTATTTCTTTGTGTATGTATAATCCGATGGGGTATATTTTCTCCCCTCAAAATGCTGGAAGTATTTAAGTGAAATAAAATTTATAAAAAAAAACCCAAGTGTATGTATATGTAGTGTCGTGAGCTTAAAAAATGCTGGAAGGATTTCCCTTGTAAACGTACTAAGGTAATTATGCTTAATACCTTATTGTGCTTAAAGTTGATTATTTGATAACATGTCACAAGACCGTAAATATATGTGTGTATAATACATGTGTTTAAACTATGGTGATGGGTAGAAAATAATTGATACATATTTGGCTAATGATCCTAGGTGCCAATGACTTGTTTTAAGTCAAGTTTATGTGTTAAAAATAAAACAAATGATTTTTAAAAGTTAATACACAAAGCTGTACAAAGCCGATAGAATAAGTATATGTATGTGTGCTAGTTAAGTCCTAAATATGTGCAGAAAATTAAGGGCTAAATATTTGATTAGTGAAACTAAGTGATAATGGTCGAGTTAAGTTTATTTTATAAGTGATTAATGAAGGAAAAATAATTTAGTGGTGTTAAAATAAAATCTGTAAAACCGTGAGTTAGTATGTGTATTTGGAACATTTTAATGTCCTTTTTATAGTAAATATTACATTATGTCTAAGGCCATGAATTTAAGCCATGTTATTATGGTTATTGTAGGCTTAAATAATTATTAATGAGCTTTTTGAGTGATTAAATGAATTATATAAAATTCTGGTGCAAATATGTAATTTTAGTGAACAAAATCACTCAGAAATATTTTAGATGAATTTTAGTGATTTTTAAGTGTTATACAAATTAAGTATAAGCTTCTGATGTGATTTAAATAAATTATAAACCTTATAAGTATTTAAAAGGACAAAGGAATTATTTATGAGGTCAAAATGTAATTAAGTAAAATTTATAGGGTGCCAAAATAATATTAAAAAGCCGCAAGGGCTGTTATGGGAATTTTTAGAAACATAAAATATAATTTTAGGAAATTTGGATAGATTTTGGGTTGATTTTGGTGATTAAATAAGTTAAGGATTATAATATATAGTTTAAATATTAAAATGTAACATTTATAAAGTTTATGGGGTTATTATGTAAATAACCAAAACTTGGGGGATGGAAAATAATTTTAAGACAGCCTAAGGGCTGTTCGGTATTTTTGAAGAATTATTTTGGGAGTTTTTGAAATTTAAATAATTAATGTGTATAATATAAAGTTTAGGTGTTAAAATGGAAGTTTACAAAATATAAAAAGGGGTTATAGTGTAATTAAAAGAAAGTTGTGGGAAATAGAATAAAAAATGGACAAATGTGGGGTACTGTTTGTAAATATATATATATGGATATATGTATATAATATAATATCTAAATAGCTTAGGTTATAAATTAATGAGGTGAGTAATGTAACAAATATAACATATGGGTTAGTTTTACAAATAATCAAAAATATGTAGGGGAAGTATTAAGATTTCCGCAAATATTGTGTGCTGTTCGGAAATATATACATATATATATATATAGTGTGTGTGTGTGTGTGTGTGTGTGTGTGTGTGTGGTGTGGTGTGTGTGTGTGTGTGTGTGTTTGTGTGTGTGTGTGTGTGTGTGTGTGTGTGTGTGTGTGTGTGTGTGGGTGTTGTTTGTGTGTGTGTGTGTGTGTGTGTGTGTGTGTGTGTGTGTGTGTGGGTGTGTGTGTGTGTGTGTTGTGTGTGTGTGTGTTGTGTGTGTGTGGGTGTGTGTGTGTTGTGTGTGTGTGTGTGTTTGTGTGTGTGTGTGTGTGTGGTGTGTGTGTGTGTGTGTGTGTGTGTGTGTTACAATGTTTGAAAACCTTAGATTATAAATCAAATAAGGATGTAAATATAGCAAATATAATATTTGGGTTGATATTGTAATTAATCAAAATTAAATGAGGAGGATATATAGATTCCGAAATTATAATCGGTCGGTTAGGAAATTTAAAAGATATGGGCAACTTATATTATAAAGTTGAAAATGATATCATGTGACATTTTATTAAAGTGTAAGAGAATATATCATTAAGGAATTAACATGGTATAAATATACCTTGTAAACATTTACATAAAATGATGAGTCTAAGTTGAGAATTATAGAGAGTATATCATATAGTAGAAACCATATGATTTAAGGAGCATGATGATGTATAAAATATATTGTGATGCATTAAGATAAAGTCTTAGCAAGAAATTCGTGAATAAATGACACAAATAAATAAGTATATACTTCACATGAAATGATGAAGTGACTCATCATGAAAACCTTACGATTCGTACAATATAAGATTATAATATAAGGTGGGAAGTATAATATGATTTTAGTGATCGAATATGAAGTTAGTATGATAATACGCTATTCGGGAAAATAACTACAAGTGCATAATATAACATAGTACGAGTCGATAAATAAACGTCGACTCGGAATATTAATTGAATCAAACTACGTCAACCATTATACGAACGTTACGTTATCAAAAGTAAAAACGTAACTTGGTTGAGTGAAGATAGTAACGAACCATATATCATAAGCATGCGTAAAAATATACATATATGTAAATACCCATACATGTACGTACTAATGAATATCCATGCACGCTTGTAGCTATGAGTATGTAAATTATCCGTATAACTAAAGGGTTTGAATTACATGCATGCACGTACGTAAATTTTATTCATGCATGATAGATGTACAAGAATGAATTAACCTATATAAATAACGTGGGCTGTTAAATATCTACTATTACGTAACAAGTATTAATACGACATCGTATATTGTATGTACGTACGAATATACATACATATGTATATATATATATATATATAGTGTTAATACATACACGTAAACTATAACGTATGGTTAAATCTGAACCCAAAGGTTTACGAAACCGAATTAAATGAATAACCGACTAAGGGATTAACGACGGGATAAAGATTAGGAATTATTCTAGCATGGTTAAGTAGACTCGGGATATAAACGCTAATGTAGAGTGATATATTCCAGAGACGAGCTGTTAGATACGAGCTGCGGGATTGCTAGAGGATAAGTGTGAATCGTCACGCTAGCGCTTCCGTCGGTGAACGGTATGTGAATGTGTGGTCTGGACGTCCTGAGGGTTTCCTTGGGTCTAGACATTGTGTGATTTATCTGTTTAAGAGCGATATCTGTGTTATGCATGTATTGTATATGTTTATGTAATCGACCGTCAAAGCGCTTATTAATTGTGTGTGTACGTCATTCGGACTTGCGATATCAATTATCACCTAACCTATATGTGAACCATTATGAGGGACTCCAAGTACTAACTTATGAGAGTAAACTACTCTTAAAATACTAAGTGAGGAACTTAGTTTAGAGACCCGGTATTAACCGTCTCTAGAGCGATGACTCGACCTATAAACATCACCTAGTAGACTTCTAGGTATACGTGTGTAAGACCCCATGGGAATCCAATGAATGTGTTCTCCAATAACGAGATTAAATCTCCAGGAGATTAATTAAAATACACTAACCAATGAGAGTGTAATAATTAATGATACATTGTTTAGTAAATCCTGGTCTGCATTCGTTCCAGCAGGTTGCGCATAGTGATCACTAGAGTTTTGTACCCGTTTAGGGTTTACTCTTGTTAAGTTTAACGAGCCGGATACGATCGTTATCCGGAATGTGCTACCGTTGACTCCTTGGCTTCGGTCATATGGACGTCTACCACTGTAGACAAGTAAGTCCATCTACTCACTAGTAGATGGCATAGGACTATTGTCCAAATTATAAATATGTGAGGCTAAATAGGAATTTGTCCTTAACGAGACACCCGTATGATTATGTGAGATTGTGTTGGAAGCGGGGCTTCGTATGATGGACATGGGACAAGTGAGATTAACTCAATTACAACTAACTGGTGATCCTTACTAACTTCATTGGTTGATATCTTACGAATTATGTGTCTATTGTGAATTGTTGTGTAGATAATTAAGTGTATGTTTTATGTTTAATTCCGCATTTACAGTATTTTATAAGCATGTAAACGGAACAGCATGAAACGAACCTCATGTTAAGCAAGATGACTAATCAGCCTAAGTGGCCTAAAGGGTCTAGGATCACATTTAGCATACCAGCAGTTGGCTGAGCCTTTATGGCACCACATTACAGGACTCGATCGAGCTATGAAGCCGGAGTGCGGGAGTTCGGGGTAGTCAGTGACGTTATTTATTTATCACACATTCAGAATTAGTTTATATTTAGTACAATGTAAACATTGGGATTACCTTAGATGCTCACTTACCTTATGTATTAGTTTAAACTTAGGATGATGTAGTATATATCTCGTTCATCACTGCAGTTGATTAATATCGTTGTTTATTGTATTACGTTATGCTTCTTTACTCTCATGGGCAAGTAAAGGCACGTGACACCCAAGTAAGGATTAATGTGGCTTTACTTCCACTGTAAGACGTCTTTAATTTTTCTACGAGAGTAATTATTACGTGTTTTAATGTGAGGGGTGTTACAGTAAATGTTATTACACTAGTAAAGTTATAAACTACAAGTTACTAAGTTTGAAATTAAATGTGACTTGCTACAAGCTTTATGGATTATAATACAATGCACTATAATGAGTGGTGAAATAATAATACCATATAATACTATTGCATGCATCCACGTAACCATAAATTATATGCTTAAATTCAAATAAGAACTAGGATAATGCATATAAGGAATTATAAACATTAATATACAAGTATAAATATGATATAAAATAGTTTAGTATAATATCATATGAATTAACGTTGCATGTATACATGCAACTATAGATTATAAATATATACTTGTATATATAACCGAATTTGGTTAGATCACATACATAAGTATGAGCATAGATGTATATTTGTATATTTATATATCATGGGATATAATGGAATAAATCCTTACATTGGGAAATACTACGAACAATGACGTTTTATAAACCGATTTACTTAGTTAAAGCCGAACGTTAGTAATTACTACGAGTAACGAGTTTAACGTAACGAAAGCCCGAACCAACTAACTGTTGAAATCCGGGGATGAAATGTCGGGATTATTAGTGTTATTCGGAAATACCGAATCTGATTAGTCATGTGGATTGACTCATAGTAATATTAATATTCTAGATCGTACGTCAGACACAGGCACCGGACGAGCTTAGGGTTTTGCGCATCCTTGGTCTTGGTGTACGGTATGTGGACGGTGTGGTCTGAATTGTCCTGAGGGCTTCCTCGGGTTCAGACATCTTTGTTGTGTTTAAAAACAATGTGTGTGATATATATATATATGCATGCATGAATATTGTGTGATATTTACTCGTCTTTCTTGCATTATTTGTTTAAGCGCGAACGTCCTTCGGGACTAACACTACGTCGATTATAGATCGGCTTATATAAATCTACATATACGAGTGAGTTTGTGAAGTCGTTGTCACTTAATACAATACACTTCGTATTATAATTATCTAATAACCTAAGTAAAACACTTAAGAAACGAGACACAGTTATATCGGTCTCTAGAGCATTGGATCTCGAACATGAATATGTGACCTAGACTTTCTTCTAGGTTTGCGTAAGACCCTTAGGGCAGCCATGTAATAAATGAATAATTCATAACCTAAGACTATACTTTAGGTATATGATAAAGATGTAATTACATAATGGAGTCTTGTATACAAA
The DNA here is from genome assembly GCA_023374045.1 of Limonium bicolor. Classification (NCBI taxonomy): domain Eukaryota; kingdom Viridiplantae; phylum Streptophyta; class Magnoliopsida; order Caryophyllales; family Plumbaginaceae; genus Limonium; species Limonium bicolor. The sequence continues at coordinate 110,305,838 of CM041780.1, forward strand.
TTAAAACCCAGTAGTCGTGCACTACTGGTTGTGCATTGTGATCACGTGAGTTTACCCGGATTGGGTTTTACTCTAGTTAAACCCCAACGAGCCTACATAGATCGTTAGTTAGAGTGTACCGCTGTTGGTACATTGCTATTGCCACATGCTAATTGACGCTAAAATACCCTGAACTTAAAAACAGTGATTAATTAGGCTAATGAGAATTTTAGAATCTTAATTATGCCTAAATAAACATGTGGGAACAATTCCCGAAGAAAACGGATCCATAAAACGATTAAAAGTACAAACGAACCTTAAAGCGCGTTTTCGAGGAAACCGGGAAAATGCGACTTTAAGCGGGTTAAATACACCCGTAACAATTTTAGTCAACCAAATGTCTATAATTGGACATTAGTGAAGGTCTAGAACCATTAAAATTAATCACACGAGAAAATTCTGGAAAATGGGTTCCGGTGAGTGAATAGTGCAAAAACTAGAACTTGTGGGGTGTGAAGTGTAATAAAACCAAACTAACTTCCCCCTTTGTAAATAAAAATCAGAATTTTAGTGTGTGTGTGTGTGTGTGGTATGGGACGGCTGATAGTCTCTCCCCCTCTCTTTTATTTCCTTCCTAATACACTAAAAGACAAAACAATAAAGTGGAAAAGAAGACCCACTTTACTCTCTCTCCTACTCCCCCTTGTGCCTCACGGATTTTCCCCCCTTTCAGACTCCTTTCTTCCTCCTCTGGCCCCTTCAATGGTGATTTGAAGCAGCCTCACCAAGCCCACCTTCTTCTCCATTTTTGAAAGTGCAAACCACCTCCAAATGCTACAAAAAATACACCATTAAATTCCTCTCTCTTTGGGCAACATTTCTACCTTTTCAAAATCTGAAAACAATGAACTTCATCTTCATTGCTAGAGCTTATTTGAAGATTTGAGACCACCATTGAAAGCTTCTTCACCCCCTTGTTAATCTAAGGTAAAAAGAAACTCAACAACCCCTCTTTCTAGCTCTCTTCTTCAAGTTTGAAATTTCCAGATTTTTGAGCATTTTTCTCCTCTCATTCCATCCGGTTTTCTTCATTATTGGAGCTGGAATCTTGCCATCCTTTCTGTCCAAAACCCCATCTAGACATTGGCAAGTTAATGCCTCTTTTAAGCTTTAAGCAAGTGTTTAAACCCTAGGCTAAATAAGGGCTAGTTTAAGTGGGAATTGTTGTTCCATTGTTGGCTGTAGCATTACCGAATTGTTGAGCAAAGAACAAGAAAAAAAGAAACAAGGAAGAAGGAAAGAATAAAGGAGAAAGGAAGAGGGAAAGGAAAAACTAGAAATACAAGGTAAATGCTCTTACCTTGAGCTAGTTGTGTATGCTTTGTTGTAACAGATTTTTATGCTTGTAAATGAGGAAGTTTACATGGTTTTGAGTATTGGTTATGTTGCTGGACATTAAGTAAAGATTGAGGTATATTTAGTGTGATTTAAATGATGAATAAGGCTTGGGAACCGAGGGAAGTAGATTGTATATGTGTAGGAATTTAATGGTTGTTAATGCTTGGATTGATGTGGATAATTGTGGGAATGAGTTGTGAGATGAATTTTGTGTGAGCAATGTTAAAATTATAGGGGAACCTCTGTCAAATTTTCTGTAGAAATTGTAAGACTTAGGTGAATTATGAGAAGAAAGAACCTAGGATACAACTAGGTGTGTCTTAGTGCTAAGGTGAGTAGTTAACCATTTTGGAGATTAATTGGGAGAGTTATGCAATGGAGTAGTATGTGAGGTGGAAAACAAAACTATGAACACTAATAATGCAAGAGTTAAAGAACCATTGGGTTGGTGAAAAGAAAGAAAACAAAATCTATAGCAAAGTGGTTGCAAAGAGGGTTAAGTGTGAAGGAATTGTGTGAATCAACCAAGACTTGAGAGATGAGTTAAGTGAGGGGTTGATCAATGAGTTAAAAGGGTTTTTGAAGTACCAGAATGATGTTAAAACATGCTAGGACACTTGGGGAAAAGATTGGAGTAAAATAAGAACTGGAGGAAAAGTTTCTGCAGTCGACCGACCCAGGGGACCGACCCTGTCTGGTCGGTCGGACTGGAATTTCTCAACCCGGAATACTTCTGCACTCGACCGACCCAGGGGACTGACCCTGTCTGGGTCGGTCGAGCTGGAAATTTCGAATCGGGATGCTTCTGTAACCGACCGACCCAGGGGACCGACCCTGGCTGGGTCAGTCGAGTTAAAATTCCTAGAACTGTAGCTCTCTGCATCCGACCGACCCAAGGACCGGCCCAGGGTTGGGTCGGTCGGGTCAAACAAAAAAATAGTAAATCATATATGTATATATGTGTGTGTGTGTGTGTGTGTGTGTGTATATATATATATATGCATATGTGGGGCATTAGTAGTATACCATTGATAGGGTAATAATGGTGAGAAATTATGCACATAAGTAAGAAAACAACTTGAGAAGTGATGTCAAGTAAATGATGTTTTGTGATTAAGTGTGAAATCTAAGGAACTAGTAATTGTACATTGGGAGACATAAAGGATGAAACGGGCTAGGTTAATTCTAGAAAATTAACCACCCGATGCTATGTGTGTTATAGGACTCGTATAGTTGATTTCCAAAGAGGAGTCGGAGATCCGAAAGCGACAGTGAACGGTATGATTTTCTCATGCCCCGTATGCTACCGTGGTTACCTGATTTGTGTGCTTTGTGTGATCACCTAAATAAGATAAATGCACGAATCTGGTTTATTGTACTTTCTTGAGCTTGTGATGTATTGTTCCTTGCTAGTTTGTTTTGAACTCATAGTTTGTATAATTCATGAAATATATGATTGTGATGAAGTGCATGATTGCCTTGGTGTGAAGTGCACTAACCAAGTAATACGGAAGGAATGATTTCTCACTAACTCCTAACTAAGTAACATTTATAACCTTGAGAAATTGTAATTGGAGTATGTGAGAATCCTGATAGAGTTTCGGCCACGCGTGAGAATGAGGAGGCAAGAGAGATTGTTTCCGAATTTTGGCCTAGCCTTCCCACCATGGTTCCGAACCGTATGGTCGCAACCCAGGGAAGTAAGCCAAACTAAAGCCTGGTGGTGAGATTGTTTATCTCTGCCCGGAGGTCAACCGACTTAACTTAATGAGTATTCAAGAGTAAGACGAATTGTCAAGCAATGATCATGACTAGTGCGAGTCATATGATCAAGAGATAAGAGTTAAGAACATCTGAATAACCCGGATGAGTAACTAATTAACCCCGAGATAAGGCTAGAATTGAGAAGAGAATCTCATGGCCTTGATGAATGATGATTGTGATTTATTTCCTTGCTTATGTTATGTTACATGTGGTGTGCTATCTTACATGATTACCATGTATCCTATTTAGCATGATGTTTAAATAAAATGAACTCCATGTATACGACCAAGTAGTCGGCGTACCCCCGTTAGCACGCGGGGTATACGAATTTCATATGCAGCTTTTGCTGAGCCCCTTGGGGCACTGTTTTTATTCTTCCAGGTACCCGAGACTGTTGATGGTCGAGATGCGACCGGGTTGTTAAGGTTTTGTTAGTTTAGGGAACTTTTGGTAGTGTACTGAGTTGTACACGGGCGTGCATCCCTTTTTGTCTAGCCAGTGTACCATGTAGTACACTCCTTTTGGATTTTGGGAAATTGTAAACCTTGTTGATTTTGAGATTGGATGTAATTAAATTTTGCACTTAGATACTCGGTAATCCGTTGTGATAGAAGTTGTTATGAATGTATTTAAGTAAACTTGGTAATCATATTTATCAGACTGCAACTGTTAGTAGCTTAGGCCTTGTTAGTCGCATGGGCGACTAACGGCATTGTATCACCCGCCGAATGGTTTGAATTTCCGCTGCGACTAGTTTAATGACCAAGGTGATTAGGCGATGATTTAGGGATTAGCGGTAGGGGTGTTACAAAAAGTGGTATCAGAGTGTAGTCACGCTCTGATAGATAAAATTACCAAGTGTAGGATTACCGAGTTAGGATTACAACCCGTTTAGTAACGGAAAAGTGGACACCTAACTCAAGTGACCGTTAATGATAACGGAAACCCTTTAACGTCCGAAAGGACGATACAATTGCTTAAACCCAAGACCACCTGGTCGCAGTACCTAATGCAAATCGTTAATTGTTCAGATATCAGGCAGAGGACGCGGTCGCGGCGTAGGCCGTGGAGGGTCTATTGAGGGACCCGGTGCCTAGACGATAGCTGAAATCGTCGCCGCCACGGTAACGCAGATGCTACCCCAAGTTATCGCGGTTGTACAGCAGACTCAGCAAGACCAGCAACAACAACAACAATAGCCCGACCCACCTCAACCCCGAGAACCGAATTGGGTGAAAGCCGTAGCTGATCTTCAACCCGCATGCTTCAAGGGTGAAAGCGACCCGGCTAAGCTCGAGGCTTATATCTCCGAGATGGAGACAGCCTTCGAGACCCTCGAGGCTCCTGCTAGAGTGAGGGTTAGGATAGCCGCCTACTATCTGAAGGGTGCTGCCATGGACTGGTGGAAGCTAGTCAAGGGTGAGTACGTCGCCGACCCCGTATTCGACTGGAATGCCTTCACGTCTCTACTCCGAGCCAAATACTATCCGAAGCATGTTAAGAATGGTTTGAATTTCCGCTGCGACTAGTTTAATGACCGAGGTGATTAGGCGATGATTTGGGGATTAGCGGTAGGGGTGTTACAGACGCCTTCTAGGCAAGTCCTGAGATCTTATATCTTTGGCCAGAGTGCATTACTGTTGGTGCCACCAGGATGACTGTCCATCAGTGAATATAACTACGGGTTGTCCTAACTTGACACCCAACACCCAATGAGGTTAAAATACGTTGTTAAGTGGACCTGGGAGGTCAGCTGAAATAAACGAGTGAGAGGTCGTTCAACTATACGACTACATGTTTTATCGCTTTATCTCGTTTAATGTTGTTATGTATATGGTGATTGTTTGTGAATTGTAGTGAATGCATTGATTGTTTTATAATATTGTTCATCCATGTATTTACAGCTTTAATATACCAGTAAACTGGTAAAAGCATGAAATCAATGTAATGTTAAGATGGTTAAAAACGACGTGACCGATAGGGTCCATATTAGCATGCCTAGCATACTCAGCATTTTTCGCTGAGCCTCCACCGTTTTGCAAGACATTGATCGCGTTGAAGCCGAAGTGCGGGACCCTGAGTAGTTAGGGTTTTTGATTTCGTTATCCGCACGTAGACTTCTGTTGTTATCTTTATAACAATGTTGTACATTCGGGATTGGTAGATGCTCACTTGTTGGATGCATCGGTTTGGACTTAGTATGATGTACAGGTTGGTATCTCGTTATCACTGCGGCTTTTTATTATCATCGTTGTTTTGTTATTATTTCATTTCTGCTTCTTTACTCACATGGGCGAGTAATGACATGTGACACCCAAGTGGGGATTATTACTGTTAACTTCCGCTGTGAGACATTTTTAATTATGCTACGAGAGTGATTATTACATGATTAACGACTGGGGTGTTACAATGAGTAATACGTTTGTCGATTATACTGCTAGTAGTAGCAGTTTAAGGTTTTGTGAATATGGTCTGTAATATGCTCCAGTCTGAGATGGGATTTAGAATCCTAAACTCTAATAACGCTCAGAATAGGGGTAGTCCCTTAGCCCTGTCTGACTTTTGTTTTACTATCTGAATGAATGGGGTTCCAGTTTATAACAAAAAAAAAAAGTTGTCACAACTCTTTTATTCATTTGCATTGCTCGGATTTTATCTCCCTTCCCACACTATTTCTCTTCTGTCAACGAGGCAAACACATGTTGTCTCACCGCCTTCTTCATCTTAGGTGAAAAGATAGAATTCAATCTGAACCCCACTACTACAACACCAAGATCAAATACACCCACGTCATTCTGTTCTTTTTTTATCTCTGTCGTCCAGGAAATATTATACCACCTTGTCTTCTATATACTCCTTGATCCTATCTTCTAGAGGCACTGTGCCATATCTCTGCCAGCATTTCTATTTCTTTCCGGCGTTCCAAAAAGAGACATAAAGTTTGTGCATCTCTCGCACCTATTGAGATAATTAATGATGGAGAAATACTGGGCGGTTTGTCTATTGTTTTTCTTTACCAATCAATTATTAACTAATCATTTCCCACCATGATGATGATTAATTAATGGTGTGATATACACAAATGGAAAATATGATTTTGGTAATACCGTTTTGACATGTTAGTATTAATTGTGTTATTAAGTAAATATAACTAGTAGTTAATGTTTATTATTATTTTTGGGTTTGGACTCCGACTAATTGGTATGTTGGTGTGGTGTCTCATCAGATTTGTTTATTACTGTATAATCTTAGATACGATGGAGTGATGTTTTTAATGATGAATACAATAACAAGTGATTATGATTAGGTGGGTTAGCATGTGTGCTTAGATTTTACGCATGCATTGTGTGCTAATGATTTATGTTACTATATTAGGTCATAATTGGAGTACGGTGTATATATATATTAGTAGTAGCAGTTTTTTATTTTGAGTAAGTTAGTCTTGGCTAACTAGTTTATTGTAAAGATTAAATTTTCTAAAATTTGACATACTGTTCCATGGTTCCTAGTTTAAGAAAAAATGTGAGAGTTATACATGTTGAAGATCTAGAACTAACAATTGTAAAAATGAGAAGTTGGTGTAGTAATTCGGTGTAATGATCGTTTGGGCTAGCGATACTAATTTTGAAGGCAATCGAATAGCATTCACAGTGGTTCCGAGTTTTTGGTAATTAAGAGCAGTATAGAATAAACGTATTTATTATTTATTAGTAGCACGATTAATTATAGTGGTCGGTAGTGACATGATTATTTGTATCTTAATTATTAGATGTTGGGATATCTTGGGGTATCACTGCGTGACTAGTTTGGAAGGATCTTGTCTACTATCGTGCTAGCAATTAATTGTGGTGGATTGCTTTGAATGGCTGCTTAAGTGAGGATTCCAGGTAAACTACTGTGCTCATATTTTTGCCTGCATTTATTGTTAATGCTATTTTGATCGGCAAACTCAGCTTCAAACTGACAAGCACAAAAAGACCAATAACTGAAGACGCGGTTAGTCCTAAACCGAGAGAGTAAAGAAAGAAGATAGAAGATATTAAGTAAGATTTTATCTATCTGTTAAAGATAAATAAAATCTTAGGCGGTGACTGATTACTTAACGACTCGACATCTATAAAGTAAGTGGGAGACTAGGGTTAATAAAATAGGTTTTACGAATAAGGAAAACCGAGTGGGAAACACGGGAAACACAGTAGGGATTCTTATGTGAAGAGATTTACAGCAATTGTAATATCGATCTGGGTTAATAATCTGAAGTTATACACGGGGTAGAACTTCAGGTGCTAGGAATTAAGGGATAGTTGTTTCTAGACGTGATCTGAGTATTTGTACTCGTGAGAACATAAAGAAGTGCAGGTTGTACGTGTTTTAACTTGTATCAGGTGTGATACGTGATTTATGTGAAAGTCAATTAAGTTCTTTAGTTATTCCTGTTCTCTGTTCTTCGTCAGTCCTAGACTAAGACGCGTCATACACTAGCGGTAGGATTCTACAATTGGTATCAGAGCAAGGTTACCCACACTTCGAAGAAACTTCTTCAGGGTAGATCGAGATGAATACCTACAGCGTTAAACCTCCAAAGTTGACAAAGTTCAACTACACCAGCTGGTGTGAACAGATGGAAGATCAACTGATATCCATCGATCTACAATTATGGGACGTAGTCACTGATGGCGACCTGAAACCCAAGTTCGAGGAGAACGGAGTTACCAAGGAGAAACCTAAGGCTAGTTGGAGTGAAACCGACAACAAGATGATTAGTAAGAACAGACAAGCACGAAGGGTTATAATGTCTTCGTTGTCAGACTTAGACCAACAAAAGGTGTTGGGTTTGCGCACCGCCAAAGAAGTATGGGAATTCCTTAAGACCGCATATGCGGGAACTGATTCGGTGAAAAAGGCTAAAGGAAAGCAGCTTAAAAGACAGCTGGATAATTTCAAGATGTCAGACGGTAAGACCATATCTGAGACACTGGAGAGGTTTGATAAGATTTTGTGTGAACTCAAGGCTGTCGGGATAACTCTTGACAACGATGTGGTGAATGAGAGATTCCTGGATAGTCTCGATAAAGACTGGCTGAACTTTGCCACATTGTTGGAGACCACTAAGGATTTGGCAAAATTGTCTTTTGAAGAGATGGGCTCAGAACTGACTGTTTACGAGGGAAAGATGAGAGGGGAATTTTCAATTCCAGGGATGAACAAGGACCTGGCACTGAAGGCCAAGAAAGTATCAAATGAAAAAGAGAAGGAAAGTGAGATTACTGATGAGGATGAGGAGAATACCATGATCGCCAACGGAATTAGGAAGATATTCGGAGGAAAGCGAGGGTCGGGGTCTAGGTTTGATAAATCCAAGTTTAAGAAAGACCCAATTATATGCTTAGGTGCAATAAAGGACATGTGGTCAAAGATTGCACACTAAAAACCGAAAGAAAATTTTCATGACAAAGTCAAGAAGTTCACAGAAGCAGCTGCGGCGGCATGGGGGCAAGACGTTTCAGATACAGACTCAGAAACAGAAGAAACAGCCGAGGTGTGCATGACGGCCGTTGTCGAGGAAGATGAAGAAGTAAGCGTGGCATCAGACAAAGACTTCTACATGATGGCTAGTGAACTGGAAGAAGGTTCTTGAGGCAGATGAGGTAAGTCCTGAACTCAGAAAGTACTTTCAATTCCTTATCTAAAAAGGAGATCTTTAACTTACTGACTACTGCTGTTGTTAAATTAAACTGCTTGAATCTAAATTATCTAATTTAGAGGTGCCTAAGGAACCTGTCATGGAAAACTCAGTTAAAGAAATTCCTCAAATAAAATTCGTAAAACCCTTAGTAGAAAGGATTGAATGTTTACCTGAGTGGGCACAAACTGAGTTTAGATCTCTTCAGAAAGGCTGTGAAAATTCGAAAAAAGAAAATGAGACCTTGACAAATAGGCTGTCAGGAATCTTAAGAGAAAAAGAGATATATTCCCATCGGAATCCTAGTTGGTATACAGGAAAAGCCGACCTAACACAAATGTTGATTGGAAAGAGAAGGGTAGAAACATCGAATTCTTCAAACACTTGCAAAATTCCTAGCCCTCAAAACACTAGGACTAAGCATTTCTGTCAGTATTGTCATAAGCATGGTCATAGTATAGGTTTCTGTAAAGCCTTAAACTCTAGATGTATCCCTTATACATCCAGAATCTATTCTCAGTTTAGAACTGACCAAGTCAGAGACAATTTTTGGTATCAAAAGAAAACCACAATTAGACAAGTTTGGGTACCTAAGACTAACAAGTAGTCACTTGTTCATAGGCACTAGCAGCCTCACAACACGATAATTGGTGGCTGATGGATAGCGGCTGTTCAAGACATATGAGTGGTGATAGAGGTAAGTTCAATACTCTAGTTAAACAAAGAGGAGGAAAAGTAACTTTCGGCAACAATGGGAAAGGTAGAATAATCGGCATGGGTACGATTGGAAAAGAACACTGCATTGATAAAGTTAGTCTTGTGGAAGGCCTCAGTCATGATCTACTTAGCGTTTCACAAGTTTGTGACAAGGGTCCATCCGAGGTGGTATTTGATTCTAACGGTTTTCAGATACGCAACAAGGCTACACAGGAAGTTTTGCTCCAAGGTTGTAGAGTAGGTAATCTCTACATGGTAGACGTTAGTGATCAGAGTGATTTATCATGTCTCACGGTTAACGAAGAGGACGCATTACTGTGGCATCATAGGTTGGGGCATGCACATCATCGGTTAATTAATAAACTCAGGATAAAAGGGTTGCTGCATGGTCTACCAGAGAAAAACTTGAACACAGCTCGATTTGTCAAGATTGTGCCTTGAATAAGCTTACACATGTTTCACACAAATCTAAGGGTATGGTCAGCAGTACTAAAGTTCTAGATTTACTACACATGGATTTAATGGGGCCGATGAGAGTACAAAGCAAGTCTGGAAAGAGATACGTCTTGGTAGTTGTCGATGATTACTCAAGATATACTTGGGTTATACTACTTCATCACAAGGATCAGGCTTTCAATGAGATCAAAAACCTGATCTTACAACTTCAGACTCAAACTGAGAGTATGGTAAAGTGCATACGCACTGACCAAGGAACGGAATTCCTTAATCAGAAAATGTCTCAGTTCTGTACTGATACTGGAATAACTCATACTTACTCCGCAGCCAGAACACCTCAGCAAAATGGTGTTGTAGAACGTAAGAATAGAACTCTTCAGGAGATGGCACGTACTATGCTGAACAGCAGTGGACTTTCATCTAGTTTTTGGGGGGAGGCTATCAATTCTGCTTGCTATATCCTTAACAGAGCTCTTATTCGACCCATATTACTTAAGACCCCTTACGAGTTGTTCAAAGGTCGTAAACCGTCTATTACACATTTAAGAGTGTTTGGTTGCACATGTTATATTCATAATAACGGGAAAAATCAATTGGGTAAATTTGATAAGAGGAGTGACATTGGAGTTTTCCTTGGTTACTCTATGAAGAGCAAGGCGTATCGGGTTTTCAACAAACGAACTCTTGTGGTAGAAGAATCCACAAATGTCAAGTTTGATGAGAACAACTTTGGAGGAAGGTCAAGTCAAGGAGTAATCGAGGATCTGTTACAGGCTAAAGAAGGAGACGTTTCTCTTGATGATAATTCAGGAGGAGATTCCGAAGAAGATTTGACTCAAACCGGGACATCACCTCCATCAGTTCCGAACTCAGGACAGCCTCTGACTGTATCAGTCAACAATAATGCCTCTCAAAGACCGACAACAGAAGCACCTCATCGCTTGACAGCAAGGAATGCTCCTGGCATTGATATCACAAATATTCTGTCAGACTTGGACACAGGAGTGAGAACTCGATCTACCACGCAAAACTTCTGCGCCTTCTCTGGTTTTGTTTCCACAACAGAACCTAAAACTGTGAAAGAAGCATTGGAGGATGAGAGCTGGATTAATGCCATGCACGAGGAGCTGAATGAATTTGTACGAAATGATGTGTGGGAACTTGTTGTTAAACCGAAAGATCAAAATATCATTGGAACTAAGTGGGTCTATAGGAATAAGCTGGATTCAGAAGGACATATTTCCAGGAACAAAGCACGATTGGTGGCCAAAGGTTACAATCAACAAGAAGGCTTGGATTTTGATGAGACCTACGCTCCGGTTGCTCGCCTTGAGGCTATTCGCCTTCTCATTGCATTTGCCACATTACACAAATTCACTCTTTATCAAATGGATGTGAAGTGCGCGTTCTTGAATGGAAATCTCAAGGAAGAAGTTTACGTTTCTCAACCTCCTGGTTTTGTTGATCCAGAGAAACCTGATTATGTGTTTCGATTGAAGAAAGCTCTATATGGTCTCAAGCAAGCGCCGAGGGCCTGGTATGAGCGGTTAACATCTTTTCTTCTACAACAAAATTTTGTATGGGGAAAGGTGGATCGCACGCTGTTCATCAAAGAAAACGGGGCAGACAAGCTGTTAGTTCAGATCTATGTCGATGATATTGTTTTTGGTTCTACCAGTTCCAGTCTGACACAAGGCTTTGCTTCTATGATGACCAAAGAATTTCAAATGAGTAACATGGGTGAGCTCACCTTCTTTCTAGGACTCCAAATTAGGCAGACAGCAGATGGAACGTTTATCAGTCAAACCAAGTACACACTTGAGCTTTTAACCAAATACAAGTTCCATGAGAGTAAGCCGATGCATACACCAATGTCTACCACTCTCAGACTAGGTCTGGAGCCTGATGCAGAATCCACAGATCCCACGGTTTATAGAGGAATGATTGGTTCCCTGCTCTATCTTACAGCTAGTAGACCAGATATAATGCAAAGTGTCTGTTTCTGTGCGCGGTTTCAGGCACATCCAAAAGTACCCCATGTCAAGGCCGTGAAACGCATCTTTCGTTATCTTCAAGGGACATCATCACTTGGTTTATTATACACTGCAGACTCACTACCTACTCTTGCTGCATACACGGATGCTGACTTTGGAGGCTCTCTTACTGATAGAAAGAGCACCACGGGTACTGCACAGTTCTTTGGATCCAATCTGATAGCATGGTCGTCAAGAAAACAAGCATCTGTTGCTCTGTCCACAACTGAGGCTGAATACGTAGCTGCTGCTGCTTGTTGTGCACAGATCCTGTGGTTATTTAGACAACTTGAAGACTATGGCCTCTCTTTTATACCCGTCCCAATCTATTGTGACAACACGAGTACCATTGAGCTTACAAAGAATCCAGTTCATCACTCACGGTCTAAACATATAGATATTCGTCATCACTTTATTCGAGATCATGTTGAACACGGCACCGTCATTCTACTTCACTGTTCGACAGACAAGCAGTTAGCTGACATTTTTACCAAGCCCTTACCAAGAGAAATCTTTGAGAGACTTAGGTTTGAGATAGGCATGGTTAATACGAAGTGAGAATTTGTTTTCTGTTTTTTTTCTTACTTTCCACAGTTTAACAGTTTCAGTTTTAAACTAAGGTCGTTGTAATTCTTTTTCATTCCGTTGTTTGAGTTGTTTTTATGTTGAGAATGAAAAATCTGTTTCATAACATTGTTATCACAGTTCTTAATGAGTCATTACATAATCAATTACCATACTCTGTGATTAATAAGTTTTGTGCAAATCCAAGTAGTTATACTTTTTACGAGATCATAACTGCTATACGCCTGACTACTTTGGGAATTAAGTCTATCCTCCGGTGTTTAACATGGATCATAAGCCTACATACAGTGCCATGCTTGTATTCATGAATGAACTTGGTTTGAAGGATGGAATGGTGGTATGAACAAGGCAAGAGATTCCGCTACTCACAGTTTAATACTTAACGTTCTAATTAAAGCAAAACAGGAAAAAGAAAACAGAATTGGCCTCTCTTATCTGGCTATTAAGTCTTTAAGGGTGCCTTATCACCTAACTTCCTAAGGGCAACTGCTCTGGGCAAGTTGACCCAACGCTGCTACAAAGATAAGGAGTAAAAGTCAAGTCCCTGTTTGTAACATGAAACAAAAGCGAAAAAGAAAGTTTTTTTTAAAGGACCTTGTTGTGAGTATGAATCTGTGGCGATGAAAGGTTCAGTGGAATAAGACTGTACTTCTCGCCCCTTGCCAATTCAGTGGAAAGTGAATGAAAGGAGGAACTCTTTATGTAATACAAGTGTGCCACCGTATATGTGCATATATCCATGAACCACGGAGAGTAAACCTTCTCAATTTAGTAGTTTGTACCATTTGATCTCCTTGGATACCCTACTCAACTATTTCACTTATTATGGTACATTGTGTTGTGTGAAACTTAGTCTGGAACTGAGATAGTAGGTTTAATAACGGTATTTTACATTCACTTCGCTCCATTTTTTAAATAACTATTTTAAAAGGGAAACAAAAAATGACATCATCTCTCTCTGCTGCAAAAGACGTTTGACATACCTTCTTCATTTTTCTCTCACTCTCCACTCTCTCTGTGTTTACGAACGTAATTTTCCTTCCTGCCAACTCTTTCTGTCTCAAATCGAACTCGGATTTTCTCATCCACGGGCTATGGATTCCTTCGAACATCTAATTGTTGACGAAACTGTTCGCCCCCTAGCTATGGAGAAGCCAACTGAACAAGAAGTTTCACAGCCCATCCCCGATTCCAACTCCAAACCCTCTCCCGATGAAAATTCCCCAAACCCTAATGCTGAAGCAACGATCCTCAGTGACAGTGCTTCCTCGGCGACCCCGACTGAAGAGGACCTTCAATCTCCACCCACGAATCCTACCAGACGTGGACTGCGAGATCGTTCCAAGAAAGCGCCAACTGGGCATACCCCTGCGCCGTCCTCGAAGCGCAAAGTTGCCGATTCTCCTGCTCAGCAATCCCGGTCTCCGAAGCGCAAGAAGTCTGTGGGCAAACTTCTGTCCAAAGCTAAGGCAAAGGAATTCCATCTTGAACGATCACAAAATCCAAGTCGTGCTTATCCTCAGAAGCCTGTCTTTGGTCGTGCCTTCCTCGAATCGGATATTGTTCCTGGTAAGCTGATCGACTGTGACTGGCTGGAGAATAATTCTTTAGCGTCTTTAGGAGATGCCATACGTTTCCAAGGTTGGGATAATTTGTTTAAGTCGGAGACTGCGTATTACCCTGAATTTCTGTTTCCATTTATTCAAAACATGGAATTTCTATCTCCCTTTGAATTCAAGACTGAAGTTGCTGGCAAGAAAATGATAATTTCACCTGCATGGCTTGCTATGATGTTAGAGGTTCCCCTAGACGGTCTGGCTGAATTTAATCCACAGAAAATTGAGGTAGCGCCCCATACCGAGGTAGTTGATCACTTTGCTCTGTCACGCGTGAGTTCTAGACTCAAGCACTACCCACAGAGGGATTTAGCAGTCTTGCCTCGCCTGTTACATATGATAACCTATCAATGTCTTCTTCCTCGGTCTGACATGAGAGACAAGGTTACACCAGTGGATCTTGCGGTTATGTGGTGTCTTGATAGGAAGATACATCTATCTCTGCCTAGGATGATCATTTCCCATCTGAGGACTGTCATTAACAGCTCCAAGCCGTCGATTCCTTATCCGTTTTGGCTAACGAAAGTGCTCAGATATCATCAGATCTCTCTGGAAGATTCCTTCTCCATCCCCGCTCAACCAACGAGCTATCTCGCTTTGGCTACTCTTTCCAAGATGGGGATGGAACTCTCTGAGTCTGGCTGGCAACTCAAACAAGTAGGTCAACACAACGCCAAGACTGAGAAACAGGTTGCTCCGGATCCCATGCTACAATCTCTGATTCAGTCAGTTCTAGACTCAGTCCAGGCTTTGGAGAAGCGGGTAATGGCACATTTGGCGAGGCTGGAAGATAAACTAGATACTCTCATGCCGGTGCCAGATTCTGAATCTTCTGAGAAAATATAATGATTGTTTGAGTCTGTAATTGGTTCTTGTGTTTGTCGGGAATTGGTCTTTTTGATGAGGCAAAAGGGGGAAGTGTTTGGAAGTCTTTGAACTGTTCTTGTATGTTTGGAAATCTTTGAACTGATCTTGGTCCTTATGTTTTTGTGCTGGTACTTGAATTGTGGTGGATGGCGGTGGATGACCAAACTTCAATTTTTTTGTGATTAGCATGCATTAGCTTCGTGACACTAGCCACATTTTGGATACACTAATGCTACAATCCTATTTTCTGTTTAACTGCATCCTTGAATGTTGCTTATGCTAAGTCTTTCCACTGATGCTTACAAATCTCTCTTTCTTTATTACTACAATTCTTTTGTTATGAGTCACTTTACGCTTGAAAGGTTGTGAGTGTTATACCAAGTACAGGATTAACTGAAAGACATGCAAAATTGAGGGGGAACGGTTTCATGCGAAGCTGTCTGAGCACAAGACTCAGGGGGAATCAATCCAAGCTGTTCAAGACTTCAATGGTTTGCCGCATCAAAAAGGGGGAAACTGTTAATGCTATTTTGATCGGCAAACTCAGCTTCAAACTGACAAGCACAAAAAGACCAATAACTGAAGACGCGGTTAGTCCTAAACCGAGAGAGCAAAGAAAGAAGATAGAAGATATTAAGTAAGATTTTATCTATCTGTTAAAGATAAATAAAATCTTAGGCGGTGACTGATTACTTAACGACTCGACATCTATAAAGTAAGTGGTGAGACTAGGGTTAAAATAGGTTTTACGAATAAGGAAAACCGAGTGGGAAACACGGGAAACACAGTAGGGATTCTTATGTGAAGAGATTTACAGCAATTGTAATATCGATCTGGGTTAATAATCTGAAGTTATACACGAGGTAGAACTTCAGGTGCTAGGAATTAAGGGATAGTCGTTTCTAGACGTGATCTGAGTATTTGTACTCGTGAGAACATAAAGAAGTGCAGGTTGTACGTGCTTTAACTTGTATCAGGTGTGATACGTGATTTATGTGAAAGTCAATTAAGTTCTTTAGTTATTCCTGTTCTCTGTTCTTCATCAGTCCTAGACTAAGACGCGTCATACACTAGCGGTAGGATTCTACATTTATTGTTATGATTTGGTGGCGGTTATGAAACCCCAATTGGTGAATTGGTGAGTTGGGAGTTAATTCCTCTGAATTATTGTGAACTGGAGGATTTATGATTTTTACAATCTAAAGGTAGGACTCTTGGATATTTTCTGTTAAGGAAACGATTAATCTTTTGGTATTGATTTGGGAGACTTTCATTGGGACGATTATATTGTTGGTACACATTGGTACCCCGTGATATATTTATTTATTTGCGGTGTGAACATTGAACCGTAGTTTAAGCTCTACAGATCTAATTCTATGCGGTCAAAAGAACCCTTAGAGGGGTGTGCACACTTAAGAACTTAAAGTGAGGTGGAATATTTGTTGCGGCCCCACTCATTTGGGTGTCTGTCCGTGGATTATGTAATCGGTTACCGGTGAAAACTCCCCATGGATTTATTGTCAATTGGTTGAATAGCTGGAAAATTATTTCGAAAACTGTGAATTGTGTCGTATTTATGTTTATATATATATTTGTTCAAACGGTTGCCAAACAAAATGTATTTTACATTATGAGGTAGAGGTTTACTCAGTTTTTCTTATTTACGCGGTCCCTTTGTGTGTTATTATGTTTTCTGGCCGCAGGTATCGAAGCTGATCTGGATATAAAAGCGTGAGAGTTGGGTTTGGGGAATTGACATGAACTCTACTTCGATTAATTTAAAATGGATATAGATGGTTTATAGTTTCACATAGACTAATTTTATTTCCTAGATGGTTTCATATATATTTAGTTGGTGTTTTAAGTTTTTATTTATTTATATATTTGTTATCTGGTTAAGGTTGAAGTTTTTTTGTTTAGCCTTAGGACTAACTAGGTTGTGAGTTTGGCGGTAACACCTATTAGGTTTTTGTCTTCCGTTGCTGAGTAGAATATTGCTTAAAATTGATTTAATTTATACTTCGACCTTAATAAATACCGACTGGTTTTTTTGGTGTTACTCTATTATTACTAAGTAGAAAAAAATAAGAAATAATCGGATATAAAAGTTATTGGTATAATTGTAATTTTGCCCTCACAAATATTCAATTTAGTTAATGGTGGTAGTGCTTATATCATCATTTTTTTCTTGAGTAAAACCTTTTATAAGGTCAATGTTATTTTCATTTAGGGATTTAATAGAAAAAAAAGTCTTCTTTTTGCTCTAGTCAAATCGTTCCCTTCAATAGTTTATACCGTATTTTTTCAAATTACGGTAAATACAAAAATACATATGATTATACAGTCGTAAGCCACTATGAGACGAGGTGTTCAATGAGACGGATTTCATATGCCCACATAAATACGTTTCATTGCAAAAATGAGCGACACGCCGTATAAACAGTTGTTTCATACCGTTTTTTACAACCATGGCTCGTACATAGTAGAGGGCCTCACTCAAAAGAAATGGAAGATTGCAATTGCAACTTGTCTGTTTGGTGTCAGGGGTTCACTTAGACCTGGCAAAACAGGTCGACGAATCCTAACCCAACTCATGTAGTTAAATGTATCCAAAATTTCAACCCTAACCCAACCAATCAACCCGCGGTTTAACTCATTTAAACTGCTACATAAATAAATAATCGCTTGTAGACATAAAACATGTTATCAATTAACACATAATTAACTATAATATAGATATAAATGATATCATGTGTTTCAATAGAAAAAATTAGTTAAATGTGAGTACAAAACATGTCCTACTAAAAGTTTAATATATGTAATAAGATTAAATTCAAACTTAATTAATAATTAAAACAAATGACCATTAATTGTATATCTTATGTACATAGTATTGAAAAGTGAATGAGTTATATGTTTTAAAAAAATTATTGTATATGACTATCAGTAGAAGATGACTACATTTATATAAAAAAAAAAAGTTACTGATAAAAATGAAAAATAGATGTATGGGTGAACGGATCCTTAACCCTAACCCAACCCATTTATGAATTCTTCAATCCAAACTCAACTCATTTATTATACGAGTTGAAAAACTCAACTCAACCCAACCCGCCATAAATCGGTTGATTTTGGGTAGAAATTGATAGGTTGAACCCATTTTGCCTTCTTCCATATTATTCACATTTTGATTTTTTTTTCCTATGATTGGGTAGATGAATCGAAAAGGCATCTGCAGCATACGTCAAAAGAAAAAAAAATATAGAAACATGAACCTACAAAAGTTGAAATGTGCTGCTAATTTCTCAAGAATGGTCAGCAAAAAGGTTAAGACCGGTAGTGCTGTGCAAAACAAATAGATGTAATGCTAGATATTATTGCCACTGTATAGTTTTAAAAAAATGGATAACAGTAACAATATCATGTCACTTGACCAAACCCTAATAGTTACCACTCACCGGACAAAACTACTAGGTTTGACTATCCCCGGAGGTGTGATCTGTGATGTCACTTGTGCAACTTTTGCTGAAATAAACAACACCAAATAAATCGACTTTCTATACAGGAACATGAACTTATATTTCTGCACAATACGTTAAACTCAAGATGCATCAATCGAGCTTCAATGAAGTGGTCCAACGCTACCGCTAGGAACAAATGACCTAGAAGAATTCCTAGCTTTGTCACAGATTGAACAAGCCAAGAAAGAAGATAACAACTGTACGACACAGACCAAGAACCACATACCTTGGATCTTGATTCTTCTTTTCTATCTTTTTCATGTACAAATAACTGCCTCCTAGAAACTGGGTTTCATTTGCCCATTTGAACTAGGGGCTGGGGTTTGAGGAGATACGCCATTCTGGGTAGGAATGGCTGTTACATGTACTGAACCTAAGGACTGGGAAGAAGTTTTGATAAATGCGGGATTAACTGGTGTTGACGCTGCTAATAGGTTGTCGGTATATTTGATTATGCCCATTCTCAGCTCTTGGCTTAGCAACACTGGTGGAGATTGTGGACTCTGCTGGGTTCAGTGACGCAGTCCTCGCAAGTGAAGAGCACTTCGCTTCTGCAGATTAGTTTTGACAAGGTTATGTTAGCGCACTTACAATAGGGTGAATCCCACTAAAAAGAAAGGGAAATTTCACCAAATATCCCTGAGGTTTGAGTGAATTTTACAAAATACCCCTGATGTATCATTTTCATTATCTCCGGAGGTTTCATTTATTTTTACCGGATACAACTGAAGTTTCATTTTCATTACGAGATACCTTTGAGGTTTCAATTTCATTACAAGATACCCCTCCATTCAAATTCCGATATATTATATAGTTAATATCTTCATTTTACCTCACATCATAAGCTACCGTAATAACCTTAGGGATTTATGGTCAAATTTTGAAAATTTTAAAATATAGAAAAATACACAAAAATAATTAAACATCATATAAAATTTAAAATCAATTTAAATAAAAATTAATATAATTTAAAAAAAATTAATTAAATCATAAATTTAAAAATAAATAAAAATGGCTAAACAATAAAAAAATAATTTATTTTAAAATACATAAATTTTTACATAATATAAAAAGTATTGTAGTGGATACTTAAATTCATAACATAGTTATAACAAATACATTAAAATCACAAGAATATTGATTATATTTTATGTTTCTTTACACTTTAATTTCTAATTTTAAATAATGAGTTTTTCTATGTATCATATGAAATTGTTACTTTTAATATTTTTCATATTATTGTTATACTTTTCTACGTAACACTTAACAATTTATCTTTATTTTCAAAATAATATATTGCTTTATTATTTAGTTCTTTCCATTTATTTAACTATTTTGTTTTGTTGTATATTTAATAATATTCATTTTTCAAAATTGAATTCAAATTTTATATGATCTTTAATTATTTTTGTGTATTTCTTCTATATTTTAAATTTTTAAAAATTTGACCATAAACCCCTAAGGTTATTATAGTTGCATATGGTAGATATCTCGTAATGAAAATGAAACCTCAGAGGTATTTCGCAATGAAAATGAAACCTCAGAGGTATTTCGCAATGAAAATGAAATCCCAAGGGTATGTTGTAAAGAAAATGAAACCTCAAGGGTATTTCATAATCATAATGAAACATCAGAGGTATTTCGTAAAATTCACTCAAACGTATTTCGTGAAATTTCCTAAAAAGAAAAGAAAAAATATGAGGTGGATGAAAAAGAGTTTCATTAGCTAACAAACTCACTTTTTCAGTGAACCTATACAACTAAGAAGAAATTATAAGAGAGGATAATAAAAAATAATGATTTTTAGAGAGTTTAATCAACTATCATTATTGTGGACGCTCAAACATCTGCAACAACATCGACAAGATTATTGCTAGCTCAGTAGCTCTAAAGATGGAACAGCTATTTGCAATATTCAAAACTGATCACCCTATTCGAGGTTTTATTTCCATGGCAAGCACGTTGCAATTGCTCTAATAAAAAGAACGGAATGTTAGTGAAATTAAGTAATTAGAAATTGTTGCATTTGTGGCAAAAATAATTATAAATAATTGCATACTTTGTTTCATTCAAATTGCTGTCTCGTAGAACTAACGAATGTTAATGCCTTGCAGCATAATTCACCTTTAAGAATGCATCAGAGTGTGGAAAAAGCTCCAGTAATGAATCTTTTCAAACTAAAAGCTCATATTCTGTTGAGAAATTTCAATACTAAGAATTGTTAGACAAAGGGAAATCTTAGTACCTTTTAGATCTCCAAGTGCAATGAGCCTATTGAGAGAGTCGAGAAATTTGTTCAGGATAACTCTCTCCTGCTCCGCGTAGGTCTCCAAGCAGCCATTCTCTGGCAACTCTAAAGCAGTAGAAAAGAAATGGCTTCCCATTCTGGTGGGGGAACTTGCTGCCATGAGCCTTGTATCTTCTTCATCACACATCAAGTCTAGTGTTTGAGGGGACATTGGACTAGTTTCGGGATCATAAGCATCTTCAGGCTTAGACACATCACGACCTCGATTATCAGTTGTGTTTCCACAGAAAGGATCATGTGCAATATCTTCTGCAGGTTCCGATTCCTTGCGATCAAGGATCCCATCCAGGCGACAGGAAGTTTTGGAGCTTTCCTTCAGATTTTCTACAGGCACCTCTAAGGAACCTGCTCGTTCTGTTTGCCATGAAAAGTAA
Organism: Limonium bicolor; assembly: GCA_023374045.1. NCBI lineage: Eukaryota > Viridiplantae > Streptophyta > Magnoliopsida > Caryophyllales > Plumbaginaceae > Limonium > Limonium bicolor. The sequence goes on from CM041780.1 coordinate 110,327,139, forward strand.
TGCCCATCTAAGATCCCATGATGAGTTCAATGTGAGCATATTTCAACAATATGTCTCCAGAATAAATTCAGATAGTAGATTTTCATGTTAGTCCATGTAACCACCCCAAGATAGTATGAAACAGCACAGAATTCAGCTCATGTCATGTATACAAAAGCAAAAGATCATGTCTGGTATGAACATGATCGTGAGGACTTTAAATGAAGTAAGCAAAAATACGAAAGCTGAATTTAACACACCAGTTAGGAAGCATGGTTGATAGGTACAGCCTAATCTAATACTCTTAAGAAGCCTACAATCCACCGGAGTGGCCAACAAAGTCTAATCCTTTGATGCCTAAACCGTAGCCTAAGTCCCCCTTGTATAGTCCATGACTCGATAACTAATAGGATGGGTGATTACAAAAGTGCCCCTGATAAAAGCTTTAAGCCTTCAACCTATATCCCAACAAAGTCTAATCCTTCGAGTCCAACGTTTCCGCCAATCAATCACTGCTGAACTCCTCACCTTAAATAATTTCCTTCACTGTTAGAATCGGATGAGTAACCTCCAGTTCGGGTTCAAATGAATCTAGCACTAGACAAAACTTGAATCTTTCTACCAAGAAGTTTTGGAATTCACTCCATGAAAGCACCCAAAAAGAGTCCATAGCCACTCAAACGTCACCCCTTCCATGCAATACCCAGCCGCCATGAATTGATCCTCCCTTCAATACCGTTGACGGTGAAATATAGTTGCACTTTGCTAGCCAACCTTGCAGGCCAATACCCTCAAAAACTGGAGGTCCAAGTATGTCACTCATGAACTCCATCTCTAACCCTTCTTTAATCTCTCAGTTTCTGCCCCTTCAATACCAGCTAGACCCTGGAAAGAGCTCTGATACCAATTGATAGGTACAGCCTAATATAATCCTCTTAAGAGGCCTACAATCCACCGGAGTGGCCAACAAAGTCTACTCCTTCGATGCCTAAACAGTAGCCTAAGTCCCCCTTATATAGTCCATGACTCGATAATTAATAAGATGGGTGATTATAGAAGTGCCCCAGCTAAAAGCTTTAAGCCTTCAACCTATATCCTAACAATGATCAAGGAAAAATGTAAAATGTGTTATCAATACTCCCACAAACTAGCTTCTCACACTTTCCCCTAGACAAAACTGAACAATCTTGGTGTACCCTAATCTCATTGTACGCATGTACATTTAACAGAGATATTAAAAAATCAAAAAAAATTTAACAGAGATATTAGCTTGGTAGTAGTAATTTGGTGGAAACAAGTTCACTCTCCAGTCTCCACCAGCTTTATTGAAACATCTGCCTTAACTACTTGATCATACAGACAATAAAACTATAAAGACACAGACACCGTACCGATACATAAGTTATCCAATGACCTCAAAAGTACAACAAGAGAGCAGATGAAAGAGTGACCTTATCCTTTGAAAAGATGATGTTGAGTGCAAAAATCAACATTTACCTCTAAATGTGTCGGCAACTTCTGTAGATAAAACTACAAGAACTGAGCAAAGCTCCTTTACATCTTGAGGCTGAATTATATCAGCCAGTAGAGACCTTCCACAACAAACAAACATAACAGACAAACCAGCACATGAGCTATGGAAAAACAAGTAGCACGGGAAATACTACAGTAAAACTGACTTTTTGATGAATACAAGAAACATTGAAACAAACACCTATACGCAAACTTCACAAAGCCTGGTGTAGAAGAGTTGGCAGCTCGGACAACAAAAGAAGAGGGTAAGTTGGAGGCACTTGTAGATGGTTTTGTATGACTTTCCTGGTACATGAGATAACAATGAAGAGAAAAGCATAAATGTTATAGCACCAAGGCTACAACATGAAGCATAGAAGAAAGAAAAAAAGTAACATTACTCATTCAAATGTCTCAGCATTTTGTTTACCAATTTTGATCTCGGAGCTGATGAGTCCTTAATATTTTTCCCCAAGGAAAGTTCAGTATCTCTCTTTCTCTTTGGCGTGGGATTGGATAAGAAACCAGATGATCCAATAGCTCCGGTGATAGCTGCATTGGCAGCCTGCTGAATGTAGACGATGTTGTTGGTGTGATTTCCATGGAAAAGAGCTCTCCTCTCTTCACTGCCTTCAAAATTTTTGCACTCAATGCACTTACAGTTTTCTGAGCACAAAATATTTGCTTGGAAGCACTCGCAGTACTTTTTGAGACAGCCTGATTTTTTGCAGTGGCATCCCTTGTTATGCTTTGCCAGCACAGCTCCAGCTGCATCTACCTGGATGAGATATACCCATTGTAAAGAAGGTCTACCAGGAAAATAAACATCTCCATGCCTATATTAATACAAATTTTATAAAATTCCACATCTTTTATGTCTAGCTTAAAACAGTATTCATTTTCATTCACTTCATCAATGCTAGATACTACACATAGGAAGATCAAAGGCTACACTAATAGAGCCCTTGTCTTTCACTTTTTCAAACAACAAAACAAAATCTTTGAATATTCAACAAATGGTCAATAACTGCAGAAGACCTTCAGTCACATCAATAAACATTCTGTCAAAAGCTAATGGATGTGAGTAAGACATTGAATAGCTCTAAGTATGGGTCAGCAAGTCAAGAGAAAACAAGCTTGCCAGCAATAAATCTAGAGACTTAGGCATTACCCTATTAGGTCGATTTGCAGGTGGGCTGCCAGCTATTTTTGGCCTGAATGCATTAGGATTGCGCTCTAATGTGACTTCAACAGCTTCTCTTCGAGCAGCTTCATTTTCAATGTTGTTACAACAATTCACACAGTTACAGCCATCACAGTATACTCCAGATGCAAAGCACTCACAATACCTATATAACCCATCAGCAGTCAGGATAGAAAACGGTCACAAATCAGAGAAGCCATCAGTTCAGAAGAAGTGTGACAAAGAGAACTGATGGACTTTGAGTTGCAGAAAGCCCTTATTTCTAATTACACGCCTAACAATTTTATCATGATCTGGGTTTCACTTGACCAGACAAGGTACAATGGGTAAATTTAGTGCATAGAAAATCCTTTTAGAAACAGTCCCCAGGCAAACAAATACTTACAACTTCAAGCAACGAGAGTTTTTGCAGTTGCACTGCTTTTTCTTTGGAGTGCCATCTTTACCTTCAGTGTTGGGCCTTGGTTGAGCTCTAGGCGAATCTGCTTTTCTACATAACCATTAATAGCAACAAGAAAAGACAAATCTTTAATATCTAACAATCTAGAGATATCTAGCCACATAGTATGATCTAATTAATTAATAAGAATGTACTTTTTGAAGGAAAGAAGTTAAACCAACTCACAGAACAAAGGCATAGAATTTTATGTTTGTAATTAAATGCTACTATCAAAAGTGCATCAGACAAGAAAGATCATCTCACTAAAGAAGTAAGAAATTTGAGAAAGCACTACAACCAAGGTTGTAAAACGGTACGGGGGTCTAGTACGGGTCACCTGGAGTACGTGATACAGGAGTACTAGTACTGATGAGGCAGGGTTAACAATACAGGTGACACATTTATTTTATAAGTATCAAAACTTTTAAAACATTAATAGCTCACAGAAATGTGTTACAATATATGACAGAATATTTTTGAACAAAATACTTTTGTTTATGCTCTAAGTAATAATATATAACTCGTTCAGATCAGCAAGTGGCACATCACTGATATCGAGTGGCCAAAATCCAAGCTCACGTTTTGAAGTGGCAGTCAACTGCAGTATTGTATCAATGGTTGATACGGTCTATACGGCGCACCCATCATATATACGACCATAGGGCACCACTCGATGGATTGTTCAACGGGATGCCCTCAGTGATAGAACCAGTCTTACTGCCGTATGTATGACGGTACAGAACTGTGTTTGAAAACCATGACTACAACAAGGGGTATAAAATATGAATTGCAAAGGGTGAGATTCACTAAATTAATAAGATAATAGTGTCTTCCAAACCAGGTTGCAGTTTACGCACATAAAATAGAAGTGCTCTTCATTTAGACAGCAAGATAAGCGATACACAACTCATTAAATGTGTTGAGAAGTGTAATAAACCAGCCAAATTGTGAACAACACTATGACATTAGACTGAACTGTTTGAAAGGAGGTATTGGCTTGAAATATATGAATAAATTGTGTCATATGTGCCGTGTTACTGACCTTTTACCAATTCATGATTTGTTGAATAATTAAAAAAAAAAGTCAAGGTTAAATCTAAGAGGTCGATACCCTAAAAGGTATATGAAAACATTCATTTCATCAGAAGGAATCTTTGTATCATATTTGGGTTTTGTTATTGACGTAATTTTAATTGCATCTTAAATATGCTATCACAGGCTGCTGTGTAGCAAGGCATTGTAGGTACATTGTTCCTGAGATAACACAGTTGACTTGTTTTTTTTTTGGTCAAAATGGAGGCCACAGCCTCAACTATTAATTTCTATTAATCGTGTTTGTTCCTCAGAAAGCTGAGGAATTACATACTCAGGAGGGTTCTCCAAAATGTTACAACCACGCCTATTCAAAGAAGTGTTCTTTGCTAACAAATCAGCAATGGAATTGCTCTGTCGCAGGCAGTATCTTACAGAGGAAGACCAATCTAAATTCAGGCAAGCTTGGATAATAGGTCAACATGGGTGAGAACTAGGACAGCTGGTGAATAGATTGGCTAATTGAAGTGAGTCTGTACAAAACACTATCCTGGTGAAACCTCTTCCTTTAGCAATTCGAGCAGCTCGAAACAGTGCTAAGGACTCTGCTCGTAACACGTCCATCCTTCCCACTGTCTCATTAAATCCAACGATCCAGGTTCCAACATGGTCCCTACAAACTCCTCCAATAGCACCATAATTCGAACTGCAGTTTATTGCACAGTCTACATTGAACATGAGGAAGCCATCTGGTGGGGGAATCCATCGATGATTTCTTGCGCCTGCACACATATCAGCTCCCGTGGATTGGGAGACGGGTTTGCTCATGGCCCAGGCTCTTTTGCTAAGGAAACAGGACTGTAGAATTGTTTGAAGCGGCAGAAACATTCGAAACTCATGCCCAAAAATCTTACTATTCCTCCACTTCCACAAAGAATGACAAGTAATCGAGAAGACGGCATCCCACTTGTAATTGATAGACCTTAGTCCCGAGAAGTTAACTAGATTGGCCTGTAGCCAATCTTCCATCTGCCTACCAACAAACACCCTGGCTCGATTGGAGGGAATAAACCTGTTCCAAATTCGTCTGGCTACCACACAGTCACGAAGAATATGTAACATGGTTTCCTCCTGTCCACAAAGATGGCACCCTTTGTTCGCAGTCAGCCCAAGTTGGTATCTCCTGGAATTTGTCATTGACCTACCCATTAACACCTGCCATAAAAACATTCTCACACGCTCCTGGATAGGGAGTTTCCAAATTTTCCGGAAAAGTGGGTTTGTCGAAGCAGGTTGGTTCTGGTGATGGGCGCCTTGATCTAATAGTATATAGGCAGAAGACACACTGTACTTACCAGAGCTATTGTAATCCCATCCAAGGAAATCCTCACCACCAGAAGGAAAAACCACTTGTCCATCAAAACTCTGCTTCTGTGAGGCGGTAAGAGATGTTCAAACTTCTCCCATAACCAACCTCTGTCTTCAGACCAATAGGATGAAACTGTATCCTGAATACACTCTTCAGGAATAGTACTAGTTGCTGTCATTTGCAAACAGCAGTCACCAATCCACTTATCTGTCCAGAATCGAGTTGTTTTCCCGTTGCAAATTTGCCAACGCGCGCCCTGTTCAATCAGGTCAGAGCATTTTCTTATACTTCTCCAATTGGGTGAGCAGTGATTGGAATTTGGGTTAGGGTATCTGTTAATAATTACACTATGGTTTAGACTCCTGGGTTTGGTAATAATATTCCAAACCAATTTGCCAAAACAGGCCTGATTCATAACTTTAGTTTTCCGAAAACCCAAGCCACCGTGTTCTTTGGGTTTGCACAGTTGATCCCATGAGGTCGGGTGCAGTCTGCGAGAGTCATTGTCATGCCCCCAAACGAAATTACGACAGATTTTATCCACCTCATCACAAACCTTCTTGGGAAGAATTTGACATTGCATTGTGTGAATGGGTATGGAAGCTATACAGCTTTTCACCAGGCAAACACGTCCTGCTAGAGATAAAGATTTCAATTTCCAACCCGAGAGTCTGTTTCGGATCCTAGAAAGTAGAAGGTTGTGAGCATGGTTGTTGTACCTGCCTTGCTAAAAGGAGACACCTAAGTATTTACCGAATTCTGTAGTGGCAGGAATACCGGCTTCCATACTGAGAATTCGAGATCTTTCTTCGCTTAAGTTTCTAGAAAGGATCATGGTTGATTTCTCGAAACTAATAGTTTGTCCCGAGGCAGCACAGAAATCATTTAAAACTTCTTTCATCACTCTAATCTGATTTGGACTGGCGATACCAAATAGCACCAGATCGTCTGCATAGAAGCTGTGCGAGACTGAAGTACCTCTGTGACCCATTGAGACTGGTTTCCATACCTTTCTAGCCACTGATTGATTAATTGACTGGGATAATCTTTCTAGGCATAAAACGAAGATGTACGGAGACAGAGGGTCTCCTTGTCTCACCCCTCTGCCAGCTCAAAGAGATTCAGTCAATCCTCCATTCCAGCTTATTAGGAATGTCGCAGATGTGATACAGTCCATAATAAGTCTTCGTAAAGAATCAGGAATCCCTAAACATTTGATCGTGTCATCGATGAAGTCCCACGATAGTCTATCGTAGGCTTTGGCGAGGTCTATCTTCATGGCTAGAAACCCCTCCTTAGCTTTAGTGTGTGCAGAAAGTGAAGAACTTCTTGAACCAGGAGGACATTGTCGAAAATGCTTCTGCCTGGGATGAAGCTAGACTGATTTTCAGAGATCCAGGTTGGCATAAAAGGTCTTAGTCTATTAGCTATGACTTTTGTTAAGATCTTGTACTGCACCTGACATAACGAGATGGGCCTAAATTCTGAAACTTTCGATGGCTGATCGACCTTAGGTATGAGGACTAAAACAGTTCGATTTAGCTTGCTGTTGATTTTTCCTTCTGAGAAACTCCTCCTTACAAACTCAAGCAACCCAGGACCAGTCAAATTCCAGAATTGTTGGAAGAAGTCAACAGGGTAACCATCAATTCCCGGGGCTTTATAGGCCTTCATGTTGTTAAGGGCCTTACCAACCTCTTCCAATGTGACAGGAGTTGTTAATTCGTTCAGTAGAGTTGGCGTTAAGGCCACAAAATCATGCCCCTCTAGAGGTTTCATTTGGATACCATCATGGGCGAACATTTTTTTAAAATGTCCGTTGACCATAGAGCATAACAACTTCTCATCAGTGATCCAAACACCATCTTCACTCAGTAACCTTGTGATTTTATTTTTTTGTCTACGGATCGTAACCTTAGTGTGAAAATAGGAGGAGTTCCTGTCACCCATTTTGATCCATTGGTCGCGAGATTTTTGTTTCCACAAGGATTCTTCTCTCATCAGCCATAAATCCAGGTCCCGAGTCGAGGCTTTTTCCAGACCTCTAAGGTTATCGCCTCTACCTTCATCGATGGCTTTTTGAATCCCTTTCAACTTGGCGACGATGCGATTCTTGTTTTTGAAAATATTCCCGAACACATCCCTATTCCAGGAGCGAAGAGATAAGCTCAGGTTCTCCAAAGAACTATCCAAATCGGCCGTGTGATGCCAGTTTTGAGATACCGCATTTCTAAAGTTTTGGTGCAGAAACCAGGCGGCAAGGAACCTGAAGGATTTTGGTCTCTGATCTTTGGTCTTGGATACTAAAGACAGGGAGATAGGGCTGTGGTCTGAAGCATACCGGGAAAGAACTTCTACATTGGCTTCAGGGAAGGCATTCCTCCAACAGATCGAGACCAGGACCTTATCGAGTTTGGCGCTGTTACAGGACCATGAGAGAGTCATCCCAAAAGCTAGCTCAAGGGATGGAGAGCCCATAGTCCTATATGAACCACACACCAACCTCCCATACGGTTGATGTGGGATTTTGTATCAGTACTTCCCCTTCGAGCACCAACGCCCACATTGGCCCACTCTGGCTGCCTACTCCAGGTGGCATTCACTCTAGGCGGCATCTCCAGCCGTTTCCTAGGTAGCCCTTTCTCAGGTCGCTCCTTCCGAGGTCACTCCTTTCCAGGTCGCCCTTTCCGGTGACGTGGAGCTCTCCGGGTCTGGCTCTGATACCTCTGTTACAGGACCATGAGAGAGTCATCCCAAAAGCTAGCTCAAGGGATGGAGAACCCATAGTCCTATATGAACCACACACCAACCTCCCATACGGTTGATGTGGGATTCTGTAACAGGCACTGTGGGAACCGTTGGACCAAGTGAATAGGTTACCAGAGGCTTGGACGTTCATCAGACCACTGCTATAAACCCAGTTCGCAAAGGTGTTGTCAATGCCAAAATTCCTTGCTGCTGACTGGTTCCTATCTGATGGATCCAAAGTAGCGTTGAAATCTCCCCCCAACAATCCATGGAACCTCAGGCGAGGGTTGGAACTGGGATATATCATGCCAGACACCATTCCTTAGACTCGGGTTTGGATGGGCATACACCGCAGTAAGAAAGAAAGACACATTCGAGTTACTGATCTTGCAGTGGACAAACTGGCGATGAGATGCACAGATCTGAACATCAACTGAATTGTTCCAAAGAATCCATATGCCACCACTAAAGACTTGAGCTTCCTCTCGATGCATGTTATCAAAGCCTAATCTCCCACAGATAGACTGAGCAGTAAGGCCACTGACTCGAGGCTCTAGAATCACGAAAATAGGTGGCCGCTCAGTTCTCATCAGCTCTCTGAAAACTCGATGAAAACTAGTTTTCTGAGCACCCCTAACGTTCCAGAAGATAATCTTGTCCAGGATAAATAATAATTATCACTAAGAAGTATTACCCCAAACCTGGAGGTTCATGATTGGCATTATTCCTCGCAGGAATCCACCCTGGAGACTTGGAAACCATCTTGATATCCTCCATGTTGCGCACAGCAACCAACTGAGAACTCAATTGTTCATCCTTGCGTGTCTTAGTGGGGGTGATAGTATGATTATTGTTTGATCGAATATTAACATGTTGGGTCCTGCCCTTAGTGGTATGAAGAATGCTCTTCTCAGTACTTCCGTCCTTATCCTTGGGCTGAGGATCACCCCCAGTCAAGATTTGAAATCTGGACCCGATATCTTCTTTGTCACGTCTACCATTCTGATCTCCATATCTTTTTTTCGCATTGGCCCTGGCCAAGTTCCTTCTTCGAGGAACCATCCAATCCCCATAGTCGTTGGTGATGTGGCTAGTTGTAGACTCAATCGGATCTGGTAAAAGTTTAACACCTTCCCCTTACTCAATCTGTTGATTAGAGTCTTGATGAGGACAAGCCGAGTCTTTATGTCCGTAGCATCCACAATGAAAGCAAACCAAGTGAAGCCCTTCGTATTGGATTTTCATCGTTTTCCTTCTAAATCTATACTTGGCCAAAAGAGGTTTGGTCAGGCCGACTTCGATTGCGACTCTGGCAAGTCTCAATTTTCTGAAATTGGCTGCCGAGAGATCCACTCTCTTAACTCTCCCTACTTTGGACCCAAGAATAGTCAGAAACTCTTCATTATAATACTCCCCCGGAAGGTCCGGGAAACAGACGAGTACCTCTAGATTCGATAAAGCCTCTGAGAGTGGATTGAAATTCGGGCGCCAACGACGGACAGTCAAGTAGTGGTCCATAATAGGCCACGGTCCCTCAGACAAAACAAAATGGAGGTCATCGTCATTGGTGAACGACACCCGAAAGAAGCCGTTTGTTAAATCATCCATGGAAAACTCACCTTGTAAGTTCCATCGTCTTTTCAAGCGCTCGAATAGGACTCCCATTGGTAGGTTCTTCCCCAGCAACTTGATAATGAGTGTGTTTCTCCATGGTCTTCAAAAGCGAAGCTTTTGTTCTTTTGATATGCCGATGGTCGGACATTTAGGGTCGTCGCCATCGTCCATCTCCTCTTCGTCGTCATCAGAGACTTCATCGAGCCAGTCATCATCAGTGGTTCTTGGGGTTTCCGCAGCAATAATTTCTTTGAACGATTTGCGTCCGTCTTGGTTTGCCTGAGGAGCTGGAATATCCCCCGTAGAAGGGCTATCAAGAATCATGTTTATGCTTTCCGAATTTCGAGGTTTATTTGCTATTTGGCGGATTGGGACTTCCATAGTAAGAAGCGCTAACAAGAAACAGAAGGAGGGGCAGAGGGAGGAGGAGAAGAAAGCCTACGGCGGCCGCGAGGTGTGGCCACCGTTCCGAACAAACGGGCAGGGTAGTTGGTGAGAAGCTTAGGCGGCGAAGAGGGCGGAGGCGGAGAAGAGGGCGGCAGCGACTCTCATACTGTAAAGAATCAGACAGGAAACTAGAGAAGTCTTTTTTGATGCATTTGACCTTTTCACAGTTGACTTGTTTTGTTTGATTAAGTGTCATGTGATGCCAACCAAGTCAGCCAAAGTACCCATTTCACGAGGGGTTGATTGACATAAGACAAGTGAAAGATGGACAACATTCTCATCTAGTTGAGCGGCAAAAAACATTTCCAGTAAATAATTGATTCACTCAAATCAAATGAGTTCACCAATAGACAGGAAACATCTGGACTAAGTTCGGGTTGCTGTTCACTTTGCAGGTCTAGCCAGGATCACTAGCAGTATCTTACCATGTCCTAGATGCTAAGTTCAAACAGTAAAGCACATCACTACTTGCAATAGATGAGAAGCCATATAATTAATCGGAGTTTATTGTTATAGTACAGCCTCCAAAAAACATGTTGACGGATGACGATTTCACAGCCGCCGCTTAGAACTAGCTGAACAACTGGATTAAGAAAATAAAATTATTTCTGGGAAGCTAGTGTGCAGGATTATTGAGAAGTAACAGTAACGTCAAACCCTCAACCTGAAGATAAAAAATCCACAGCAATGCCATGAATTTCAAGGAAAAAGAAAATCAGCCCTTACACAGGTCGTAGTATTACAGGATGGCTCGGCTGTGGAGGCATCGGCGTTATCACCAGCTGCGACTGAGCCGGCGCCGGGAACATAGGCACATTGCGGTTCGGCGGTTCACAGACAGTCTGGGTTGACGTCTGGTTAATCGGAGGACTCTGATAGTGAGATTGAATCTGCTTCGGCCGACTCATGTCCCCAAAACTTACCTGCAGCGGAGTCCCAGAGAAAGCAGTAAAATCTAATTGTCTTACTAGCTTCTTTGCACTAGTTTCCACCGGAGCGAAAATCGTCGCAGCAGGCATTGTTGATGTCAACGCCGCCCCAATCGTGGGTATTGTCTCAGACGGGAGAGTTTTGGCGGGAGAGATATCTCTACCGCTGGTGGTGGTGAAGCCTCCTTTGCTCTCCTCCATATAGCTACCGCGCTAAAGGTCCGTCCAAGTTTCAGGAAATTTGTGTCAAAAGGAAAAGATATTTTTGAATTCACAAAGGAATCAGACTCACAACTTCTCTCCTTACCTTCCAAGAATCAAAGAAACATCGTGAAACTCGACCAGGAATACGCAGCCTTCTTTAAGAATTTATCAACATAGTGAAACAACACATGCAGAACAACCGATTCGAAAACACTGCCAGCAGCTCCTCGAGATTCAAAGCAAGCAAAGAAAAAGGGATGAGACAACAAATTTCGACTGCGGAAGTGAATTCGATAATGCAGCGATCTTCAGCTGAAGCAATGGATAGGGAGGGAAAATTCCGAGAGAGATTAGATTTGCGTAGGGAGAGGGGGGAACGAGAGGAGCGAAAACGGGCTTGGCTTTCCTTCCCACTTATTGGCTCGCAATCTCGCCACACTCAACTCTCCTCAACTCGGGAGCTTTTGAAATTTTATTATGGATGCCCAATGGCAGGATCCGAGCACTTCCCTAATCGGACGACCGAATGACATGGACCTAGCCGATGGTTAATTATTACAAAGTCGGGGGAGATTACCCTTTGGTCCGTCAGATTTAGGTGAAGACTAGCGAATTTACGGTGGTGTGTTTCTAAGGGCATCCACAATGGTAAAAGTGGATTCCACCCACCAACAAATATTATTTTATTATCTCCTTTCACAATCTCTCTCATACTTACCTAGGTTCTTAAAAAGAGGGTGTCTTAGGGCATCCACAATAACAAGAGTGGATTCCACTCTCAAAATAATAATATTTTATTCTTTCCTCACAATCTCTCTCTTCTTTTGCTAAGACACCCACTTTTTGGGGTTCTTAGTTAAGAAACTCTCACACAACTTCTCTCCTCCATGTCATATTTTATCTTTTGTTTATTAATTTAGAGTGGATTCCACACCATTGTGGATGCCCTTAGTTAAGAACCCCTCTCACATCCTCTCTCCTCCACCTCATCATTTTCTTTTTTCTCTTTTAACATTATGGATGGAATCCACTCCATTGTGGATGCCCTAAGGGTATGGCGCTTTTTTTTTCAAAGCTGAAATAGTCGAGTTATTTGTGAATTGAAATTTAAAAAAGTAAAGCGTGTTGTAACACTGAGAGAATAGAAGAAAGGTAGAAGACAATATAAACGTGGATTGGTATATCTCCTTATCATCCCACTATACATCCTTATATAGTGTATATTACCGAACCTTTGAGTGGTAGGAAAGCAAAAATCAAAGGTCTACTAATGAAGAGTTTGGGGAGGTTACGGGAGTTACACAGACGAAAGGTCTAAGGTAGACCAAAGGATGATTGGATATACATCCACTAATTGTATTAGTTATAACACTCCCCCTTGGATGTATATCCTACTGCCTCATTAAAAACCTTGCCAGGAAAAACCCATTGGGACAAAAACCATGGTCAAGGAAAAATAGTACAGTCTAAATGTTTCTCTCCCCCTCAATTTAACAGAATGTCTCTTCGATGTCGCATACCGATATCACGAACGAGCTTCTTAAAGACTATTGAAGAAAGTGATTTAGTGAATAAATCATCTAGATTTTTCATCTGACTGAATCTTGCGAACATCAAAATTACCCTTGGTCTGAAGTTGATGAGTCGAGAAGAATTTTGGTGATATATGCTTCATTCGATCACCTTTGATGTATCATTCCCATATTAATGTAATATAGGCAACATTATCTTTATTGTTGGTGTCTCTAGATCAGGCTGAAAACCTCAATAACTTAATAGATGATAGATGACTGATCTAAACCATGCTCATCCTCTTCCTGTTTCTCATAACGCAATCAATTTGGCATGATTTGATGAAGTTGCCACTGTATTCTGCTTTATTGCACACCATGAAATGGCAGTTCCACCATGTATATATCATAGCACTCCTCTTCGTATAGTTCTCATGATAGAATCCTCATTAAACTTTTGCTCAGGAAACCCTGTGACGTAAAAACCAAAACAAAGGAGAAAACATAACCACATAAAGATTCTCCCCCTGAATTTGACATGTATGAATGTATGCCAACATTCATTTCATAAATATGTCATCAATCCTCATCATCTTAACTTTGATGAAAGGGAGAAGAATGGTGATTTATGTTTACTGAGAATCATCACCTTACCAGATGGTAAGTCTTATATCACCATTAATCATTCACAGGTAAAACATATATAGTGTTTTCTTGACCTGAGCCTCACACATTTTTCTATCATATAAAGGATGATAAATTTGTGTGACCCAATTTGCTCCCAATGTCTATTTGATATTTCCATAAGAGGAGTATCCTTTACTAGTCATGTATTATCAACTTGACTTTACAAAACTCATATATATGAGTCTAGTGCAAATAATGCACTCTTAAGTATTTGAACTTAATATCCACGTATATGCCCTCTTAGTGGCTTATGTCATACCTTGGCTCATTTGATATATCGATATATATAATTTTATGAGATGTGACTTGATACCATTGTGGTTTAGATGGTTCTCATCCAAGTCACCATTAATCATATAAAACAGAAAAACATTCTCAAGATTTTCTTCGAACACCAATTCCCGGGAATTCATATGTTCACATTACGCTCTCTTTGAGAGTTTAGATCCTCTTTCAAGGGATACACATACTTTAACATGGTGTATTATTTATCATTAACTTTCTTTGAAATTTTATAGCTCCTTTACCAAGGGCTAAACACCTTTTTCAAGGCTCTACTATTTTCCACCAAAGTTCATACCTCCTTTTTCAAGGACTCGACACCTTTTTCAAGGGTCTACTATCTTCCACCTTTACGATATTACAACTCCTTTATCCAATAGGAGGAACGCGTTCATTTCTCATATCAGGGTGAATTATAACATCTCATATGCATAGCTATGGTGCATTATCATGCTAGCATCACACGCTTCAGCGTGTTTATGATTTATCTTTATCAACTTTTGGGAGTTATATTCCGCACTTCATTTACTCTTGGAATATATCATTTTGGTAGTTTCTTCCCCCCTTTCGAGGGTCTGAACTCCTCTTTCGAGGGTTCAAATCCTGAAACTCCTAATTTCCCCTTTTCTTTTCCTTCTGTGTCATTTTAGCATATTTATCCCCCCTTTCAAGAGACTGGACTCCTCTTTCGAGGGTCCGAACTCCTCTTTCGAGGGTCCGAACTCCTCTTTGAGGGTTCAAATCTTTCCTCATTTGCCTTTTCTTCTATGTCATTTTGGCATTTTCGTCCCCCTTTCGAAGGACTGGACTCCTCTTTCGAGGGTCCAAACTCCTCTTTCGAGGGTTCTTTAGATCCCAAGGGTTGACCACGCCTCCAGCGTACTTGGGATTCACTTGCCATAGCGGTTGTCTCCCACGCTTCTAACCGAGCTGGAACATTCACAGCTAGTATATATATGATAGCGTTACTTTATTCATATCTATGAACGCATCAAGTAGTTGCAACAGTTTCCAAATGAATTATTCTTTGAACCTCTAGTTCATTTTTCTTTGTCATGCATGACATAATTCATAGTCCATTAACATTTGGTTAAGGACATTCAAGTTAGAGACAACCGCTCTCTAATTTGACATCTTAAAAATTCATAAGCATCTTGGAGACTCATACTTCCCAGAAGCATGGTTGTAGCAACATTCAATATGTGTTTGCTTTTGTAATCTTTCAATAAGGCACAATTGATTTTACTGGTAAGACTTTGTGTCAAATATCAAAACACATATCATTCTCCCCCTAAAGTTGAGAATGCTTAAGAACTAAAGAAGTTCATTATTCTCAACTTTCCTTTTTTTTGTAACCCTTTTGATATTTTTTTTAATGGGGGAGGTATAGACACAAACCCAATTGTCTAACCTTTTTCTTTGCTATACAAAATTAACGACCCAATAAGGTCATTCTTAGTGGGAGTATAAGTTACTCAATACCACTATTCTTTCAAGTTTCATATTATCCATCTTAATCTCAAAATCACATGGATAATTTCATTATAGCTAGATTTTTTTAAAATCAATAGCCCAGTGTATACAATACTTCATGTGACCATTATTTGATGTATCAAACATCATATATATCTCAAAGGTCCACATGGTAATTTTTCAGCCCATACTCAATCCATGATATTTCAAGGGAGTATAAAAATTCTCATCCACTTCCTTTGAATGATCTCGCTATATCTTATGTGAACTATTGTCACCCGAGTAAGAGCCTGGAAGTTCTTGATAGTTTAGAAAACTAGTGATTCGACATCACTTTTCTCATGGATGGCCCATTTTTCTGTTTCACATATAATGAATATTTTATTGTACACTAACCGCATATTAGTGACCCATCCTTTTTTTTGGGCTTTATGGGATTGGATTTTACGTTATATCAACTTATATAACTTGGGACATTTTGTGCTTGTTTTCCCATCATACGAGCATACTTTGTCATTAAATAAGTGAATCATCAATGTTTATTCTTATTCCCTCAAGGAACATAATGAAGAGCTTTTAAAATTCACGGCTCACAAGAGCAAGCTCTCATTCTTGATAGCCTCTTATAGACTATAGAGATGTATATAAAACATTTTTAGTTGTGCATTATATCACTATCAATAAATTGTGACTCTTTGTCATTTAATCACTTACAACATGCTCGCAAATTTATTATAGATTTCAAAGATGGTTCAACGGACCATATTTTATTCCTTTTGAGTACCATGAATAACCAATACCCAAAGCATGGTTATAATATATATCAAAATTCATGTACTCGCGTGCGTCTTTCGCACTTTATAAATATGTACTAAGGATGATACCTTAACACTTTTTCATCAATAATAACATCATCTCAACAATATCCTTCATAGAAATGTAACGGTCTACTATGATGTCAATTGCACACAATTTCCTTTTCATATGGTCCAACCATGTACGGATGTACAATAATCTGTCATAGATTATAACATCTTTTACAATCGACCTTTACAAGATAAAATGGTCATTTTCATAAGCTAACTCAAGCTTTTAGTTCCCATATTGTCAATGATCTTACATATAGATCTTGCCAAAATCAACCTCAAGCTCGACTTCTTTCATAATCATGCATGATTCACATTAACATTTCAGAGCTTGAGTTGGAAATTCACTGGAAAAACTCTTTAATTTTCCAATAATAATCCTCAAATGTACTCCTCAATGTTACTTAGGAGACCATGTAACTTATACCAAAGTTACTTTTTATAGAGTTATCTTTAACTCTTCAAAATTTATCTAGCTCTTCAAGAGCTTTTACAATTTGGTTCATCTTGTACCAAATGTTGACCATTTTAAACCAATCCACCTCAAATGCATAATCATGCATGAGGGAAAATAATAATTTATCATTCTCAGCCTACAATGCAGTTATTTTGCACGAGGGAGCATAAGGATCTTACAGCTCTTAGCCTCAAGAGCATAATTTCACATGAGGGAAAAAGTACACTATAATTCTCAACCTCCAACGCTTGTATACAATCGAATAACATGATCCTTTTTTTATTCCTCCAGTGCACTCATCTTGCACGAGAACGTATAATCATTAACCTCAAGTGCACCAAATTGCACGAGGTAATATTATAATTTATAATCTCCTTTTCAATGATTACATAGGAGAATTCTTAACCTCTAGTGCAACATCTTGCACGAGGTAATATCACCTTTTTTTTACTATCTCAAAAGAGATTGCCTCATAAACAATAATTCAAACCCATCCTTCTGGCAAAACTGTTTTTCAATCATAAAATAAAACTAGATGGAATGAATCATACCATATTAGATGGTTCACTTTTCAAAACAACAAAAACATATAGTTCTTTGGCGATTAAACTGATAGTTGTTCAAAAACTATAACAATATATTGTCATTGAAGATTCCGCTTTTTTTACCCGGTTTTTACTTTTCACTCAAAGTTTCTTTTTATTCAATAAAGAAAAACTCGACCACGCAGAAACGTTATCAGCACGATAGATTCTACTAAAAAAAAATCTTCTCTCTGCCATACATCATCAACAAAGATCTTGTGTTTAGTTATTCACTACCGCTATACAAAGTTCATCACCAAAGCAAGAATCACAACTCAATTGAAACTAATTAGGGAAGCTTATTCCCCACAATGCAACAAGGATCTTATCGTGCTAATAACGTGTTGTAACACTGAGAGAATAGAAGAAAGGTAGAAGACAATATAAACGTGGATTGGTATATCTCCTTATCATTCCACTATACATCCTTATATAGTGTACATTACCGAACCTTTGAGTGGTAGGAAAGCAAAAATCAAAGGTCTACTAATGAAGAGTTTGGGGAGGTTACGGGAGTTACACAGACGAAAGGTCTAAGGTAGACCAAAGGATGATTGGATATACATCCACTAATTGTATTAGTTATAACAAAGCGAAAATTGATATGAAAATTCATACATGTGACATGTAGAGAGAAAAAAGTGATTTGATCAAATGAACTTGTTTCATAATCCCGCAAAAAAATGAATATGTTTGTTTTTTTTCAAGTTTCATTCTTCATCCTCATCTGCTCACTCCCATTTACTCACCACCAATCTTTGTCTATCTCTCGAACTCATGGGCCAAGCGTGTTTCAAATCTCCCACTATAAGAGGTTTTGAAGTACCAGGTGTGTTTCTCACTTACGATCGCTACTTACTTGGAAACTCTTCTCCTTCACTAAAATTATTTCCAATCGTATTGTCGTACCTTTGCGCCACTACTATTGGTACTCCTTCGGCGGTTTTCAATTTTGCAAGGTAGGGTTCAATTGTTTTGTAATTGAGTTTGAGAAGATCGAAGCAATGCATGTTGTCCTTGTTAAAGACCTTGGATCATTAACATCTTTCTATTTGTTGTTCAACAAATAGAGTCTGACAAGGATTTAGAGGAGCATGAGTAGCGATGGGTACACTTTTTGGGTACGAATCTATGACATTACCCAAACCCAATGCAATACACAGTTTGCAGTAAAAGTGGCGGCGAAGTTGGGACGCTTCACAGGGGTGATTGAGGATCTACGTTGCTCCGCCTATAGGTTTTTGCGCCTTAAGGTTTTGCTCAATCTCCATCTCCCTGTTATGTGATCTCTTCCCATGGCTCTGGATGGCCAGTTTTTGGTTTTCCTCATTACCTATAATAACATACCCGCGATATATTTACTTATGGTCCTCTGCATGCTTTGGCTGACTGCCCGATCCCACACCAGTTCAAGGAGGGGGTTACTCCATATGGAATGTGGTTGCAGACCGATGTTTATCTTACACGAGCAAGGTCTCGCGAGCTCCTATTTGTGCCTAAGCCATTGGTATATACTCCTAAAGTTGCCCCTGACCTCCTTAGTCAAGCATCAACCTCTCCACCTATGAGAATGTAAAATATAGATTGTATTAAGGAGTCAATACTCCCTTGTGTGTCAAGTACAGTACGCAGTCTCCTTATATAGGAAGGACTGATACATTGCCAATGGTAAGAAAACATAAGGGATATTATAGAGATATATCAAACATCATAGAGACCTATGTTACATACTAATATATGTTATAGTACATAGTCTAACTCGCCCCCTCAAATCCAAATGTATCACATTTGGTTTTGAAGTGAACTGTAACTGTAACACCCCTACTCTAATCGGCTCCTAATCGTCTTACTTAACATTGTAATCGCAGCGGTAATCTAAACAATTGAACTACTGGTATCACCGTTCTCACTCGCCCATACGAGTAATAACGTGCTTACTGATATATTCATAAATACGAAACAATTTCCCACAGTGACAACAAGAGATAGATCCAGCCTTCCCAAATCAATATAAAATACATTCACAGTGAGCATTCTAAGTATCCCAATCCTATATCGCTCTGATGACTGAATTACTGAGCTTAGGAAGTACCGAGTTAGGATTTTAGTACCTTGGGTTAAGGGTTGAGTGATAGCGTGAGAGATACGCTAGATAGGAATTACCAGTGTCTACTGGAAACCTACGATATCCTACCCGCCCTCCACAATCCCTGTTTTATAACTTGGGAAAGAACGCCAGAGAGATGGAAGTCCACTCTTACTCGGGAATACCCGATCTGGCTGTTATTAAATACCTTTAGGGTACGGAGAACCTGTCATACGGTAGATCCCGAAAACAGGGAATCCCGGAGATGGTTCCCATCTAAACAGTGTTAACCGCATTAAATAGCGAAGAATGAAGGATTTTGTGTATAAGAGAATAAAATTTCCGGCAACCTGGGTCGACATGCAGGGCAGTCGAGAGTAACCAGCTTGCAACGCACCGACCGTGCAACAGGCAAGAAGTGGATTAGTGAAACCCGAGACGAGTGTCTACGGGACCACAGTTGATAAATAATACACCAACGGTGTACCAACCGGCAAGGGAACTACAACGTAGTGCCCAAATACGTGGAACGGGCAGAATGGGAAACACCCTAGCTGATGATTATCAGGTGTAGACAGTGAGAAGTCACCCAGAGGAGTTATTATTAAGGCAGTAAGATCAGTGAGGGCCAACAAGGCCACTGATGACAGTATGGGTAAAAACAATACCACAACCGGTATGTGTTAAACCGATAGCCAGTTAGCATGGCGCACTTGCCATAGCAAGTGCTGCTATAACAGGGCTGTTCGGGAAATTTATAACCACTACAAGTACTTAGTAGAGTACTAGGAAGTTAAATGGGATCATTATGACCATGGAAGGGCTAGATAGCCTAACCTCTGTAATTGTAAATACGCCAGTCGGCAAGAAGCTAGACTTGGTTAAGGTAAGAAGATGTTGTGAAACCATGAAAATTTTCTTTCAACTCAGATTTATTCAAACCCTTTTCTTTTCAAAACCAGATTTTCCTTCAAACCAACACTTCTTTCCAACCTTCTTTTAAATCAAACCAGTAAAACCAAGAGCAGTTGATAAGATACAACAGTGGATAAACTTTCCCTCGATTAAGTTCGGGAAGCAAGGAATGAATATTGTCACGGGACAATATAAGGGAGTTGACAACAGAATACTTCACCTAGGCGTGTGACGGACACTACGAGTGTACCAACTGAATTGTGGGACGACCGCACTCCGATAGGAGCTTGTGGGCCTGACAGACCTACTTATGGGTTAGTTGGGTAAGTAGCAATGTATCAGTACGGTACCCCACATATGTATACGAGTAGAGTCCGAAACACGGGAAGTAGTCGACTCCATTCTACGGTCAGCAGTATAAATCAAACAAGGGCTAAGGATTACAAGGAATAGTTGAAGTTAAGGAACTCAGTTAAGTTAACGAGATTAAAAGGATTAGTGAATTCCTTTCAAGGGAATGTTTAAGAGTTAGGAAGTGCGAAGTGCACAAACTGTTAAGTAAAGACATAGCATATGTCTTAAGAATCCTCGGGGATAAACATGATAGCTCGAAAGCAAGGCAAGGCAGATGCCTAATGTGGACACATTAATGTGCAATGGACGGGATGAAACTCCCAGAATGAGTACCTACACTACCAAGAAATGTTGATCTTCACAGAAGGAGATACTAAGCCAGTTAAGAACGCAAACGGCGTGGCTAACTAAATATACCAATAAGTGTAAGCCAAATGTAATGGCATAACTTGGCAACACCCAAGAGCAATCCTTGAAGGGTGTTCGCATCAACAATTGTTGAATGAAATGCATGACAAAGACACAAGGATTGAAGCTAACACCCAGTTTAGACATAAGTTGTCAGGGAACGGACTGACAATCCTAAGGGGCATCCCATGAAGAGAAACCATGTAATGTTGTACAGAGAAGTACATGTGTGTGGACAGCCTACAATGAGCTCAGCTCAAAGTAGTAAGGCTAATAAGCCACAAATAAAATGTGTTATGAAAGTTAGATTGACTGCAAAAGTTTATGTTATATGAGTAAATAGAGTGGTAAACGAACCACTGCATTAAGAGTGGGGATACCTCTAGATATTGTGAGACCGCAGGAGCGGTAGTTATGTAAATCAAGTTCAAGAAATATGTTAAGGATGGACGACGTTATTATTGAAAGAGCGCAGTTAGCTTAGTAGTATGTGTATAAAGTGAAACACCGAGCTGAATAATGCCGGCTTGTGACTCGAATGATCGATGCTCAAGGAGCATTCAGTAGTCATCCAAATGAGTGATGAACCATAATGTGAATAATGTAAGTATATGTGTGGAAGTTAATATGACAGTAAATACGATATAAGCTGATGTTATACAAGGAGTAAGAGCACGGTGCGCAGCAAGCGACCGTTGTATAAGTGTTGTTAAACGATAATGTAACAGATAAGACCAGTTATGAGTTAAACTCAGTGGAGATGCAAGATAATTGATGTTAAACAAACTCGGCAGTAAGCCAGTAGCCAGTATTACGAGATCAGAATTTCAATGAAACACAGTGTGAATTCCATGGCGAATCACATAAGGGATTTACTGTCAAGAGTTTACGCCTCTGCACTCTGTATGACTGAGTGTTTTGGTAGTGCTCTTGCGCAGTAATGATCGAGTGGGATAGCTAGGAATTGGAAACACGTTAATTGTGGAGGAATAATGTGTATAATGACCGATGCATAGGAAATGCAAGGCCGCACCAATAAAAAGTACTTGTACAAAACCAAATGTGGAGACATGATTAACAGTAAGTGACTACAGTAGCACTAACTGCCAAATATCGGTATGGAATATACCCCAAATGTTGTAAATAGCTGAGAGAGCACTACACACTAGGTAGTAGCTCAATCTCAACCGACAGTAAGTCGGAAGGGAACAAGTCAATCATTGTGAAATACATAGCTGTATACACAGTAAATTGTTATAGAAGTGGATAGAAAGTTTATAACTCATCGAATTCGCTAACGGTAAGAGATACCACGCGTCGGTTGAGAAACCATTGTTACCAAGATGAAGGTGACAATTGGGAATGTACAATACAGTATGAATAACAAATGGGGCAATTAAGCTCTACAGTTATTAGAGTTTCGCAGCAGAAACTAGTGAGCCAGTGATTCAAGTGTTGAATGTACATGGTGAACATGAGTGAATGGCTAATCATTAACGCCTAGAAGCCTAACAGGCCAGAATCGAAACGAACTAAGAGTTTAAATAACTCCAATGAGAATTCTTGGTTTAGGAACTAAACCGCCAATATGGTTAAGATCCTCTAATCAGAATCCATTGTGTAATAGACCGCGTGGAAGTTAAAACACTTCACGACGGCAGAACGTTTTAAGCAAATGTTTAGTGATTGATTACGTGGGCGTAATCCCTTTTAAGGGGGGTAGAGCGCAAAACCACTTAGTGTGTATTACCGTACAAGTGTACGTGATTTATGTTGTGCATAGCACAAAATAATTTGTTTTGGATGATTGGTGTGTGTGTTATGTAAACATACACATTCATTCATGGTTTAATTGTGGTAATTGCGCACAGAAGATGCGAATACCATTGTGATAAGTGTGTTTATTTGTTAATAGTACAAGTGTGGGAGTAGAGAAACTCCCGGGGGAACAAACCCCGACAGTGTATAAATGTGAAATTGTGTGTTGTATTTTGATAAAATATATGTGTATATATATACTATATAGTGATTCAAGAAAGGGCATGATACCGACATAGAACCTAGTGAGAATAAGATTCCCTAGGCAACAGGATTAAAGTGAGTGGAGGTAACTGATAGACGGAGTTCTATCCTTGGGGATGTTATGATCATGACTAGAATGATTTAAAAGATAGAAAATTGGAAATGAGTGATTTATTTGATGCTTGAAAATGAAGTGGGAGGTGGAACTTGATTTGCATGCGATCAAGGGAAGCCGAACACAAATTGGGGTGGAAGGATAGTTCAACACTGATGCTGATCACATTAGGGTTGAATGATTCTTGAAGCTCTCCCTATAAGTGGTCACAAATAACCACGCTAAGAAAAGAAGCAAAGAGCTTAAGTTGGACTTGGAGTTGTGTGTGTTTTCAAAAGGATTTTCAATTGGTATTTATAAAACGTTGATAGATACTTTACATAATTAAAGTTCTCTTACTTAACCTCACAAGGAAATTTTAAACTTAAGTGATTGTTTTGATCTCCCAAGGACACGGGGACGGAAGATGTCCATCGCGACCGGGTTCTGCGGGATCACAGTGTATATCAAAGATATTTTGGTTGCCATACATGCTAAGACATGTTGTGTGGTATGTGTAATAAATAATATTTTGACTTGGATTTCCTAAAGTGTATGCTATCAAGGCCTATGAGTCTAAATGTGTTGTGTTACATAGACCTATGTGTCTAAAGACTGTTATGTTAACAGGACCTACGTGTCCAAATGTTGTTATGTTACCCAAGACCAGTGAGTCAAAGGGGTTGTTATGTATGTGTAAATGTTGTTAAGATACCCGGACCACTGAGTCCGAGGTTATCATGTGAATATGTTATGTTATGTGTGGATGTGAATGTGTTGCCCGGACCATTAAGTCCGAGGCTGTGATGTAAAGTGTGTTGGTTATGGAAGTTTTATGGCTGTAAGTAATCCCCGTATTCTAATCTAATGATGTGTGGGAAATGTGAACCTCGAGGACGAAGTTCTTTTAAGGGGGGTAGATTGAAATACCCCAAACCCTGGTATGTTGCGTAAATGTTAAAATATGGTATTTAAAGGCTAAAAAGTGCCTTAGAAACATAAATGAACCATTTAAACCATGGTAAAACACAATAAAACACTGAGACACGGTGTGAGCAAAAACATGCTCTAAGCTTGGAGTGAACTTGGTTAGGACCCAAAGAGCCTACCAAGACTTGATAATATTTAATTATGACTTTATAAGGCTAATTAAGTCCTTAGGAAACTTTGGTAGACAAGGAAACCAAACAAAACACAAATAAGTACCTTAAAGTCAATAAGAGCAAAAATATGCTCTAAGCTTGGGATAAATTTGTAAAAGACCTAATGGTCATACCTATACCTTATAAATATGTTAATGAACATATTAAATCAATTACTAAAGAAAACCAAGCTTGAAAACAAGTTAAAACACAAAATGTGCTTTAAGGAGTCTTAAAGCACGTTTTTGAAAAATTGTCTTGTAAATGAGTTTTGAATGGCTAAATGTCCATCATTACTCTTTAATTAACATGTGTACTATATAGTATCACATTTGGAAGTCTATATCAATGGGAAATCAAAAATTTCACATCTATGTGCCTTGTTTTAGTGAATAGTAACTTTAATAAGCTAGTTTGTAACATATGATGTTATAAGTAATTAAATGAGTCAATAAAGACTATTATACCCCTAGACTACTAATGGGGGCCGGTTTTTATGAGGTGAGTCATCACCTTGTAAGTTAACAAAACAAATAACTAATGATAAAGCAAGTTACTATTGCTTTATTACATAATATCTCTTAAAAAGGCAAACCTATCTTCATTCTCTCTTTCCTTCTTGCATTCCCACGGTTCCAACTCTATCTTCTTCCTCTCATTCACGTTTTCTACAGCAACACCAACACCACCATTATTTTCCATCTTTGACCACTTGTATCTCCTAGCTCACTTGGCCAAATGAAATTCCAAGACCACCATTCTCTTCCTCTCATCAAGCTCTTCATTTCTATCTTCTCAAAACTTCAAGAGCCCCATTTCGGTGCCATGGAGTTCCACCATTGAAGGAGCTTGAGCTTGTCTTTCCACATATTATTGATCTCCTTTGCTTCTAGGTAAGGAATCTCAAAGAAAAATCAAGTTTCCTCCATGTTTTGTTGTTGTCCGAAAATCACCATTAATGGTGCTCATTGTGTTGCTTTGTTCTAGCTCCATTTGAATCTTTCAAGGACTAGGTGGAGTCCTCTCTTCATAGATATTCAAACTCCCTTCAAAGATCAAGGTAAACAACTACATTAATGTTTTTGAAATAATGTAAACCTAGGGTTTACAATGAGATGAAGCATAAAGCTTATATACTCATTTCAATATTGGTATATTGTTTAGTAGTTGACAAGGAAAGAAATGCCTTACCGGTTTTAAGAGGAAACAAGAAAGAAGTTGAGTGGAAAAGAGGTAAATATGCTATCTCAATGTGGTTTAATGCCTTAGGAGAAATGAGCTTATAATGCTTGTTGAAACTACCTAAAGAGCAAATGGTGAATGACTTAGTAAAGTGTTCTCAAGGAGACTAGTAAAAGAACATATGCCTTGTTGTGTGTATTCGCAGGTTGAAGGCATTTAAATGTGGAGATTCAGTGTTTAAGGTTTATGCAATTTAAGGGCCTAAGAGCCATGTTATTTAAGGGCCTAGGTGCCAAGCAATTTAAGTTATGCACTATATTGTGATGTAGTGTAAATTTGGTGAAGTCTTGTGTGTGATGGTGTTTGATGGATTTTAGGTGTTCTTGGATGAAATAAGGTAAAAACCTAAGTGTTTGGATGTGAGTATATACAAGAGAAGCTATGGCCAAATTTGGGAAAATGTGTAAGAAGTTCTAAGTGTTTTAAATGGTTTTGGTGAACTAGGAAGTGTGAAAGGTGAACAAATGTTTTACTAAGAAAGAAAACATGTATTAAGGTGATTTAGAGTGATGCAAGGATTTAGGTATTATCTTGGAAGTTCTAGGAATTCAATGTGTGTTTTTGAGAATGTATTTAAGTCTTGGAGAAGTTTGTTTAAGGTTTAGGAATGTTGATGTACAAGGAAGAAGTGATGTTTAGGTAAGATGTGAAAAAGGAGATTTAGTTAGTAAGAAAAGAAGTTTGGGAGATGATGTTAAGGTGTAGAGGAAACACCTTGGTATAGTGGTCATTATTGGTGAAATACCACTTAGGAATCTTAAGGAGGAAACATTCCAAGTGCTAAGGATTTTGTAAGGAATTTGTGAATGATAAGATGGTTTTGGTGTGTGATTTAGAGAGTTTAGTACATGGCTAAAGGTGTGTTTGAAGTGCCCAAATGAGGTTAGGGTGTACTAGGATATATGGGGTGAAGTTTGGAGTTGAATGAGAAAAGGAAAACAAGGGTCTGGGGCAGACCGAACTTGCGACCGAACTTGCAAGTTCGGTCGAGCCCAGTTTACCCTGCGAGAATTGGCTTCTGGAATGGACCGACCTTGGGGACCGGACTTGCAAGGTCGGTCGGGCTTGTATTTTGTGTACGGATTAAGTTTCTGGAACCGACCGAACATGGGACCGGACTTGGCAAGTTCGGTCGGGCTAAATTTTCAAAGGGAAGAAACTCTCGGGAATAGACCGAACATGCGACCGAACTTACAAGGTCGGTCGGAGTAGAAAATTTTGACGGAATGTTTCTGGAATGGACCGAACTTGGACAAGTTTCGGTCGGTAGGTCGGTCGGACCAAACTGTTGTTTCCGGTTCTCCCTGCCTCTGTCCTTCTGGGGCTTGCTCGGTCCTGCTGTTCTGCGTGTTCCGGCCCTGTTCCTTTCCGTTTTCTGCCCTTCCGTGGGTGCCCCGTTTGTCCTCCCCTGTGCGCGTCCCTCCGTTCACTTGTCCCAGTTCTGTCACCTAGTTACCTGGCCCCGTTCTACCCTTCGCCTTCCCTGCTCGTAGCTCCCCCCTCTTTTCCTCCCCGTCCCTGTCCTGTTTCTCCTTGTTTCGCTGGCCTTTTCGCTCCGCGGCCCTTCCGTGGACGTATAAGTGGACTCCGGTGACAGGTATGGTTTTCTTGCCAACCTGTGTCCTACCGGATTACACCGGCTTGTATGCCAATGTGTTTTTCTGTGTGTTTGCCACGTTATAAGATAAATCATGGAACGAGTTTACAGTCGTTATTGTTGTTGTATGTTTACGTGCCGATACCGGTAACCTCAAATGCGCTTGAAGGGCTAGTTAACCACTATTAGGTAAACGTAAGAGAACGGTATCCGGTAATAACGTTTCCGACCTAAGGAACGTTCTAACCACGGCTATGCGTGAGTTAGTTGTGTGATGTTGCTGTAAGTGTATGACCCTCCTTTGCGTGATTAACTCAGTTGTAATACTGTATTGTGTGCTGATGTGATAGGTTCCACAGCGGAGTCTTTAACTGTGAATATTTATATATTATGGGGGGTGAGGAATCCGGTTGTTCCGGTCGCGCGTTGTTTGGGAGTTGTTGTATACAGTTTCTTCAGCTTCCTCTCTGTTGATTGTCTTCCTTCATTGGTCTTCGATCACCCCTGAGCTTAACCAAGGCTCTTGACTCACGTCTGTTGGGGATTATGTATGTTGTGTTCGGGTCACTAAACCCGATCCATCTTTATGTTAAGTTATTCGTTCGCCTAACAGAACGGTAACGAGTTATGTAAACGAGCTTAGCATGAGTTTGACAGCATCCTCTAGGCTCTCCCAGTGAACTAACTATGTTTGGGTCGGTTCCTAAGAGAACCATTCCCATTATGTTATGTATTTTTGTTGTGACGCAATATCTATTGCGGTGTTATGTTGTGCACGTTGAAACGTGCAAAGTGTTATTGTGTGATGTTATGTAGTGTATGTTATATGTTGTAAAATGTGGAGTATGTGGATCATGGATATGAATCCTAGTTTGAGAAAAGAGGCGTTTAAGGATAACCCGATTTAAGGGTAAGTGTCGTCTATTAAGGAAGTAGCTCCATTAGAGGAGGAACACTCTAGGGATAATGAATACCACGAGTGACTTATCAAGTAAGGATGTATTATCCGTCTGTTTAGCCCATTGAGGCGAAATGTTATGTGTTGTGTGTTTACAATTGCATGCATGATTTAAATATAATCAATCGCATGCTAAGACGACAATTAGTTGTGTGTGGCCCGGTAGCATGTGGGCTGCGGGATTACCATACCAGCAAAGGTGCTGAGCCCCTTGGGGGCCACCCTTTCTCTTCTTTTCCTATTTCAGGTACAGAGAGCTGGAAGCCGTTCGAGAGTAGGACGGGGTAGATTTTGTACATGGGTAATCATTTAAGTGTATATATACAGTAGGTGTAGTAAGACCGAAATTGTTATCGGCATCAGTTTATAATACTCGGTATAGTTGAAAAGTGTATGTTGTTGTTGTTGTTAATGGAAAGGGATAGGAATGTGTAGTCGCTCGGGAATTTAGCCCATCAGACCGGTACAATGTATGTGTATTAGCCTTGTTAGCCACGTGGGTGGTTAACGGCGTGTAACACCAACGAGTTAAGTTATTTGATGAGGTGTGTATTCCGCTGCAGATTGTTGTTATGTATTTGTTGTTGGATGGGGTGTTACAATACACGTTTCTAAGTTCGTATCAAAATGCAACAGTGCATATTTAAACAACTGTAACTAAACTACCCAGCGCGTCCCTCTCTTTGTCGACACCGGAAGCTGCATACCTGCAAAAATGGTTGTTTGTGGTATGGAATCAGCCCCTGCTCAGTATGTTACTACATGACTGTCATGCCCCCTCGGACCCTCAATTAATTGGTCGAGAGCATGCAATTCATTTTCATGCAAGTAGTTTAATATTAAAACTGTAAAGCAACAATATATATTGCAGTAAACTCAATTAGTAAACAAGCCCCCGGCTTCAACATCGCATCGTAATAAACCACTGAAAGCGTTACAACGCTTATATCAGTACAGAGACTCCATTCCAACAAACACTTGATAGTTCATAATTGAGTACGGCGACTCGCTCGACCAAACAATCCACCATAATCCACACATGAGTACAGCGACTCGACTCAACCAGTTCACATCACATGTATAAGTACAACGACTCAATTAATCCAAATCACAATACACAATGAGTACAACGACTCGTTTCAACAAATCCACCAATAAACAACACATAATCACAAAGCATAACCAATGAACAACAAGGCGAAACAACGAGAATTATAAACAAGTAAAAATTCTCGTCTTTGGCATGCAAGCCCAAATAACGTTCACCTAATGTACGAGCTAATATAGTCGTTCGTAATTGTTCAGTCATGCCTAATGACAACGTATCGTTAGAACGACGTGTCTCTAAGTTACCCATCTCCTATGGCGGGTCACCCACGGCAATAGCCACTCCAGCGGTAGAGTCTCTGACCTACGAACCATCTGTAGTTCGTTGGAAATTTATCCTGATACTTACGGATACCCACACGGTATCCTAGTATCGTTAATTGATCACAGTTCACAGCAAGAGCCACATCCTCTTGATAAACTTATCTATACCATCGCATCGTTTTACTATTTTTCCTAACACAGCAGACTAAGGTCGTTAGTCCAATCCTGAGTATGTCGACTCGGGATCCAGTGTTAGATACGAGAGCAGCGTTAAAGAGGCCATTGCTCCATATATAAGTCTCGGATAATATATATGTATATATCTTATTATCCTAATGCTACAACGTTTTTACTTATGTTCCTTATATTACACATATAAGATAGCATCACTACCGCTAGTTCGTTTTATAATATGTTCATATATACGAACGGTACTGTTATCGAGCAACAGTAATAATAATAAAGCGGCATTAATACACAACTCAAGCATATTAATTCACACAAGCAGACATTCAATCTTAACACAGATTTTCACACAATGTCTGAATTGAGGAAATCCTCAGAGACAATCAAGCCACATAAATAACATACCGTGCACCGGGATTATAAGACCGTGGAGTATGAATCTGCTAAATTCTCTGGTGAAATACCCCGTAGTTAAAAATAGTGATTAATTAGGCTA
Source organism: Limonium bicolor (assembly GCA_023374045.1). Taxonomy (NCBI): domain Eukaryota; kingdom Viridiplantae; phylum Streptophyta; class Magnoliopsida; order Caryophyllales; family Plumbaginaceae; genus Limonium; species Limonium bicolor. The sequence goes on from CM041780.1 coordinate 110,357,347, forward strand.
ATAAATAATTTAGAAGCTTAATTAAGTATAAATAATCATGAGGGAACAAATCCCGAAGAAAACGGACCTTTAAAACGGTTTAAAACATTACCGAACCTTAAAGCACGTTTTTCGAGGTAACCGGAAAAACGTGTCTTTAAGCGGGTCAAATAGACTCGTAACAGTTTTGGTCAACTAAATAATCATTAATAAATATTAGTGAGGCTTTAGGACCAATAAAATCAAGAAAACGAGAAATTAGTAAAAACTGTCAAAAACGGGAAGTTGTGGGGTAGAAACTTAAATAACCAAGAGTTATGTGTCCACTTTGAAAATAAAAAGTAAAAGTGTTATATGTGTGTGTGTGTGTGTCCGATTGGGACCCTCCCCTCACACTCCCCTCTATTTACAAAAGACAAAAATAATTAAACAACCTCACTCACCCTATACTACCTCACTTTATTCTCTCTCCTCCTCTCATTCTCTTCTCTCACGCATGCACCCTCCTCCCTCACTCTCTCTTTTCTTCTTCTACCTCTCTCACGATTTCCATGGTGAACAAGAAGAACAACACAAAACTCATCTTCTCTCCTTTGTAACTCTCTCCAAACTCCTCCAAAAATTATAAAAACACCACCATTGTACTCCTCCCCTCAAGAGCTACATTTCCATCTTTCCAAAATTCAAAAACAAGCATTTTCGATTTTATGGGTATACCCCATTTGGAGCTTCAACACCACCATTAGAAGGCCCTCCTTCTCCTTGTTCTTCTAAGGTAAAAATATTTTGAAAACTCCATCTTTTTCTAGCCTCAAAGGCAAAACGAAAATCTAGACTAAACCCTTGTTTGGTCTCTTGTGTTCTAGCCGATTTTGGCTTGTTGAAGGAGTTGGAAACCTTGTTCTTGAACCACTCCAAGCTTCATTTGCACTCTTGAGAGGTAATATGAATTCTAAACCCTAGAAATCTACATTGAAAGCTTAAATAATATTAAGAGTAGTTTTGGTATTGAATGTGGGTGTATATATGGGTGATAATGTTAGATTTGTTGAATACCAAAACCGGTAGAGAGAGAAGGAAGGAGAAAGAAGAAGAAAGAAAATCTAGAAGTAAAGCAAGGTAAGGAATGCTCACCTTTGTGTAGTCTTGTAATTGTATATGTAACAGATTTTTAGAAATGAAAATTGGTATTGAAAAATGGTAATGCATTAGTAGTATAATGTGTAAGAGAGTATAAGTATTTTGAAGCTTTAAAAGACATGTAAAACTGTTACAAAACAGATTGGGGATTAGTGGTTGTGTGTAGGAAATTTTGTAGTGTTTTAGGAGTGTTTTAGTATTAGTATAGTATATGGGAGCTTGTATATTGATGTCTATTGTAACAGGTGAAATAAGTGTTGAATTGTGAACTAGAATGAGTGGTGAGAGTGTAAAAAAATATAGGGGAGGTTATGTCAAAATTTACCTAGAATTATAACACTTAGTGAATTTTAAACTAGGTGAATAATGTAAGTTGTAACAGATTTTGAAAGTGATTGATAGAGGGAAGATGGGGAGAGATAGTTAATGTAATTGTAATGTGTTAGAGGTGTTAGAAATGACATTAGAAGAGGGAGTTGTAGATGGAGAGTGTTAGAGTTAAAATCTGTAGCAAAACACAATTAGGAAACAACTAGTGAAAATGTGAGTTGAAACTTAGAAAAATTATGTGAGTGAATGAGTATAAAGTTGTGTAACGAATTAGGAAATGAATTAGCATGATTTAGGGTGTTTAAATTGCACAAAAACATGTTAGGATGTATGTAGGAAGATTGGGGAAACAATGGGTGAAATTGGGAAAGAAAAATAAAAACTGTAACAAGGTTCTGGAACCGTCCGACCCAGACGGTGAGTCGGACGTGGGTCGGACGGGGCTTAAGAAACGAAAACCAGACTTTCTGGAATGGTCCGACCCAGAGCCGTGAGTCGGACGTGGGTCGGACATGGCTTAGAAAACTTTCTGTAATGGTCCGACCCAGAGCCGTGAGTCGGACGTGGGTCGGACATGGCTTAAATTTCGAAATCAAACATCCTGTAATGGTCCGACCCAGGACGGTGGATCGGACGTGGGTCGGACAGGCAAAAATATAAGGGTCGAAGTTTCTGACTTCGTCCGACCCAGACGGTGAGTCGGACGTGGGTCGGACGGAGCTTAGACTCGAGACCCAAAACCTTCTGGAATGGTCCGACCCAGAGGGTTTGGGTCGGACGGAATAGTGCTGGGTCGGACAGGGTAATTTTCTGGAACCGAATCTTACTGGAATGGTCCGACCCAGGGCTTGGGTCGGACGGTGGGTCGGACGGCCCAATCCTGACAAAAAAAAAATTTATTTTAAGTTAAATAACAATAGTATATGTATATATATGTAAACCCACACATATATATATACATGTAAGTAAGCATGCAAACCTTAAGCAAGAATAAAAACTTTAAGTAATGAAAAATGAGTAAGTAAGGTGTAAGTGTAAGAAGTATAGGGACATAGTAAGTATGAGTTAAGTAATGATAGTTAGATTAATCATTTAATTGTATGTATACAATAGGATTGGATTTGTGACACCGAAGGACGTTTGGAAGTACGTACGACGGTGAACGGTATGGATTCCTCATGCCCCGTATGCTATCTTGGTTACTCTGATTTGTGTGTTGTGTGCTAATTGATCATCAAATAAGATAAATGCACGAATCGGAGTTAATATGCATACTTGTGAAATGTAGTGTTGTATGATGTTGTATATTTTCTTAAATCATAGTTTGTATAATTCATGAAATGTATGGATGATAATGAATGTGTGTATGTAGGTTGTATTGTACCGTGACCGTTATTTATTGTGCTTGGACTTCTAACTTGTTCCTAACAAGCTAACCATCCTAACTTAAAATGGTAATTAAATTGGAATGAGTAGAAGTCCGATATAGTTTCGGCCACGCGTGAGGATGCGGAGTCACGAGAGGTTGGCTCCAATTCCTGACTCTTAAACTGGTCCGCGGCCCAAATCCCTTAAGTGGGTAGCATCCCGGATTGGTGAGTCAAGTAAATCCCGGATGTGGGACGGTGTAGTCCCCAAGGCCGGAGGTCCCGACGACTTAACTTGAGTATAAGTAAGTAAGTAAGAATGAGTAAGTAAAGTAATTGTAAGTAAGAAGAAGTAAGTAATGAGTAAAAGAGTAAAGCATTCCGATTAACCCGGATGCATAATTTGGCTAACCTTGTGAAGGTAAGTTGAGTTGTATGCTATGATATTGCTGCCTTGAATTGTGTAATGAAGTGTATAGCATGTATGATGTATGAAAGGCATGTATGTATGAAATAAATGAATTGCATGCTTAGTGGACGTCAAATAGTCGGCGTGCCCTAGCTAGCACGCGGTATATGCGGAGTCCATATGCAGCGTTTGCTGAGCCCCTTGGGGCACCATTTTTACTACACGCAGGTACTCGAGATTGATGAAGATGCTGAGGACATAGCTCTATTTCTTTATCTTCTTTTTGATTGTAAACAATGAATTTATGATGGGTGTACTGAGTAGTACATGGCTGTAGTTTTTGAGTAGCCGGTGTACCATGGGGTACACCTTTTTGGATATTGGGAAAGGAGCATTGGTATAGATGAGTAGCTTTAGAAACTCATTCTTTTGGTAAGCTTGAAAGATTGTATCTGAATATACTTTAAATACTCGGTGATCCAGGATGTAAGTATTTGACATATGTTATTTTGGTAAGTAATTTAGTAGCTCGGTACGTTATGTTCATCAGACCGTGACTGTAAGTATTAGTAGCCTAGCTGGCCGTATGGGCGGTTAGCGGCATTGTTTCACCCGCCGTAGTAAGTATGTAATAATTCCGCTGCGAACTCGTAGGATTAATAGGACGATTAGACATTAAGCATAGGATTAGCGGTTGGGGTGTTACATCTGGTGATCCTCGAGACGTCTCTAACAATCTATTAATATGCATCACACTATGCATCAGCATCTCATATTAACAATACACTATGGCACCCCGTACCGTTACTAATCCATCCCGGTTTATTCCCCGTTGTTAACTATTAACGTTTGTTGGGTTTTCGGTTTAACGCGGGATTTGGAAAAACGTCATATTTCATGCGTGATTACGTCGAGTATATTAATATACTTAACTTTAAACGTTTATTATCGCATGTAATTTAATACACATTTGTATATTATATAGTTTATCACTATATTGCATGTATAATCTTAATCATATACTATACATTTCACCTTAGTATTTATTTTCCTAAGGTATGTTTTTCCAAGTTTAATGTGGTATAATTCATATGTAAAAATACTTTGAATTATATAAATCCTTATTATTCCATGAATACTCCTAACATTTAGAATTTCCATATCTAATGTTTGTAAATCTTTTCTCTTTATCTTATATCATTTTAATTATCATAAATATAGTTATTAAACCATATTATATTTTTCCACTCCATATCATATATTTATTTATATACATGTATTATGGGACTATTTATTATATGGTAAGTCTTTATAATATATTCATTTTCTTTTAATGAATATTCCTTATATATAAATGTTATAACTCTTATAACATTAAAACCGTATTATAAATTTTTATTTAAAAATGCCCATATTTCCGAACAGTACCTATTTTCTTAAATATTTACAAAATCCACCACATAATTAATATAATGTTATATTATAGTTATATAACATATATTATGACATTTATGTCATTAAAACAATTATAACCTATAGTTATAAATTGTTATATATACCAAATAGCCCCTTATACCCTCGACTTTCACTATATACCACTAAACTTCCATAAATTACAAACCAACCCCAATTTATAATACATAGTTTTCTAATGTCATTAAAACTATATATTATACATATTTCTTTATAAAACCTTATATATAACTCCAAAAATTACCAAACTATACCAAAAGGTTATAAACATCATTCCTAACCTTATATTTTCAATATTTACGGTTTCCACCTTATATGTTACCTATATGTAACAATGATATAAAATATCATATATTATACTTGTATAATCCATATTAACTCCAAATTTAACCAAATAAATTCCTTAAAATTCCTAATGACCCATAGGTGTATAAAATACCATTTTATACCCCAAACTTTCGGTAATATCATATATACCCACATGTTATGTAATTTTTACATTTTAATACATAACTTAATATAATTTTATAATTAAATTATTAAATCATCAAATCTGGTCAAAGTCTTTTGCTTGGTCAATGTTTGACTTACAAACATCATTTTGACCCCACTTCCTCGGTAATTACAAAGATTACCCCAAACTTTCCAATATTTGCAATTTCACCCCAAAAACTTTATAAAATTTTATAAATTTTATTAAAATACATTTTAAATCCCAATTTTCGGCTATATTTATCTATAGCCCTCTAATGTTTGATTAATTACGGCTTTGACCCCTTACTTAATAGTAAGTGCATAAAATAAATTAATTAAGCTCTTAAACTTAAATAAAATGGCCTAATGACATGGCCTTATTACAACTTTGCTTATAACATAAAATGACACATAAATAGCTCAATTCATACAATAAACTCACGGCCTTGCTGTAGTTTATTTATTTTTCCACATAATGTCATAATTTGACCATTATGTTAATTAAATCACTTAAATGACTAGCTTAATTTATCTTAGTCATTTTTTCCCTACTTAGGTTAATATAACCCATATATTTAACTCCACTCTCGGCACATAATATATATATGCTAAGAAATCATAAAAATCATAAGTTTAAGGTGTTTATACCTTGGTTTATCCTTGTAACAACTCGGCAGCTTGGAGGAAAAATCATCACATCATTTAGACATATTTAATACACCTTAAAAATGCAAGGAAGTTTCCAAAGGGTTTCGGTCTGAATTAAACACACCACATGGTGTTAAATTCACCATATAAACATAGGAAATAGTTAGGCAACAACAAGCTGCTATGGTAATAGGTTTTACCTTGGCAAAATGCCTTAAAGAATGGTATTTCCTTTGAATTCCGGCCACCCTTGCTCCAAATGGTTAACCAACTGAATAAACATGTAAATATGAAGATTATGAGTGAATAAACTCATAGAAATCAGAAGAAGAAAACCGGATGGAGAATAGAAATCCTTAAGGTATGTTTTTTACCTTATAATGTAAATTTTGGAAACCTTGGTCCCTAGACTTGCTTCAGCCGAGATTGAAGATTGTTCAAGGTTTAAAATGCTGAGAATAAGCCATGGAAAGTGATAGATCATGAGCTCCAAGTGTAGGTAATGAAGAGATGAAGAAAAAGAGCTAAAATATGCCTTAAACCATTACCTTAGGTGCTTAAGAGATTGATTTGTCTTCCATACTCAAGAACACAGCTTGAGATGGTTTGGAAGAGCTGATGGCTCGGCTGGAATGGGACAAGAGGCAAGAGAAGGCAAGGTAATGTGTTTAAAGGAATAAAATGTTATAAAAAGGAATAATAAATGGTGATTCACCTAATTAGGAAGATATTTAGCACTAAAGAAGAATGTGCTGTCTTCCTTCCTCCATGCCTGCCGACAGCCATAGGGTTATAAGGGTCATTTGTTGACCATTGACCATACTTAGTCAATTTTGCTTAAAAATGCACTATTTGGGTTACTATTCACAAATAAATGTCATATTTTGATTTTTATTTTCAAACTTTGATTTAGACTTTATAATATAGTCTATCATGTCAAATTAATGATATAAATGATATACTTCAGTCTTTAAAATGACAAAAAGTCATTATCTTAGAGCTCATACATAAAAACGTGCTTTAAGGTGTTTTAGTGCACATTTTGTGTCATAGGGTGTTTCTGAGCTTAGTTTTCTTTGAGAACAGTTTTGTTGTGTTCCTTACTTCACTATAATACTTAGGAATCCACTTTGGATCCTATTTGAGGTCATACAATCTTTATGGTGCTTTAAAGCACATTTTTTGGCTTTACCGATCTTAAGGCATGTTTTGCCTTGTTGAGATCTTTAGATTGTTCCCCCAATGGTATTTAGATGTTTATTAACCATCTTAGATCATTAGTAGATCATTTAATTAAGTTTTTAAGGTTAGGGGTATTTCAGTCTACCCCCCTTAAAAAGGCTTCGTCCCGAAGTCCTTATTCATAATCAGTTCACCTAAGGAATCCAGTTCCACTAAGTAATCATAGACAAATCATCACTATGGAGTACATCCCACTATGTTCAGACCTAGTCTATATGTATCACATTTGATACAGCATTGATCTCATTCCATATAATCAATAATCATGCCACATTTATTCATAAACAACACTAAACAAGGTGCAAAACTCAATAATACACAGCACTAGACAAGGTGCAAAACTCATTCATACACAGCACTAGACAAGGTGCAAAACTCAATAAAGTACTCAAAGGTGTTTGCAAGGGGTGCTCCATGCATCCCTATCTACATGCTAGTATCTCGTGAGGATACTCACACATCATTCCACATGTATGTGTGCACATATATTTAACGATGACAAATCACAGGGAAGTAGTCTTAAAGACCAGGACTTGATGATCCCCAACCCCATGCTAACCAACGTCTACTACCCGTGGACACACCGGTTTAATAACGAAGGGCATTGCGGTCCACGGCTCCTCGAATAGTATCACCTAATTTCCTTAATCACCCGCAGACACACCGGTCCAAAGACAAAGGGCTCTGCGGTCCACGGCTCTTTGGGTGATGTCACTCGCAGACACACCGGTCTAATGACAAAGGACTCCACGGTCCACGGCTCTTCGAGTGACGCCCTAAATTCCAATTTCTATTCGTATCTGTGTCCACTTGTAGGAAGTTTCGAGAGTCATTCAACCCCGACGTGGTCGGCATCAGTGTTGAACTATCTCTCACCTCAATTTGTGTTCGGTTTCACTTGATCGGACCAGGATCAAGTTCAACTTCCCACGTCAATTTCAATCAATCAATTGTTTATTCACTTCTAATCTTGTTTCCTCTTGATATTTGCCACCTTGTGTTCTATAGATACACAAGTCAACTAGTGTAATTAATCTAATCACTGGCATATAGGATCATGTATCCTAACCATGTACCAAGTTCTTTCGACTTATAATTATTCATACAACTCCTAGAGGTTTTACCTCCACTAGGTTACACATCGGTCTCACGCCGATTCACTCATCGCATTTTAATAATCGGTTTCGTACCGAGTCACAAATCATATAGTATGGAGCTTTCTACTCCATCTATTTGGAATCTCCCATCGGAGCTACTAGATAGACCTACTTGAACTCTCAACCGGAGCTAACAAGCTAGGCGTTTATGTGTTTAATGTTCGTAATGTTTGCATAATAATCGGAAATAGGACAAGAACACTCTATCTGTTCTCCCTTTCCTATTCGCCACAACTAATGCGAACTAAAATATATATATGTTCATACACATAATACATCATAATATTACCTCAAGTAATATAACACAATCATAATACTTGTACTCTACGTACAATAATAGTTTGCAGCATGTGTACCATGCGCTACGTACTCCTACGTACGGTATATTTTAAGCGTGCGAAATCGCTCTACCCCCCTTAAAAATGATTATGCCCACGTAATCTCCGAATATATTATCTTGAAGTAATAAGTTCAAGATGTTCCACTCCAGTGGAATTATTCGTGCACTAATGTGCTACATATTACATTACTCCTTTTCTCTAGGGTCGGGCTTTAGCCCCTCAGGCTATACTGCCTATCTCGGTTAGGTGTATATATATTCATATACGGTTTGATCGGGAGATGTAAACACATCATTTGTGTTCCCCAAACCTGCTAGGTACGTCAAACCTAAGCAATATGGGCCCACTCGCTCCGCAAGCAGTATGCCCCACTACCTTATGGTTAGTTTACCCCTATTAGGTAGTAGTTTCATGCCGTTTCAGCTCCACGTGACGGTGTTTTCTACACGGTCTTCCATAATTATGGGAATGGAGTAATTTATTTCACTGTGTGGTATCATTTGTCACACACGCTTATTATTTCAACTAGCTATTCTATTCAGTCTTCCTGAATTCTATACATGCTCATGGTATATTCCCAAGAGTTCATGCCACCCTACCGAGCTAACCTTCGGTGTAAGGGTTGTCGAGCTATGCTCTAGCACCTAGTGCTTGCAGTAGTTGTCTCTAAAATGTCAAAACGAGTCTGATATGCACAACTAACTGGCGCCTCATGACTCCAATTTATTTCCCTCTGGGATGAGTTCGTTTCTTAGGTACCTTGTAGGTCCTTTTTTTTTGTGTGAACTCGTATCCCTCGTGTGTAGGTATTTTAGTACCCACACATATGGTTCATCCCTCTTCTTGATTAGGGGAATCCATTGGTTTATCTGATCTTCCACGTTATACTTCTCACCCACATAATTCTGTTAACAGTTATCACAATGGCCGCTTGTTGCGCACCATGTACTAGTCGATTAGACGGTTATCCGCTATTGCGGTTTGCATGGAGTATCTAATCTCCAGCTTAGAGTATCTCTTGTAATGCTCACTTTTGCCCTTCGTCTGTTGTAAACATACAATACGACTGTGGGTTTTAGCTTGGCATTTGTTTTCTGTTCAACCCTAATTGGTACTAACATACTAACGTTTTATGGCTTGAGCATGTGGTTATTATTGTTTAATGCGACATCATGGCGGCGCCCTCAGCGCATTATATAGCTCTTTCTGTGCCCCCTCTTTTGGGTAGCATCTATATCTTATAAGGTTTCTCTAGTATAACTTCCTAAGATACCACAATTCCTCTTTTCAGTCATGGGTTCACCTTGCCTTTACCATAAATTAGGCCTTGGCTTCCTCGTTTACTAAAATCTTCAAAACTTGTGTTCTAACTCATCCACTGCAGAGTTGCGACCTTATGTCATTTAATTATCAAGCTATCCTTAATTTTTTTCCTAACCTTATTAGTTTGACCGAGATCTCTCTCGTCAATTCATGGTTTACCTAGTCAGGATTCCATTCTCTGACTTAGACACAGAGTTGATTACCTCCTGGGTCCTTACACTACTCGTTTACATACATGGGGTACCATACTGATACATTACTACTTACCCAACTAACTTAATGTAAGTTTTGTCAGGCCCACAAGCTCCTAAGAGTGTGGACGTCCCATCTCTCGTTTAGTGCACTCGTAGTGGTCGTACCCGGTGATTATCGTGCTCTTAGTCCTGGTAATTCATGTCGGAGTAACTAGACTGCCAATTCCTACTTTTAGTGTTAGAATGGCCCTAGAGGGTTCTCTGGGTTCTATGGGTTCCTTTATTAATGTATATTTTCCTTACCTTCTCTAAGATATGTGTTTGTGACTTATCGTCATAACACCGGTTTCCACATGCTTGTTGTCTGGTATCTGTGAGTGGGGATCAGTAACTACTTACTATGTCTCCCGTTCACTCCTAGGCTGTTAACGCCCTCAGATATGAGTTCTCAGTTCTCGAACTCCACCCAATCCATTGGGTTACACTCTCTGGTGTAGCATAGACTCCATGACAAGGGTCGACACATCGTGTTTCTCCTGCCTTATGGTAGTCCCTTTTTAGCCTGATATTAATCAGTATTTGTGATTCATCACCTTTGTTCTCCTAGTTTTGGGTCATTTTGGTGGTACTAAGGGTATCCTTCCGTAGGCCTATGCCATACGATATTCAGGTTCAGTACTTATTCTAATAGTTAAATGATTATTGGTCTTTCTATTTAATTTAATCCTAGTTGGTTCTAACACTTTCTCCTAAGGTTACAATTGGATACCCACAACTTAGTGGGTTCCGCTATCATCGCTCTTCATTGTGTAGTCCTTACTCTTATTCATCTCGTATTTCCTCCATCCTCCTCAAGGTAACAGTATCTTCCGTCCTCAGGCAAATTCACTGTTCAGTTAATATCCACTGCCCTCCGAATGGGAGTCTAGCAGCATAATGGATTAACAACACTCCCGGTGTGTGTGGTGCGGGCATAACATCGGCCCTTTTATCGCACGTTCAAATCTGCCTATTAATTTTTTTTTCTTACAACAACAAAATAGTTAGTCCTAACAACACTTGTCTAATATTTCCATCCACTCAGTCGGATAGGTTTTATTTAAAGTCTTGGCTCGTATAGCTCACTTCTTGCCCTCTGGTGATGTCCAATGGTAGTGGTTTAACCACAAGTGTCGCGCACTCTGTTGGGGTAAAACCTAACGGTAAATTGTTGTTGGGGGGTTTAACCTAACGGCAAGTGTACCGGTCGATTATAGCAAGTTTTAAATCTCGGAGTATTCCCTGAGTATCGAATCCAAGGAGGCAGCGGCTAGTTTAATTTCTACTTACACACAAAACAAATAACAGGAAATTGGGGGTTTTTGTATGTGATGGTGAATGTTGTAAAAGAGTTCAAAAAGCAATAAACAACAGGTAAATAATTGTTTTGATTTTGTTTGATAAGGGAAATTCCGGTTTACTACTTCTCTCTAGATTGCAATTTCTTCCCCTAAGTGATTTCTACAGTATTCTGAATAAAACCCTAGAATAAGGATAACTCGTATTCGGTCTCCCGCTCCACGAATTCTAATTAGCAAAGACCGAATCCTAACTCTCGTTATGAATCCACTGTTTACTAATTGCTTTAAGTGTAGTCTAGATTAATGGTCAGCTAGTGTTTTAGAGGAATTACCATCTCTATACTAACTGGTTCTTTCCCTGTAGTCAATTGATAGCCGCAGTTCTCACTTATAAGCTAACAAACTGATAAAATCATTTAATTGATCAGATTAACAAGTCTAGGAATTCATAAGGGAAAAGAACTTTATTCTATTGTACTGCAGAAAATCACAAAGGTTCAGAAATAATTATTCTAGAGATACATAGTAAACCGAAATTAAAAGCGACTACTCAGCCATAGACAAAATAACAATGCTCAATATAAACAGCATAAGGATAGAGGGATTTAGCAGAAAAACTTATTTTAGAAGCCGTGGTTGATTCTGCAAATTCCACAAATGTCTGAGTCTTGTCCGGCTAACTTGGGGCGGACGCAGATCCGGACACGTTGTCCTGGTGCTGTCCGGATCCGGACGTCAATCCGGACGCGGGTAGATGAAGCGCTGCGAGCAGGTTTTGTCTGTGAGTGAGGGTGAAGAGTTACGGAGGAAATTTATGAATGGAGATGGATGATTAATCGTGGAAGTGATGTTGTGTAGAGAGGAAGAAGAGAGTAATGTGTAATGGAGAGACTCAGAGAGTCAGGTGCGATTTGAAATGCAAAGCTCGTTTTCGGTTGATAATTGCGCCGAAAGCCAATTATCAGCGCGATTGCATTTTTATTTTTCAGCTCTGTGTGACGTCCGGATCTGTGTCCGGATCCGGACGTGAGACAGCGGTTTTGGATCTGAATCTCGGAATATGTCCGGATCGCTGTCCGGATCCGGACAAGACACAGAATTCTCGGTTGGGTCACGTCCGGCTAAGTTGACTCGGACACAGATCCGGACGTGAGACGTCCGGCTCTGCGTCCGGCCAGGTTGACCCGGACACGACCAATTTTTGTGTCTCTTTCCCTGATTTGTTCCCCGTTTGTTGCGTTGTAATCCTTATGATGTAAAATCTTCATTTCCCTGGGTTTTTCCTATATTTAACATATAAAGTGCATCAGTTCATATCAAAACATCAATCTTAGGGAAAAACACATAATAAGTGGGAAACATTGCTTAAATTGTAGCAGATTATAAGGTAATTAAACCTTTAAAAGCCTATATGTTTCACACTTATCAACTTCCTCACACTTAAGCTTTTGCTTGTCCTCAAGCAATTAAAGAATAAGAATGTCTCTAAAACCGTCACATAATCTCAAGATTAAACAGGTGCAGAGGGAAATCAAGCAAAGTGACAAATGAAAGAATAATCTTGCTCTTTAGAGGTAGGTTTTCACAAACAGTGAAAGAAGAACAATTTTGTAAAAGCATAGAGAAACTAGATTGTAGAAAACAAGTTAGCTTAGCTTGGGACTTTCCACCAATTTTCATTCCTCTAACCTTTGGATGACAAGGGGTGTGAAGTAATGCCTTATTCCGCAATACCTTTCAACACCACGCACTCATGATCAAAAGTATAATTTTAACTGCAATTATCTCCTTTGTAAGCGAAAGCATTTATCTTCAAGAGTTATTAAAACAAACTAATATTTGAGATCTTGCAGAGTTATTCCGTAACCCAGACTTTTCTCTCTATCCTTGAGATGGTGTTGGGCCAACTATCCCAGATCCCGAGACCTTAGGTAGATAGGTGTTAAGGCACCCTTAAGACTTAATAACCGGATAGACGAGGCCTGCTATTGTTAGGAAACAAAATTTTTGATCAGTGGAGTACCTTGCCTTATCCTTTTCATTCCAAACATTCTCTTCATTTCCAAAATCCCAAGCTAAAATAATCTGGTTTCCACAACTAGCTAATCTACCTGGTTTGAGTGAAAATAAAGTATTTTTGAAATAAAATTATTTATCAAACCTCATCAAGCAAAATGATTCTTACGGTTGTCACTTGGTTTAATTTCAAATGCTCCTGTAATTTTTTATTGGTGTGCACAGTCATTAGAGCAGCAAAAAGCAAGTGTGGCATTAAAGAACAACTAGCATGTTTTCAGGGAAAGATCTTTCCTTCCTCACACTTAAGAGGAGCAATGTCCTCATTGTTCATAGAAAAAGCAGTGAAAAGATCTTTCAAAACATGCTATACTCATAATAGACGCATAAGCAATAAATAACCCTCAACGCAAGAAAGGTGGAACATCAATAAGTAAAATTAGGAACTGAGACTCCCCTGGTGTTATAGATTGAGGAAGATGTTCTTCCTCACACTTGAAGTTTTTCAGGGGTCGAGATATTCCTCATGAGTCACAGACAGTATACGTGTCGTCCAAAGCAAAAGTTGCGAGTTTCTAAACGATAAACAAATGCAGTGAGAAACCTAAACAGCAAGAAAAGAGAAGCAAATAATGCACCAATACCCGAAACCGATCGAGCAGCATGTTCTATTTGAACATATTCTGGCACATAGTTGTTCTATGAGAACCAAGGCATTAAAACATCCAAACATGGCAAATAATAACAATAAACAGTAGAACATTAACCTAGAAAACAATTGCAGATTTTTTTTTTGTGTGTGTCCGGATCAACTTGGCCGGACGCAGAACCGGACGTCTCATGTCCGGATTTGCGTCCGGCTGGATTTAGCCGGACACGTTGAAAACTTTTTTTTTTACATGTCCGGATCAACTTGGCCGGACGCAGAACCGGACGTCACATGTCCGGATTTGCGTCCGGCTGGATTTAGCCGGACACGTTGAAAACTTTTTTTTTTAATTTTTTAATATATATATATAATTTAAATTAAAAACCATTAATCTAAAACACCTCATTATTTTAAAAATAAAAACATTTCCAAAAATAATTAAACAAAGATAAAACAAACACAAGAAATGCAGAAATAAAATAGCCAGAGTGTTAAAGGACTCCCTGATCAGTGGAACATTGCCATGATATTTCCTCACACTTGAGTTCAGTTTAGCATTAGAATGAAGTACCTGAAAGATTAAATTGCAAAACCAGAAGAACTCAAGTGGAACCAGGCAGAGTTATTATTGAAATAGGGGTCGGGCTCTTGCAGTAAAATAATGAAAAGTCTCAACAAATAAAAGAAGGTTATATCAAAGGAAAATTATATCAAACAAAAGGAAAGTGTAAAAAGAAAGTAGGGAGGAGATTTTTTTTACTGGTGGGTTGCCTCCCACCAAGCTGCCCATCTTTTCGGTCTTTGGCTAGACCTTGTTTTTGTTCTTAAGAGATTCCAGAAGATTGAGCCATCTTTGAAACCTGGTGACATGAACTCCGAGAAGCTTCCAAAACGTTTTTAGAAGACCTACCAGCATAAAACAGTAGCTGCTCACCTTCTGCATTCAAAGTGATCGTTCCATGAGCAACTTCGATTCGAGCGTCGGCTGTCGCTAGGAAGGGTCTTCCAAGGATAATAGGGACCGTTGGGTCTGCAGCCATGTCGAGTACGACAAAGTCGTAGGGGAAATACAGATGCTCCACCTTAACCATCACATCCTTTGCAATTCCACAAGGGTAAACCATGGAGCGATCTGCCAGCTGAAGCGTCATTCGTGTAGGCTGTAAGTCTCCAATTCCAAGCTTTTCAAATAAAGTGTATGGTATGAGACTAATCGACACTCCTAAATCAGCAAGACAGTGGTCGAAGTCATGTCTCCTACTCTGCATGGAATTGTGAAGCTTCCAGGATCTTTGCATTTTTCTGGTAAGCGCTTCTGTATGATTGCTGAACAAGTCTCTGTGAGCTGAATAGTTCCTGTCTCAACTAACTTTGCCTTATTAGATAAAAGCTTCCTTAAATACTTGGCATAGTTAGGTACCTTCGCAACTAAATCAACAAAGGGGATATCAACAGATAATTGACGAAGTAAAGTAAGAAACTTATCAAACTCACTATCCTCTTTGGAACGCTTGGTTTGTTTGGAATGGAACTGGAGGAGCAACTTCAACTGTAGGTGGTGTAGGTGAAGGAGATTTGGTAACTTCACAATTCCGCTCATTCTCTAGCACCGGTTGCTCTATGCTCACCACCAGAGGCTCAGTAGCTTTACCTTTACTACTCCTAGTAGTACCTTCTTCGCTATTTCCTTTTCATGCAGTAGACATTTGTTAGCCAAAATATCATCCACCAGTGTAGCATAATTTGGCATTAACTTAAGCATATCATAAAAAGGAATATCTTTAGTTAATTTCTTAAAAATTTTAAGAAATTTTCCAAGCTGTTCATCAAGGTCCCTTTTCTTTAACCTGTAAGGAAAAGGAACAGGTTCTTCAAATTTACGATTGGAAATAGAAGAGTAAGAAGGTTGAGTTTCAAGAGACTCCTTCTTCTTGGGTTTTTCAAAAACTTTACTAGAGTCCTTAACCTCTTGTTGAACAGGTAAAATTGCAGCGACAAGTGGAGTATCTTCTTCCACAACAAAAACAGCTTTAGCATACTCGCGAGGATTCTTTTCTGGCTGGCTAGGTAGAGCCCCTGCAGGTCTATCAGAAAAATTTTCATTCAGTTGGGCAATCTGAGTCTCAATATGTTTGTTGAAAGCTCTCTGCTCCAAGATGAATGTCTTGTTCTCATGGTTTGTGTTCTCTTGTTGTTCGAGTTTCCTATTGGTCGACAAGATAAACTCCCGCATCATATCCTCCAAACTTGAACTCACACCAGCTGGCTGTTTCTGTGCCTGCTGGTTCTGCATTTGTTGATTCTGATGAGGTCTCTGAAAATGCGGAGTGTTCTGCTGTGGAGGCCTCTAACTGTAGTTATTTCCCTGGAACCTCTGCTGCTGATATCCTTGATTGTTTTGATTGTTGTAGAAGTTCTCTTGCCTGTTTCCCAGATAATTTACCTCTTCATTTTGCTGAGAAGTACACTGACACATGTTGGAACTTCTACCACAATACTCACACTGTGGGAAAGAATCGGTCACAACAGCTGCACTTGACTGAGGGTTCATCATTGCACACATCTTCTCGAATTGCTTAGACATGCTATCCATTCTGGCAGCTAAAAGAGTGTTCGAATCTACCTCATAGATTCCAGCGGTCTTCCTTGGGGGAACCTCAGTAGATGTCCTAGTACCTCCCCACTGATTGGATGCATTGGTAATGGTCTCCAACAATTCCTTGATTCTAGCTATTGGTAACTCCATGAGGCTTCCTCCTGCACAAGTATCTACCAACAAACGCTTGAATGATCCAAATCTTTGTAAAAGGACTGTAAAATTACCTCCTCTCCCAAGCCATGGTGTGGTACTCTGCGCACAATCCCCTTGAAACGCTCCCAAGCCTCAGATAATGTCTCACCGGTGAACTTCTTGAAGTTGGTAATCTCTCCTCTCATAGTCAGCATTCGAGAAGGAGGGAAATACTTCGCCAAGAATACATTTGCTAACTCTGTCCAGGTAGTGATACTGTTGGGCGTTAATGAGTTTAACCATTCTGCAGCTCTATCCCTCAGGGAGAATGGGAAGAGAGTCAATCTAGCAACCTCTTGTGAAGCTGATGTAGAGCATGCTCCTACCAATCTCAGGAAAGTGGTGAGATGGACATTGGGATCTTCGGTGACTGTCCCGCTGAACTGGGGTGCGTTCATGACCATAGTAACATAGTGTGTCTTGAACTGCCACTGTACTCCAGCTGGTAGCGCGGGAATTACTATCGATGAAGTAAGCCCTTCGACGCTTGGGCGGGTGTAATCCCTCATGTGCCTCCCGAATTCAAATTCTCCATATTGGCTCCTGAGGGGTTGTTTAGAATCTCTTCTTCAACTAGTAACTCAGAAACAATCTCCTCTGCTGGTGAATCTTTTGGAGGCACCTTCTGCTCAATTGGAGGATCCAGTACTAACCTTTTTCGAATCCTTCTTGTTACTCTGTCTATTTCTGGTTCAATTTCGAATTCAGGGTTTCCTTCAGAACGAGTTTTAACCATAAACCAAAATAATCAGATAACTGATAGTGGGTAAAAAGTAAACTCAATCAAGTAAAACCAAAATAATACTAGAACCAAAGATAAGAGACAAATTGCACAAAGCTAAGAAAATAAACAAAGGAACAAAATAAAAATAAAACAAAACAAAAATAAACTAAACTAAACTAAAAAGCAAAACAAAATCATATAAAAAAAATTAAAATACCAATATAAAAATTAAACTAAGCAACCGTGCCTCCCCGGCAACGGCGCCAAAAACTTGTTGGGGTAAAACCTAACGGTAAATTGTTGTTGGGGGGTTTAACCTAACGGCAAGTGTACCGGTCAATTATAGCAAGTTTTAAATCTCGGAGTATTCCCTGAGTATCGAATCCAAGGAGGCAGCGGCTAGTTTAATTTCTACTTACACACAAAACAAATAACAGGAAATTGGGGGTTTTTGTATGTGATGGTGAATGTTGTAAAAGAGTTCAAAAAGCATTAAACAACAGGTAAATAATTGTTTTGATTTTGTTTGATAAGGGAAATTCCGGTTTACTACTTCTCTCTAGATTGCAATTTCTTCCCCTAAGTGATTTCTACAGTATTCTGAATAAAACCCTAGAATAAGGATAACTCGTATTCGGTCTCCCGCTCCACGAATTCTAATTAGCAAAGACCGAATCCTAACTCTCGTTATGAATCCACTGTTTACTAATTGCTTTAAGTGTAGTCTAGATTAATGGTCAGCTAGTGTTTTAGAGGAATTACCATCTCTATACTAACTGGTTCTTTCCCTGTAGTCAATTGATAGCCGCAGTTCTCACTTATAAGCTAACAAACTGATAAACTCATTTAATTGATCAGATTAACAAGTCTAGGAATTCATAAGGGAAAAGAACTTTATTCTATTGTACTGCAGAAAATCACAAAGGTTCAGAAATAATTATTCTAGAGATACATAGTAAACCGAAATTAAAAGCGACTACTCAGCCATAGACAAAATAACAATGCTTAATATAAACAGCATAAGGATAGAGGGATTTAGCAGAAAAACTGATTTTAGAAGTCGTGGTCGATTATGCAAATTCCACAAATGTCTGAGTCTTGTCCGGCTAACTTGGGGCGGACGTAGATCCGGACACGTTGTCCTGGTGCTGTCCGGATCCGGACGTCAATCCGGACGCGGGTAGATGAAGCGCTGCGAGCAGGTTTTGTCTGTGAGTGAGGGTGAAGAGTTACAGAGGAAATTTATGAATGAAGATGGATGATTAATCGTGGAAGTGATGTTGTGTAGAGAGGAAGAAGAGAGGAATGTGTAATGGAGAGACTCAGAGAGTCAGGTGCGATTTGAAATGAAATAGAAGGTGGGTTTATATAGGATTAGAAAGGAAAACAATCGTTAATGGAGGTTTGGTGTATTGTGAGTAATTGAGCATGGGTGCCTTAATTTAAGGGGAGTATGGGCAAAGCTCGCTTTCGGTTGATAATTGCGCCGAAAGCCAATTATCAGCGCGATTGCATTTTTATTTTTCAGCTCTGTGTGACGTCCGGATCTGTGTCCGGATACGGACGTGAGACAGCGGTTTTGGATCTGAATCTCGGAATATATCCGGATCGCTGTCCGGATCCGGACAAGACACAGAATTCTCGGTTGGGTCACGTCCGGCTAAGTTGACTCGGACACAGATCCGGACGTGAGACGTCCGGCTCTACGTCCGGCCAGGTTGACCCGGACACGACCAATTTTTGTGTCACTTTCCCTGATTTGTTCCCCGTTTGTTGCGTTGTAATCCTTATGATGTAAAATATTCATTTCCCTGGGTTTTCCTATATTTAACATATAAAGTGCATCAGTTCATATCAAAACATCAATCTTAGAGAAAAACACAGAATAAGTGGGAAACATTGCTTAAATTGTAGCAGATTATAAGGTAATTAAACCTTTAAAAGCCTATATGTTTCACACTTATCACACTCCCTAAATATGGTTATGCTGGTTCTGAAGACTCGACACTCCCCACCGGTAATGATTGACATTCAATGTCCATACCGGCACTGGGGTTAGGCTTGTAGGCACTAATTACCGTTATTCTCATTTACTCCCCTTTTTATACTCTGCTAAATGGTGTATTATTTTCTGGTTTAATGGTCAGACCGGCTAGGTCTCCCCGAGGTTTATCGACCTCAAACCCAAAGGTTTCGTACCCCTGCCCTTAAGAAGGCTATGTCCTGCTTTATTGCATTACAGACTCACATAAGGTTTAGTGTTTATGGGTAACAGCCTGGACCACTCGGTCCTTTAGGGTTAGTTTACCGTTGCTGCACTTGCTGTAGCAAATGCGCAAGGCAGGTTGAAATTTAATGCTTTGGTTAATGTGGCACTTGCAGTGGCAAGTGCGCCATGCAGACTGAGCCACCGGTACGGTGTGTCCGTGCAGTGCTATTCCCTAATTGGGTTCCTATTCCAGTCAAAAGTTCTAATTCAAATTAATACAGTCTCACTCCAGCACTCGTTCCCACAAGTTTACTGTGGTAGTAAGGTCTTACTCCCCTCTCGAGGCGTTGCATGATGGCAACTTAGCGAGTTCTTGTTTCTACAGCTCTCATAATCTTTCCTCATACACGTCAGGCCATCTTGAACCTTCAGTATTGCATGGGTTAGAGTTACTCGCTTCGGGTGAGACTTCTATAAGGTCAGCCATTCCGTCAGTTACATATATCATAAACTAATCATTACTCGTCATTTCCACTTTTTTTTCCCCAAAGAGCACTAATCAGTGCTTTCCTGGATGTAGGGCAGGGTTGTTTTGCTTATAGCAGCAAACCCCATTAGTCCAACGAGAATTATCTCCTCAACCTTGTTTTAATATTCATCTCATACTCGTATGGTAGACAACACGTTATTACCAGGACCCCCGGTCCTAAACAACTCAACACAACTCGAAGTTTTATTTTCTACATTTAACATAATCCTCTTAGCATCCACATCGGGTCTTCCCGATCAGGAGAGTTATCTCCGTGTGTTTCTCATTTCTTGTGTCACTAGATAGTACTCGAGGTACGGGCTGTGGCGGGTGAGGTACCGTTGCAAATTTCCCGGGATGCTCTCCCATCAAGTGCGAGCGGTTCATACCGTCTTCGCGTTACCTGGAGTTGCTGGACCTTCACCACCTTCCGCTGCTCCGCGTTCTTCCTTTGTACTTTTACCCAGACCTCTCCCTGACATAAGTCAAGAGGACGGGTTAGACCTTTACTCGGTCTAATACCGTAGTCTCGGTCGTTTAATATTGAAGTGCCTCTACGGCTATGGTGTGCAAGCTTTAACATTGCATCAACCCCGCAAGGTCACGTATCCTCACAACGTTTCCCGTATTCCCAAAACCTATGCTCACTGTATAAATCCTACTATCTCTTGTCATCAGAGCGGTACTCCGCCCTGATACCACTTTTGTAACACCCCTACTCTAATCGGCTCCTAATCGTCTTACTTAACATTGTAATCGCAGCGGTAATCTAAACAATTGAACTACTGGTGTCACCGTTCTCACTCGCCCATACGAGTAATAACATGCTTACTGATATATTCATAAATACGAAACAATTTCCCACAGTGACAACAAGAGATAGATCTAGCCTTCCCAAATCAATATAAAATACATTCACAGTGAGCATTCTAAGTATCCCAATCCTATACACGTTTCTAAGTTCGTATCAAAATGCAACAGTGCATATTTAAACAACTGTAACTAAACTACCCAGCGCGTCCCTCTCTTTGTCGACACCGGAAGCTGCATACCTGCAAAAATGGTTGTTTGTGGTATGGAATCATCCCCTGCTGCGTATGTTACTACATGACTGTCATGCCCCCTCGGACCCTCAATTAATTGGTCGAGAGCATGCAATTCATTTTCATGCAAGTAGTTTAATATTAAAACTGTAAAGTAACAATATATATTGCAGTAAACTCAATTAGTAAACAAGCCCCCGGCTTCAACATCGCATCGTAATAAACCACTGAAAGCGTTACAACGCTTATATCAATACAGAGACTCCATTCCAACAAACACTTGATAGTTCATAATTGAGTACGGCGACTCGCTCGACCAAACAATCCACCATAATCCACACATGAGTACAGCGACTCGACTCAACCAGTTCACATCACAGGTAATAAGTACAACGACTCAATTAATCCAAATCACAATACACAATGAGTACAACGACTCGTTTCAACAAATCACCAATAAACAACACATAATCACAAAGCATAACCAATGAACAACAAGGCGAAACAACGAGAATTATAAACAAGTAAAAATTCTCGTCTTTGGCATGCAAGCTCAAATAACGTTCGCCTAATGTACGAGCTAATATAGTCGTTCGTAATTGTTCAGTCATGCCTAATGACAACGTATCGTTAGAACGACGTGTCTCTAAGTTACCCATCTCCTATGGCGGATCACCCACGGCAATAGCCACTCCAGCGGTAGAGTCTCCGACCTACGAACCATCTGTAGTTCGTTGGAAATTTATCCTGATACTTACGGATACCCACACAGTATCCTAGTATCGTTAATTGATCACAGTTCACAGCAAGAGCCACATCCTCTTGATAAACTTATCTATACCATCGCACCGTTTTACTATCTTTCCTAACACAGCAGACTAAGGTCGTTTGTCCAATCCTGAGTATGTCGACTCGGGATCCAGTGTTAGATACGAGAGCGGCGTTAAAGAGGCCAATGCTCCGTATATAAGTCTCGGATAATATATATGTATATATCTTATTATCCTAATGCTACAACGTTTTTACTTATGTTCCTTATATTACACATATAAGATAGCATCACTGCCGCTAGTTCGTTTTATAATATGTTCATATATACGAACGGTACTGTTATCGAGCAACAGTAATAATAATAAAGCGGCATTAATACACAACTCAAGCATATTAATTCACACAAGCAGACATTCAATCTTAACACAGATTTTCACACAATGTCTGAATTGAGGAAATCCTCAGAGACAATCAAGCCACATAAATAACATACCGTGCACCGGGATTATAAGACCGTGGAGTATGAATCTGCTAAATTCTCTGGTGATCCTCGAGACGCCTCTAACAATCTATTAATATGCATCACACTATGCATCAGCATCTCATATTAACAATACACTATGGCACCCCGTACCGTTACTAATCCATCCCGGTTTATTCCCCGTTGTTAACTATTAACGTTTGTCGGGTTTTCGGTTTAACGCGGGATTTGGAAAAACGTCATATTTCATACGTGATTACGTCGAGTATATTAATATACTTAACTTTAAACGTTTATTATCGCATGTAATTTAATACACATTTGTATATTATATAGTTTATCACTATATTGCATGTATAATCTTAATCATATACTATACATTTCACCTTAGTATTTATTTTCCTAAGGTTTGTTTTTTCAAGTTTAATGTGGTATAATTCATATGTAAAAATACTTTGAATTATATAAATCCTTATTATTCCATGAATACTCCTAACATTTAGAATTTCCATATCTAATGTTTGTAAATCTTTTCTCTTTATCTTTTATCATTTTAATTATCATAATATATAGTTATTAAACCATATTATATTTTTCCACTCCATATCATATATTTATTTATATACATGTATTATGGGACTATTTATTATATGGTAAGTCTTTATAATATATTCATTTTCTTTTAATGAATATTCCTTATATTAAAATGTTATAACTCTTATAACATTAAAACCATATTATAAATTTTTATTTAAAAATGCCCATATTTCCGAACAGTACCTATTTTCTTAAATATTTACAAAATCCACCACATAATTAATATAATGTTATATTATAGTTATATAACATATATTATGACATTTATGTCATTAAAACAATTATAACCTATAGTTATAAATTGTTATATATTACCAAATAGCCCCTTATACCCTCGGCTTTCACTATATACCACTAAACTTCCATAAATTACAAACCAACCCCAATTTATAATACATAGTTTTCTAATGTCATTAAAACTATATATTATACATATTTCTTTATAAAACCTTATATATAACTCCAAAAATTACCAAACTATACCAAAAGGTTATAAACATCATTCCTAACCTTATATTTTCAATATTTACGGTTTCCACCTTATATGTTACCTATATGTAACAATGATATAAAATATCATATATTATACTTGTATAATCCATATTAACTCCAAATTTAACCAAATAAATTCCTTAAAATTCCTAATGACCCATAGGTGTATAAAATACCATTTTATACCCCAAACTTTCGGTAATATCATATATACCCACATGTTATGTAATTTTTACATTTTAATACATAACTTAATATAATTTGATAATTAAATTATTAAATCATCAAATCTGGTCAAAGTCTTTTGCTTGGTCAATGTTTGACTTCCAAACATCATTTTGACCCCACTTCCTCGGTAATTACATAGATTACCCCAAACTTTCCAATATTTGCAATTTCACCCCAAAAACTTTATAAAATTTTATAATTTTTATTAAAATACATTTTAAATCCCAATTTTCGGCTATATTCATCTATAGCCCTCTAATGTTTGATTAATTACGGCTTTGACCCCTTACTTAATAGTAAGTGCATAAAATAAATTAATTAAGCTCTTAAATTTAAATAAAATGGCCTAATGACATGGCCTTATTACAACTTTGCTAAAATTACTGACAGCCCCCTTGAGGTTTCAGGTAATTACAATTTACCCCCTTGACGTTCTCATAATTACTTTTAACCACCTCAAGTTATCAGTTTCTTGACTTCTTGCCCCCAAATGGTAACTCCGTTACGGAGACGTTTAAGATTTGCTGACATGTAATCTCTTTTTAATAAAATCAGCCAACGTGGACAATTAAATTACTCCAGTCAACTTACTCCAGTCAAAACGCAATTGAACCCTCAATTTGTAAAATTTAACTACGATAGTATACCCTCAACCTGTAAAATCGTGATTGAACCCTAAATTGCTCCACTGGTCTCACACGCTTATCCTCTCTGTGAAATTCTCTTGGAACTGTAACTACGTCTCTCATTCTCCATTTGGGAGCAAGCAAAGAGTCGACTGACATTGCAGAAATCACCAACCCAATGAACAACATACCTCCATTTGTGCAGTGCTTGCGTCCAGATGATATTGCAGAAATCACCAACCCAATGCATCCAGATGTTTCGCCGCCCAGAACTGGACTCAATAAAGCAATCGGTGTACCGGAATTCGAGACTTATTTCCGTTCCTTCTCTTCCAATGGAGATTCGAATTCCTACTTCGACTATAAGAATGGAAGTGAGTGGGATGATGATGATGAAGTGCGGAAGAGAGTATTTGATGCGGCGGTGAGTCAGATTAAAGAGAATACTTGTCGACTTGCGAAGAGGCAGCTGGAAAAAATCCAACGGTTGAGGAAGTTAGGTTGGGATGTGAAGAGAGTGGATGCGATGGAGGCGTTCAAAAAGGGGTTGGATGCTGCAGGAGGCGACGACTGGCGGAGTGTCTGGGAGAAGAAAGTGGTGTAACCGAGCACCGAGATTGTGAAACGGTTTCTTCAGAAATAGAAAGAGGAGGAGGAGGAGGAGTGAGCAAAGAGTCAACTGACATTGCAGAAATCACCAACCCAATGAACAACATACCGTATTCGATTAGGAAAAGATCTGATGCTTATAATGCGAGAGAAAAGATTAAAGCTTTGAAGTTACAGAGAGAACAAGCTGGTGAAGAATGAGAGACGTAGTTACAGTTCCAGGAGAATTTCACAGAGAGGATAAGCGTGTGAGACCAGTGGAGCAATTTAAGGTTCAATCACGATTTTACAGGTTGAGGGTATACTGTCGTAGTTAAATTTTACAAATTGAGGGTTCAATTGCATTTTGATTGGAGTAAGTTGACTGGAGTAATTTAATTGTCCACATTGGCTGATTTTATTAAAAAGAGATTACATGTCAGCAAATCTTAAACGTCTCTGTAACGGAGTTACCATTTGGGGGCAAGAAGTCAAGAAACTGATAACTCGAGGTGGTTGAAAGTAATTATGAGAACGTCAAGGGGGTAAATTGTAATTACCCGAAACCTCAAGGGGGCTGTCAGTAATTTTATTACACATAAATAGCTCAATTTATACAATAAACTCACGGCCTTGCTGTAGTTTATTTATTTTTCCACATAATGTCATAATTTGACCATTATGTTAATTAAATCACTTAAATGACTAGCTTAATTTATCTTAGTCATTTTTTTCCATACTTACGTTAATATAACCCATATATTTAACTCCACTCTCAGCACATAATATATATATGCTAAGAAATCATAAAAATCATAAGTTTAAGGTGTTTATACCTTGGTTTATCCTTGTAACAACTCGGCAGCTTGGAGGAAAAATCATCACATCATTTAGACATGTTTAATACACCAAAATAAGATATGGTTATACTCCAAGCATGAGCTTAACCATAAAGAACAATTAATATAAGATTTAAGGCAAAAATCACCTTAAAAATGCAAGGAAGTTTCCAAAGGGTTTCGGCCTGAATTAAACACACCACATGGTGTTAAATTCACCATATAAACATAGGAAATAGTTAGGCAACAACAAGCTGCTATGGTAATAGGTTTTACCTTGGCAAAATGCCTTAAAGAATGGTATTCCCTTTGAATTTCGGCCACCCTTGCTCCAAATGGTTAAACAACTGAATAAACATGTAAATATGAAGATTATGAGTGAATAGACTCATAGAAATCAGAAGAAGAAAACCGGATGGAGAATAGAAATCCTTAAGGTATGTTTTTTACCTTATAATGTAAATTTTGGAAACCTTGGTCCCTAGACTTGCTTCAGCCGAGATTGAAGATTGTTCAAGGTTTAAAATGCTGAGAATAAGCCATGGAAAGTGATAGATCATGAGCTCCAAGTGTAGGTAATGAAGAGATGAAGAAAAAGAGCTAAAATATGCCTTAAACCATTACCTTAGGTGCTTAAGAGATTGATTTGTCTTCCATACTCAAGAACATAGCTTGAGAGGGTTTGGAAGAGCTGATGGCTCGGATGGAATGGGACAAGAGGCAAGAGAAGGCAAGGTAATGTGTTTAAAGGAATAAAATGTTATAAAAAGGAATAGTAATGGTGATTCACCTAATTAGGAAGATATTTAGCACTAAAGTAGAATGTGATGTCTTCCTTCCTCCATGCCTGCCGACAGCCATAGGGTTAGAAGGGTCATTAGTTGACCATTGACCATACTTAGTCAATTTTGCTTAAAAAAGCACTATTTGGGTTACTATTCACAAATAAATGTCATATTTTGATTTTTATTTTCAAACTTTGATTTAGACTTTATAATATAGTCTATCATATCAAATTAATGATATAAATGATATACTCCAGTCTTTAAAATGACAAAAAGTCATTATCTTAGAGCTCATACACAAAAACGTGCTTTAAGGTGTTTTAGTGCACATTTTGTGTCACAGGGTGTTTCTGAGCTTAGTTTTCTTTGAGAACAGTTTTTTTGTGTTCCTTACTTCACTATAATACTTAGGAATCCACTTTGGATCCTATTTGAGGTCATACAATCTTTATGGTGCTTTAAAGCACATTTTTTGGCTTTACCGATCTTAAGGCATGTTTTGCCTTGTTGAGATCTTTAGATTGTTCCCCCAATGGTATTTAGATGTTTATTAACCATCTTAGATCATTAGTAGATCATTTAATTAAGTTTTTAAGGTTAGGGGTATTTCAGTAACACCCTTATTTAACAAAAATGCTGCGGAAATAAAATACTAAGGCGATTACAGATCATCGGGTTCCAAACACCCGGCACCAAACCTCACCAATTACAACTTATAATACTACAAATGCTACGGTCTGAACTCAAGAAAACATAATAAAAGCAAAATATACAAACTCTCCACAATCCCTAATTCCCATCCCAATCACTCATACTCTTCGTGGCTACCTGTATAACAATTCGTACCTGCAAGATGAAACCAAGCAGCCCACCCCGGGAGGGGTGAGTCAGTTCCCTGGAACGGAACTGGTTCAATTCTCTAAAACAATAAATTTACAATTCTTCAAATAAATAGTAAACGTGAAACAACAAAACTCTTAAAAGTAAAACAGGGAAAAAGCACTTCAAAACAATCAAGTTAAAGAGAAAAGAAAACAAGGCAAGATAGAGATAAAGAACTTCCAAACCAAGTCATCCACTTAAGAGGTCACACCATAAAGTTAGTAAGCATCCATCGTTGATGTTAGAACCATTTCTAGTTAAGAAGAGAAAGACTCAGTTAGTCACAAAGGACTATGAGTGATATGAATATCCATAACCCGTGGTAGACAGTTTATGTCTCCCCCATTTCAGAAAGTTGATTCCCATAGACAAACATACTCAAGAGTGGAATAAAACCAATTGGGAGAGATGGCCCCCCACCGCCAGTCAGTGGTCCACAAGGACGAGGTAAATAGACCTTCGCTGTCATTTGTCCACAAGAACGAGGTAAACAGACCTCCGTTGTCAGTTGTCCACTTGGACGAGGTATAGCAGACCTCCGCTGCCACCGACCCGTTCTCAGTCATCGGTGAAAAGTGTGTGCACCACTTAATAGAAAGAATCCATACTCAATACCAAGATTGATATTTCCCATATTCCCACGAGATTATTAACTGCACAAGTGCAATACCAAAACACTCAGTCCTACAGAGTGCAGAGGCGTAAACCCTCGGCAATTGATATCTAATAGAAAGAATCCATTCCCAATAAGGCTGATCAAACTCGACTCATGGATGAAACAATACCCATAGTCCAAAGGAAGAATTTACCAATATCAGATATTTTCCTATATTCCCAGTTACCCCACTAGATCATTAACTGCACAAGTGCAATACCAAAACACTCCGTCCTACAGAGTGCAGAGGTGTAAACTCTAGACAGTTAATATCCAATGAAACAACTAGATAGAAGGAACCAATAACCATGTAAGTTGTTCATCAAGGCTCAGTTAGTCACATCAAACTGAGTTAGTCACACAGCAGTTTCCTTTTGAAATCCATTCAAGATCAGTTGGCATTTTCCAAAACATTCCATAAAGTCCGTTAGCAAAGTATCTGAGTACGAGAAATCATACCTGGTTAATGCTGTAGCAGTTCTAGTCGACTTGTGCAAATATTCAACAATACTCTGAGGAATATTAAAGGTAGTCTATCATCAATAACTTGTAGCCTGTTAAACTTAAATAAATTCCTCACTCTTATTTCTAAGTCTCAATTGTCTTTTAAGCCCTCACTTAAATGTTATATATAACCTTTGACTTATCTTAGAATGTTGCATAGCTCAAGGTTGTAAGACCAAGGAATGTATTTTATTAACACTTGTTAATTGTTCCACTCTTACCCACTTTACTCATACTTAACCATAATTCTCAATTCAAGACTTTTGAGACCCTTATGTCACAAATGCATTTTACGTTATTCAATCAATCCTAGAATTTCAATAACAATTCTTAAGCTCAATATGTAACACCCCTACTACTAATACTGTCATTACCATCTAATCACCTCGTACTTACTTACCTTTGCAGCGGATACTTACCTACACAACGGTGGGTGATACAATGTTGTTAGCCACCCATGTGACTAACAAGGCTTACTACTACTTACAGCATCGGTCTGATGGACCGGAATATCCGAGTACTACACAATTACAATACATACTCCAATTACCAACCAAGTACTGCAATGCTCCATTCCATACAATACTCCATAATACAATACAATACACCGAGTTTACTAAGATCCAAATCCAATACAATAATTCTTCCAAGTTTATACACACTCATTAAGAGTCTAGCATCTACCCAATCCTCACAAACTACATGTTTTCCAAATACAACAAGGGTGTACCGCTTGGTACACTTCTACATCAAAGGCTACAAGCCTTATACAATTTGCTACTATCTACATTTCACTCCTAGCTGTCTAAACATAGCTGCCAATCTCTTACTGTGACCATAACCGCTTCGGGTACCTGCACACTAAAAATAGTGCCCCAAGGGGCTCAGCTTACGCTGCATATGACTTCCGCATACCCCGCGTACTAGCGAGGGTACGCCGACCACTTGGTCAAATACATGCAGTTCATTTCATTCATACATACATACATACATGCTTTCATTCATGATACAACAACACATCACAAAGAATACATACATACATTTCCATTACATACAAGGGAGACAATACAAGTCAACCAATCATACTTACCTTCACGGAATACGCTTATACAATACATACACAATGCTTGTTAGCTTCATTTACCCACCCGGGTTAATCGGGTGGTCATTACTCTTTTACTCAGGGTCAATGACTTACACCAGCCAAGACCATTACTCATACAATACTTTACTTTACTTTACTTACTTACTCAAGTCAAGTCGTAGTGACCTCCGGGTAGGGACTACACCGTCCCACCACCGGGCTTTAGGTGGCTCACCAATCTAGGATGCTACCCATTTAAGGGGTTTGGTCCATAGAAAGGATTCAGGTCAGGAATCGGATCCAACCTCTTGTGTCTCCTTATCCTCACGCGTGGCCGAAGCTATTTCGGACTTCTACTCATTCCAATTTACTCAATACTTACGTTAGGAGTTAGGTAGTTAGGAATTAGTAGAAGTCAACACATCCGCACTACGGATTAATACAATACACAAGTACACATCCATTCACACATACATTTTTTCCTCATCCATTCATTTCATGAATTATACAAACTAAATGTTCAAGGCATTATAACAAGAACAAATATAATACAAGCACAAGTAGGTGTATTAAAATCCGATTCATGCATTTATCTTATTTAGGTGATCAAATAAGCACACAAATCGGGGTAACCAAGTTAGGATATAGGACATGAAGAAATCATACCTTTCACCGGGATTTACTTTACCGGGTGTTCCCTTGTTCCTTGGTTCAACTTATTCCTCGAGTCTTATTCTCAAACCAATGACTACATGCCAAATGATTCTATTAATACTAAGCATTACAGTACATACATAATTACTACTCCCGTACTTACCCCGTTATCCCGTTATTTCGGTTTAACTTAATGTCCTTAAACTTACAACTTTCTTAATCACATTCTCAAACTTGTTTACACTTCTTAGAGCCTTTAAAGGTCACCAAACAAGGCCTTAACAACTTCTAAAACCATTACCAATCAATCCCCCATCATTTACAACCTTTAAAGTACATACGATGGTATTTTGGGCATGGTCCAGGACATGGTCTGGGTCTAAAGTCCCGGACCAATGCTCTGCATCAGTCTCGGCCTATTTTTACTACTGGTCCGGGACTTGGTCCTGGACCTAGGTCCCGGACCACCTGCTGTGTCAAGTTTCAGGGCATTTTTAAGGTCGGTCCGGGACCTTATACAAGGGCTAGGTCCCGGACCCTGCTAAAACCTGCTACTAAGGTGATTTTTCAACCCCAAATCAACCCTTAATCCACCCCTAATCATTCCATAAAATTTCCACATGTTTCCTACATGTTTAAACACCTTAAAGCACTCCTTAAACCACCTCAAATCATTGGTCCAATCCTTGCTCCTTTCGTGCTTAAGTTCTACATTTTCATTCTTGTATTTTTATACTTTGCACACTTGTGCATTCCTAACTTCCTCTTGGTGGGTTACTACCCTCTACCAACTTCACCAAATTGCTTATTGACCATTACAATTCCATCCTAGACAAATGCACTACCTATACCCAAGTCCAACACTCATTTCACTAAATCTTGTACACCAATTTTTTCCTAGTTTCTACAATGCATTACTACACTTCTTGCTATAGATTTTACACTCTTATATTCTCATACTACAACTACCACTCCATGGTTACTACACATCTCTACTCAACCCAATACACACCTTGCTTCTCCCATTCACCAAGTTATCCAAAATGCACATTTCCTAATAAAATTTTGCCATAGTTCACCTACAATTCTTACTTGTCCACATATATCCATTATCACCAAAACCATTCATATTCTAGCCACACCCATACAAGGGTCCTACCAGCACTCAAAACAATATCAATTCAATAATACTTCCTCAATCCACAATACCAATACACATACTCAATCTATTTGGCTCTAAGGCCTATAATTCAAATACTAGCTCATAAATACTCAAACTTCATAAACTTCAATACTAATACAATATTTTGGGTTCTTTAAGTAGTTTACCCATTCCCATTACTCTAATGTATTAAAATTTAGCATTAAGAAGGAGCTCTTACCTTAAGCTCTTAATTCTTCTTTTCTTTTCCAATCCTCTTCCTCCTCTCTTTCTTGCACAAAATCGGTCACATGGGGAATGGAGTTGCCAAACTCCATTTCCATCACCCAATGAACACAAAAACAAGTGTAATTAAAATACTAACCCTTAGATTTATACTAATTCATGGAAGTGCTTAAAACACAAATTCTAGGGTTTACCTTTGGGGTCTTTTAAGAGGGGTTTTTGCCCTTGGTTCAAGAAGATGATCCCACCACCATTGCAAGGTTGGAATTATGCTCAAAAGAGAGAGAGAAAATAGAGCATTACAAAGGGGAAAAATCGGTTACAAAGAAGGATGGAGAAAACTTGAGTTTTTCATGGAGATTTTTACCTTAATGGAGAGAGGAGACTCCAAGCTACACATTGATGCCATTTTCTCTTCAAATGGGGAAAACCCATGGAGATGAACTTCCTCATTTTGAAATTCTAAAAAGTGGGAAGTGTAGAGAATGATGTGAGGAGTAAGAATATGCACTTATTTTTGCATTTGGAGTTCAAATGGAGATAGAGCATGGAGAAGAGGGGCTGCCATGGATGTTGGTGGAGCTCCAAAAATCACCAGCTACAAGGGGAGAAAGAGAGAGAAATCGGTGGGGAAGAAGGAAGGAAAGAGAGAGATGAGGGAAATGAGGTGAGAGGATAGGTAAAGTACTTTTTACCTTTTTCCCTTTTTACTTTTTGACTCCTTTATTTAATTAGCTAGTTACATGTGTGTATGAGGGAGTTATTTAGCTATTAAAAACCGGCCCCCTACAGTATTACTAGTTGGAGCATTTTTTGTCTTTTACAGATAACACTCGTTAATTTACCCGGTTTTGGTACTATTCACTAACCGGGCCCGTTTTCCAGAATTTTCTCGTTTCTTTAATTTTATTGGTTATTAAGCTTCCATTAATGCTTAATTATAGTTATTTAATGAACTATAATTTTTACGGGTTCGTTTGACCACTCAAAGTCAAGTTTTCGGGTTTTCTCGGAAAACGTGCGCTAAAGCTCTATTAGCGTTTTAATACATTATTTGGATCCGTTTTCTTCGGGAGTTGTTCCCATATATTATTTAGGCCTTATTAAGCCTTTGGAATCCACATAATACTCTAACCGAGGTCTCGCACCTCCTCCGGTTATATAACGCTTATTTAGCGTTTTTCGCTTTTTAAGCGTTTCTTCAATTCTTTTGGATTTATTTTCCTTACCAATATTACTTAGGCATTATTAGGCCCTTAAATACTTATTAAAATAATTTTAATCTCTATATTTAAGTTCGGGGTATTTCACAATACTTTTATTCTTAATTTAGAATAAACATCGTATTATGACCTATGATAGGTTTATCTTAAAATACTATACTATTATTTCACAATGTAATGATTGTGCATTTTATCAATATCTAATAGATAATCCGTTATGATTAAGTCTTCCCCTAACTAAATTAAGATCTACATCCTGTATATTGGAGTCATAGTATTGTAGATGCATTTTTACTATAACTCAATTATTTTACCTTTAGTTCAGAATGACTTTTATTACAACCATCTAATAATCTTGTCATAATATGTTCAATTACTTTTCATCTCGAAATAACTATATTTTTAGTTAACTTAGACTTTTTAAACTCTTACATTTAGTAATCACAAGGTATATTATTCGCTTAATTATTACCTATATAATAAGGTGTTTTAAGATAACCTTTTATGTATCCTTACTTACATTTAATTTCCTGAATGTTTTATTTTTATACACATTCTCTCTATAGACTATGTATAATCCTTTTATACTAACTTTTAATAAACTTATGTCTTAAATACCTTCTAGATTGTTTACAAAACCTAAGGTTTCGAAGGAATAACTTAATAAATTAATTTCCTTTATTATGTTTTAGGATAAATATTATATCTTAACACAAGGTAAATTTATCTAAGAATTAAATTCTCATTCATAAGTGAAATTGTCAATTATTTAATAAGATCAACTATTCTGAAAAATCCTCACACCTTATCCACAAATGACATATTAATATTTTTAGTGTAGTAAAGTAGATCAATATAATTTCTTATTTAACTTAGTTCCATCTGATTAAAGGATTAAAGTTTTAAATATCTAATTTCTATTTACAAACCTTTTTTAGTTTTAACTACTAAATATGTAACGACCCCAAAACCGGCCTAGGAGTTAGGGCCGTTACACGCCGCGAGTCTACTACCTAACGTCGCAAGGCTCTAAAGCAAATCAATCCCCAAAACCAAATAACGAACTTGTATAAATACCGAAAGAGTTTACAAGATCCAAATACTTATAAATCAAATACAATGAAAGGCCCGAAGGCTACACGAAAGCTCTAAGGCGTCCAACGCGCAAGCAAACCAAAGTCTAATGAAAACATAACATAAACAGAACTCTAGGAGAAGGTAAGGAGAGAGGATCCCACGAGCTCAATCTGCAACATAAGTAAAGGGGTGAGCTAAACAGCCCAGCAAGCAGAAGACTTCCTCACGGAAGCCCACTCAAAACAGAAGCAGAAGTGTGTATAAACAGAGGAAGGCGTAATCATTTGTAAATAGACAGAACGGAAACATAAAATAGAAAATAGAGCGGAACACCACATCAAATCATAGTCGGACTTTCAGAAACAGATACGGAAGGGTGGGACACTAGAAACAAGCTAACACAACAGAAGGACTCACATAATGTCCTATGGATCCGAAGATCCCACAACAGAAGCCGTAGAGACAACTAACAGACCCGTCGGTCAAATAACGTCCTAAGGGAGACCCTAAGGAGTGTAATCCGAAGGAATTCCTGCGCAGCATGCTACGGGACAGCCCGACCCGACTATCCAAGGCTCAGAAGTGAAGTAACTAGGTCCCAAAACCAAAAGCTCACAAAACAGAACTTAAGTGCATGGAAATGCATATAAACAGCATAAGAAGCTTGTACACAAGTAGGGGAAACCAACCCCGCAAACGGAACTCAAAACGGAGCTAAAACGGAGAAGTTACGCCCAAAACAGTGGCATGTCCGAACTTGCGTGACCTTGCAAGTTTGGACAGAGGCCAAGAGTCAGAAACCAAAACAATCTTCGTGTCCGAACTTGCGTCCGACCTTGCAAGT
Organism: Limonium bicolor; assembly: GCA_023374045.1. NCBI lineage: Eukaryota > Viridiplantae > Streptophyta > Magnoliopsida > Caryophyllales > Plumbaginaceae > Limonium > Limonium bicolor. The sequence continues at coordinate 110,392,442 of CM041780.1, forward strand.
TCGGACACATGACGAAACTTATATCGTAATCCGTCCTCGCATCGTGTCCGAACTTACAAGTTCGGACCGATGTTCGGACACTTCAAAAACTAGAAATCAGAACGCGCCCGATGAACTGTCCAAACTTACATGTTCGGACAGAAGTTCGGACGGCGCAAAACTGTCGAAATCCATAAAGAACAAACGCACAGAAGGGAACCAAAATCATCACAAACTCACCCAAAATCCACAGAATTGTAAAACAGTACCCTCGGGGGTTTAGCCAATCAATTAACAACACAAAACTGAAGCGGAATCACACATTGCAACACAATTTACGAATCAGAAAACGCAATTAAAATCCATCCCCGAGGGTGAGCGAACTACCCCGATTCCATCCCTCACTTACCCAGAATCGCAGAGCAGACTTCACCAATCTGCAGCAGCGAATGATCCCGACAACGCAGCAGTCCCGAATAGCAACACAATCGCTGAATTCAGCAACCATCAGACATCCCAAAATCAGAAACGTTCCACCCAAAACTGAGACCGAACACTAAAAAATTCGCAACCAGACCAACCTGATTCTGCAGAGGAGAACAATCCACACCACAGCAGTAAAAGAAACGAGCAAGAGGTCACCGCACCAGCACCAGATTCCGCAGCCAAACACACAGGAGAAGAGAGAAGAGAGGCGCTCAAAAACTGTCGAGAGAAAGAGAGCGGGACTAGAGAACTGATCGTAATTGGAAATAAGAAACTGCCCAGCTAATTAATTAAAAAGGGCTTACCATGATTAAAGAGAGGGAATTGTCCTCCCTGCCCTCGTCTTTTAATTCAATGACTCCGACGTCCCATCAACTAAACAAAGCACCACATAACATAATTAATAACATAAACCGGAATGTTATGTTATGAAATCTGAAAAACAAAAATACGGAGTATTACATCACTCCCCCCTTAAAAGGAATTTCATCCTCGAAATTCAACATACCTCACTGCTCAAAAAGGGAAGGGAACTTGGCACGCAGCTCTTCCTCAAGTTCCCACGTCGCCTCGCACTCA